>JANJGN010000103.1:0-1200000 GCA_026770705.1 Isurus oxyrinchus | reverse complement strand
TGACACTCCAATAGTGCAGCGCACCCTCAATTACTGACACTCCAATAGTGCAGCACACCCTCAATTACTGACACTCCAATAGTACAGCACACCCTCAATTACTGACACTCCAATAGTGCAGCACACCCTCAATTACTGACACACAAATAGTGCAGCACACTCTCAATAACTGACACTCCTATAGTGCAGCACACCCTCAATTACTGACATTCCTATAGTGCAGCACACCCTCAATTACTGACACACCAATACTGCATCACACACTCAATTACTGACACTCCAATAGTGTAGCACAACCTCAATTAATGACACACCAATAGAGCAGCAAGCCCTCAATTACTGACACTCCAATAGTGCAGCACACCCTCAATTAATGACACACCAATAGTGCAGCACACCCTCAATTACTGACACTCCAATAGTGCAGCACACCCTCAATTACTGACACACCAATAGTGCAGCTCACCCTCAATTACTGACACTCCAATAGTGCAGCAATCCCTCAATTACTGACACTCCAATAGTGCAACACACCCTCAATTACTGAAACTCCAATAGTGCAGCACATCCTCAATTACTGACACTCCAATAGTGCAGCACACCCTCAATTACTGACACACTAATAGTGCAGCACACCCTCAATTACTGACACTCCAATAGTGCAGCACACCCTCAATTACTGACACTCCAATACTGCATCACACCCTCAGTTAGTGACACTCCAATAGTGAAGCACACCGTCAATTACTGACACTCCAATAGTGCAGCACACCCTCAATTACTGACACTCCAATAGTGCAGCACACCCTCAATTACTGACACTCCAATAATGCAGCACACCCTCAATTACTGACACTCCAATAGTGCAGCACACCCTCAATTACTGACACTCCAATAATGCAGCACACCCTCAATTACTGACACTCCAATAGTGCAGCGCACCCTCAATTACTGACACTCCAATAATGCAGCACACCCTCAATTACTGACACTCCAATAGTGCAGCACACCCTCAATTACTGACACTCCAATAGTGCAGCACACCCTCAATTACTGACACACCAATAGTGCAGCACACCCTCAATAACTGACACTCCTATAGTGCAGCACACCCTCAATTACTGACACTCGTATAGGGCAGCACACCCTCAATTACTGACACACCAATACTGCATCACACACTCAATTACTGACACTCCAATAGTGTAGCACACCCTCAATTAATGACACACCAATAGTGCAGCACACCCTCAATTACTGACACTCCAATAGTGCAGCACACCCTCAATTAATGACACACCAATAGTGCAGCACACCCTCAATTACTGACACTCCAATAGTGCAGCACACCCTCAATTAATGACACTCCAATAGTGCAGCACACCCTCAATTAATGACACACCAATAGTGCAGCACACCCTCAATTACTGACACACCAATAGTGCAGCACACCCTCAATTACTGACACTCCAATAGTGCAGCACACCCTCAATTACTGACACTTCAATAGTGCAGCTCACAATCAATTACTGACTCTACAATAGTGCAGCACACCCTCAATTACTGACACACCAATAGTGCAGCACACCCTCAATTACAGACACTCCAATAGTGCAGCACACCCTCAAATACAGACACTACAATAGAGCAGCACACAATCAATTACTGACACTACAATAGTGCAGCACACCCTCAATTACTGACACTCCAATAGTGCAGCTCACCCTCAATTACTGACACACCAATAGTGCAGCACAAACTCAATTAATGATACACCAATAGAGCAGAACACCCTAAAATACAAACACACCAATTGTGAGGCACAGTCAATTAATGACACTCCAATAGTGCATCACACCCTCAATTACTGACACTGCAATAGTGCAGCACACCCTCACTTACTGACACTCCAATAGTGCAGCACACCCTCAATTACTGACACTCCAATAGTGCAGCACACCCTCAATTACTGACACTCCAATAGTGCAGCACACCCTCAATTACTGACACTCCAATAGTGCAGCACACCCTCAATTACTGACACTCCAATAGTGCAGCACACCCTCAATTACTGACACTCCAATAGTGCAGCACATCCTCAATTACTGACACTCCAATAGTGCAGCACACCCTCAATTACTGACACTCCAATAGTGCAGCTCACCCTCAATTACTGACACTCCAATAGTGCAACACACCCTCAATTACTGACACTGCAATAGTGCAGCACACCCTCAATTACTGACACTCCAATAGTGCAGCACACCCTCAATTACTGACACTCCAATAGTGAGCACACCCTCAATTACTGACACTCCAATAGTGCAGCACACACTCAATTACTGACACACCAATAGTGCAGCACACCCTAAATTACTAACACTCCAAAAGTGCAGCACACCCACAATTACTGACACTCCAATATTGCAGCACACCCTCAATTACTGACACACCAATAGTGCAGCACACCCTCAATTACTGACACTCCAATAGTGCAACACACCCTCAATAACTGACACTCCAATAGTGCAGCACACCCTCAATTACTGACACTCCTATAGTGCAGCACACCCTCAAGTACTGACACACCAATAGTGCAGCACACCGTCAATTACTGACACACCAATAGTGCAGCACACCCTCAATTACTGACACTCCAATAGTGCAGCTCACCCTCAATTACTGACACTCCAATAGTGCAGCACAACCTAAATTACTAGCACACCAATAGTGCAGCACTCCCTCAAGTACTGACACTCCAATAGTGCAGCACACCCTCAATTACTGACACTACAATAGTGCAGCACACAATCAATTACTGACACTACAATAGTGCAACACACACTCAATTACTGACACACCAATAGTGCAGCACAAACTCAATTACTGACACTCCAACAGTGCAGCACACCCTCAATTACTGACACTACAATAGTGCAGCACAACCTCAAATACTGACACACCAATAGTGCAGCACAACCTCAATTACTGACACTCCAATATTGCAGCACACCCTCAATTACTGACACTCTAATAGTGCAGCACAACCTCAATTTCTGACACTCCAATAGTGCAGCACACACTCAATTACTGACACACCAATAGTGCAGCACACCATCAACTACTTACACTCCAACAGTGCAGCACTCCCTCAATTACTGACACTCCAACAGAGCAGCACTCCCTCAATTACTGATACGCTAATAGTGCAGCACACCCTCAAATACTGACACTCCAATAGTGCAGCTCACCCTCAATTACTGACACTCAAATAGTGCAGCACACACTCAATTACTGACACTCCAATAATGCTGCACACCCTCAAATATTGACACTCCAATAGAGCAGCACACCCTCAATTACTGGCACTCCAACAGGGCAGCACATCCTCAATTACTGACACTCCAATAGTGCAGCTCACCCTCAATTACTGACTCTCCAATAGTGCAGCACACCCTCAGTTACGGCACTCCAATAGTGCAGCACACCCTCAATTACTGAGACTCCAATAGTGCGGCACACACTCAATTACTGACACTCCATTAGTGCAGCGCACCCCCAATTACTGACACTCCAATAGTGCAGGTCACCCTAAATTACTGACACTCAAATAGTGCAGCTCACCCTCAATTACTGACACTCCAATAGTGCAGCACACACTCAATTACTGACACACCAATAGTGCAGCACACCCTCAATTACTAACACTCCAAAAGTGCAGCACACCCACAATTACTGACACTCCAATAGTGCAGCACACCCTCAATTACTGACACACCAATAGTGCAGCACACCCTCAATTACTGACACTCCAATAGTGCAACACACCCTCAAATATTGACACTCCAATAGTGCAGCACACCCTTAATTACTGAGACTCCAATATTGCAGCACACCCACAATTACTGACACACCAATAGCGCAGCACACACTCAATTACTGACACTCCAATAATGCAGCACACCCTCAATTACTGGCAGTCCAAAGGGCAGCACACCCTCAATTACTGACACTCCAATAGTGCAGCACAACCTAAATTACTAGCACACCAATAGTGCAGCACTCCCTCAAGTACTGACACTCCAATAGTGCAGCACACCCTCAATTACTGACACTACAATAGTGCAGCACACAATCAATTACTGACACTACAATAGTGCAACACACACTCAATTACTGACACACCAATAGTGCAGCACAAACTCAATTACTGACACTCCAACAGTGCAGCACACCCTCAATTACTGACAGTACAATAGTGCAGCACAACCTCAAATACTGACACACCAATAGTGCAGCACAACCTCAATTACTGACACTCCAATATTGCAGCACACCCTCAATTACTGACACTCTAATAGTGCAGCACAACCTCAATTTCTGACACTCCAATAGTGCAGCACACACTCAATTACTGACACACCAATAGTGCAGCACACCATCAACTACTTACACTCCAACAGTGCAGCACTCCCTCAATTACTGACACTCCAACAGAGCAGCACTCCCTCAATTACTGATACGCTAATAGTGCAGCACACCCTCAAATACTGACACTCCAATAGTGCAGCTCACCCTCAATTACTGACACTCAAATAGTGCAGCACACACTCAATTACTGACACTCAAATAATGCTGCACACCCTCAATTACTGACACTCCAATAGTGCAGCACACCCTCAGTTACGGACACTCCAATAGTGCAGCACACCCTCAATTACTGACACTCCAATAGTGCAGCAAACCCTCAATTACGGACACTCCAATAGTGCAGCTCACCCTTAATTATTGACACTCAAATAGTGCAGCACACCCTCAATTACTGACACTCCAATAGTGCTGCACACCCTCAAATATTGACACTCCAATAGTGCAGCACACCCTCAATTACTGAGACTCCAATATTGCAGCACACCCACAATTACTGACACACCAATAGCGCAGCACACACTCAATTACTGACACTCCAATAATGCAGCACACCCTCAATTACTGGCAGTCCAAAGGGCAGCACACCCTCAATTACTGAGACACCAACAGTGCGGCACACACAATTACTGACAATCCAATAGTGCAGCACACCCTCAATTACTGACACTCCAATAGTGCTGCGCACCCCCAATTACTGACACACAAATAGTGCAGCACACCCTAAATTACTGAAACTCCAATAGTGCAGCACACCCTCAATTATTGACACTCCAATAGTGCTGCACACACTCAATTACTGACACTCCAATGGTGCAGCACACCCTCAATTACTGACACACCAATAGTGCTGCACACACTCAATTACTGACACTCCAGTAGTGCAGCACACCCTCAATTACTGACACACCAATAGTGCAGCACACCCTCAATTACTGACTATCCAATAGTGCAGCACACCCTCAATTACTGACACACCAATAGTGCAGCACACCCTCAATTACTGACTATCCAATAGTGCAGCACACCCACAATTACTGACACACCAATAGCGCAGCACACACTCAATTACTGACACTCCAATAATGCAGCACACCCTCAATTACTGGCAGTCCAAAGGGCAGCACACCCTCAATTACTGAGACACCAACAGTGCGGCACACACTCAATTACTGACACTCCAATAGTGCAGCACACCCTCAATTACTGACACTCCAATAGTGCAGCGCACCCCCAATTACTGACACACACATAGTGCAGCACACCCTAAATTACTGAAACTCCAATAGTGCAGCACACCCTCAATTATTGACACTCCAATAGTGCTGCACACACTCAATTACTGACACTCCAATGGTGCAGCACACACTCAATTACTGACACTCCAGTAGTGCAGCACACCCTCAATTACTGACACACCAATAGTGCAGCACACCCTCAATTACTGACAGTCCAATAGAGCAGCACACCCTCAATTACTGACACTCCAATAGTGCAGCACACCCTCAATTACTGACACTCCAATACTGCATCACACCCTCAGTTAGTGACACTCCAATAGTGAAGCACACCCTCAATTACTGACACTCCAATTGTGCAGCACACCCTCACTTACTGACTCTCCAATAGTGCAGCAATCCCTCAATTACTGACACTCCAATAGTGCAGCACACCCTCAATTACTGACACTCCAATAGTGCAGCACACCCTCAATTACTGACACTCCAATAGTGCAGCACACCCTCAATTACTGACACACAAATAGTGCAGCACACTCTCAATAACTGACACTCCTATAGTGCAGCACACCCTCAATTACTGACACTCTTATAGTGCAGCACACCCTCAATTACTGACACTCTAATAGTGCAGCACAACCTCAATTTCTGACACTCCAATAGTGCAGCACACACTCAATTACTGACACACCAATAGTGCAGCACACCATCAACTACTTACACTCCAACAGTGCAGCACTCCCTCAATTACTGACACTCCAACAGAGCAGCACTCCCTCAATTACTGATACGCTAATAGTGCAGCACACCCTCAAATACTGACACTCCAATAGTGCAGCTCACCCTCAATTACTGGCACTCCAACAGGGCAGCACATCCTCAATTACTGACACTCCAATAGTGCAGCTCACCCTCAATTACTGACTCTCCAATAGTGCAGCACACCCTCAGATACGGACACTCCAATAGTGCAGCACACCCTCAATTACTGAGACTCCAATAGTGCGGCACACTCTCAATTACTGACACTCCAATAGTGCAGCGCACCCCCAATTACTGACACTCCAATAGTGCAGCTCACCCTAAATTACTGACACTCAAATAGTGCAGCTCACCCTCAATTACTGACACTCCAATAGTGCAGCACACCCTCAGTTACGGACACTCCAATAGTGCAGCACACCCTCAATTACTGACACTCCAATAGTGCAGCAAACCCTCAATTACGGACACTCCAATAGTGCAGCTCACCCTTAATTACTGACACTCAAATAGTGCAGCACACCCTCAATTACTGACACTCCAATAGTGCTGCACACCCTCAAATATTGACACTCCAATAGTGCAGCACACCCTCAATTACTGAGACTCCAATATTGCAGCACACCCACAATTACTGACACACCAATAGCGCAGCACACACTCAATTACTGACACTCCAATAATGCAGCACACCCTCAATTACTGGCAGTCCAAAGGGCAGCACACCCTCAATTACTGACACTCCAATAGTGCAGCGCACCCCCAATTACTGACACACAAATAGTGCAGCACACCCTAAATTACTGAAACTCCAATAGTGCAGCACACCCTCAATTATTGACACTCCAATAGTGCTGCACACACTCAATTACTGACACTCCAATGGTGCAGCACACACTCAATTACTGACACTCCAGTAGTGCAGCACACCCTCAATTACTGACACACCAATAGTGCAGCACAGCCTCAATTACTGACTATCCAATAGTGCAGCACACCCTCAATTACTGACACACCAATAGTGCAGCACACCCTCAATTACTGACTATCCAATAGTGCAGCACACCCACAATTACTGACACACCAATAGCGCAGCACACACTCAATTACTGACACTCCAATAATGCAGCACACCCTCAATTACTGGCAGTCCAAAGGGCAGCACACCCTCAATTACTGAGACACCAACAGTGCGGCACACACTCAATTACTGACACTCCAATAGTGCAGCACACCCTCAATTACTGACACTCCAATAGTGCAGCGCACCCCCAATTACTGACACACACATAGTGCAGCACACCCTAAATTACTGAAACTCCAATAGTGCAGCACACCCTCAATTATTGACACTCCAATAGTGCTGCACACACTCAATTACTGACACTCCAATGGTGCAGCACACACTCAATTACTGACACTCCAGTAGTGCAGCACACCCTCAATTACTGACACACCAATAGTGCAGCACACCCTCAATTACTGACAGTCCAATAGTGCAGCACACCCTCAATTACTGACACTCCAATAGTGCAGCACACCCTCAATTACTGACACTCCAATTGTGCAGCACACCCTCACTTACTGACACTCCAATAGTGCAGCAATCCCTCAATTACTGACACTCCAATAGTGCAGCACACCCTCAATTACTGACACTCCAATAGTGCAGCACATCCTCAATTACTGACAATCCAATAGTGCAGCACACCCTCAATTACTGACACTACAACAATGCAGCACACACTCAATTACTGACACTCCAATAGTGCAGCGCACCCTCAATTACTGACACTCCAATAGTGCAGCACACCCTCAATTACTGACACTCCAATAGTACAGCACACCCTCAATTACTGACACTCCAATAGTGCAGCACACCCTCAATTACTGACACACAAATAGTGCAGCACACTCTCAATAACTGACACTCCTATAGTGCAGCACACCCTCAATTACTGACACTCCTATAGTGCAGCACACCCTCAATTACTGACACACCAATACTGCATCACACACTCAATTACTGACACTCCAATAGTGTAGCACAACCTCAATTAATGACACACCAATAGTGCAGCACACCCTCAATTACTGACACTCCAATAGTGCAGCACACCCTCAATTACTGACACTCCAATAGTGCAGCACACCCTAAATTAATGACACACCAATAGTGCAGCACACACTCAATTACTGACACTCCAATAGTGCAGCACACCCTCAATTACTGACACACCAATAGTGCAGCACACCCTCAATTACAGACACTCCAATAGTGCAGCACACCCTCAAATACAGACACTACAATAGAGCAGCACACAATCAATTACTGACACTACAATAGTGCAGCACACCCTCAATTACTGACACTCCAATAGTGCAGCTCACCCTCAATTACTGACGCACCAATAGTGCAGCACACACTCAATTACTGACACTCCAATAGTGCAGCACACCCTCACTTACTGACAGTCCAATAGTGCAGCACACCCTCAATTACTGACACTCCAATAGTGCAGCACACCCTCAATTACTGACACTCCAATAGTGCAGCACACCCTCAATTACTGACACTCCAATAGTGCAGCACACCCTCAATTACTGACACTCCAATAGTGCAGCACACCCTCAATTACTGACACTCCAATAGTGCAGCACACCCTCAATTACTGACACTCCAATAGTGCAGCACACCCTCAATTACTGAGACTCCAATAGTGCAGCTCACCCTCAATTACTGACACTCCAATAGTGCAGCACACCCTCAATTACTGACACTCCAATAGTGCAGCACACCCTCAATTACTGACACTCCAATAGTGCAGCGCACCCTCAATTACTGACACTCCAATAGTGCAGCGCACCCTCAATTACTGACACACCAATAGTGCAGCACACACTCAATTACTGACACACCAATAGTGCAGCACTCCCTCAATTACTAACACTCCAATAGTGCAGCACACCCTCAATTACTGACACTCCTATAGTGCAGCACACCCTCAAGTACTGACACACCAATAGTGCAGCACACCCTTAATTACTGACACACCAATAGTGCAGCACACCCCCAATTACTGACACACCAATAGTGCAGCTCACTCTCAATTACTGACACTCCAATAGTGCAGCACAACCTAAATTACTAGCACACCAATAGTGCAGCACACCCTCAAGTACTGACACACCAATAGTGCAGCACACCCTCAATTACTGGCACTACAATAGTGCAGCACACAATCAATTACTGACACTACAATAGTGCAACACACACTCAATTACTGACACACCAATAGTGCAGCACAAACTCAATTACTGACACTCCAACAGTGCAGCACACCCTCAATTACTGACACACCAATAGTGCAGCACACCCTCAATTACTGACAATCTAATAGTGCAGCACACCATCAATTTCTGACACTCCAATAGTGCAGCACACACTCAATTACTGACACACCAATAGTGCAGCACACCCTCAACTACTTACACTCCAACAGTGCAGCATTCCCTCAATTACTGACACTCCAACAGAGCAGCACTCCCTCAATTACTGATACGCTAATAGTGCAGCACACCCTCAAATGCTGACACTCCAATAGTGCAGCTCACCCTCAATTACTGACACTCCAATAGTGCAGCACACCCTCAATTACTAACACTCCAAAAGTGCAGCACACCCTCAATTACTGATACGTTAATAGTGCAGCAGAGCCTCAATTGCTGACACTCTAGAAGTGCAGCACACCCTCAATTCCTGACACTCCAATAGTGCAGCACACCCTCAATTACTGACACTCCAATAGTGCAGCGCACCCAAAATTACTGACACTCCAATAGTGCAGCACACCCTCAATTACTGACACTCCAATGGAGTAGCACACCCTCAATTACTGACACTCCAATAGTGCAGCACACCCTCAATTACTGACACTCCAATAGTGCAGCACACACTCAATTACTGACACACCAATAGTGCAGCACAGCCTCAATTACTGACACTCCAATATTGCAGCACATCCTCAATAACTGACAATCCAATAGTGCAGCACACACTCAATTACTGACACTCCAATAGTGCAGCACACCCTCAATTACTGACTCTCCAATAGTGCAGCACACACTCAATTACTGACACTCTAATAGTGCCGCACACCCTCAATTACTGACAATCCAATAGTGCAGCACAGGATCAATTTCTGACACTCCAATAGTGCAGCACACACTCAATTACTGACACTCCAATAGTGCAGCTGACCCTCAATTACTGACACTCCAATTGTTCAATACACCCTCAATTACTGACACTCCAATAATGCAGCTGACCCTCAATTACTGACACTCCAATAGTGTAGCACACCCTCAATTACTGACACTCCAATTGTGCAGCACAGCCTCAATTACTGACACTCCAATAGTGCAGCACACCCTCAATTACTGACACTCCAATAGTGCAGCACACCCTCAATTACTGACACTCCAATAGTGCAGCACACCCTCAATTACTGACACTCCAATAGTGCAGCACACCCTCAATTACTGACACTCCAATAGTGCAGCACACCCTCAATTACTGACACTCCAATAGTGCAGCACACCCTCAATTACTGACACTCCAATAGTGCAGCACACCCTCAATTACTGAGACTCCAATAGTGCAGCTCACCCTCAATTACTGACATCCAATAGTGCAGCACACCCTCAATTACTGACACTCCAATAGTGCAGCACACCCTCAATTACTGATACGTTAATAGTGCAGCAGAGCCTCAATTGCTGACACTCTAGAAGTGCAGCACACCCTCAATTCCTGACACTCCAATAGTGCAGCACACCCTCAATTACTGACACTCCAATAATGTAGCACACACTCAATTACTGACACTCCAATGGAGTAGCACACCCTCAATTACTGACACTCCAATAGTGCAGCGCACCCTCAATTACTGACACTCCAATAGTGCAGCACACACTCAATTACTGACACACCAATAGTGCAGCACACCCTCAATTACTGACACTCCAATAGTGCAGCACACCCTCAATTACTGACACTCTAATAGTGCCGCACACCCTCAATTACTGACAATCCAATAGTGCAGCACAGGATCAATTTCTGACACTCCAATAGTGCAGCACACACTCAATTACTGACACTCCAATAGTGCAGCTGACCCTCAATTACTGACACTCCAATTGTTCAATACACCCTCAATTACTGACACTCCAATAATGCAGCTGACCCTCAATTACTGACACTCCAATAGTGTAGCACACCCTCAATTACTGATACACCAGTAGTGCAGCACACCTTCAATTACTGACACTCCAATAGTGCAGCACACCCTCAATAACTGACACCGCAATAGTGCAGCACACCCTCAATTACTGACACTCCAATATTGCAGCACACCCTCAATTACTGACACTACAATAGTGCAGCACACCGTCAATTACTGACTCTTCAATAGTGCTGCACACCCTCATTTCCTGACATTCCAATAGTGCAGCACACCCTCAATTACTGACACTCCAATATTGCAGCACACCCTCAATTACTGACACTACAATAGTGCAGCACACCGTCAATTACTGACATAACAATAGTGCAGCACACCCTCAATTACAGACACACCAATAGTGCAGCACACCCTCAATTACTGACACTCCAATAGTGCAGCACACACTCAATTACTGACACACCAATAGTGCAGCACACCCTCAATTACTGACACTCCAAAAGTCCAGCACAGCTTCAATTTCTGACACTCCAATAGTGCAGCACACACTCAATTACTGACACTCCAATAGTGCAGCACACACTCAATTACTGACACTCCAATAGTGCAGCACACCCTCAATTACTGACACTCCAATAGTGCAGCACACACTCAATTACTGACACTCTAATAGTGCAGCACACCCTCAATTACTGACACTCCAATAGTGCAGCCCAGGATCAATTTCTGACACTCCAATAGTGCAGCACACACTCAATTACTGACACTCCAATAGTGACACCCTCAATAACTGACACCGCAATAGTGCAGCGCACCCTCAATTAATGACACTCCAAAAGTGCAGATCACCATCAATTACTGATACTACAATAGTGCAGCACACCCTCAATTACTGACACTCCAATAGTGCAGCACTCCCTCAATTACTGACATACAAATTTTGCAGCAGACAATCAATTACTGACACAGCAATAGTGCAGCACAGCCTCAAATTCTGACACTGCAATAGTGCAGCACACACTCAATTACTGACACTCCAATAGTGCAGCTGACCCTCAATAACTGACATTCCAATAGAGCAGCACACCCTCAATTACTGATACACCAATCGTGCAGCACACCCTCAATTACTGACACTCCATTATTGCAGCACACCCTCAATTTCTGACACACCAATAGTGCAGCACACCCTCAATTACTGACACTCCAATAGTGCAGCACACCCACAATTACTGACACTCCAATAGTGCAGCGCACAATCAATTACTGACACTACAATAGTGCAGCACACCGTCAATTACCTGACACACCAATTGTGCAGCACACCCTCAATTACAGACACACCAATAGTGCAGCACACCCTCAATTACTGACACTCCAATAGTGCAGCACAACCTAAATTACTAACACACCAATCGTGCAGCACACCCTCAATTACTGACTCTCCAATAGTGCAGCACACACTCAATTACTAACACACCAATAGTGCAGCACACCCTCAATTACTGACACTCCAATAGTGCAGCACACCCTCAATTTCTGACACTCCAATAGTGCAGCACACCCTCAATTACTGACACTATGCCGTGCAGCACACCCTCAATTACTGACACTCCAATAGTGCAGCACACCCTCAATAACTGACACAACAATTTTGCATCACACCCTCAATTACTGACACACCAATAGTGCAGCACAGCCTCAATTACTGACACTCCAATAGTGCAGCACACCCTCAATTACTGACACTCCAATAGTGCAGCACACCCTCAATTACTGACACTCCAATAGTGCAGCACACCCTCAATTACTGACACTCCAATAGAGCAGCACACCCTCAATTACTGATACGCTAATAGTGCAGCAGACCGTCAATTGCTGACACTCCAATAGTGCAGCACACCCTCAATTACTGACACTCCAATAGTGCAGCACACACTCAATTACTGACACACCAATAATGCAGCTCACCCTCAATTACTGACACACCAATAGTGAAGCACACCCTCAATTACAGACACACAAATAGTGCAGCACACACTCAATTACTGACACACCAATAGTGCAGCACACCCTCAATTACTGACACACCAATAGTGCAGCACACCCTCAATTACTGACACTCCATTAGTGCAGAACAACCTCAATTACTGAAACTCCAATAGTGCAGCTCACCCTCAATTTCTAACAATCCAAAAGTGCAGCACACCCTCAATTCCTGACACTCCAATAGTGCAGCAGACCCTCAATTGCTGACACTCCAATAGTGTAGCACAGCCTCAATTACTGACACTACAATAGTGCAGCACATCCTCAATTACTGACACTACAATAGTGCAGCACACAATCAATTACTGACACAATAGTGCAGCACACCCTCAATTACTGACACTCCAATATTGCAGCACACCCTCAATTACTGACACTCCAATAGTGCAGCACAAACTCAATTACTGACACTCCAACACTGCAGAGCACCCTCAATAACTAAAATTCCAACTGAGCAGCACACGCTCAAATACTGACACTTCAATAGTGCAGCACACACTCAATTACTGACACTCCAATAGTGCAGCACAACCTCAATTTCTGACACTCTAATAGTGCAGCACACCCTCAATTACTGACACTCCAATAATGCAGCATACCCTCAATTACTGACACTCCAATAGTGCAGCACACCCTCAATTACTGACACTCCAATAGTGCAGCACACCCTCAATTGCTGACACTCCAATAGTGCAGCACACACTCAATTACTGACACACCAATAGTGCAGCACACCCTCAATTACTGACACTCCAAAAGTCCAGCACAGCTTCAATTTCTGACACTCCAATAGTGCAGCACAACCTCAATTACTGACACTCCAATAGTGCAGCACACCCTCAATTACTGACACTCCAATATTGCAGCACACACTCAATTACTGACACTCTAATAGTGCAGCACACCCTCAATTACTGACACTCCAATAGTGCAGCACACCCTCAATTACTGACACTCCAATGGTGCAGCACAACATCAATTACTGACACACCAATAGTGCAGCCCAGGATCAATTACTGACACTCCAATAGTGACACACTCAATAACTGACACCGCAATAGAGCAGCGCACCCTCAATTACTGACACTACAAAAGTGCAGATCACCCTCAATTACTGACACTACAATAGTGCAGCACACCCTCAATTACTGACACTCCAATAGTGCAGCACTCCCTCAATTACTGAAATACAAATTTTGCAGCACACACTCAATTACTGACACTCCAATAGTGCAGCTGACCCTCAATAACTGACATTCCAATAGTGCAGCACACCCTCAATTACTGATACACCAATCGTGCAGCACACCCTCAATTACTGACACTCCATTATTGCAGCACACCCTCAATTTCTGACACACCAATAGTGCAGCACACCCTCAATTACTGACACTCCAATAGTGCAGCACACCCTCAATTAATGACTCTCCAATAGTGCAGCACACCCTCAATTACTGACAATACAATAGTGCAGCACACCCTCAATTACTGACACTATGCCGTGCAGCACACCCTCAATTACTGACACTCCAATAGTGCAGCACACACTCAATTACTGACACTCTAATAGTGCAGCACACCCTCAATTACTGACACTCCAATAGTGCAGCCCAGGATCAATTTCTGACACTCCAATAGTGCAGCACACACTCAATTACTGACACTCCAATAGTGACACCCTCAATAACTGACACCGCAATAGTGCAGCGCACCCTCAATTAATGACACTCCAAAAGTGCAGATCACCATCAATTACTGATACTACAATAGTGCAGCACACCCTCAATTACTGACACTCCAATAGTGCAGCACTCCCTCAATTACTGACATACAAATTTTGCAGCAGACAATCAATTACTGACACAGCAATAGTGCAGCACAGCCTCAAATTCTGACACTGCAATAGTGCAGCACACACTCAATTACTGACACTCCAATAGTGCAGCTGACCCTCAATAACTGACATTCCAATAGAGCAGCACACCCTCAATTACTGATACACCAATCGTGCAGCACACCCTCAATTACTGACACTCCATTATTGCAGCACACCCTCAATTTCTGACACACCAATAGTGCAGCACACCCTCAATTACTGACACTCCAATAGTGCAGCACACCCACAATTACTGACACTCCAATAGTGCAGCGCACAATCAATTACTGACACTACAATAGTGCAGCACACCGTCAATTACCTGACACACCAATTGTGCAGCACACCCTCAATTACAGACACACCAATAGTGCAGCACACCCTCAATTACTGACACTCCAATAGTGCAGCACAACCTAAATTACTAACACACCAATCGTGCAGCACACCCTCAATTACTGACTCTCCAATAGTGCAGCACACACTCAATTACTAACACACCAATAGTGCAGCACACCCTCAATTACTGACACTCCAATAGTGCAGCACACCCTCAATTTCTGACACTCCAATAGTGCAGCACACCCTCAATTACTGACACTATGCCGTGCAGCACACCCTCAATTACTGACACTCCAATAGTGCAGCACACCCTCAATAACTGACACAACAATTTTGCATCACACCCTCAATTACTGACACACCAATAGTGCAGCACAGCCTCAATTACTGACACTCCAATAGTGCAGCACACCCTCAATTACTGACACTCCAATAGTGCAGCACACCCTCAATTACTGACACTCCAATAGTGCAGCACACCCTCAATTACTGACACTCCAATAGAGCAGCACACCCTCAATTACTGATACGCTAATAGTGCAGCAGACCGTCAATTGCTGACACTCCAATAGTGCAGCACACCCTCAATTACTGACACTCCAATAGTGCAGCACACACTCAATTACTGACACACCAATAATGCAGCTCACCCTCAATTACTGACACACCAATAGTGAAGCACACCCTCAATTACAGACACACAAATAGTGCAGCACACACTCAATTACTGACACACCAATAGTGCAGCACACCCTCAATTACTGACACACCAATAGTGCAGCACACCCTCAATTACTGACACTCCATTAGTGCAGAACAACCTCAATTACTGAAACTCCAATAGTGCAGCTCACCCTCAATTTCTAACAATCCAAAAGTGCAGCACACCCTCAATTCCTGACACTCCAATAGTGCAGCAGACCCTCAATTGCTGACACTCCAATAGTGTAGCACAGCCTCAATTACTGACACTACAATAGTGCAGCACATCCTCAATTACTGACACTACAATAGTGCAGCACACAATCAATTACTGACACAATAGTGCAGCACACCCTCAATTACTGACACTCCAATATTGCAGCACACCCTCAATTACTGACACTCCAATAGTGCAGCACAAACTCAATTACTGACACTCCAACACTGCAGAGCACCCTCAATAACTAAAATTCCAACTGAGCAGCACACGCTCAAATACTGACACTTCAATAGTGCAGCACACACTCAATTACTGACACTCCAATAGTGCAGCACAACCTCAATTTCTGACACTCTAATAGTGCAGCACACCCTCAATTACTGACACTCCAATAATGCAGCATACCCTCAATTACTGACACTCCAATAGTGCAGCACACCCTCAATTACTGACACTCCAATAGTGCAGCACACCCTCAATTGCTGACACTCCAATAGTGCAGCACACACTCAATTACTGACACACCAATAGTGCAGCACACCCTCAATTACTGACACTCCAAAAGTCCAGCACAGCTTCAATTTCTGACACTCCAATAGTGCAGCACAACCTCAATTACTGACACTCCAATAGTGCAGCACACCCTCAATTACTGACACTCCAATATTGCAGCACACACTCAATTACTGACACTCTAATAGTGCAGCACACCCTCAATTACTGACACTCCAATAGTGCAGCACACCCTCAATTACTGACACTCCAATGGTGCAGCACAACATCAATTACTGACACACCAATAGTGCAGCCCAGGATCAATTACTGACACTCCAATAGTGACACACTCAATAACTGACACCGCAATAGAGCAGCGCACCCTCAATTACTGACACTACAAAAGTGCAGATCACCCTCAATTACTGACACTACAATAGTGCAGCACACCCTCAATTACTGACACTCCAATAGTGCAGCACTCCCTCAATTACTGAAATACAAATTTTGCAGCACACACTCAATTACTGACACTCCAATAGTGCAGCTGACCCTCAATAACTGACATTCCAATAGTGCAGCACACCCTCAATTACTGATACACCAATCGTGCAGCACACCCTCAATTACTGACACTCCATTATTGCAGCACACCCTCAATTTCTGACACACCAATAGTGCAGCACACCCTCAATTACTGACACTCCAATAGTGCAGCACACCCTCAATTAATGACTCTCCAATAGTGCAGCACACCCTCAATTACTGACAATACAATAGTGCAGCACACCCTCAATTACTGACACTATGCCGTGCAGCACACCCTCAATTACTGACACTCCAATAGTGCAGCACACACTCAATTACTGACACTCTAATAGTGCAGCACACCCTCAATTACTGACACTCCAATAGTGCAGCCCAGGATCAATTTCTGACACTCCAATAGTGCAGCACACACTCAATTACTGACACTCCAATAGTGACACCCTCAATAACTGACACCGCAATAGTGCAGCGCACCCTCAATTAATGACACTCCAAAAGTGCAGATCACCATCAATTACTGATACTACAATAGTGCAGCACACCCTCAATTACTGACACTCCAATAGTGCAGCACTCCCTCAATTACTGACATACAAATTTTGCAGCAGACAATCAATTACTGACACAGCAATAGTGCAGCACAGCCTCAAATTCTGACACTGCAATAGTGCAGCACACACTCAATTACTGACACTCCAATAGTGCAGCTGACCCTCAATAACTGACATTCCAATAGAGCAGCACACCCTCAATTACTGATACACCAATCGTGCAGCACACCCTCAATTACTGACACTCCATTATTGCAGCACACCCTCAATTTCTGACACACCAATAGTGCAGCACACCCTCAATTACTGACACTCCAATAGTGCAGCACACCCACAATTACTGACACTCCAATAGTGCAGCGCACAATCAATTACTGACACTACAATAGTGCAGCACACCGTCAATTACCTGACACACCAATTGTGCAGCACACCCTCAATTACAGACACACCAATAGTGCAGCACACCCTCAATTACTGACACTCCAATAGTGCAGCACAACCTAAATTACTAACACACCAATCGTGCAGCACACCCTCAATTACTGACTCTCCAATAGTGCAGCACACACTCAATTACTAACACACCAATAGTGCAGCACACCCTCAATTACTGACACTCCAATAGTGCAGCACACCCTCAATTTCTGACACTCCAATAGTGCAGCACACCCTCAATTACTGACACTATGCCGTGCAGCACACCCTCAATTACTGACACTCCAATAGTGCAGCACACCCTCAATAACTGACACAACAATTTTGCATCACACCCTCAATTACTGACACACCAATAGTGCAGCACAGCCTCAATTACTGACACTCCAATAGTGCAGCACACCCTCAATTACTGACACTCCAATAGTGCAGCACACCCTCAATTACTGACACTCCAATAGTGCAGCACACCCTCAATTACTGACACTCCAATAGAGCAGCACACCCTCAATTACTGATACGCTAATAGTGCAGCAGACCGTCAATTGCTGACACTCCAATAGTGCAGCACACCCTCAATTACTGACACTCCAATAGTGCAGCACACACTCAATTACTGACACACCAATAATGCAGCTCACCCTCAATTACTGACACACCAATAGTGAAGCACACCCTCAATTACAGACACACAAATAGTGCAGCACACACTCAATTACTGACACACCAATAGTGCAGCACACCCTCAATTACTGACACACCAATAGTGCAGCACACCCTCAATTACTGACACTCCATTAGTGCAGAACAACCTCAATTACTGAAACTCCAATAGTGCAGCTCACCCTCAATTTCTAACAATCCAAAAGTGCAGCACACCCTCAATTCCTGACACTCCAATAGTGCAGCAGACCCTCAATTGCTGACACTCCAATAGTGTAGCACAGCCTCAATTACTGACACTACAATAGTGCAGCACATCCTCAATTACTGACACTACAATAGTGCAGCACACAATCAATTACTGACACAATAGTGCAGCACACCCTCAATTACTGACACTCCAATATTGCAGCACACCCTCAATTACTGACACTCCAATAGTGCAGCACAAACTCAATTACTGACACTCCAACACTGCAGAGCACCCTCAATAACTAAAATTCCAACTGAGCAGCACACGCTCAAATACTGACACTTCAATAGTGCAGCACACACTCAATTACTGACACTCCAATAGTGCAGCACAACCTCAATTTCTGACACTCTAATAGTGCAGCACACCCTCAATTACTGACACTCCAATAATGCAGCATACCCTCAATTACTGACACTCCAATAGTGCAGCACACCCTCAATTACTGACACTCCAATAGTGCAGCACACCCTCAATTGCTGACACTCCAATAGTGCAGCACACACTCAATTACTGACACACCAATAGTGCAGCACACCCTCAATTACTGACACTCCAAAAGTCCAGCACAGCTTCAATTTCTGACACTCCAATAGTGCAGCACAACCTCAATTACTGACACTCCAATAGTGCAGCACACCCTCAATTACTGACACTCCAATATTGCAGCACACACTCAATTACTGACACTCTAATAGTGCAGCACACCCTCAATTACTGACACTCCAATAGTGCAGCACACCCTCAATTACTGACACTCCAATGGTGCAGCACAACATCAATTACTGACACACCAATAGTGCAGCCCAGGATCAATTACTGACACTCCAATAGTGACACACTCAATAACTGACACCGCAATAGAGCAGCGCACCCTCAATTACTGACACTACAAAAGTGCAGATCACCCTCAATTACTGACACTACAATAGTGCAGCACACCCTCAATTACTGACACTCCAATAGTGCAGCACTCCCTCAATTACTGAAATACAAATTTTGCAGCACACACTCAATTACTGACACTCCAATAGTGCAGCACTCCCTCAATTACTGAAATACAAATTTTGCAGCACACACTCAATAACTGACATTCCAATAGTGCAGCACACCCTCAATTACTGATACACCAATCGTGCAGCACACCCTCAATTACTGACACTCCATTATTGCAGCACACCCTCAATTTCTGACACACCAATAGTGCAGCACACCCTCAATTACTGACACTCCAATAGTGCAGCACACCCTCAATTAATGACTCTCCAATAGTGCAGCACACCCTCAATTACTGACAATACAATAGTGCAGCACACCCTCAATTACTGACACTATGCCGTGCAGCACACCCTCAATTACTGACACTCCAATAGTGCAGCACACCCTCAATTACTGACACTCCAATAGTGCAGCACTCCCTCAAATACTGACACACCAATAGTGCAGCACAGCCTCAAATTCTGACACTGCAATAGTGCAGTACACACTCAATTCCTGACACTCCAATAGTGCAGCTGACCCTCAATAACTGACACTCCAATAGTGCAGCACAAACTCAATTACTGACACTCCAATTGTTCAATACACCCTCAATTACTGACACTCCAATAATGCAGCTGACCCTCAATTACTGAGACTCCAATAGTGCAGCATACCCTTAATTACTGATACACCAATAGTGCAGCACACCTTCAATTACTGACACTCCAATAGTGCAGCACACCCTCAATAACTGACACCGCAATAGTGCAGCACACCCTCAATTACTGACACTCCAAAAGTGCAGCACACCCTCAATAACTGACACCGCAATAGTGCAGAACACCCTCAATTACTGACACTCCAATAGTGCAGCACACCCTCCATTACTGACACTCCAATAGTGCAGCACACCCTCAATTACTGACACTCCAATAGTGCAGCACACACTCAATTACTGACACACCAATAGTGCAGCACACCCTCAATTACTGACACTCCAATAGTGCAGCACACCCTCAATTACTGACACTCCAAAATTCCAGCACAGCTTCAATTTCTGACACTCCAATAGTGCAGCACACACTCAATTACTGACAATCCAATATTGCAGCACACACTCAATTACTGACACTCTAATAGTGCAGCACACCCTCAATTACTGACACTCCAATAGTGCTGCACACACTCAATTACTGACACTCTAATAGTGCAGCACACCCTCAATTACTGACACTCCAATAGTGCAGCCCAGGATCAATTTCTGACACTCCAATAGTGCAGCACACACTCAATTACTGACACTCCAATAGTGACACCCTCAATAACTGACACTGCAATAGTGCAGCGCACCCTCAATTACTGACACTCCAAAAGTGCAGATCACCCTCAATTACTGACACTACAATAGTGCAGCACACCCTCAATTACTGACACTATGCCGTGCAGCACACCCTCAATTACTGACACTCCAATAGTGCAGCACTCCCTCAATTACTGAAATACAAATTTTGCAGCACACAATCAATTACTGACACAGCAATAGTGCAGCACAGCCTCAAATTCTGACACTGCAATAGTGCAGCACACACTGAATTACTGACACTCCAATAGTGCAGCTGACCCTCAATAACTGACATTCCAATAGTGCAGCACACCCTCAATTACTGATACACCAATCGTGCAGCACACCCACAATTACTGACACTCCATTATTGCAGCACACCCTCAATTTCTGACACACCAATAGTGCAGCACACCCTCAATTACTGACACTCCAATAGTGCAGCACACCCTCAATTACTGACACTCCAATAGTGCAGCGCACAATCAATTACTGACACTACAATAGTGCAGCACACCGTCAATTACCTGACACACCAATTGTGCAGCACACCCTCAATTACAGACACACCAATCGTGCAGCACACCCACAATTACTGACACTCCAATAGTGCAGCACAACCTAAATTACTAACACTCCAATAGTGCAGCACACCCTCAATTACTGACTCTCCAATAGTGCAGCACACACTCAATTACTGACACTCCAATAGTGCAGTTCACCCTCAATTACTGACACTCCAATAGTGCAGCACAACCTAAATTACTAACACACCAATAGTGCAGCACACCTTCAATTACTGACACTCCAATAGTGCAGCACACCCTCAATTTCTGACACTCCAATAGTGCAGCTAACCCTCAATTACTGACACTATGCCGTGTTGCACACCCTCAATTACTGACACTCCAATTGTGCAGCACACCCTCAATAACTGACACAACAATTTTGCATCACACCCTCAATTACTGACACACCAAAAGTGCAGCGCAGCCTCAAATTCTGACACTGCAATAGTGAGGCACACCATCAATTACTGACACTCCAATAGTGCAGCACACCCTCAATTACTGACACTCCAATAGTGCAGCACACCCTCAATTACTGACACTCCAATAGTGCAGCACACCCTCAATTACTGACACTCCAATAGTGCAGCACACCCTCAATTAATGACACTGCAATAGTGCAGCACACCCTCAATAACTGACACTCCAATAGTGCAGCACACCCTCAATTACTGACACTCCAATAGTGCAGCACACCCTCAATTAATGACACTGCAATAGTGCAGCACACCCTCAATTACTGACACTCCAATAGTACAGCACAGGATCAATTTCTGACACTCCAATAGTGCAGCACACACTCAATTACTGACACTCTAATAGTGACACCCTCAATTACTGACACACCAATATTTCAGATCACCCTCAATTAATGACTCTCCAATAGTGCAGCACACCCTCAATTACTGACAATACAATAGTGCAGCACACCCTCAATTACTGACACTATGCAGTGCAGCACACCCTCAATTACTGACACTCCAATAGTGCAGCGCACAATTACTGAAACTATAATAGTGCAGCACACCGTCAATTACTGACACACCAATAGTGCAGCACACCCTCAATTACAGACACACAATAGTGCAGCACACCCTCAATTACTGACACTTCAATAGTGCAGCACACCCTCAATTACTGACACTCCAATAGTGCAGCACACCCTCAATTACTGACACTCCAATAGTGCAGCACAACCTAAATTACTAACACACCAATCGTGCAGCACACCCTCAATTACTGACACTCCAATAGTGCAGCACAACCTAAATTACTAACACACCAATATTGCAGCACACCCTCAATTACTGACACTCCAATAGTGCAGCACACCCTCAATTTCTGACACTCTAATAGTGGCACCCTCAATTACTGACACTCCAATATTTAAGATCACCCTCAATTAATGACTCTCCAATAGTGCAGCACACCCTCAATTACTGACACTGCAATAGCGCAGCACACCCTCAATTACTGACACTCCAATAGTGCAGCACAACATCAATTACTGACACTCCAATAGTGCAGCACAACCTAAATTACTAACACACCAATATTGCAGCACACCCTCAATTACTGACACTCCAATAGTGCAGCACACCCTCAATTACTGACACTCCAATAGTGCAGCACAACCTAAATTACTAACACACCAATATTGCAGCACACCCTCAATTACTGACACTCCAATAGTGCAGCACACCCTCAATTACTGACACTATGCCGTGCAGCACACCCTCAATTACTGACACTCCAATAGTGCAGCACTCCCTCAATTACTGACACACCAATAGTGCAGCACACCCTCAATTACTGACACTATGCCGTGCAGCACACCCTCAATTACTGACACTCCAATAGTGCAGCACTCCCTCAATTACTGACACACCAATAGTGCAGCACAGCCTCAAATTCTGACACTGCAATAGTGCAGCACACGCTCAATTACTGACACTCCAATAGTGCGGCTGACCCTCAATAACTGACACTCCAATAGTGCAGCACAAACTCAATTACTGACACTCCAAATGTTCAATACACCCTCAATTACTGACACTCCAATAATGCAGCTGACCCTCAATTACTGACACTCCAATAGTGCAGCACACCCTTAATTACTGATACACCAATAGTGCAGCACACCTTCAATTACTGACACTCCAATAGTGCAGCACACCCTCAATAACTGACACCGCAATAGTGCAGCACACCCTCAATTACTGACACTCCAATAGTGCAGCACACCCTCAATTACTGATACACCAATCGTGCAGCACTCCATCAATTACTGACACTCCAATATTGCAGCACACCCTCAATTACTGATACACCAATCGTGCAGCACTCCATCAATTCCTGACACTACAATAGTGCAGCACACCCTCAATTACTGACACACCAATAGTGCAGCACACCCTCAATTACTGACACTCCAATAGTGCAGCACACCCTCAATTACTGACACTCCAATAGTGCAGCGCACAATCAATTACTGACACTACAATAGTGCAGCACACCGTCAATTACTGACACACCAATAGTGCAGCACACCGTCAATTACAGACACACAATAGTGCAGCACACCCTCAATTACTGACACTCCAATAGTGCAGCACAACCTAAATTACTAACACACCAATCGTGCAGCACAACCTAAATTACTAACACACCAATCGTGCAGCACACCCTCAATTACTGACACTCCAATAGTGCAGCACAACCTAAATTACTAACACACCAATATTGCAGCACACCCTCAATTACTGACACTCCAATAGTGCAGCACACCCTCAATTTCTGACACTCCAAAAGTGCAGCACACCCTCAATTACTGAAATTCCATCACTGCAGCATATCCTCAAATACTAAAACTCCAATAAGGCAGAACAACCTCAATTCCTGAAACTCCAATAGTGCAGCACACCCTCAGTTACTAACACTCACATAGTGCAGCACACCCTCAATTACTGACACACCAATAGTGCAGCACACCTTCAATTACTCACACTCCAAATGTGCAGCACAATCTCAATTACTGACAACCCAATAGTGCAGCACACCCTCAATTACTGACACTCCAATAGTGCAGCACAACCTCAATTACTGACACTCCAATAGTGCAGCTCACCCTCAATAACTGACACACCAATTTTGCAGCACACCCTCAATTACTGACACACCAATAGTGCAGCACAGCCTCAAATTCTGACACTGCAATAGTGAGGCACACCCTCAATTCCTGACATTCCAATAGAGCAGCACACCCTCAATTACTGACCCTCCAATAGTGCAGCACACACTCAATTACTGACACTCCAATAGTGCAGCACACCCTCAATTACTGACACTCCAATAGTGCAGCACACCCTCAATTGCTGACGCTCCAATAGTGCAGCACACCCTCAATAACTGACACTCCAATAGTGCAGCACAACCTCAATTACTGACACTCCAATTGTTCAATACACTCTCAATTACTGACACTATGCCGTGCAGCACACCCTCAATTACTGACACTCCAATAGTGCAGCACACACTCAATTACTGACACACCAATAGTGCAGTACACCTTCAATTACTGACACTCCAATAGTGCAGCACACCCTCAATTACTGACACTCCAATAGTGCAGTACACCTTCAATTACTGACACTCCAATAGTGCAGCACACCCTCAATTACTGACACTCCAATAATGCAGCTGACCCTCAATAACTGACACTCCAATAGTGCAGCACACCCTCAATTACTGATACACCAATAGAGCAGCAAACCTTCAATTACTGACACTCCAATAGTGCAGCACACCCTCAATACCTGACACCGCAATAGTGCAGGACACCCTCAATTACTGACACTCCAAAAGTGCAGATCACCCTCAATTACTGACTCTCCAATAGTACTGCACACCCACATTTCCTGACACTCCAATAGTGCAGCACACCCTCAATTACTGATACACCAATAGTGCAGCGCACCCTCAATTACTGACACTCCAATAGTGCAGCTCACCCTCAATTACTGACACTCCAATAGTGCAGCACACCCTCAATTACTGACATTCCAATAGTGCAGCACACCCTCAATTACTGACACTCCAATAGTGCAGCACACCCTCAATTGCTGACACTCCAATAGTGCAGCACACCCTCAATAACTGACACTCCAATAGTGAAGCACAACCTCAATTACTGACACTCCAATTGTTCAATACACTCTCAATTACTGACACTATGCCGTGCAGCACACCCTCAATTACTGACACTCCAATAGTGCAGCACACACTCAATTACTGACACACCAATAGTGCAGTACACCTTCAATTACGGACACTCCAATAGTGCAGCACACCCTCAATTACTGACACTCCAATAGTGCAATACACCTTCAATTACTGACACTCCAATAGTGCAGCACACCCTCAATTACTGACACTCCAATAATGCAGCTGACCCTCAATAACTGACACTCCAATAGTGCAGCACACCCTCAATTACTGATACACCAATAGTGCAGCACACCTTCAATTACTGACACTCCAATAGTGCAGCACACCCTCAATACCTGACACCGCAATAGTGCAGCACACCCTCAAATACTGACACTCCAAAAGTGCAGATCACCCTCAATTACTGACTCTCCAATAGTACTGCACACCCACATTTCCTGACCCTCCAATAGTGCAGCACACCCTCAATTACTGATACACCAATAGTGCAGCGCACCCTCAATTACTGACACTCCAATAGTGCAGCTCACCCTCAATTACTGACACTCCAATAGTGCAGCACACACTCAATTACTGACACTCCAATAGTGCAGTTCACCCTCAATTACTGACACTCCAATAGTGCAGCACAACCTAAATTACTAACACACTAATAGTGCAACACACCCTCAAATTCTGACACTCCAATAGTGCAGCTCACCCTCAATTACTGACACTATGCCGTGTTGCACACCCTCAAATACAGACACTCCAATAGTGCAGCACACCCTCAATAACTGACACAACAATTTTGCATCACACCCTCAATTACTGACACACCAATAGTGCAGCACAGCCTCAAATTCTGACACTGCAATAGTGAGGCACACCATCAATTAACTGACACTCCAATAGTGCAGCACACCCTCAATTACTGACACTCCAATAGTGCAGCACACCCTCAATTACTGACACTCCAATAGTACAGCACAGGATCAATTTCTGACACTCCAATAGTGCAGCACACCCTCAATTTCTGACACTCTAATAGTGACACCCTCAATTACTGACACTCCAATATTTCAGATCACCCTCAATTAATTACTCTCCAATAGTGCAGCACACCCCTCAATTACTGACACAACAATAGTGCAGCACACCCTCAATTACTGACACTACAATAGTGCAGCACTCCCTCAATTACTGACACACCAATAGTGCAGCACAGCCTCAAATTCTGACACTGCAATAGTGCAGCACACGCTCAATTACTGACACTCCAATAGTGCGGCTGACCCTCAATAACTGACACTCCAATAGTGCAGCACAAACTCAATTACTGACACTCCAATAGTGCAGCACACCCTCAATTACTGACACCCCAATAATGCAGCTGACCCTCAATTACTGACACTCCAATAGTGCAGCACACCCTCAATTACTGACACTCCAATAGTGCAGCACACCCTCAATAACTGACACCGCAATAGTGCAGCACACCCACAATTACTGACACTCCAAAAGTGCAGATCACCCTCAATTACTGACTCTGCAATAGTGCTGCACACCCTCATTTCCTGACATTCCAATAGTGCAGAAAACCCTCAATTACTGTTACACCAATCGTGCAGCACACCATCAATTACTGACACTCCAATATTGCAGCACACCCTCAATTACTGACACACCAATAGTGCAGCACACCCTCAATTACTGACACTCCAATAGTGCAGCACACCCTCAATTACTGACACTCCAAAAGTGCAGATCACCCTCAATTACTGACTCTGCAATAGTGCTGCACACCCTCATTTCCTGACACACCAATAGTGCAGCACACCCTCAATTACAGACACACAATAGTGCAGCACACCCTCAATTTCTGACACTCCAATAGGGCAGCACACCCTCAATTACTGAAATTCCAACAGTGCAGCATATCCTCAAATACTGAAACTCCAATAAGGCAGAACAACCTCAATTACTGACCCTCCAATAGTGCAGCACACACTCAATTACTGACACTCCAATAGTGCAGCACACCCTCAATTGCTGACACTCCAATAGTGCAGCACACCCTCAATAACTGACACTCCAATAGTGCAGCACAACCTCAATTACTGACACTCCAATTGTTCAATACACTCTCAATTACTGACACTATGCCGTGCAGCACACCCTCAATTACTGACACTCCAATAGTGCAGCACACCCTCAATTACTGACACACCAATAGTGCAATACACCTTCAATTACTGACACTCCCAATAGTGCAGCACACCTTCAATTACTGACACTCCAATAGTGCAGCAAACCCTCAATTACTGACACTCCAATAATGCAGCTGACCCTCAATTACTGACACTCCCATAGTGCAGCACACCCTCAATTACTGATACACCAATAGTGCAGCACACCTTCAAATACTGACACTCCAATAGTGCAGCACACCCTCAATACCTGACACCGCAATAGTGCAGCACACCCTCAATTACTGACACTCCAAAAGTGCAGATCACCCTCAATTACTGACTCTCCAATAGTGCTGCACACCCACATTTCCTGACCCTCCAATAGTGCAGCACACCCTCAATTACTGATACACCAATAGTGCAGCGCACCCTCAATTACTGACACTCCAATAGTGCAGCTCACCCTCAATTACTGACACTCCAATAGTGCAGCACACCCTGAATTACTGACACTCCAATAATGCAGCACACCCTCAATTACTGACACTCCAATAGTGCAGCACACCCTCAATTACTGACACTCCAATAATGCAGCACATCCTCAATTACTGACACTCCAATAGTGCAGCACACCCTCAATTACTGACACTCCAATCGTGCAGCACACCCTCAATTACTGACCCTCCAATAGTGCAGCACACAATCAATTACTGACACTACAATAGTGCAGCCCACCGTCAATTACTGACACACCAATAGTGCAGCACACCATCAATTACAGACACACCAATAGTGCAG
Organism: Isurus oxyrinchus; assembly: GCA_026770705.1. Taxonomy (NCBI): domain Eukaryota; kingdom Metazoa; phylum Chordata; class Chondrichthyes; order Lamniformes; family Lamnidae; genus Isurus; species Isurus oxyrinchus. The sequence continues at coordinate 1,170,103 of JANJGN010000103.1, read as the reverse complement.
CACACCCTCAATTACTGACACTGCAGTAGTGCAGCACAACCTAAATTACTAACACACCAATAGTGCAGCACACACTCAATTACTGACACCTCAATAGTGCAGCTGACCCTCAATTACTGACACTCCAATAGTGCAGCACACCCTCAATTACTGACACTCCAATAGTGCAGCACACAATCAATTACTGACACTACAATAGTGCAGCACACCCTCAATTACTGACACACCAATAGTGCAGCACACCCTCAATTACTGACACACCAATAGTGCAACACACCTTAATTTACAAACACACCAATAGTGCAGCACACACTCAATTACTGACACTCCAATAGTGCAGCACAGCCTCAATTACTGACACTCCAATAGTGCTGCACTCCCTCAATTACTGACACTCCAATAGTGCAGCACACTCTCAATTACTGACACTCCAATAGTGCAGCTCACCCTCAATTACTGACACTCCAATAGTGCAGCACACCCTCAATTACTGACACTCCAATAGTGCAGCACCCAATCAATTACTGACACTACAATAGTGCAGCACACCCTCAATTACTGACACTCCAATAGTGCAGCACACCCTCAATTACTGACACTCCAATAGTGCAGCACACCTTCAATTACTGACACTTCAATAGTGCAGCGCACCCTCAATTACTGACACTCCTATAGTGCAGCACACCCTCAATTACTGACACTCCAATAGTGCAGCACACCCTCAATTACAGACACTCCAATAGTGCAGCACACCCTCTATTACTGACACTCCATTAGTGCAGCACACCCTCAATTACTGACACTCCAATAGTGCAGCACACCCTCAGTTGGTGACACCAAAATTGTGCAGCACTCCCTCAATTACTGACACTCATGTACTGCAGCACACCCTCAATTACTGACACTCCAATAGTGCAGCACACCCTCAATTACAGACACTCCAATAGTGCGGCACACCCTCAATTACTGACACTCCAATAGAGCAGCACATCCTCACTTACTGACTCTCCAATAGTTCAGCACACCCTCAATTACTGACACTCCAATAGTGCAGCACAAATTCAATTACTGACACTCCAATAGTGCAGCACACACTCAATTACTGACACTTCAATAGCGCAGCACACCCTCAATTACTGACACTCCAGTAGTGCAGCACACCCTCAATTACTGACACTCCAATTGTGCAGCTCACCCTCAGTAACTGACACTATGCAGTGCAAAACACCCTCATTTACTGAGACTCCAATAGTGCAGCACACCCTCAATTACTGACACTCCAATAGTGCAGCACACCCTCAATTACTGACACTCCAATAGTGCAGCACACGTTCAATTACTGACACACCAATAGTGCAGCACACCCTCAATTACTGACACTCCAATAGTGCAGCACAGCCTCATTTACTGACATCCAATAGTGCAGCACAACCTCAATTACTGACACTCCAATAGTGCAGCACACCCTCAATTACTAACACACCAATAGTGCAGCACACCCTCAATTACTGACACTCCAATAGTGCAGCACACCCTCAATTACTGACACTCCAATAGTGCAGCACACCCTCAATTACAGACACTCCAATAGTGCAGCACACCCTCAATTACTAACACACCAATAGTGCAGCACACCCTCAATTACTGACAGTCCAATAGTGCAGCACACCCTCAATTACTGACACTCCAATATTGCAGCACACCCTCAATTACTGACAATTCCAATAGTGCAGCACACCCTCAATTACTGACGCTCCGATAGCGCAGCACACCCTCAATTACTGACACTACAATACTACAGCACACCCTCAATTACTGACACTCCAATAGTGCAGCACACCCTCAATTACTGACACTCCAATAGTGTAGCACACCCTCAATTACGGACACTCCAATAGTGCAGCACACGCTCAATTACTGAGACTCCAATAGAGCAGCACACCCTCAATTACTGACACTCCAATAGTGCAGCACACCCTCAATTACTGACACTCCAATTGTGCAGCACACCCTCACTAAAAATTCTCCAATAGTGCAGCACACCCTCAATTACTGACACTCCATTAGTGCAGCACACACTCAATTACTGACACTCCAATAGTGCAGCACACCCACAATTACGGACACTCCAATAGTGCAGCACACCCTCAATTACTGACACTCCAATAGTGCAGCACACCCACAATTACTGACACTCCAATAGAGCAGCACACCCTCAATTACTAACACACCAATAGTGCAGCACACCCTCAATTACTGACACTCCAATAGTGCAGCACACCCTCAATTACTAACACACCAATAGTGCAGCACACCCTCAATTACTGACACTCCAATAGTGCAGCACACCCTCAATTACTAACACACGAATAGTGCAGCACACCCTCAATTACTGACAGTCCAATAGTGCAGCACACCCTCAATTACTGACAATTCCAATAGTGCAGCACACCCTCAATTACTGACGCTCCGATAGCGCAGCGCACCGTCAAATACTGACACCCCAATAGTGCAGCTCACCCTCAATTACTGACACTACAATACTACAGCACACCCTCAATTACTGACACTCCAATAGTGCAGCACACCCTCAATTACTGACACTCCAATAGTGTAGCACACCCTCAATTACTGACACTCCAATAGTGCAGCACACCCTCAATTACTGACACTCCAATAGTGCAGAACACCATCAATTACTGACACTCCAATAGAGCAGCACATCCTCACTTACTGACTCTCCAATAGTTCAGCACACACTCAATGACTGTCAGTCCAGTAGTGCAGCACACCCTCAATTACTGACACTCCAATAGTGCAGCACAAATTCAATTATTGACACACCAATAGTGCAGCACACACTCAATTACTGACACACCAATAGTGCAGCACACACTCAATTACTGACACTCCAAAAGTCCAGCACAGCTTCAATTTCTGACACTCCAATAGTGCAGCACACACTCAATTACTGACACTCCAATAGTGCAGCACACACTCAATTACTGACACTCCAATAGTGCAGCACACCCTCAATTACTGACACTCCAATAGTGCAGCACACCCTCAATTACTGACACTCCAATAGTGCAGCCCAGGATCAATTTCTGACACTCCAATAGTGCAGCACACACTCAATTACTGACACTCCAATAGTGACACCCTCAATATCTGACACCGCAATAGTGCAGCGCACCCTCAATTACTGACACTACAATAGTGCAGCACACCCTCAATTACTGACACTCCAATAGTGCATCACATCCTCAATTACTGACACTCCAATAGTGCAGATCACCCTCAATTACTGACACTACAATAGTGCAGCACACCCTCAATTACTGACACTACAATAGTGCAGCACACCCTCAATTACTGACACTCCAATAGTGCATCACATCCTCACTTACTGACTCGCCAATAGTTCAGCACACACTCAATGACTGTCAGTCCAGTAGTGCAGCACACCCTCAATTACTGACACTCCAATAGTGCAGCACAAATTCAATTACTGACACACCAATAGTGCAGCACACACTCAATTACTGACACACCAATAGTGCAGCACACCCTCAATTACTGACACTCCAAAAGTCCAGCACAGCTTCAATTTCTGACACTCCAATAGTGCAGCACACACTCAATTACTGACACTCCAATAGTGCAGCACACACTCAATTACTGACACTCCAATAGTGCAGCACACCCTCAATTACTGACACTACAATAGTGCAGCACACCCTCAATTACTGACACTCCAATAGTGCAGCCCAGGATCAATTTCTGACACTCCAGTAGTGCAGCACACACTCAATTACTGACACTCCAATAGTGACACCCTCAATAACTGACACCGCAATAGCGCAGCGCACCCTCAATTACTGACACTCCAAAAGTGCAGATCACCCTCAATTACTGACACTACAATAGTGCAGCACACCCTCAATTACTGACACTCCAATAGTGCAGCACTCCCTCAATTACTGACATACAAATTTTGCAGCACACAATCAAATACTGACACACCAATAGTGCAGCACAGCCTCAAATTCTGACACTGCAATAGTGCAGCACACACTCAATTACTGACACTCCAATAGTGCAGCTGACCCTCAATAACTGACATTCCAATAGTGCAGCACACCCTCAATTAATGACACTCCAATAGTGCAGCACACCCTCAACTACTGATACACCAATCGTGCAGCACACCCTCAATTACTGACACTCCATTATTGCAGCACACCCTCAATTTCTGACACACCAATAGTGCAGCACACCCTCAATTACTGACACTCCAATAGTGCAGCGCACAATCAATTACTGACACTACAATAGTGCAGCACACCGTCAATTACCTGACACACCAATTGTGCAGCACACCCTCAATTACAGACACACCAATAGTGCAGCACACCCTCAATTACTGACACTCCAATAGTGCAGCGCACAATCAATTACTGACACTACAATAGTGCAGCACACCGTCAATTACCTGACACACCAATTGTGCAGCACACCCTCAATTACAGACACACCAATAGTGCAGCACACCCTCAATTACTGACACTCCAATAGTGCAGCACAACCTAAATTACTAACACACCAATCGTGCAGCACACCATCAATTACTGACTCTCCAATAGTGCTGTACACACTCAATTACTGACACTCCAATAGTGCAGTTCACCCTCAATTACTGACACTCCAATAGTGCAGCACAACCTAAATTACTAACACACCAATAGTGCAGCACACCCTCAATTACTGACACTCCAATAGTGCAGCTCACCCTCAATTACTGACACTATGCCGTGCAGCACACCCTCAATTACTGACACTCCAATAGTGCAGCACACCCTCAATAACTGACACAACAATTTTGCATCACACCCTCAATTACTGACACACCAATAGTGCAGCACAGCCTCAAATTCTGACACTGCAATAGTGAGGCACACCATCAATTACTGACACTCCAATAGTGCAGCACACCCTCAATTACTGACACTCCAATAGTGCAGCACACCCTCAATTACTGACACTCCAGTAGTGCAGCACACCCTCAATTACTGACACTCCAATAGTGCAGCACACCCTCAATTACTGACACTCCAATAGTGCAGCGCACCCTCAATTAATGACACTCTAATAGTGCAGCACACCCTCAATTACTGACACTCCAATAGTACAGCACAGGATCAATTTCTGACACTCCAATAGTGCAGCACACCCTCAATTACTGACACTCCAATATTTCAGATCACCCTCAATTAATGACTCTCCAATATTGCAGCACACCCTCAATTACTGACAATACAATAGTGCAGCACACCCTCAATTACTGACACTATGCCGTGAAGCACACCCTCAATTACTGACACTCCAATAGTGCAGCACTCCCTCAATTACTGAGACACCAATAGTGCAGCACAGCCTCAAATTCTGACACTGCAATAGTGCAGTACACACTCAATTACTGACACTCCAATAGTGCAGCACACCCTCAGTAACTGACACCGCAATTGTGCAGCACAACCTAAATTACTAACACACCAATATTGCAGCACACCCTCAATTACTGACACTCCAATAGTGCAGCACACCCTCAATTTCTGACACTCTAATAGTGACACCCACAATTACTGACATTCCAATATTTCAGATCACCCTCAATTAATGACTCTCCAATAGTGCAGCACACCCTCAATTACTGACACTACAATAGTGCAGCACACCCTCAATTACTGACACTATGCCGTGCAGCACACGCTCAATTACTGACACTCCAATAGTGCGGCTGACCCTCAATAACTGACACTCCAATAGTGCAGCACAAACTCAATTACTGACACTCCAAATGTTCACTACACCCTCAATTACTGACACTCCAATAATGCAGCTGACCCTCAATTACTGACACTCCAATAGTGCAGCACACCCTTAATTACTGATACACCAATAGTGCAGCACACCTTCAATTACTGACACTCCAATAGTGCAACACACCCTCAATAACTGACACCGCAATAGTGCAGCACACCCTCAATTACTGACACTCCAAAAGTGCAGATCACCCTCAATTACTGACTCTGCAATAGTGCTGCACACCCTCATTTCCTGACATTCCAATAGTGCAGAACACCCTCAATTACTGATACACCAATCGTGCAGCACACCCTCAATTACTGACACTCCAATATTGCAGCACACCCTCAATTACTGACACACCAATAGTGCAGCACACCCTCAATTACTGACACTCCAATAGTGCAGCACACCCTCAATTACTGACACTCCAATAGTGCAGCACACCATCAATTACTGACACTCCAATAGTGCAGCACAACCTAAATTACTAACACACCAATCGTGCCGCACACCCTCAATTACTGACACTCCAATAGTGCAGCACAACCTAAATTACTAACACACCAATATTGCAGCACACCCTCAATTACTGACACTCCAATAGTGCAGCACACCCTCAATTTCTGACACTCCAATAGTGCAGCACAGCCTCAATTACTGACACACCAATAGTGCAGCACACCCTCAATTACTGACACTCCAATAGTGCAGCACACCATCAATTACTGACACTCCAATAGTGCAGCACAACCTAAATTACTAACACACCAATCGTGCAGCACACCCTCAATTACTGACACTCCAATAGTGCAGCACACCCTCAATTACTGAAATTCCAACAGTGCAGCATATCCTCAAATACTGAAACTCCAATAAGGCAGAACAACCTCAATTACTGACACTCCAATAGTGCAGCACACCCTCAATTACTTACACACCAATAGTGCAGCACACCTTCAATTACTCACACTCCAAATGTGCAGCACAATCTCAATTACTGAAAGTCCAATAGTGCAGCTCACCCTCAATTACTGACACTTTGCCGCGCAGCACACCCTCAATTACTGACACTCCAATAGTGCAGCACACCCTCAATTACTGACACTCCAATAATGCAGCACACCCTCAATTACTGACACTCCAATAGTGCAGCACACCCTCAATTACTGACACTCCAATAGTGCAGCACACCCTCAATTACTGACACTCCAATAGTGCAGCACACCCTCAATTACTGACACTCCAATAGTGCAGCGCACCCTCAATTAATGACACTCTAATAGTGCAGCACACCCTCAATTACTGACACTCCAATAGTACAGCACAGGATCAATTTCTGACACTCCAATAGTGCAGCACACCCTCAATTACTGACACTCCAATATTTCAGATCACCCTCAATTAATGACTCTCCAATAGTGCAGCACACCCTCAATTACTGACAATACAATAGTGCAGCACACCCTCAATTACTGACACTATGCCGTGAAGCACACCCTCAATTACTGACACTCCAATAGTGCAGCACTCCCTCAATTACTGACACACCAATAGTGCAGCACAGCCTCAAATTCTGACACTGCAATAGTGCAGTACACACTCAATTACTGACACTCCAATAGTGCAGCACAACCTAAATTACTAACACACCAATATTGCAGCACACCCTCAATTACTGACACTCCAATAGTGCAGCACACCCTCAATTTCTGACACTCCAATAGTGCAGCACAGCCTCAATTACTGACACACCAATAGTGCAGCACACCCTCAATTACTGACACTCCAATAGTGCAGCACACCATCAATTACTGACACTCCAATAGTGCATCACAACCTAAATTACTAACACACCAATCGTGCAGCACACCCTCAATTACTGACACTCCAATAGTGCAGCACAACCTAAATTACTAACACACCAATATTGCAGCACACCCTCAATTACTGACACTCCAATAGTGCAGCACACCCTCAATTACTGAAATTCCAACAGTGCAGCATATCCTCAAATACTGAAACTCCAATAAGGCAGAACAACCTCAATTACTGACACTCCAATAGTGCAGCACACCCTCAATTACTGACACTCCAATAGTGTAGCACACCCTCAATTACTGACACTCCAATAGTGCAGCACACCCTCAATTACGGACACTCCAATAGTGCAGCACAGCCTCAATTACGGACACTCCTATAGTGCTGTACACCCTCAATTACTGACACTCCAATAGTGCAGCACACACTCAATTACTGAGACTCCAATAGTGCAGCACACCCTCAATTACTGACACTCCAATAGTGCAGCACACACTCAAATACAGACCCTCCAATTTTGCAACACAATGTCATTTACTTGCACTCCAATACTGCGGCTCACTCTCAGATACTGAAGCTCCAATACTGCAGCACACCCTCAATTACTGACACTCCAATAGTGCAGCACACCCACAATTACTGACACTCCAATAGTGCAACACACCCTCAATTACTGACACTCCAATAGTGCAGCACACCCTCAGTTGGTGACACCAAATTTGTGCAGCACACCCTCAATTACTGACACTCCAATAGTGCAGCACACCCTCAATTACTGACACTCCAATAGTGCAGCTCACCCTCAATTACTGTCAGTCCAGTAGTGCAGCACACCCTCAATTACTGACACTCCAATAGTGCAGCACAAATTCAATTATTGACACACCAATAGTGCAGCACACACTCAATTACTGACACACCAATAGTGCAGCACACACTCAATTACTGACACTCCAAAAGTCCAGCACACACTCAATTACTGACACTCCAATAGTGCAGCACACCCTCAATTACTGACACTCCAATAGTGCAGCACACCCTCAATTACTGACACTCCAATAGTGCAGCCCAGGATCAATTTCTGACACTCCAATAGTGCAGCACACACTCAATTACTGACACTCCAATAGTGACACCCTCAATATCTGACACCGCAATAGTGCAGCGCACCCTCAATTACTGACACTACAATAGTGCAGCACACCCTCAATTACTGACACTCCAATAGTGCATCACATCCTCAATTACTGACACTCCAATAGTGCAGATCACCCTCAATTACTGACACTACAATAGTGCAGCACACCCTCAATTACTAACACTACAATAGTGCAGCACACCCTCAATTACTGACACTCCAATAGTGCATCACATCCTCACTTACTGACTCTCCAATAGTTCAGCACACACTCAATGACTGTCAGTCCAGTAGTGCAGCACACCCTCAATTACTGACACTCCAATAGTGCAGCACAAATTCAATTACTGACACACCAATAGTGCAGCACACACTCAATTACTGACACACCAATAGTGCAGCACACCCTCAATTACTGACACTCCAAAAGTCCAGCACAGCTTCAATTTCTGACACTCCAATAGTGCAGCACACACTCAATTACTGACACTCCAATAGTGCAGCACACACTCAATTACTGTCACTCCAATAGTGCAGCACACCCTCAATTACTGACACTCCAATAGTGCAGCACACCCTCAATAACTGACACTCCAATAGTGCAGCCCAGGATCAATTTCTGACACTCCAGTAGTGCAGCACACACTCAATTACTGACACTCCAATAGTGACACCCTCAATAACTGACACCGCAATAGCGCAGCGCACCCTCAATTACTGACACTCCAAAAGTGCAGATCACCCTCAATTACTGACACTACAATAGTGCAGCACACCCTCAATTACTGACACTATGCCGTGCAGCACACCCTCAATTACTGACACTCCAATAGTGCAGCACTCCCTCAATTACTGACATACAAATTTTGCAGCACACAATCAAATACTGACACACCAATAGTGCAGCACATCCTCAAATTCTGACACTGCAATAGTGCAGCACACACTCAATTACTGACACTCCAATAGTGCAGCTGACCCTCAATAACTGACATTCCAATAGTGCAGCACACCCTCAATTAATGACACTCCAATAGTGCAGCACACCCTCAACTACTGATACACCAATCGTGCAGCACACCCTCAATTACTGACACTCCATTATTGCAGCACACCCTCAATTTCTGACACACCAATAGTGCAGCACACCCTCAATTACTGACACTCCAATAGTGCAGCACACCCTCAATTACTGACACTCCAATAGTGCAGCGCACAATCAATTACTGACACTACAATAGTGCAGCACACCGTCAATTACCTGACACACCAATTGTGCAGCACACCCTCAATTACAGACACACCAATAGTGCAGCACACCCTCAATTACTGACACTCCAATAGTGCAGCACAACCTAAATTACTAACACACCAATCGTGCAGCACACCCTCAATTACTGACTCTCCAATAGTGCAGCACACACTCAATTACTGACACTCCAATAGTGCAGTTCACCCTCAATTACTGACACTCCAATAGTGCAGCACAACCTAAATTACTAACACACCAATAGTGCAGCACACCCTCAATTACTGACACTCCAATAGTGCAGCTCACCCTCAATTACTGACACTATGCCGTGCAGCACACCCTCAATTACTGACACTCCAATAGTGCAGCACACCCTCAATAACTGACACAACAATTTTGCATCACACCCTCAATTACTGACACACCAATAGTGCAGCACAGCCTCAAATTCTGACACTGCAATAGTGAGGCACACCATCAATTACTGACACTCCAATAGTGCAGCACACCCTCAATTACTGACACTCCAATAGTGCAGCACACCCTCAATTACTGACACTCCAGTAGTGCAGCACACCCTCAATTACTGACACTCCAATAGTGCAGCACACCCTCAATTACTGACACTCCAATATTTCAGATCACCCTCAATTAATGACTCTCCAATATTGCAGCACACCCTCAATTACTGACAATACAATAGTGCAGCACACCCTCAATTACTGACAGTCCAATAGTGCAGGACACCCTCAATTACTGACACTCCAATAGTGCAGCACTCCCTCAATTACTGACACACCATTAGTGCAGCACAGCCTCAAATTCTGACACTGCAATAGTGCAGTACACACTCAATTACTGACACTCCAATAGTGCAGCACACCCTCAGTAACTGACACCGCAATTGTGCAGCACAACCTAAATTACTAACACACCAATATTGCAGCACACCCTCAATTACTGACACTCCAATAGTGCAGCACACCCTCAATTTCTGACACTCTAATAGTGACACCCACAATTACTGACATTCCAATATTTCAGATCACCCTCAATTAATGAGTCTCCAATAGTGCAGCACACCCTCAATTACTGACACTACAATAGTGCAGCACACCCTCAATTACTGACACTATGCCGTGCAGCACACCCTCAATTACTGACACTCCAATAGTGCAGCACTCCCTCAATTACTGACACACCAATAGTGCAGCTCAGCCTCAAATTCTGACACTGCAATAGTGCAGCACACGCTCAATTACTGACACTCCAATAGTGCGGCTGACCCTCAATAACTGACACTCCAATAGTGCAGCACAAACTCAATTACTGACACTCCAAATGTTCACTACACCCTCAATTACTGACACTCCAATAATGCAGCTGACCCTCAATTACTGACACTCCAATAGTGCAGCACACCCTTAATTACTGATACACCAATAGTGCAGCACACCTTCAATTACTGACACTCCAATAGTGCAACACACCCTCAATAACTGACACCGCAATAGTGCAGCACACCCTCAATTACTGACACTCCAAAAGTGCAGATCACCCTCAATTACTGACTCTGCAATAGTGCTGCACACCCTCATTTCCTGACATTCCAATAGTGCAGAACACCCTCAATTACTGATACACCAATCGTGCAGCACACCCTCAATTACTGACACTCCAATATTGCAGCACACACTCAATTACTGACACACCAATAGTGCAGCACACCCTCAATTACTGACACTCCAATAGTGCAGCACACCCTCAATTACTGACACTCCAATAGTGCAGCACACCATCAATTACTGACACTCCAATAGTGCAGCACAACCTAAATTACTAACACACCAATCGTGCAGCACACCCTCAATTACTGACACTCCAATAGTGCAGCACAACCTAAATTACTAACACACCAATATTGCAGCACACCCTCAATTACTGACACTCCAATAGTGCAGCACACCCTCAATTTCTGACACTCCAATAGTGCAGCACAGCCTCAATTACTGACACACCAATAGTGCAGCACACCCTCAATTACTGACACTCCAATAGTGCAGCACAGCCTCAATTACTGACACTCCAATAGTGCAGCACACCCTCAATTACTGAAATTCCAACAGTGCAGCATATCCTCAAATACTGAAACTCCAATAAGGCAGAACAACCTCAATTACTGACACTCCAATAGTGCAGCACACCCTCAATTACTTACACACCAATAGTGCAGCACACCTTCAATTACTCACACTCCAAATGTGCAGCACAATCTCAATTACTGAAAGTCCAATAGTGCAGCTCACCCTCAATTACTGACACTTTGCCGCGCAGCACACCCTCAATTACTGATACTCCAATAGTGCAGTACACACTCAATTACTGACACTCCAATAATGCAGCACACCCTCAATTACTGACACTCCAATAGTGCAGCACACCCTCAATTACTGACACTCCAATAGTGCAGCACACCCTCAATTACTGGCACTCCAATAGTGCAGCACACCCTCAATTACTGACACTCCAATAGTGCAGCACACCCTCAATTACTTACACACCAATAGTGCAGCACACCTTCAATTACTCACACTCCAAATGTGCAGCACAATCTCAATTACTGAAAGTCCAATAGTGCAGCTCACCCTCAATTACTGACACTTTGCCGCGCAGCACACCCTCAATTACTGACACTCCAATAGTGCAGTACACCCTCAATTACTGACACTCCAATAATGCAGCACACCCTCAATTACTGACACTCCAATAGTGCAGCACACCCTCAATTACTGACACTCCAATAGTGCAGCACACCCTCAATTACTGACACTCCAATAGTGTAGCACACCCTCAATTACTGACACACCAATAGTGCAGCACACCCTCAATTACTGACACTCCAATAGTGCAGCGCACCCTCAATTAATGACACTCTAATAGTGCAGCACACCCTCAATTACTGACACTCCAATATTTCAGATCACCCTCAATTAATGACTCTCCAATAGTGCAGCACACCCTCAATTACTGACAATACAATAGTGCAGCACACCCTCAATTACTGACACTATGCCGTGAAGCACACCCTCAATTACTGACACTCCAATAGTGCAGCACTCCCTCAATTACTGACACTCCAATAGTGCAGCACAGCCTCAAATTCTGACACTGCAATAGTGCAGTACACACTCAATTACTGACACTCCAATAGTGCAGCACAACCTAAATTACTAACACACCAATATTGCAGCACACCCTCAATTACTGACACTCCAATAGTGCAGCACACCCTCAATTTCTGACACTCCAATAGTGCAGCACAGCCTGAATTACTGACACACCAATAGTGCAGCACACCCTCAATTACTGACACTCCAATAGTGCAGCACACCATCAATTACTGACACTCCAATAGTGCAGCACAACCTAAATTACTAACACACCAATCGTGCAGCACACCCTCAATTACTGACACTCCAATAGTGCAGCACAACCTAAATTACTAACACACCAATATTGCAGCACACCCTCAATTACTGACACTCCAATAGTGCAGCACACCCTCAATTACTGAAATTCCAACAGTGCAGCATATCCTCAAATACTGAAACTCCAATAAGGCAGAACAACCTCAATTACTGACACTCCAATAGCGCAGCACACCCTCAATTACTTACACACCAATAGTGCAGCACACCTTCAATTACTCACACTCCAAATGTGCAGCACAATCTCAATTACTGACACTCCAATAGTGCAGCTCACCCTCAATTACTGACACTCCAATAGTGCAGCTCACCCTCAATTACTGACACTCCAATAGTGCAGCACACCCTCAATTACTGACACTCCAATAATGCAGCACACCCTCAATTACTGACACTCCAATAGTGCAGCACACCCTCAATTACTGACACTCCAATAGTGCAGCACACCATCAATTACTGACACTCCAATAGTGCAGCACAACCTAAATTACTAACACACCAATCGTGCAGCACCCCCTCAATTACTGACACTCCAATAGTGCAGCACAACCTAAATTACTAACACACCAATATTGCAGCACACCCTCAATTACTGACACTCCAATAGTGCAGCACACCCTCAATTACTGAAATTCCAACAGTGCAGCATATCCTCAAATACTGAAACTCCAATAAGGCAGAACAACCTCAATTACTGACACTCCAATAGTGCAGCACACCCTCAATTACTGAAATTCCAACAGTGCAGCATATCCTCAAATACTGAAACTCCAATAAGGCAGAACAACCTAAATTACTAACACACCAATCGTGCAGCACACCCTCAATTACTGACACTCCAATAGTGCAGCACAAACTAAATTACTAACACACCAATATTGCAGCACACCCTCAATTACTGACACTCCAATAGTGCAGCACACCCTCAATTACTGAAATTCCAACAGTGCAGCATATCCTCAAATACTGAAACTCCAATAAGGCAGAACAACCTCAATTACTGACACTCCAATAGTGCAGCACACCCTCAATTACTTACACACCAATAGTGCAGCACACCTTCAATTACTCACACTCCAAATGTGCAGCACAATCTCAATTACTGACACTCCAATAGTGCAGCTCACCCTCAATTACTGACACTTTGCCGCGCAGCACACCCTCAATTACTGACACTCCAATAGTGCAGCTCACCCTCAATTACTGACACTATGCCGTGCACACACCCTCAATTACTGACACTCCAATTGTGCAGCACAGCCTCAAATTCTGACACTGCAATAGTGAGGCACACCCTCAATTCCTGACACTCCAATAGTGCAGCACACACTCAATTACTGACCCTCCAATAGGGCAGCACACCCTCAATTACTGACACTCCAATAGTGCAGCACACCCTCAATTACTGACACTCCAATAGTGCAGTACACCTTCAATTACTGACACTCCAATAGTGCAGCACACCCTCAATTACTGACAATCCAATAGTGCAGCACACCCTCAATTACTGACACTCCAATAGTGCAGTACACCTTCAATTACTGACACTCCAATAGTGCAGCACTCCCTCAATTACTGACACTCCAATAGTGCAGCACAGCCTCAAATTCTGACACTGCAATAGTGCAGTACACACTCAATTACTGACACTCCAATAGTGCAGCACAACCTAAATTACTAACACACCAATATTGCAGCACACCCTCAATTACTGACACTCCAATAGTGCAGCACACCCTCAATTTCTGACACTCCAATAGTGCAGCACAGCCTCAATTACTGACACACCAATAGTGCAGCACACCCTCAATTACTGACACTCCAACAGTGCAGCACACCCTCAATTACTGACACTCCAATAGTGCAGCACACCATCAATTACTGACACTCCAATAGTGCATCACAACCTAAATTACTAACACACCAATCGTGCAGCACACCCTCAATTACTGACACTCCAAGAGTGCAGCACACCCTCAATTACTGAAATTCCAACAGTGCAGCATATCCTCAAATACTGAAACTCCAATAAGGCAGAACAACCTCAATTACTGACACTCCAATAGTGCAGCACACCCTCAATTACTTACACACCAATAGTGCAGCACACCTTCAATTACTCACACTCCAAATGTGCAGCACAATCTCAATTACTGACACTCCAATAGTGCAGCTCACCCTCAATTACTGACACTTTGCCGCGCAGCACACCCTCAATTACTGACACTCCAATAGTGCAGTACACACTCAATTACTGACACTCCAATAGTGCAGCACAACCTAAATTACTAACACACCAATATTGCAGCACACCCTCAATTACTGACACTCCAATAGTGCAGCACACCCTCAATTTCTGACACTCCAATAGTGCAGCACAGCCTGAATTACTGACACACCAATAGTGCAGCACACCCTCAATTACTGACACTCCAATAGTGCAGCACACCATCAATTACTGACACTCCAATAGTGCAGCACAACCTAAATTACTAACACACCAATTGTGCAGCACACCCTCAATTACTGACACTCCAATAGTGCAGCACAACCTAAATTACTAACACACCAATATTGCAGCACACCCTCAATTACTGACACTCCAATAGTGCAGCACACCCTCAATTACTGAAATTCCAACAGTGCAGCATATCCTCAAATACTGAAACTCCAATAAGGCAGAACAACCTCAATTACTGACACTCCAATAGCGCAGCACACCCTCAATTACTTACACACCAATAGTGCAGCACACCTTCAATTACTCACACTCCAAATGTGCAGCACAATCTCAATTACTGACACTCCAATAGTGCAGCTCACCCTCAATTACTGACACATTGCCGCGCAGCACACCCTCAATTACTGACACTCCAATAGTGCAGCACACCCTCAATTACTGACACTCCAATAATGCAGCACACCCTCAATTACTGACACTCCAATAGTGCAGCACACCCTCAATTACTGACACTCCAATAGTGCAGCACACCATCAATTACTGACACTCCAAAAGTGCAGCACAACCTAAATTACTAACACACCAATCGTGCAGCACACCCTCAATTACTGACACTCCAATAGTGCAGCACAACCTAAATTACTAACACACCAATATTGCAGCACACCCTCAATTACTGACACTCCAATAGTGCAGCACACCCTCAATTACTGACACTCCAATAGTGCAGCACACCCTCAATTACTGAAATTCCAACAGTGCAGCATATCCTCAAATACTGAAACTCCAATAAGGCAGAACAACCTCAATTACTGACACTCCAATAGTGCAGCACACCCTCAATTACTGAAATTCCAACAGTGCAGCATATCCTCAAATACTGAAACTCCAATAAGGCAGAACAACCTAAATTACTAACACACCAATCGTGCAGCACACCCTCAATTACTGACACTCCAATAGTGCAGCACAAACTAAATTACTAACACACCAATATTGCAGCACACCCTCAATTACTGACACTCCAATAGTGCAGCACACCCTCAATTACTGAAATTCCAACAGTGCAGCATATCCTCAAATACTGAAACTCCAATAAGGCAGAACAACCTCAATTACTGACACTCCAATAGTGCAGCACACCCTCAATTACTTACACACCAATAGTGCAGCACACCTTCAATTACTCACACTCCAAATGTGCAGCACAATCTCAATTACTGACACTCCAATAGTGCAGCTCACCCTCAATTACTGACACTTTGCCGCGCAGCACACCCTCAATTACTGACACTCCAATAGTGCAGCTCACCCTCAATTACTGACACTATGCCGTGCACACACCCTCAATTACTGACACTCCAATTGTGCAGCACAGCCTCAAATTCTGACACTGCAATAGTGAGGCACACCCTCAATTCCTGACACTCCAATAGTGCAGCACACACTCAATTACTGACCCTCCAATAGGGCAGCACACCCTCAATTACTGACACTCCAATAGTGCAGCACACCCTCAATTACTGACACTCCAATAGTGCAGTACACCTTCAATTACTGACACTCCAATAGCGCAGCACACCCTCAATTACTGACAATCCAATAGTGCAGCACACCCTCAATTACTGACACTCCAATAGTGCAGTACACCTTCAATTACTGACACTCCAATAGTGCAGCACACCCTCAATTACTGACACTCCAATAGTGCAGCACACCCTCAATTACTGACACTCCAATAGTGCAGCACACCCTCAATTACTGACACTCCAATAGTGCAGCACACCCTCAATTACTGACACTTCAGTAGTGCAGCACACCCTCAATTACTGACACTCCAATAGTGCAGCACACCCTCAATTACTGACACTCCAATAGTGCAGTACACCCTCAATTACTGACACTCCAATTGTGCAGCACACGCTCACTAATAACTCTCCATTAGTGCAGCACACCCTCAATTACTGACACTCCATTAGTGCAGCACACCCTCAATTACTGACACTCCAATATTGCAGGACACCCTCAATTACAGACACTCCAATAGTGCAGCACACCCTCAATTACAGACAGTCCAATAGTGCAGCACACCCTCAATTACTGACACTCCAATTGTTCAATACACCCTCAGTAACTGACACTATGCATTTCAAAACACCCTCATTTACTGAGACTCCAATAGTGCAGCGCACCCTCAATTACTGACACTCCAATAGTGCAGCACACCCTCAATTACTGACACTCCAATAGTGCAGCACACCCTCAATTACTGACACTCCAATAGTGCAGCACAGCCTCATTTACTGACATCCAATAGTGCAGCACACACTCAATTACTGACACTTCAACAGTGCAGCACACCCTCAATTACTGACACTCCAATAGTGCAGCACACCCTCAATTACTGACAATTCCAATAGTGCAGCACACCCTCAATTACTGACACTCCGATAGCGCAGCGCACCGTCAAATACTGACACTCCAATAGTGCAGCTCACCCTCAATTACTGACACTCCAATAGTGCAGCACACCCTCAATTACTGACACTCCAATAGTGCAGCACACCCTCAATTACTGACACTCCAATAGTGCAGCACACCCTCAATTACTGACACTCCAATAGTGCAGCACACCCTCAATTACTGACACTCCAATAGTGCAGCACACCCTCAATTACTGACACTCCAATAGTGCAGCACACCCTCAATTACTGAAACTCCAATAGTGCGGCTAACCCTCAATTACTGACACTCCAATAGTGCAGTACACCCTCAGTTACTGACACTCCAATAGTGCAGCACACCCTCAATTACTGACACTCCAGTAGTGCAGCACACCCGCAATTACTGAGACTACAATAGTGCAGCACGCCCTCAATTTCTGACACTCCAATAGTGCAGCAAATCCTCAATTACTGACACTCCAATAGTGCACTACATCCTCAATTACTGACACTCCAATAGTGCAGCACACCCTCAAGTACTGACACTCCAATAGTGCACTACATCCTCAATTACTGGCACTCCAATAGTGCAGCACACCCTCAATTACTGACATTCCAATAGTGCAGCGCACCCTCAATTACTGACACACCAATAGTGCAGCACACACTCAATTACTGACACTCCAATAGTGCAGCACACCCTCAATTACTGCCACTCCAATAGTGCAGCACACACTCAATTACTGACACTCCAATAGTGCAGCACACCCTCAATTACTGACACTCCAATTGTGCAGCACACCCTCAATAATAACTCTCCAATAGTGCATTGCAAACCACAATTACTGACACTCCAGTTGTGCAGGTCACACTCAATTACTGACACTCCAATAGTGCAGCACACCCTCAATTGTTGACACTCCAATTGTGCAGCTCACCCTCAATTACTGACACTCCATTAGAGCAGCACGCCCTCAATAACTGACACTACTGTACTGCAGCACACCTTCAATTACTGACACTCCAATAGTGCAGCACATGCTCAATTACTGACACTCCAATAGTGCAGCACACCCTCAAATATTGACACACCAATAGTGGAGCACACCCGCCATTACTGACAATCCAATAGTGCAGCACACCCACAGTTACTGACACTCCAATAGTGCAACACAGCATCAATTACTGATACTCCAATAGTGCAGCACACCCTCAATAACTAGCACTCCAATAGTGCAGCAAATCCTCAATTACTGACACTCCAATAGGGCAGCACACCCTCAATTACTGACACTCCAATAGTGCAGAACACCCTCAATTACTGACACTACAATAGTGCAGCACACCCTCAATTACTGACACTCCAATAGGGCAGCACACCCTCAATTACTGACACTCCAATAGTGCAGAACACCCTCAATTACTGACACTCCAATAGTACAGCACACCCTCAATTACTGACACTACAATAGTGCAGCACACCCTCAATTACTGACACTCCAATAGTGCAGAACACCCTCAATTACTGTCTCTCCAAAAGTGCAGAACACCCTCAATTACTAACACTCCAATAGTGCAGCACACCCTCAATTACTGATACTCCAATCGTGAAGCACCAACTCAATTACTGACACTCCAATAGTGCAGAACACACTCAATTTCTGACACTCCAATCGTTCATCCCACCCTCAAATACTGACACTTCAATAGTGCATCACACCCTCAAATACTGACACTCCAATAGTGCAGCACACCCTCAATTACTGACACTCCAATTGTGCAGCACACCCTCAATTACTGACACACCAATTGTGCAGCACACCCTCAATTACTGACACTGCAATAATGCAGCACTCCCTCAATTACTGACACTCAAATAGTGCAGCACACCCTCAATTACTGACACTGCAATAATGCAGCACTCCCTCAATTACTGACACTCCAATAGTGCAGCACACCCTCAATTGGTGACACTCCAATTATGCAGCACACCCTCAATTACTGACACTCCAATAGTGCAGCACACCCTCAATTACTGAAACTCCTGTACTGCAGCACACCCTCACTTACTTACACTCTAATAGTTCAGCACACCCTCAATGACTGTCAGTCCAGTAGTGCAGAACACCCTCAATTACTGACACACCAATAGCGCAGCACAACCTCAAATACTGACACTCCAATAGTGCAGCACACCTTCAATTACTGACACACCAATAGTGCAGCACACCCTCAATTACTGACACTCCAATAGTGCAGCACATCCTCAATTACTAACACATCAATAGTGCAGCACACACTCAATTACTGACACTCCAATAGTGCAGCACACCCTCAATTACTGACACTCCACTAGTGCAGCACACCCTCAATTACTGACACTCCAAAAGTGCAGCACACCCTCAATTATTGACACACCAATAGTGCAGCTCACCCTCAATTACTGACACTCCAATAGTGCAGCACACCCTCAATTACTGACACTCCAATAGTGCAGCACACCCTCAATTACTGACACTCCAATAGTGCAGCAAACCTTCAATTACTGGCACTCCAATAGTGCAGCTCACCCTCATTTTCTGACACTCCAATATTGCAGCAGACCCTCAATTACTGACACTCCAATAGTGCAGCACACCCTCAATTACTGACACTCCAATATTGCAACACACCCTCATTTACTGACACTCCAATAGTGCAGCACACCCTCAAATACTGACACTCCAATAGTGCAGCTCACCCTGAATTACTGACACTCCAGTAGTGCAGCACATCCTCAATTACTGACACTCCAATAGTGCAGCACACCCTCAATTACTGATGCTCCAATTGTGCAGCACACCCTCAATTACTGAAACTCCAATAGTGCAGTTCACCCTAAATTACTGACACTCCAATAGTGCAGCACACCCTCAATTACTGACACACCAATAGTGCAGCACACCCTCAATTACTGAGGCTCCAATAGTGCAGCACACCCTCAATTACTGACACTCCAATAGTGCAGCACACCCTCAATTACTGACACTCCAATAGTGCAGCACAGCCTCAATTACTGACACTCCAATAGTGCAGCACACCCTCAATTACTGACACTCCAATAGTGCAGCACACCATCAATAACTGACACTCCAATAGTGCTGCACACACTCAAATATTGAGACTCCAACAGTGCAGCACACTCTCAATTACTGACACTCCAATTGTGCAACAGACCCTCAATGACTGACTCTATGCAGTGCAGAACACCATCAATTACTGACACTCCAATAGTGCAGCACACCCTCAATTACTGACACTCCAATAGTGCAGCACACCCTCAATTACTGACACTCCAATGGTGCAGAAGACCCTCAATTACTGGCACTCCAATGGCGCAGCACACCCTCATTTACTGACTCTCCAATAGTGCAGACCAACCTCAATTACTGAAACACCAATAGTGCAGCACACCCTCAATTACTGACACTCCAATAGTGCAGCACACCCCCAATTACTGACACTCCAATAGTGCAGCACACCATCAATTACTGACACTCCAATAGTGCAGCACACCCTCAATTACTGACAATCCAATAGTGCAGCACACCCTCAATTACTGACAATCCAATATTGCAGCACTCGCTCAATTACTGACTGTCCAATAGTGCGGAACACCCTCAGATACTGACAATCTTATAGTGCAGCACAAACTCAATTACTGACACTCCAATAGTGCAGAACATCCTCAATTACTGATACTCCAACAGTGCAGCACACCCTCAATTACTGACAATTCCAATAGTGCAGCACACCCTCAATTACTGACACTCCTATAGTGCAGCACTCCCTCAATTACTGACACTCCAATAGTGCAGCACACCCTCAATTACTGACACTCCAATAGTGCAGCACACCCTCAATTACTGGCACTCCATTAGTACAGCACGCCCTCAATTACTGACACTCCAATATTGCAACACACCCTCATTTACTGACACTCCAATAGTGCAGCACACCCTCAAATACTGACACTCCAATAGTGCAGCTCACCCTGAATTACTGACACTCCAGTAGTGCAGCACATCCTCAATTACTGACACTCCAATAGTGCAGCACACCCTCAATTACTGACACTCCAGTAGTGCAGCACACCCTCAATTACTGATGCTCCAATTGTGCAGCACACCCTCAATTACTGAAACTCCAATAGTGCAGTTCACCCTAAATTACTGACGCCCCAATAGTGCAGCACACCCTCAATTACTGACACTCCAATAGTGCAGCACACACTCAATTACTGACCCTTCAATAATGCAGCACACCCTCAATTACTGACACTCCAATATTGCAGCACAAACTCAATTACTGACGCCCCAATAGTGCAGCACACCCTCAATTACTGACACTCCAATAGTGCAGCACACACTCAATTACTGACCCTTCAATAATGCAGCACACCCTCAATTACTGACACTCCAATAGTGCAGAACAGCCTCAATTACTGACACTCCAATAGTGCAGCACAGCCTCAATTACTGACACTCCAATAGTGCAGCACACCCTCAATTACAGACACTCCAATAGTGCAGCACACTCTCAAGTAATGACACTCCAATAGTGCAGCACACCCTCAATTACTGACACTCCAATAGTGCAGCTCACCCTCAATTACTGACACTCCAATAGTGCAGCACACCTTCAATTACTGACACTTCAATAATGCAGCACACCCTCAATTACTGACACTGCAATATTGCAGCACACTCTCAATTACTGACACTCCAATAGTGCAGCACACCCTCAATTACTGACAATCCATTAGTGCAGCAAACCCTCAAATACTGACACTCCCATAGTGCAGTTCATTCTCAATTACTGACACTCCAATAGTGCAGTTCATTCTCAATTACTGACACTCCAATAGTGCAGCACACCCTCAATTTCTGACACTCCAATGGTGCAGCACACCCTCAATTACTGACACTCCAATAGTGCAGCACACCCTCAATTACTAACACTCCAATAGTGCAGCACACCCTCAATTACTGACACTCCAATATTGCAGCACACCCTCAATTACTGACACTCCAATAATGCAGCGCACCCTCAATTACTGACTCTCCAATAGTGCAGCGCACCCTCAATTACGGACACTCGAATAGTGCTGCACACCCTCAATTACTGACAGTCCAATAATGCAGCACACCCTCAATTACTGACACTCCAATAGTGCAGCACACCCTCAATTACTGACACATTTATAGTGCAGCACACCCCCAATTACTGTGACTCCAGTGGTGCAGAACACACTCAATTTCTGACACTCCACAAGTGCATCACACCCTCAATTTCTGACACTCCAATTGTGCAGGACACTCTCAATTACTGACACTCCTGTACTGCAGCACACCCTCAATTACTGACACTCCAATAGTGCAGCACACCCTCAATTACTGACACTCCAATAGTGCAGCACACCCACACTTACTTACTCTCCAATAGTTCAGCACACACTCAATGACTGTCAGTCCAGTAGTGCAGCACACCCTCAATTACTGACACTCCAATAGCGCATCACATCCTCAAA
Organism: Isurus oxyrinchus; assembly: GCA_026770705.1. Lineage (NCBI taxonomy): Eukaryota > Metazoa > Chordata > Chondrichthyes > Lamniformes > Lamnidae > Isurus > Isurus oxyrinchus. The sequence continues at coordinate 1,146,062 of JANJGN010000103.1, read as the reverse complement.
ACTGACACTCCAGTAGTGCATTACAGCCTCAATTACTGACACAGCAATATTGCAGCACACCCTCAATTACTGACACACCAATATTGCAGCACACCCTCAATTACTGATACTCCAATAGTGCAGCACACCGTCAATTACTGACACACCAATAGTGCAGCACACACTCAATTACTGACACTCCAATAGTGCAGCACACCCTCAATTGTTAACACTCCAATAGTGCAGCACACCCTCAATTACTGACACACCAATATTGCAGCACACCCTCAATTACTGATACTCCAATAGTGCAGCACACCCTCAATTACCTACACACCAATATTGCAGCACACCCTCAATTACTGATACTCCAATAGTGCAGCACACCCTCAATTACTGACACACCAATAGTGCAGCACACACTCAATTACTGACACTCCAATAGTGCAGCACACCCTCAATTGTTAACACTCCAATAGTGCAGCACACACTCAATTACTTACACTCCAATAGTGCAGCACAACCTCCATTGTTAACACTCCAATAGTGCAGCACAACATCAATTACTGACACACCTGCACTGCAGCACACTCTCAATTACTGTCACTCCAAAAGTGCAGCACACCCTCAATTACTGACACTCCAATAGTGCAGCACACACTCAATTACTGACACTCCAATAGTGCATCCCACCCTCAATTGTTAACACTCCAATAGTGCAGCACAACATCAATTACTGACACTCCTGCACTGCAGCACACTCTCAATTACTGTCACTCCAATATTGCAGCACAACCTCAATTACTGACACTCCAATAGTGCAGCACACCCTCAATTACTGACACTCCAATAGTGCAGCACACACTCAATTACTTGCACTCCAATAGTGCAGCACAACCTCAATTGTTAACACTCCAATAGTGCAGCACAACATCAATTACTGACACTCCAGTAGTGCAGCTTACTCTCAAATACTGACACTCCAATAGTGCAGCACACCCTCAATTACTGACACTCCAATAGTGCAGCTCACCTTCAATTACTAACAATCCAATAGTGCAGCAAACCTTCAATTACTGACACTCCAATAGTGCAGCTCACGCTCAATTACTGACTCTCCAAGAGTACAGCACGCCCTCAATTACTGACACTCCAATAGTGCAACACAGCCTCAATTACTTACACTCCAATAGTGCAGCGCACCCTCAATAACTGACCCACCAATTGTGCAGCACACCCTCAATTACTAACACTCCAGTAGTGCAGCATAACTTCAATTACTGACACTACAATAGTGCAGCTCACCCTCAATTACCAACACTCCATTAGTGCAGCACACCCTCAATTACTGACACTTCAATAGTGCAGCACACCCTCAATTACTGACACTCCAATAGTGCAGCACACCCTCAATTACTGGCACTCCAATAGTGCAGCACACCCTCAATTACTGACACTCCAGTAGTGCAGCACACCCTCAATTACTGACACTCCAATCGTGCAGATCACCCTCAATTACTGACACTCCAATAGTGCAGCACACCCTCAATTACTGGCACTCCAATAGTACAGCACGCCCTCAATTACTGACACTCCAATAGTGCAGCTCACCCTCAATTACTGACACTCCAATAGTGCAGCACACCCTCAATTACTGACACTCCAATATTGCAGCACAGCCTCAATTACTGACACACCAATATTGCAGCACACACTCAATTACTGACACTCCAATAGTGCAGCGCACCCTCAATTACTGACACTCCAATAGTGCAGCACACCCTCAATTACTGACACTCTAAAAGTGCAGCACACCCTCAATTACTGACACACCATTAGTGCAGCACACCCTCAATTACTGACACTCCAATAGTGCAGCACACCCTCAATTACTGACACTCCAATAGTGCAGCACACCCTCAATTACTGGCACTCCAATAGTGCAGGAGAACCTCAGTTACTGACACTCCAATATTGCAGCACTCCCTCAATTACTGACACTCCAATAGTGCAGCACAACCTCATTTACTGAAACACCAATAGTGCAGCACAACCTCTATTAATGACAATCCAATAGTGCAGCACACCCTCTAATACTGACCCTCCAATATTGCAGCACAATGTCATTTACTTACACTCCAATAGTGCAGCACAACCTCAGTTACTGACACTCCAATATTGCAGCACACCCTCAATTACTGACACTCCAATAGTGCAGCATACCCTCAATTACTGACACTCGAATTGTTCAATACACCCTCAATTACTGACACTATGCAGTGCAGAACACCCTCAATTACTGATACTCCAATAGTGCAGCACACTCTCAATTACTGACACTCTAATAGTGCAGCACACCCTCAATTACTGACACTCCAATATTGCAGAAGACCCTCAATTACTGACACTCCAATAGCGCAGCACCCCCTCATTTACTGAAACTCCCATAGTGCAGCACACCCTCAATTACTGACACAGCAATAGTGCAGCACACCCTCAATTACTGACACTCCAATATTGCAGCACAGCCTCAATTACTGAAACTCCAATAGTGCAGCACAGCCTCAATTACTGACACTCCAATTGTGTAGCACGACCTCAATTACTGAAACACCAATAGTGCAGCACACCCTCTATTACTGACAATCCAATAGGGCAGCACACCCTCAATTACTGACACTCCAATACTGCAGCTCACCCTCAATTACTGACACTCCAATAGTGCAGCACACCCTCAATTACTGATACTCGAATAGTGCAGCACACCCTCAATTACTGTCGGTCAAATAGTGCAGCACACCCACAATTAGTGACACTCCAATGGTGCAGCACACCCTCAATTACTGTCACTCGAATAGTGCAGCACACCCTCAATTACTGTCAGTCAAATAGTGCAGCACACCCACAATTACTGACACTCCAATAGTGCAGCACACCCTCAATTACTTACACTCCAATAGTGCAGGAGAACCTCAGTTACTGACACTCCAATATTGCAGCACACCCTCAATTACTGATACTCCAATAGTGCAGCACAACCTCATTTACTGAAATACCAATAGTGCAGCACAACCTCTATTAATGACAATCCAATAGTGCAGCACACCCTCTAATACTGACCCTCCAATATTGCAGCACAATGTCATTTACTTACACTCCAATAGTGCAGCACAACCTCAGTTACTGACACTCCAATATTGCAGCACACCCTCAATTACTGACACTCCAATAGTGCAGCATACCCTCAATTACTGACACTCGAATTGTTCAATACACCCTCAATTACTGACACTATGCAGTGCAGAACACCCTCAATTACTGATACTCCAATAGTGCAGCACACTCTCAATTACTGACACTCTAATAGTGCAGCACACCCTCAATTACTGACACTCCAATATTGCAGAAGTCCCTCAATTACTGACACTCCAATAGTGCAGCACACCCTCAATTACTGAAACACCAATAGTGCAGCACACCCTCTATTACTGACAATCCAATAGGGCAGCACACCCTCAATTACTGACACTCCAATACTGCAGCTCACCCTCAATTACTGACACTCCAATAGTGCAGCACACCCTCAATTACTGATACTCGAATAGTGCAGCACACCCTCAATTACTGTCGGTCAAATAGTGCAGCACACCCACAATTAGTGACACTCCAATGGTGCAGCACACCCTCAATTACTGTCACTCGAATAGTGCAGCACACCCTCAATTACTGTCAGTCAAATAGTGCAGCACACCCTCAATTACTGACACTCCAATAGTGCAGCACACCCTCAATTACTGACACTCCAATAGTGCAGGAGAACCTCAGTTACTGACACTCCAATATTGCAGCACACCCTCAATTACTGATACTCCAATAGTGCAGCACAACCTCATTTACTGAAACACCAATAGTGCAGCACAACCTCTATTAATGACAATCCAATAGTGCAGCACACCCTCTAATACTGACCCTCCAATATTGCAGCACAATGTCATTTACTTACACTCCAATAGTGCAGCACAACCTCAGTTACTGACACTCCAATTTTGCAGCACACCCTCAATTACTGACACTCCAATACTGCAGCTCACCCTCAATTACTGACACTCGAATAGTGCAGCACACCCTCAATTACTGACACACCAATAGTGCAGCACACCCTCAATTACTGTCAGTCAAATAGTGCAGCACACCCTCAATTACTGACACTATAATAGTGCAACAAACACTCAATTACTCACACTCCAATAGAGACTGAATATGTTTTTGGTGGCAGACTGATGGTATCCGCAGTGAAACTCAGGGTGTCCAGGGGGAGATTGAGGGTGTCCAGGAGGATACTGAGGGTGTCCAGGGTGAGAATGAGGGTGTCCGGGATGAAACTGCGGGTATCCATGGTGAGACTGAGTGTGTCCAGTGGTAGACTGAGTGTGTCCTGGTGAGACTGAAGTTGTCCAGGGGGAGACTGAGGGTGTCCGAAGGGAGACTGAGTGTGTCCGGGTTCAGACTGAGGGTGTCCGAGGTGAGACTGAGGGTGTCTGAGGGGAGACTGAGTGTGTCCGGGTTCAGACTGAGGGTGTCCGAGGTGAGACTGAGGGTGTCCAAGGGGAGACTGAGGGTTTCCATGTTCATGCGGAGAGTGTCCGAGGGGAGACTGAGGGTGTCCGTGTTCAGACTTAGGGTGTCCGAGGGGAGACTGAGGGTGTCTAAGGGGAGACTGAGGGTGTCCGGGTTCAGACTAAGGGTGTCCGGGGTGAGTCTGAGGTAGTCCAGGGGGAGTCTGAGGGTATCCAGGGGGAGAGTGAGGATGTCCAGAGTGAGAATGAGGGTGTCCAGGGGAGTCTGAGTGTGTCCTGGTGAGACTGATGTTGTCCAGGGTGAGACTGAGGGTGTCCAGGGGAGTCTGAGGGTGTCCGAGGGGAGATTGAGAGTGTCCAGGGGGATATTGAGGGTGTCCAGGGGGAGACTGAGGGTGTCCAGCGTGAGAATGAGGGTGTCCGGGGTGAAACTGCGGGTGTCCAGGGTGAGAATGAGGGTGTCCAGGGGGAGTCTGAGTGTGTCCTGGTGAGACTGAAGTTGTCCAGGGGAGGCTGAGGGTGTCCGAGGGGAGATTGAGGGTGTCCAAGAGTAGACTGAGGGTGTCCGGTGTGAGACTGATGGTGACAGGGGGAGACTGAGGATGTCCACGGGGAGTCTGAGGGTGTCCAGTGGTAGAGTAAGGATTTGCGATGTGAGACTCATGTTGTCCAGGGGGAGACTGAGGGTGTCCCGGGGGAGACTGAGGGTGTCCAGGGTGAGAATGAGGGTGTCCAGGGGGAGACTGAGTGTGTCCAGGGTGAGAATGAGTGTGTCCTGGTGAGACTGTGGGTGTCCAGGGGGAGGCTGAGGGTGTCCAGGGTGAGACTGAGGGTGTCCAGGGGGAGACTGAGTGTGTCCAGAGTGAGACTGAGTGTGTCCAGGGGGAGACTGAGGGTGTCCAGGGTGAGACTGAGGGTGTCCAGGGAAACTGAGGGTGTCTGGTGTGAGAATCATGGTGTTCAGGTAGAGACTGAGGGTTCCAGAGGGAGACTGAGGGTGTACATGGGGAGACTGAGGGTGTCCAGGGTGAGACTGAGGGTGTCCAGGGTGAGACTGAGGGTGTCCAGGGTGAGACTGAGGGTGTCCAGGGGGAGAATGAGGGTGTCCAGGATGAGACTGAGGGTGTCCAGAGGGAGACTGAGGGTGTCCGGGGTGAGAATGAGGGTGTCCGGGTAGAGACAGAGGTTGTCCGAGGGGAAGACTGAGTGCGTCCAGGGGAGAAGGAGTCTGTCTGAGGAGAGCTTGAGAGTGTCTGGTGTGAGAATGAGGGTGTTCACGTAGAGACTGAGGGATTCAGAGGGAGACTGAGTGTGTCCGAGGGGAGAGGGAGAGTGTCCTGGGGAGACTGAGGGTGTCCAAGTGGAGACTGAGGGTGTCCTGGGGAGACTGAGGGTGTCGGGGGGTGATTGAGGGTGTCTGGGGGGCGATTGAGGGTGTCCAAGGATGAGTCTGAGTGTGCCCAGGGGAGTTGAGGGTGTCTGAGGGTGAGACTGAGGGTGTCCGAGGCGGACACTGAGGCGACCAGGGTGGAGACTGTGGGTGTCCATGGGGGAGACTGAGGGTGTCCGGGTGAAGACTGAGGTTGTCCAGGGGGAGACTGAGGGTGTCCAGGGGGAGACTGAGGGTGTCCAGGGGGAGACTGAGGGTGTCCAGGAGGGAGACTGAGGGTGTCCGGGGGGGAGACTGAGGGTATCCAGGGGGGAGACTGAGGGTGTCCAGGGGGGAGACTGAGGGTGTCCGGGGGGGAGACTGAGGGTGTCCGGGGGGGAGACTGAGGGTGTCCGGGGGGGAGACTGAGGGTGTCCAGGGGGAGACTGGGGGTGTCCATGGGGGAGACTGAGGGTGTCCGGGGGGGAGACTGAGGGTGTCCGGGGGGGAGACTGAGGGTGTCCAGGGGGAGACTGAGGGTGTCCAGGGGGGAGACTGAGGGTGTCCAAGTGGAGACTGAGGGTGTCCATCAGGGAGACTGAGGGTGTCCATCAGGGAGACTGAGGGTGTCCAGGGAGAGACTGAGTGTCTCCGGAGGGGAGATGGAAGGTGTCCAAAAGGAGGCTGAGGGTGGCCAAGTGGAGACTGATATGTCCGAGGGAGTGACTGTGGGTGTTCAAGGAAAGACTGAGGGTGTCCAGGGGAGACTAAGGGTGTCCGCGGGTTAATGCATGTGTCGGAGCGGATACTAAGGGATTCCAGGGAGAGACATAGCGTGTCCGGTGGTGACTGAGGTTTATCGGGGCTTACTGGGGGTGTCCGTGGGGGAGATTGAGGGTTTCCAGGGGGAGACTGAGGGTGTCCGGAGGGGAGACGGAAGGTGTCCGGGGGAGACTGAGTCTGTCCGAAGGGAGACTGAGGGTGTCCGGAGGGGAGACGGAAGGTGTCCGGGGAAGACTGAGTCTGTCTGAAGGGAGACTGAGTGTGTCCGGGTTGAGACTGAGGGTGTCCTGGGGGAGACTGAGGGTGTCCCAGGGGGAGACAGAGGGTGTCCAGGGGGAGCCTGAGTGTCTCCGGAGGGGAGATGGAAGGTGTCCAAAAGGAGGCTGAGGGTGGCCAAGTGGAGACTGATATGTCCGAGGGAGTGACTGTGGGTGTTCAAGGAAAGACTGAGGGTGTCCAGGGGAGACTAAGGGTGTCCGCGGGTTAATGCATGTGTCGGAGCGGATACTAAGGGATTCCAGGGAGAGACATAGCGTGTCCGGTGGTGACTGAGGTTTATCGGGGCTTACTGGGGGTGTCCGTGGGGGAGATTGAGGGTTTCCAGGGGGAGACTGAGGGTGTCCGGAGGGGAGACGGAAGGTGTCCGGGGAAGACTGAGTCTGTCTGAAGGGAGACTGAGTGTGTCCGGGTTGAGACTGAGGGTGTCCTGGGGGAGACTGAGGGTGTCCCAGGGGGAGACAGAGGGTGTCCAGGGGGAGCCTGAGGGTGTCCATGGGAGACTGAGGGTGTCCAGGTTTAGACTGAGTGTCTCCAGGGGGAGACTGAGGGCGTCCGGGTTTAGACGAGTGTCTCCAGGTGGAGACTGAGGGTGTCCGGGGGAGACTGAGGGTGTCCGAGGAGAGACTGATGATGTCCAAGGAGAGACTGAGGGAGTCTAGGGTGAGTCTGACGTTGTCCAGGGGGAGACTGAGTGTGTCCCAGGGGGAGACAGATGGTGTCCGGGGGAGAGTGAGAGTGTCCGCGGAGAAACTCAGGGTGTTAAGATGGAGACTGAGGGTTTCCGGGGTTGGACAGAGACCGTCTAGGGGAAGACTGAGGGTGTCTGAGGGGGAGACTGAGGGTGTCTGAGGGGGCAATTGAGGGTGTCCGAGGTTGAGACTGAGTGTGTCCGGGGGAGACTGAGTGTGTCCGGGGGAGACTGAGGGTGTCAGGGGTGAGACTGAGGGTGTCCAGGGGGAGAATGTGGGTGTCCAGGATGAGACTGAGGGTTCTCCGGGGTGAGAATGAGGGTGTCCGGGTAGAGACAGAGGTTGTCCGAGAGGAGACTGATGGTGTCCGAGGGGGAGATTGAGGGTGTCCGGGGGAGACTGAGGGTATCCGGGGGGGAGACGCAGGGTGTCCAAGAGGGAGACTGAGTGTGTCAAGGGGGAGACTGAGGGTGACCAGGGGGAGACTGAGGGTGACCAGGGGGAGACTGAGTGTGTCCAGGGGGAGACTGAGGGTGTCCGGAGGAGACTGATGGTGTCTGAGGGGGAGATTGAGGGTGTCCGGGGGAGACTGAGTGTGTCCTGGTGAGACTGAAGTTGTCCAGGGGGAGGCTGAGGGTGTCCAGAGGGTAACTGAGGGTGTCCGAGGGGAGAGTGAGGGTGTCGAGGAGTAGACTGAGGGTGTCCGAGGGGAGACTGAGGGTGTCCGGGTTCAGATTGAGGGTGTCCGAGGGGAGACTGCGGGTGTCCGGGTTCATACTGAGTGTGTCCGAGTGGAGACTGCGGGTGTCCGGGGTGAGACTGTGAGTGTTCGGGGGAAGACTGAGGGTGTCCGGGATGAGACTGAGGGTGTACGGGGGAAGACTGAGGGTGTCCAGGGGGAGACTAGACAGTTCCAGGGAGAGACTGAGTGTCTCCGGAGGGGAGATGGAGGGTGTCCAAGAGGGAGGCTGAGGGTGGCCAAGTGAAGACTGATGTGTCCAGGGGGGAGACTGAGGGTGTCCGGAGCAGACTGAGGGTGTCCGAGGGGGAGATAGAGGGTGTCCAGGGGGAGACTGAGGGTGTCCAGTGGAGACTAAGAGTGTCCATGGGTGAGACTGAGGGTGTCCAGGAGGAGACTGAGGGTGTCCGGGGGGAGACTGAGGGTGTCCGGGGGGGAGATAGAGGGTGTCCAGGAGGAGACTGAGGGTGTCCAGGGGGAGACTGAGGGTGTCCGGAGGAGACTGGTGGTGTCTAAGGGGGATATTGAGGGTTTCCAGGGGCGACTGAGTGTGTCCGAGGGGAGACTGAGTGTGTCCGGGGGAGACTGAGGGTGTCCGAGGAGAGACTGAGGGTGTCCGAGGAGAGACTGAGGGAGTCTAGGCTGAGGCAGACATTGTCCAAAGGGAGACTGAGTGTGTCTCAGGGGGAGAAGAGGGTGTCCAGGGGGAGACTGAGCGTGTCCGTGGGAGACTGAGGGTGTCCGGGTTTAGACTGAGGGTCTCCAGGGGGAGACTGAGGGTGTCCAGGGGAGACTGTGTGTGTCCAGGAGGAGACTGAGGGCGTCCAGGGGAGACTGTGGTTGTCCAGTGGAAGACTGAGTGAGTCCAGGCGGAGACTGAGGGTGTCCGAGGGGTTGACTTGAAGTTGTCCGGGGGTGACTGAGTGTGTCCATGGGGAGACTGAGGGTGTCCAGCAGGAGACTGAGGGTGTCCATGGGGAGACTGATGGTATCTGGAGGAGAATGAGGTTTATCCATGAGGAGACTGAGGGTGTCCGAGGGGAGACTGAGGTTGTCCGGGGTTAGACTGAGTGTGTCCCGGGGGAGACTGAGGGTGTCCAGGGGGAGACTGAGAGTGTCCGAGCAGAGCTAGGGGGTGTCCTGTGTTAGGCTGAGGGTCTCCATGGGGAGACTGAGGGTGTCCAGGAGAGACTAAGGGTGTCCAGTGGGAGACTGAGGGTGTCCGGGGTTAGACTGAGGATCTCCAGAGGGAGACTGAACGTGTCCGAGCGGAGAGTCAGGTTGTCCGGGCAGTCTGAGGGTGTCTGAGTGCAGATTGAGTGTCTCCTGGGGAGTCTGATGGTGTTCAAGGTGAGATTGAGTGTGTCCGAGAGGTAGACTAAGCTTGTCTGAGAGGGCAACTGAGAGTGTCTGGGGGAGACTGAGGGTGTCCGAGTGGTGACTGTGGGTGTCTGGGGTGAAACTGAGGGTGTCCGGGGGAGATTGAGGGTGTCCAGGGTGAGACAGATGGTGTCCGGGGTGAAATTGCGGCTGTCCAAGTGGAGGCTGAGGGTGTCCAGGGGTAGACTGAGTGTGTCCTGGTGAGACTGAAGATGTCCAGGGGGAGACTGAGGGTGTCTGAGGGGAGACTGAGGGTGTCTGGGTTCAGACTGACGGTATCCAAAGGGAGATTAAGGGTGTCCGGGTTCAGACTTAGGGTGTCAGAGGTGAGACTGAGGGTGTCCAAGGGGAGACTGAGGGTGTCCGGGTTCATGCGGAGAGTGTCCGAGGGGAGACGGAGGGTGTCCGGGTTCAGACTTAGGGTGTCCGAGGGGAGACTGAGGGTGTCCAAAGGGAGACTGAGGGTGTCCGGGTTCAGACTGAGGGTGTCCGAGGGGAGACTAAGGGTGTCCGGGTTCAGACTTAGGGTGTCCGAGGGGAAACTGAGGGTGTCCAAGGGTAGACTGAGGGTGTCTGAGGGGAGACTGAGTGTGTCCGGGTTCAGACTGAGGGTGTCCGAGGTGAGACTGAGGGTGTCCAAGGGGAGACTGAGGGTTTCCAGGTTCAGGCTGAGAGTGTCCGAGGGGAGACTGAGGGTGTCCGTGTTCAGATTTAGGGTGTCCGAGGGGAGACTAAGGGTGTCCGGGTTCAGACTTAGGGTGTCCAAGGGGAGACTGAGGGTGTCCGGGTTCAGATTTAGGGTGTCCGGAGTGAGACTGGAGGTTTCCAGGGAGAGACTGAGTGTATCCGGAGGGGAGATGGAGGGTGTCCAAGAGGGAGGCTGAGGGTGGCCAAGTGAAGACTGATTTGTCCAGGGGGGAGACTGAGGGTGTCCGGAGCAGACTGAGGGTGCCCAGGGGAGACTGTGTGTGTCCAGGAGGAGACTGAGGGCGTCCAGGGGAGACTGTGGTTGTCCAGTGGAAGACTGAGTGTGTCCAGGTGGAGACTGAGGGTGTCCGAGGGGTTGACTTGAAGTTTTTCCGGGGGTGACTGAGTGTGTCCATGGGGAGACTGAGGGTGTCCAGCGGGAGACTGAGGGTGTCTATGGGAGACTGATGGTATCTGGAGGAGAATGAGGTTTATCCATGAGGAGACTGAGGGTGTCCGTGGGGAGACTGAGGTTGTCCGGGGTTAGACTGAGTGTGTCCCGGGGGAGACTGAGGGTGTCCAGGGGGAGACTGAGAGTGTCCGAGCGGAGCTAGGGGGTGTCCTGTGTTAGGCTGAGGGTCTCCATGGGGAGACTGAGGGTGTCCAGGAGAGACTAAGGGTGTCCAGTGGGAGACTGAGGGTGTCCGGGGTTAGACTGAGGATCTCCAGAGGGAGACTGAACGTGTCCGAGCGGAGAGTCAGGTTGTCCGGGCAGTCTGAGGGTGTCTGAGTGCAGATTGAGTGTCTCCTGGGGAGTCTGATGGTGTTCAAGGTGAGATTGAGTGTGTCCGAGAGGTAGACTAAGCTTGTCTGAGAGGGCAACTGAGAGTGTCTGGGGGAGACTGAGGGTGTCCGAGTGGTGACTGTGGGTGTCTGGGGTGAGACTGAGGGTGTCCGGGGGAGATTGAGGGTGTCCAGGGTGAGACAGATGGTGTCCGGGGTGAAATTGCGGCTGTCCAAGTGGAGGCTGAGGGTGTCCAGGGGTAGACTGAGTGTGTCCTGGTGAGACTGAAGATGTCCAGGGGGAGACTGAGGGTGTCTGAGGGGAGACTGAGGGTGTCTGGGTTCAGACTGACGGTATCCAAAGGGAGATTAAGGGTGTCCGGGTTCAGACTTAGGGTGTCAGAGGTGAGACTGAGGGTGTCCAAGGGGAGACTGAGGGTGTCCGGGTTCATGCGGAGAGTGTCCGAGGGGAGACGGAGGGTGTCCGGGTTCAGACTTAGGGTGTCCGAGGGGAGACTGAGGGTGTCCAAAGGGAGACTGAGGGTGTCCGGGTTCAGACTGAGGGTGTCCGAGGGGAGACTAAGGGTGTCCGGGTTCAGACTTAGGGTGTCCGAGGGGAAACTGAGGGTGTCCAAGGGTAGACTGAGGGTGTCTGAGGGGAGACTGAGTGTGTCCGGGTTCAGACTGAGGGTGTCCGAGGTGAGACTGAGGGTGTCCAAGGGGAGACTGAGGGTTTCCAGGTTCAGGCTGAGAGTGTCCGAGAGGAGACTGAGGGTGTCCGTGTTCAGATTTAGGGTGTCCGAGGGGAGACTAAGGGTGTCCGGGTTCAGACTTAGGGTGTCCAAGGGGAGACTGAGGGTGTCCGGGTTCAGACTTAGGGTGTCCGGAGTGAGACTGGAGGTTTCCAGGGAGAGACTGAGTGTATCCGGAGGGGAGATGGAGGGTGTCCAAGAGGGAGGCTGAGGGTGGCCAAGTGAAGACTGATTTGTCCAGGGGGGAGACTGAGGGTGTCCGGAGCAGACTGAGGGTGCCCAGGGGAGACTGTGTGTGTCCAGGAGGAGACTGAGGGCGTCCAGGGGAGACTGTGGTTGTCCAGTGGAAGACTGAGTGTGTCCAGGTGGAGACTGAGGGTGTCCGAGGGGTTGACTTGAAGTTTTTCCGGGGGTGACTGAGTGTGTCCATGGGGAGACTGAGGGTGTCCAGCGGGAGACTGAGGGTGTCTATGGGAGACTGATGGTATCTGGAGGAGAATGAGGTTTATCCATGAGGAGACTGAGGGTGTCCGTGGGGAGACTGAGGTTGTCCGGGGTTAGACTGAGTGTGTCCCGGGGTAGACTGAGGGTGTCCAGGGGGAGACTGAGAGTGTCCGAGCGGAGCTAGGGGGTGTCCTGTGTTAGGCTGAGGGCCTCCATGGGGAGACTGAGGGTGTCCAGGAGAGACTAAGGGTGTCCAGTGGGAGACTGAGGGTGTCCGGGGTTAGACTGAGGATCTCCAGAGGGAGACTGAACGTGTCCGAGCGGAGAGTCAGGTTGTCCGGGCAGTCTGAGGGTGTCCGAGTGCAGATTGAGTGTCTCCTGGGGAGTCTGATGGTGTCCAAGGTGAGATTGAGTGTGTCCGAGTGGTAGACTAAGCTTGTCTGAGAGGGCAACTGAGGGTGTCTGGGGGAGACTGAGGGTGTCCGAGTGGTGACTGCGGGTGTCTGGGGTGAGACTGAGGGTGTCCAGGGGGAGATTGAGGGTGTCCAGGGTGAGACAGATGGTGTCCGGGGTGAAATTGCGGCTGTCCAAGTGGAGACTGAGGGTGTCCAGGGGTAGACTGAGTGTGTCCTGGTGAGACTGAAGATGTCCAGGGGGAGACTGAGGGTGTCCGGGTTCAGACTGACGGTATCCAAAGGGAGATTAAGGGTGTCCGGGTTCAGACTTAGGGTGTCCGAGGTGAGACTGAGGGTGTCCAAGGGGAGACTGATGGTGTCCGGGTTCATGCGGAGAGTGTCCGAGGGGAGACGGAGGGTGTCCGGGTTCAGACTTAGGGTGTCCGAGGGGAGACTGAGGGTGTCCAAAGGGAGACTGAGGGTGTCCGGGTTCAGACTGAGGGTGTCTGAGGGGAGACTAAGGGTGTCCGGGTTCAGACTTAGGGTGTCCGAGGGGAGACTGAGGGTGTCCAAAGGGAGACTGAGGGTGTCCGGGTTCAAACTGAGGGTGTCCGAGGGGAGACTAAGGGTGTCCGGGTTCAGACTTAGGGGGTCCGAGGGGAAACTGAGGGTGTCCAAGGGGAGACTGAGGGTGTCCGAGGGGAGACTGAGTGTGTCCGGGTTCAGACTGAGGGTGTCCGAGGTGAGACTGAGGGTGTCCAAGGGGAGACTGAGGGTTTCCAGGTTCAGGCTGAGAGTGTCCGAGGGGAGACGGAGGGTGTCCGTGTTCACATTTAGGGTGTCCGAGGGGAGACTGAGGGTGTCCAAGGGGAGACTGAGGGTGTTCAGGGGGTGGCTGAGGGTGTCCAGTGGGAGGCTGAGTGTGTCTAGGGGAGACTGAGGGTTTCCGAGGGGGAGGCTGAGTGTGTCTAGGGGAGACTGAGAGTGTCCAGTGGGAGGCTGAGTATGTCCAGGGGGAGACTGAGGGTGTCCGAGGGAGAGGCTGAGTATGTCCAGGGGGAGACTGAGGGTTTCCGAGGGGGAGGCTGAGTATGTCCAGGGGGAGACTGAGGGTGTCCGAAGGGGAGCCTGGGAGTATCCGGGGTGAGAATGAGGGTGTTCAGGTAGAGACTGAGGGTTCCAGAGGGAGACTGAGTGTTTCTGAGGGGAGCCTGTGTGTGTCCGGTGTGAGAATGAGGATGTTCAGGTAGAGACTGAGGGTTCCAGAGGGGGACTGAGGGTGTCCGAAGGGAGAGTGAGTGTGTCCTGGGGAGACAGAGAGTGTCCGGGGGAGACTGAGGGTGTCTGGGATGAGACTGAGGGTTACAGAGGGAGACTGAGTGTTTCTGAGGGGAGCCTGTATGTGTCCGGTGTGAGAATGAGGGTGTTCAGGTAGAGACTGAGGGTTCCAGAGGGAGACTGAGGGTGTCCGAAGGGAGAGCGAGAGTGTCCTGGGGAGACTGAGGGTGTCCGGGGGAGACTGAGGGTGTCTGGGATGAGACTGATGGTGTCCGAGTGCAGACTGAGTGTGTCCAGGCGGAGACAAAGGGTGCCTGAGTGGAGACTGAGGCTGTTTGGGGGAGACTGAGGGTCTCCAGAGGGAGACTGAGGGTGTCCGAAGGGGAGACTTAGGATGTCCGTGAAGTGACAGAGGTTGTCCGAGGGTGAGACTGATTGTGTCCGTGGGGGTGACTGAGTGTATCCGAGGGGAGCCTGGGAGTGTCTGGGGTGAAAATGAGGGTGTTCAGGTAGAGACTGAGGGTTCCAGAGGGAGACTGAGTGTTTCTGAGGGGAGCCTGGGAGTGTCTGGGGTGAGAATGAGGGTGTTCAGGTAGAGACTGAAGGTTCCAGAGGGAGACTGAGTGTGTCTGAGGGGAGATTGGGAGTGTCCGGTGTGAGAATGAGGATGTTCAGGTAGAGACTGAGGGTTCCAGAGGGGGACTGAGGGTGTCCGAAGGGAGAGTGAGGGTGTCTGGGATGAGACTGATGGTGTCCGAGTGCAGACTGAGTGTGTCCAGGCGGAGACAAAGGGTGCCTGAGGTGGAGACTGAGGCTGTTTGGGGGAGACTGAGGATCTCCAGAGGGAGACTTAGGGTGTTCAGGGGGTGGCTGAGGGTGTCCAGGGGAGACTGTGTGTGTCCATGGGGAGACTGAGGGTGTCCAGGGAGAGACTGAGGGTCTCCGTGGGGGAGACTGAGGGTGTCCGGGTTGAGAATGAGGGTGTCCAGGGGGAGACTGAGGGTGTTCAGGGTGAGACTGAGGGTGTCCAGGGGGAGACTGAGGGTGTCCGGGGTGAGAATGAGGGTGTCCGGGTAGAGACAGATGTTGTCCGAGGGGAAGACTGAGTGCGTCCAGGGGAGAAGGAGTCTGTCTGAGGAGAGCCTGAGAGTGTCTGGTGTGAGAATGAGGGTGTTCACGTAGAGACTGAGGGTTTCAGAGGGAGACTGAGTGTGTCCGAGGGGAGAGGGAGAGTGTCCTGGGAGACTGAGTGTGTCCGAGGGGAGATTGAGGGTGTCCAGGGTGACTGAGGGTGTCTGGGGTGAAACTGTGGGTGTCCAGGGGGAGACTGAGGATGTCCAAGGGGAGACTGAGGGTGTTCAGGGGGAGACTGAGGGTGTCCAGGGGGTGGGTGAGGGTGTCCAGGGGGAGACTGAGTGTGTCCAGGGGGAGACTGAGGGTTTCTGAGGGGGAGGCTGAGTGTGCCTAGGGGAGACTGAGGGTGTCCAAAGGGGATACTGTGCGTGTCCGTAGTGGAAAATTAGGGTGTCCGGGAAGAGACAGAAGTTGTTGGAGTGGGAGAGTGACTGTGTCCGGGGGAGAATGAGGCTGTCTGAGGGGAGACTGAGTGTGTCCCGGGTGAGTCTGACGGTGACTAGAGGGAGACTGAGTGTGTCCGATGGGAGAATGAGGGAGTCCGATGGGAGAATGAGGGTGTCCGGGGGAGACTGAGGGTGTACGAAGGGGATACTCTGGGTGTCCGTAGGGGAGAATTAGGGTGTCTGGGAAGAGACAGAGGTTGTTGCAGTGGGAGAGTGAGTGTGTCCGGGGGAGAATGAGGCTGTCTGAGGGGAGACTGAGTGTGTCCCGGGTGAGTCTGACGGTGACTAGAGGGAGACTGAGTGTGTCCGATGGGAGAATGAGGGTGTCCGATGGGAGAATGAGGGTGTCCGGGGGAGACTGAGGGTGTACGAGGTGGAGACTGAGGGTGTCCGGGGGAGACTGAGGGTGTCCGAGGGGGAGACTGAGGGTGTGCTGGGGGAGACTGAGGGTGTCCAAGGGGGAGACTGAGGGTGACCAGGAGAGACTGAGCTTGTCTGAGGGGGTGACGGAGGGAGTCCGGGATGTGACTGATTTTATCCAATGGGAGACTGAGTGTGTCCAGGGGGAGACTGAGGGTGTCCAGGGGGAGAGTGAGGGTGTCCGGGGGAGACTGAGTGTGTCCAGGGGGAGGCTGAGGGTTTCCAGGGGGAGACTCAGGTTGTCCAGGGGGAGACTGAGGGTGTCCATGGGGAGACTCAGGGTGTCTGGGGGAGAATGAATGTGTCCACGGGGAGACTGAGGGTGTCCAGGGGGAGACTGATGGTGTCCAGGGGGAGACTGAAGGTGTCCAGGTGGAGATAGAGGGTGTCCAGTGGAGAGTGAGGGTGTCTGCGGGGACGCTGAGGCTGTCAAGGGGAGACTGAGGGTGTCCCAGGGAGAGACAGAGAGTGTCCAGCGGGAGCCTGATGGTGTCCATAGGAGACTGAGGGTATCTGGGTTTAGACTGAGGGTCTCCAGGGGGAGACTGAGGGTGTCCAGGGGAGACTGAGGGCGTCCGGGGGCAACTGTGGTTTTCCAGTGGGAGACTGAGTGAGTCCAGGCGGAGAGTGACGGTGTCCGAGGGGGAGACTGAGGGTGTCCAGGGGGAGACTGAGGGTGTCCAGTGGGAGACTGAGTGTGTCCAGGGGGTGACTGAGGGTCTCCGAGGGGGAGACTGAGGGTGTCCGGGGTGAGAATAAGGGTGTCCAGGGGGAGACTGAGGGTGTCCAGGGGTAGACTGAGGGTGTCCGCGGAGAGACTGAGGGTGTCTAGGGTGAGTCTGACGTTGTCCAGGGGGAATCTGAATTTGTCCCGGGGGGGAGACTGAGGGTGCCCGGGGGAGACTGAGGGTGTCCGGGAGAGACTGAGGGTGTCCGAGGAGAGAGTGAGGGAGTCTAGGTTGAGTCTGACGTTGTCCATGGGGAGATTGAGTGTGTCCCAGGGAGAAACAGAGGGAGTCCAGGGGGAGCCTGAGGGTGTCCGTGGGAGAATGAGGGTATCCGGGTTTAGACTGAGGGTGTCCAGGGGCAGACTGAGGGTGTCCAGGGGAGACTGCGTGTGTCCAGGAGGAGACTGAGGGCGTCCGGGGGCGACTGTTGTTGTCCAGAGGGAGACTGAGTGAGTCCAGGCGGAGAGTGAGGGTGTCCGAGGGGGAGACTAAGTTTGTCCAGGGGGGGAATGAGTGTGTCCATGGGGAGACTGAAGGTGTCCAGGGGGAGTCTGAGGGTCTCCGTGGGGGAGACTGAGGGTGTCCGGGGTGAGACTGAGGGTGTCCAGGGGGAGACTGAGGGTGTTCAAGGTGAGACTGAGGGTGTCCAGGGGGAGAATGAGGGTGTCCGAAGGGAGAGTGAGGGTGTCTGGGATGAGACTGATGGTGTCCGAGTGCAGACTGAGTGTGTCCAGGCGGAGACAAAGGGTGCCTGAGGTGGAGACTGAGGCTGTTTGGGGGAGACTGAGGATCTCCAGAGGGAGACTTAGGGTGTTCAGGGGGTGGCTGAGGGTGTCCAGGGGAGACTGTGTGTGTCCATGGGGAGACTGAGGGTGTCCAGGGAGAGACTGAGGGTCTCCGTGGGGGAGACTGAGGGTGTCCGGGTTGAGAATGAGGGTGTCCAGGGGGAGACTGAGGGTGTTCAGGGTGAGACTGAGGGTGTCCAGGGGGAGACTGAGGGTGTCCGGGGTGAGAATGAGGGTGTCCGGGTAGAGACAGATGTTGTCCGAGGGGAAGACTGAGTGCGTCCAGGGGAGAAGGAGTCTGTCTGAGGAGAGCCTGAGAGTGTCTGGTGTGAGAATGAGGGTGTTCACGTAGAGACTGAGGGTTTCAGAGGGAGACTGAGTGTGTCCGAGGGGAGAGGGAGAGTGTCCTGGGAGACTGAGTGTGTCCGAGGGGAGATTGAGGGTGTCCAGGGTGACTGAGGGTGTCTGGGGTGAAACTGTGGGTGTCCAGGGGGAGACTGAGGATGTCCAAGGGGAGACTGAGGGTGTTCAGGGGGAGACTGAGGGTGTCCAGGGGGTGGGTGAGGGTGTCCAGGGGGAGACTGAGTGTGTCCAGGGGGAGACTGAGGGTTTCTGAGGGGGAGGCTGAGTGTGCCTAGGGGAGACTGAGGGTGTCCAAAGGGGATACTGTGCGTGTCCGTAGTGGAAAATTAGGGTGTCCGGGAAGAGACAGAAGTTGTTGGAGTGGGAGAGTGACTGTGTCCGGGGGAGAATGAGGCTGTCTGAGGGGAGACTGAGTGTGTCCCGGGTGAGTCTGACGGTGACTAGAGGGAGACTGAGTGTGTCCGATGGGAGAATGAGGGAGTCCGATGGGAGAATGAGGGTGTCCGGGGGAGACTGAGGGTGTACGAGGTGGAGACTGAGGGTGTCCGGGGGAGACTGAGGGTGTCCGAGGGGGAGACTGAGGATGTGCTGGGGGAGACTGAGGGTGTCCAAGGGGGAGACTGAGGGTGACCAGGAGAGACTGAGCTTGTCTGAGGGGGTGACGGAGGGAGTCCGGGATGTGACTGATTTTATCCAATGGGAGACTGAGTGTGTCCAGGGGGAGACTGAGGGTGTCCAGGGGGAGAGTGAGGGTGTCCGGGGGAGACTGAGTGTGTCCAGGGGGAGGCTGAGGGTTTCCAGGGGGAGACTCAGGTTGTCCAGGGGGAGACTGAGGGTGTCCATGGGGAGACTCAGGGTGTCTGGGGGAGAATGAATGTGTCCACGGGGAGACTGAGGGTGTCCAGGGGGAGACTGATGGTGTCCAGGGGGAGACTGAAGGTGTCCAGGTGGAGATAGAGGGTGTCCAGTGGAGAGTGAGGGTGTCTGCGGGGACGCTGAGGCTGTCAAGGGGAGACTGAGGGTGTCCCAGGGAGAGACAGAGAGTGTCCAGCGGGAGCCTGATGGTGTCCATAGGAGACTGAGGGTATCTGGGTTTAGACTGAGGGTCTCCAGGGGGAGACTGAGGGTGTCCAGGGGAGACTGAGGGCGTCCGGGGGCAACTGTGGTTTTCCAGTGGGAGACTGAGTGAGTCCAGGCGGAGAGTGACGGTGTCCGAGGGGGAGACTGAGGGTGTCCAGGGGGAGACTGAGGGTGTCCAGTGGGAGACTGAGTGTGTCCAGGGGGTGAATGAGGGTCTCCGAGGGGGAGACTGAGGGTGTCCGGGGTGAGAATAAGGGTGTCCAGGGGGAGACTGAGGGTGTCCAGGGGTAGACTGAGGGTGTCCGCGGAGAGACTGAGGGTGTCTAGGGTGAGTCTGACGTTGTCCAGGGGGAATCTGAATTTGTCCCGGGGGGGAGACTGAGGGTGCCCGGGGGAGACTGAGGGTGTCCGGGAGAGACTGAGGGTGTCCGAGGAGAGAGTGAGGGAGTCTAGGTTGAGTCTGATGTTGTCCATGGGGAGATTGAGTGTGTCCCAGGGAGAAACAGAGGGAGTCCAGGGGGAGCCTGAGGGTGTCCGTGGGAGAATGAGGGTATCCGGGTTTAGACTGAGGGTGTCCAGGGGCAGACTGAGGGTGTCCAGGGGAGACTGCGTGTGTCCAGGAGGAGACTGAGGGCGTCCGGGGGCGACTGTTGTTGTCCAGAGGGAGACTGAGTGAGTCCAGGCGGAGAGTGAGGGTGTCCGAGGGGGAGACTAAGTTTGTCCAGGGGGGGAATGAGTGTGTCCATGGGGAGACTGAAGGTGTCCAGGGGGAGTCTGAGGGTCTCCGTGGGGGAGACTGAGGGTGTCCGGGGAGAGACTGAGGGTGTCCAGGGGGAGACTGAGGGTGTTCAAGGTGAGACTGAGGGTGTCCAGGGGGAGAATGAGGGTGTCCAGGATGAGACTGAGGGTGTCCAGGGGGAGACTGAGGGTGTCCGGGGTGAGAATGAGGGTGTCCGGGTAGAGACAGATGTTGTCCGAGGGGAAGACTGAGTGCGTCCAGGGGAGAAGGAGTCTGTCTGAGGAGAGCCTGAGAGTGTCTGGTGTGAGAATGAGGGTGTTCACGTAGAGACTGAGGGTTTCAGAGGGAGACTGAGTGTGTCCGAGGGGAGAGGGAGAGTGTCCTGGGAGACTGAGTGTGTCCGAGGGGAGATTGAGGGTGTCCAGGGTGACTGAGGGTGTCTGGGGTGAAACTGTGGGTGTCCAGGGGGAGACTGAGGATGTCCAAGGGGAGACTGAGGGTGTTCAGGGGGAGACTGAGGGTGTCCAGGGGGTGGGTGAGGGTGTCCAGGGGGAGACTGAGTGTGTCCAGGGGGAGACTGAGGGTTTCTGAGGGGGAGGCTGAGTGTGCCTAGGGGAGACTGAGGGTGTCCAAAGGGGATACTGTGCGTGTCCGTAGTGGAAAATTAGGGTGTCCGGGAAGAGACAGAAGTTGTTGGAGTGGGAGAGTGACTGTGTCCGGGGGAGAATGAGGCTGTCTGAGGGGAGACTGAGTGTGTCCCGGGTGAGTCTGACGGTGACTAGAGGGAGACTGAGTGTGTCCGATGGGAGAATGAGGGAGTCCGATGGGAGAATGAGGGTGTCCGGGGGAGACTGAGGGTGTACGAAGGGGATACTCTGGGTGTCCGTAGGGGAGAATTAGGGTGTCTGGGAAGAGACAGAGGTTGTTGCAGTGGGAGAGTGAGTGTGTCCGGGGGAGAATGAGGCTGTCTGAGGGGAGACTGAGTGTGTCCCGGGTGAGTCTGACGGTGACTAGAGGGAGACTGAGTGTGTCCGATGGGAGAATGAGGGTGTCCGATGGGAGAATGAGGGTGTCCGGGGGAGACTGAGGGTGTACGAGGTGGAGACTGAGGGTGTCCGGGGGAGACTGAGGGTGTCCGAGGGGGAGACTGAGGGTGTGCTGGGGGAGACTGAGGGTGTCCAAGGGGGAGACTGAGGGTGACCAGGAGAGACTGAGCTTGTCTGAGGGGGTGACGGAGGGAGTCCGGGATGTGACTGATTTTATCCAATGGGAGACTGAGTGTGTCCAGGGGGAGACTGAGGGTGTCTAGGGGGAGACTGAGGGTGTCCAGGGGGAGAGTGAGGGTGTCTGGGGGAGAATGAATGTGTCCACGGGGAGACTGAGGGTGTCCAGGGGGAGACTGATGGTGTCCAGGGGGAGACTGAAGGTGTCCAGGTGGAGATAGAGGGTGTCCAGTGGAGAGTGAGGGTGTCTGCGGGGACGCTGAGGCTGTCAAGGGGAGACTGAGGGTGTCCCAGGGAGAGACAGAGAGTGTCCAGCGGGAGCCTGAGGGTGTCCATAGGAGACTGAGGGTATCTGGGTTTAGACTGAGGGTCTCCAGGGGGAGACTGAGGGTGTCCAGGGGAGACTGAGGGCGTCCGGGGGCAACTGTGGTTTTCCAGTGGGAGACTGAGTGAGTCCAGGCGGAGAGTGACGGTGTCCGAGGGGGAGACTGAGGGTGTCCAGGGGGAGACTGAGGGTGTCCAGTGGGAGACTGAGTGTGTCCAGGGGGTGACTGAGGGTCTCCGAGGGGGAGATTGAGGGTGTCCGGGGTGAGAATAAGGGTGTCCAGGGGGAGACTGAGGGTGTCCAGGGGTAGACTGAGGGTGTCCGCGGAGAGACTGAGGGTGTCTAGGGTGAGTCTGACGTTGTCCAGGGGGAGTCTGAATGTGTCCCGGGGGGGAGACTGAGGGTGTCCGGGGGAGACTGAGGGTGTCCGGGAGAGACTGAGGGTGTCCGAGGAGAGAGTGAGGGAGTCTAGGTTGAGTCTGACGTTGTCCATGGGGAGATTGAGTGTGTCCCAGGGAGAGACAGAGGGAGTCCAGGGGGAGCCTGAGGGTGTCCGTGGGAGAATGAGGGTATCCGGGTTTAGACTGAGGGTGTCCAGGGGGAGACTGAGGGTGTCCAGGGGAGACTGCGTGTGTCCAGGAGGAGACTGAGGGCGTCCGGGGGCGACTGTTGTTGTCCAGAGGGAGACTGAGTGAGTCCAGGCGGAGAGTGAGGGTGTCCGAGGGGGAGACTAAGTTTGTCCGGGGGGGACTGAGTGTGTCCATGGGGAGACTGAAGGTGTCCAGGGGGAGTCTGAGGGTCTCCGTGGGGGAGACTGAGGGTGTCCGGGGTGAGACTGAGGGTGTCCGTGGGGGAGACTGAGGGTGTTCAAGGTGAGACTGAGGGTGTCCAGGGGGAGAATGAGGGTGTCCAGGATGAGACTGAGGGTGTCCAGGGGGAGACTGAGGGTGTCCGGGGTGAGAATGAGGGTGTCCGGGTAGAGACAGATGTTGTCCGAGGGGAAGACTGAGTGCGTCCAGGGGAGAAGGAGTCTGTCTGAGGAGAGCCTGAGAGTGTCTGGTGTGAGAATGAGGGTGTCCGGGTAGAGACTGAAGGTTTCAGAGGGAGACTGAGTGTGTCCCAGGGGAGAGGGAGAGTGTCCTGGGGAGACTGAGGGTGTCCGGGGGGAGACTGAGGGTGTCCTGTGGGAGGCTGAGTATGTCCAGGGGGAGACTGAGGGTGTCCGAAGTGGAGACTTAGGATGTCCGTGAAGTGACAGAGGTTGTCCGAGGGTGAGACTGAGTGTGTCCGAGGGGGTGACTGAGTGTGTCCGAGGGGAGCCTGGGAGTGTCCGGGGTGAGAATGAGGGTGTTCAGGTAGAGACTGAGGGTTCCAGAGGGCGACTGAGTGTTTCTGAGGGGAGCCTGTGTGTGTCCGGTGTGAGAATGAGGATGTTCAGGTGGAGACTGAGGGTTCCAGAGGGAGACTGAGTGTGTCCGAGGGGAGCCTGGGAGTGTCCGGTGTGAGAATGAGGATGTTCAGGTAGAGACTGAGGGTTCCAGAGGGAGACTGAGGGTGTCCGAAGGGAGAGTGAGAGTGTCCTGGGGAGACTGAGGGTGTCTGGGGGAGACTGAGGGTGTCTGGGATGAGACTGATGGTGTCCGAGTGCAGACTGAGTGTGTCCAGGCGGAGACAAAGGGTGCCTGAGGTGGAGCCTGAGGCTGTTTGGGGAGACTGAGGATCTCCAGAGGGAGACTGAGGGTGTTCATGGGGTGGCTGAGGGTGTCCAGTGGGAGACTGTGTGTGTCCATGGGGAGACTGAGGGTGTCCAGGGGGAGACTGAGGGTCTCCGTGGGGGAGACTGAGGGTGTCCGGGGTGAGACTGTGTGTGTCCATGGGGAGACTGAGGGTGTCCAGGGGGAGACTGAGGGTCTCCGTGGGGGAGACTGAGGGTGTCCGGGGTGAGACTGAGGGTGTCCGGGGGGAGAATGAGGGTGTCCAGGATGAGACTGAGGGTGTCCAGGGGGAGACTGAGGGTGTCCGGGATGAGAATGAGGGTGTCCGGGTAGAGACAGATGTTGTCCGAGGGGAAGACTGAGTGCGTCCGGGGGAGAAGGAGTCTGTCTGAGGAGAGCCTGAGAGTGTCTGGTGTGAGAATGAGGGTGTTCAGGTAGAGACTGAGGGTTTCAGAGGGAGACTGAGTGTGTCCGACGAGAGAGGGAGAGTGTCCTGGGAGACTGAGGGTGTCCGAGGGGGAGATTGAGGGTGTCCAGGGTGACTGAGGGTGTCTGGGGTGAAACTGTGGGTGTCCAGGGGGAGACTGAGGATGTCCAGGGGGAGACTGAGGGTGTTCAGGGGGAGACTGAGGGTGTTCAAGGAGTGGCTGAGGGTGTCCAGTGGGAGGCTGAGTGTGTCCAGGGGGTGACTGAGGGTTTCCGAGGGGGAGGCTGAGTGTGTCTAGGGGAGAAGGAGTCTGTCTGAGGAGAGCCTGAGAGTGTCTGGTGTGAGAATGAGGGTGTTCACGTAGAGACTGAGGGTTTCAGAGGGAGACTGAGTGTGTCCCAGGGGAGAGGGAGAGTGTCCTGGGGAGACTGAGGGTGTCCGGGGGGAGATTGAGGGTGTCCAGGGTGGCTGAGGGTGTCTGGGGTGAAACTGTGGGTGTCCAGGGGGAGACTGAGGATCTCCAGAGGGAGACTGAGGGTGTTCAGAGGGTGGGTGAGGATGTCCAGGGGGAGACTGAGTGTGTCCAGGGGGAGATTGTGGGTTTCCGCGGGGGAGACTGAGTGTGTCTAGAGGAGACTGAGGGTGTCCTGTGGGAGGCTGAGTATGTCCAGGGGGAGACTGAGGGTGTCCGAAGTGGAGACTTAGGATGTGCGTGAAGTGACAGAGGTTGTCCGAGGGTGAGACTGAGTGTGTCCGATGGGGTGACTGAGTGTGTCCGAGGGGAGCCTGGGAGTGTCCGGGGTGAGAATGAGGGTGTTCAGGTAGAGACTGAGGGTTCCAGAGGGCGACTGAGTGTTTCTGAGGGGAGCCTGTGTGTGTCCGGTGTGAGAATGAGGATGTTCAGGTGGAGACTGAGGTTCCAGAGGGGGACTGAGGGTGTCCGAAGGGAGAGTGAGAGTGTCCTGGGGAGACTGAGGGTGTCCGGGGGAGACTGAAGGTGTCTGGGATGAGACTGATGGTGTCCGAGTGCAGACTGAGTGTGTCCAGGCGGAGACAAAGGGTGCCTGAGGTGGAGGCTGAGGCTGTTTGGGGGAGACTGAGGATCTCCAGAGGGACACTGAGGGTGTTCATGGGGTGGCTGAGGGTGTCCAGTGGGAGACTGTGTGTGTCCATGGGGAGACTGAGGGTGTCCAGGGGGAGACTGAGGGTCTCCGTGGGGGAGACTGAGGGTGTCCGGGGTGAGACTGAGGGTGTCCGGGGGGAGAATGAGGGTGTCCAGGATGAGACTGAGGGTGTCCAGGGGGAGACTGAGGGTGTCCGGGATGAGAATGAGGGTGTCCGGGTAGAGACAGATGTTGTCCGAGGGGAAGACTGAGTGCGTCCGGGGGAGAAGGAGTCTGTCTGAGGAGAGCCTGAGAGTGTCTGGT
This sequence comes from Isurus oxyrinchus, assembly GCA_026770705.1. NCBI lineage: Eukaryota > Metazoa > Chordata > Chondrichthyes > Lamniformes > Lamnidae > Isurus > Isurus oxyrinchus. Next base: position 1,121,116 of record JANJGN010000103.1, on the reverse strand, counting down.
GTGAGAATGAGGGTGTTCAGGTAGAGACTGAGGGTTTCAGAGGGAGACTGAGTGTGTCCGACGAGAGAGGGAGAGTGTCCTGGGAGACTGAGGGTGTCCGAGGGGGAGATTGAGGGTGTCCAGGGTGACTGAGGGTGTCTGGGGTGAAACTGTGGGTGTCCAGGGGGAGACTGAGGATGTCCAGGGGGAGACTGAGGGTTTCCAGGGGGGTGGCTGAGCGTGTTCAGGGGGTGGGTGAGGGTTTCCGAGGGGGAGACTGAGTGTGTCCAGGGGGAGACTGAGGGTTTCTGAGGGGGAGGCTGAGTGTGTCTAGGGGAGACTGAGGGTGTCCAGTGGGAGGCTGACTATGTCCAGGGGGAGTCTGAGGCTGTCCGAGGGGGAGACTGAGGGTGTCCGAAGGGGATACTGTGGGTGTCCGTAGGGGAGAATTAGGGTGTCCGGGAAGAGACAGATGTTGTTGCAGTGGGAGAGTGAGTCTGTCCGGGGGAGAATGAGGCTGTCTGAGGGGAGACTGAGTGTGTGCCGGGTGAGTCTGACGGTGACTAGAGGAAGACTGAGTGTGTCCGATGGGAGAATGAGTGTGTCCGATGGGAGAATGAGGGTGTCCGGGGGAGACTGAGGGTGTCCGGGGGAGACTTAAGATGTCCGGGAGAGACTGAGGGTGTCCGAGGAGAGAGTGAGGGAGACTAGGTTGAGTCTGACGTTGTCCATGGGGAGATTGAGTGTGTCCCAGGGAGAGACAGAGGGTGTCCAGGGGGTGCATGAGGGTGTCCGTGGGAGACTGATGGTATCCGGGTTTAGACTGAGGGTCTCCAGGGGGAGACTGAGTGTGTCCAGGAGGAGACTGAGGGTGTCCGGGGGAGACTGTGGTTGTCCAGAGGGAGACTGAGTGAGTCCAGGCGGAGAGTAAGTGTGTCCGAGCGGGAGACTAGGTTTGTCCGGGGGGGACTGAGTGTGTCCATGGGGAGACTGAGGGTGTCCAGGGGGAGACTGAGGGTCTCCGTGGGGGAGACTGAGGGTGTCCAGGGTGAGACTGAGGGTGTCCAGGGGGAGACAGACGGTGTTCAGGGTGAGACTGAGGGTGTCCAGGGGGAGAATGAGGGTGTCCAGGATGAGACTGAGGGTGTCCAGGGGGAGACTGAGGGTGTCCGGGGTGAGAATGAGGGTGTCTGGGGTGAGACTGAGGGTGTCCGCGGGAGACTGAGTGCGTCCAGGGGAGAAGGAGTCTGTCTGAGGAGAGCCTGAGAGTGTCTGGTGTGAGAATGAGGGTGTTCACGTAGAGACTGAGGGTTTCAGAGGGAGACTGAGTGTGTCCGAGGGGAGAGGGAGAGTGTCCTGGGAGACTGAGGGTGTCCGAGGGGGAGATTGAGGGTGTCCAGGGTGACTGAGGGTGTCTGGGGTGAAACTGTGGGTGTCCAGGGGGAGCCTGAGTGTGTCCGTGGGAGACTGAGGGTGTCCGGGTTTAGACTGAGGGTCTCCAGGAGGAGACTGAGTGTGTCCAGGGGAGACTGAGGGTGTCCGGGGGAGACTCTGGTTGTCCAGAGGGAGACTGAGTGAGTCCAGGCGGAGAGTGAGGGTGTCCGAGGGGGAGACTAAGTTTGTCCGTGGGAGACTGAGGGTGTCCGGGTTTAGACTGAGGGTCTCCAGGGGGAGACTGAGTGTGTCCAGGGGAGACTGAGGGTGTCCGGGGGAGACTCTGGTTGTCCAGAGGGAGACTGAGGGTGTTCAGGGGGAGACTGAGGGTGTCCAGGGGGAGAATGAGGGTGTCCAGGATGAGAATGAGGGTGTCCAGGGGGAGACTGAGGGTGTCCGGGGTGAGAATGAGGGTGTCCGGGTAGAGACAGATGTTGTCCGAGTAGAAGACTGAGTGTGTCCAGGGGAGAAGGAGTCTGTCTGAGGAGAGCCTGAGAGTGACTGGTGTGAGAATGAGGGTGTTCACGTAGAGACTGAGGGTTTCAGAGGGAGACTGAGGGTGTCCGAGGGGAGAGGGAGAGTGTCCAGGGAGACTGAGGGTGTCCGGGGGGAGATTGAGGGTGTCCAAGGTGACTGAGGGTGTCTGGGGTGAAACTGTGGGTGTCCAGGGGGAGACTGAGGATGTCCAGGGGGAGACTGAGGGTGTTCAGGGGGAGAATGAGGATGTCCAGGGGGAGACTGAGGGTGTTCAGGGGGAGACTGAGGGTGTTCAGGGGGTGGCTGAGGGTGTCCAGTGGGAGGCTGAGTGTGTCCAGGGGGAGACTGAGGGTTTCCGAGGGGGAGGCTGAGTGTGTCCAGGGGGAGACTGAGGGTTTCCGAGTGGGAGGCTGAGTGTGTCTAGGGGAGACTGAGGGTGTCCAGTGGGAGGCTGAGTATGTCCAGGGGGAGTCTGAGGCTGTCCGAGGGGGAGACTGAGGGTGTCCGAAGGGGATACTGTGGGTGTCCGTGGGGGAGAATTAGGTTGTCCGTGAAGAGACAGAGGTTGTTGGAGTGGGAGAGTGAGTGTGTCCGGGAGAGAATGAGGCTGTCTGAGGGGAGACTGAGTGTGTCCCGGGTGAGTCTGACGGTGACTAGAGGGAGACTGAGTGTGTCCGATGGGAGAATGAGGGTGTCCGATGGGAGAATGAGGGTGTCCGATGTGAGAATGAGGGTGTCCGGGGGAGACTGAGGGTGTACGAGGTGGAGACTGAGGGTGTCCGAGGGGGAGACTGAGGGAGTGCGGGGTGAGACTGAGGGTGTCCAAGGGGGAGACTGAGGGTGACCGGGAGAGACTGAGCTTGTCTGAGGGGGAGACTGAGAGAGTCCGGGATGTGACTGATTTTATCCAATGGGAGACTGAGTGTGTCCAGGGGGAGACTGAGGGTGTCCAGGGGGAGACTGAGGGTGTCCAGGGGGAGACTGAGTGTGTCCATGGAGAGACTCAGGGTGTCTGGGGGCGGATGAATGTGTCCACGGGGAGACTGAGGGTGTCCAGGGGGAGACTGATGGTGTCCAGGGGGAGACTGAAGGTGTCCAGGTGGAGATAGAGGGTGTCCAGTGGAGAGTGAGGGTGTCTGCGGGGATGCTGAGGGTGTCAAGGGGAGACTGAGGGTCTCCCAGGGAGAGACAGAGGGTGTCCAGCGGGAGCCTGAGGGTGTCCATAGGAGACTGAGGGTATCCGGGTTTAGACTGAGGGTCTCCAGGGGGAGACTGAGGGTGTCCAGGGGAGACAGAGGGCGTCCGGGGGCAACTGTGGTTTTCCAGTGGGAGACTGAGTGAGTCCAGGCGGAGAGTGAGGGTGTCCGAGGGGGAGACTGAGGGTGTCCAGTGGGAGACTGAGGGTGTCCAGGGGGTGACTGAGGGTCTCCGAGGGGGAGACTGAGGGTGTCCGGGGTGAGAATAAGGGTGTCCAGGGGGAGACTGAGGGTGTCCGGGTTTAGACTGAGGCTGTCCATGGGGAGACTGAGGGTGTCCAGGGGTAGACTGAAGGTGTCAGCGGAGAGACTGAGCGTGTCCGAGGAGAGACTGAGGGTGTCTAGGGTGAGTCTGACGTTGTCCAGGGGGAGTCTGAATGTGTCCCAGGGGGGAGACTGAGGGTGTCCGGGGTAGACTGAGGGTGTCCGTGGAGAGACTGAGCGTGTCCGAGGAGAGACTGAGGGTGTCTAGGGTGAGTCTGACGTTGTCCTGGGGGAGACTGAATGTGTCCCAGGGGGGAGACTGAGGGTGTCCGCGGGAGACTGAGGGTGTCCGGGAGAGACTGAGGGTGTCCGAGGAGAGAGTGAGGGAGTCTAGGTTGAGTCTGACGTTGTCCATGAGAAGATTGAGTGTGTCCCAGGGAGAGACAGAGGGTGTCCAGGGGGAGCCTGAGGGTGTCCGTGGGAGACTGAGGGTATCCGGGTTTAGACCGAGGGTGTCCAGGGGGAGACTGAGGGTGTCCAGGGGAGACTGCGTGTGTCCAGGAGGAGACTGAGGGCGTCCGGGGGAGAATGTGGTTGTCCAGAGGGAGACTGAGTGAGTCCAGGCGGAGAGTGAGGGTGTCCGAGGGGGAGACTAAGTTTGTCCGGGGGGGACTGAGTGTGTCCATGGGGAGACTGAGGGTGTCCAGGGGGAGACTGAGGGTGTCCGGGGTGAGACTGAGGGTGTCCAGGGGGAGACTGAGGGTGTTCAGGGGGAGACTGAGGGTGTCCAGGGGGAGAATGAGGGTGTCCAGGATGAGACTGAGGGTGTCCAAGGGGAGACTGAGGGTGTCCGGGGTGAGAATGAGGGTGTCCGGGTTGAGACAGATGTTGTCCGAGGGGAAGACTGAGTGTGTCCGGGGGAGAAGGAGTCTGTCTGAGGAGAGCCTCAGAGTGACTGGTGTGAGAATGAGGGTGCTCACGTAGAGACTGAGGGTTTCAGAGGGAGACTGAGTGTGTCCGAGGGGAGAGGGAGAGTGTCCTGGGGAGACTGAGGGTGTCCGGGGGGAGATTGAGGGTGTCCAGGGTGACTGAGGGTGTCTGGGGTGAAACTGTGGGTGTCCAGGGGGAGACTGAGGGTGTCCAGGGGGAGACTGAGGGTGTTCAGGGGGTGGGTGAGGGTGTCCAGTGGGACACTGTGTGTGTCCCGGGGGAGACTGTGGGTTTCCGAGGGGGAGGCTGAGTGTGTCTTTCGGAGACTGAGGGTGTCCAGTGGGAGGCTGAGTGTGTCCAGGGGGAGACTGAGGGTTTCCGAGGGGGAGGCTGAGTGTGTCCAGGGGAGACTGAGGGTGTCCAGTGGGAGGCTGAGCATGTCCAGGGGGAGACTGAGGGTGTCTGAAGGGGAGGCTTAGGATGTCCGTGAAGTGACAGAGGTTGTCCGAGGGTGAGACTGAGTGTGTCCGAGGGGGTGACTGAGTGTGTCCGAGGGGAGCCTGGGAGTGTCCGGGGTGAGAATGAGGGTGTTCAGGTAGAGACTGAGGGTTCCAGAGGGGGACTGAGGGTGTCCGAAGGGAGAGTGAGAGTGTCCTGGGGAGACTGAGGGTGTCCGGGAGAGACTGAGGGTGTCTGGGATGAGACTGATGGTGTCCGAGTGCAGACTGAGGGAGTCCAGGCGGAGACTAAGGGTGCCTGAGGTGGAGACTGGGGCTGTTTGGGGGAGACTGAGGGTCTCCAGAGGGAGACTTAGGGCGTCCGAGCAGAGACTGAGGTTGTCTGGAGTGACTGAGGGTGTCCTGGGGAGACTGAGGATGTCCGAGGGGAGCCTGAGGGTGTCCGGGGTGGGACTGATGTTGTCCAGGGGGAGACTGAGGGTGTCCGGGTTTAGACTGAGGCTGTCCATGGGGAGACTGAGGGTGTCCAGGGGAGACTGAGGGTGTCCGCGGAGAGACTGAGCGTGTCCGAGGAGGGACTGAGGGTGTCTAGGGTGAGTCTGACGTTGTCCAGGGAGAGTCTGAATGTGTCCCGGGGGGAGACTGAGGGTGTCCGGGGGAGCCCTAGGGTGTCCGTGGGAGACTGAGGGTATCCGGGTTTAGACTGAGGGTCTCCAGGGGGAGACTGAGGGTGTCCAGAGGGAGACTGTGTGTGTCCATGGGGAGTCTGAGGGTGTCCAGGGGGAGACTGAGGGTGTCCAGTGGGAGACTGTGTGTGTGCAGGGGGAGACTGAGGGTGTCCAGGGGGAGACTGAGGGTCTCCATGGGGGAGACTGAGGGTGTCCGGGGTGAGACTGAGGGTACCAGGGGGAGACTGAGTGTGTCCAGGGGGAGACTGAGGGTGTTCAGGGTGAGACTGAGGGTGTCCAGGGGGAGAATGAGGGTGTCCAGGATGAGACTGAGGGTGTCTTGTGGGAGACTGAGGGTGTCCAGGATGAGACTGAGGGTGTCCGGGGGAGACTGAGGGTGTCCGGGGTGAGACTGAGGGTGTTCAGGGGGAGACTGAGAGTGTCCGGGGTGAGACTGAGGGTGTCCAGGGGGAGACTGAGGGTGTCCAGGGGGAGACTGAGGGTGTCCAGGGTGAGAATGAGGGTGTCCGGGGTGAGAATGAGGGTGCCCAGGGTGAGAATGAGGGTGTCCGGGGAAGACTGAGGGTGTCCAGGATGAGACTGAGGGTGTCCAGGGGGAGACTGAGGGTGTCCGGGGGAGACTGAGGGTGTCCGGGGTGAGAATGAGGGTGTCCGGTTAGGGACAGAGGTTGTCCGAGGGGAAGACTGAGTGCCTCCAGGGGAGAAGGAGTCTGTCTGAGGAGAGCCTGAGAGTGTCTGGTGTGAGAATGAGGGTGTTCACGTAGAGACTGAGGGTTCCAGAGGGAGACTGAGTGTGTCCGAGGGGAGAGGGAGAGTGTCATGGGGAGACTGAAGGTGTCCGAGGGGGAGATTGAGGGTGTCCAGGATGACTGAGGGTGTCTGGGGTGAAACTGTGGGTGTCCAGGGGGAGACTGAGGGTGTTCAGGGGGAGACTGAGGGTGTCCAGGGGGAGACGGAGGGTGTTCAGGGGGTGGCTGAGGGTGTCCAGTGGGAGACTGTGTGTGTCCAAGGGGAGACTGTGGGTTTCCGAGGGGGAGGCTGAGTGTGTCCAGGGGGAGACTGAGGGTTTCCAAGGGGGAGGCTGAGTGTGTCTAGGGGAGACTGAGGGTGTCCAGTGGGAGGCTGAGTGTGTCCAGGGGGAGACTGAGGGTTTCCAAGGGGGAGGCTGAGTGTGTCCAGGGGGAGGCTGAGTGTGTCCAGGGGGAGACTGAGGGTGTCCAGTGGGAGGCTGAGTATGTCCAGGGGGTGACTGAGGGTGTCCGAAGGGGAGACTTAGGATGTCCGTGAAGTGACAGAGGTTGTACGAGGGTGAGACTGAGTGTGCCCGAGGGGGTGACTGAGTGTGTCTGAGGGGAGCCTGGGAGTGTCCGGGGTGAGAATGAGGATGTTCAGGTAGAGACTGAGGGTTCCAGAGGGAGACTGAGGGTGTCCGAAGGGAGAGTGAGTGTGTCCTGGGGAGACTGAGGGTGTCCGGGGGAGACTGAGGGTGTCTGGGATGAGACTGATGGTGTCCGAGTGCAGACTTAGTGTGTCCAGGCGGAGAATAAGGGTGCCTGAGGTGGAGACTGAGGCTGTTTGGGGGAGACTGAGGGTCTCCAGAGGGAGACTTAGGGTGTCCGAGCAGAGACTGAGGGTGTCTGGAGTGACTGAGGGTGTCCTGGGGTGACTGAGGATGTCCGAGGGGAGCCTGAGGGTGTCCAGGGTGGTACTGATGTTGTCCAGGGGGAGACTGAGGGTGTCAGAGGGAGAATGAGGTTGTCCAGGGGGAGAATGAGTGTGTCCGGTCTGAGAGTGAGGGTGTCCGAGGGGGAGGCTGAGGGTGTCCGGGAGAGACTGAGTTTGGCTCCGGGTGAGATTGATGGTAACCGAGGTGCAGACTGAGGGTGTCCGGGAGAGAGTGAGGTTGGCTCCGGGGGAGATTGAGTGTGTCCGAGGGGGAGTCTGAGGGTGTCCGACGGGGCGTCTGAGGGTGTCCGAGGGAGAGACTGAGGGTGTCCGACGGGGAGTCTGAGGGTGTCCGAGGGGGAGACTGAGGGTGTCCGAAGGGGATACTGTGGGTGTCCGTGGGGGAGAATTAGGTTGTCAGGGAAGAGACAGAGGTTGTTGCAGTGGGAGAGTGAGTGTGTCCGGGGGAGAATGAGGCTGTCTGAGGGGAGACTGAGTGTGTCCCGGGTGAGTCTGACCGTGACTAGAGGAAGACTGAGTGTGTCCGATGGGAGAATGAGGGTGTCCGGGGGAGACTGAGGGTGTACGAGGTGGAGACTGAGGGTGTCCGAGGAGAGACTGAGGGTGTGCTGGGTGAGACTGAGGGTGTCCAAGGGGGAGACTGAGGGTGACCGGGAGAGACTGAGCTTGTCTGAGGGGGAGACTGAGGGTGTCCAAGGGGGAGACTGAGGGTGACCGGGAGAGACTGAGCTTGTCTGAGGGGGAGACTGAGAGAGTCCGGGATGTGACTGATTTTATCCAATGGGAGACTGGGCGTGTCCAGGGGGAGACTGAGGGTGTCCGGGGGGAGAGTGAGGGTGTCCGGTGAGACTGAGGGTGTCCATGGGAAGACTGAGGGTGTCCAGTGGGAGACTGAGGGTGTCCAGGGGGTGACTGAGGGTCTCCAAGGGGGAGACTGAAGGTGCCCGGGGTGAGAATAAGGGTGTCCAGGGGGAGACTGAGGGTGTCCGGGTTTAGACTGAGGCTGTCCATGGGGAGACGAGGGTGTCCTGGGGGAGACTGAGGGTGTCCGCCGAGAGACTGAGCGTGTCCGAGGAGAGACTGAGGGTGTCTAGGGTGAGTCTGACGTTGTCCAGGGGGAATCTGAATGTGTCCCAGGGGGGAGACTGAGGGTGTCCGGGGAGACTGAGGGTGTCCGGGAGAGACTGAGGGTGTCCGAGGAGAGAGTGAGGGAGTCTAGGTTGAGTCTGACGTTGTCCATGGGGAGATTGAGTGTGTCCCAGGGAGAGACAGATGGTGTCCAGGGGGAGCCTGAGGGTGTCCGTGGGAGACTGAGGGTATCCGGGTTTAGACTGAGGGTCTCCAGGGGGAGACTGAGGGTGTCCAGGGGAGACTGAGTGTGTCCAGGAGGAGACTGAGGGTGTCCGGGGGAGACTGTGGTTGTCCAGAGGGAGACTGAGTGAGTCCAGGCGGAGAGTGAGGGTGTCCGAGGGGGAGACTGAGTTTGTCCGGGGGTGATTGAGTGTGTCCAGGGGGAGACTGAGGGTGTCCATGGGGAGACTGAGGGTGTTCAGGGGGTGGTTGAGGGTGTCCAGTGGGAGACTGTGTGTGTCCATGGGGAGACTGAGGGTGTCCAGGGGGAGACTTAGGGTCTCTGTGGGGAAGACTGAGGGTGTCCGGGGTGAGACTGAGGGTGTCCGGGGTGAGACTGAGGGTGTTCAGGGTGAGACTGAGGGTGTCCAGGGGGAGACTGAGGGTGTCCAGGATGAGACTGAGGATGTCCAGGGGGAGACTGAGGGTGTCCAGGGGGAGACTGAGGGTGTTCAGGGGGTGGCTGAGGGTGTCCAGTGGGAGGCTGTGTGTGTCCAGGGGGAGACTGAGGGTTTTCGCTGGGGAGGCTGAGTGTGTCTAGGGGAGACTGAGGGTGTCCAGTGGGAGGCTGAGTGTGTCCAGGGGGAGACTGAGGGTGTTCAGGGGGTGGCTGAGGGTGTCCAGTGGGAGGCTGAGTATGTCCAGGGGGAGACTGAGGGTGTCCGAAGGGGAGACTTAGGATGTCCGTGAAGTGACAGAGGTTGTCCGAGGGTGAGACTGAGTGTGTCCGAGGGGGTGACTGAGTGTGTCCGAGGGGAGCCTGGGAGTGTCCGGGGTGAGAATGAGGATGTTCGGGTAGAGACTGAGGGTTCCAGAGGGAGACTGAGGGAGTCCGAAGGGAGAGTGAGAGTGTCCTGGGGAGACTGAGGGTGTCCGAGGGGAGACTGAGGGTGTCTGGGATGAGACTGATGGTGTCCGAGTGCAGACTGAGTGTGTCCAGGCGGAGACAAAGTGTGCCTGAGGTGGAGACTGAGGCTGTTTGGGGGAGACTGAGGATCTCCAGAGGGATACTGAGGGTGTTCATGGGGTGGCTGAGGGTGTCCAGTGGGAGACTGTGTGTGTCCATAGGGAGACTGAGGGTGTCCAGGGGGAGACTGAGGGTCTCCGTGGGGGAGACTGAGGGTGTCCGGGATGAGACTGAGTGTGTCCAGGGGGAGACTGAGGGTGTTCAGGGTGAGACTGAGGGTGTCCAGGGGGAGAATGAGGGTGTCCAGAATGAGACTGAGGGTGTCCAGGGGGAGACTGAGGGTGTCCGGTGTGAGAATGAGGGTGTCCGGGTAGAGACAGATGTTGTCCGAGGGGAGACTGATTGCGTCCAGGGGAGAAGGAGTCTGTCTGAGGAGAGCCTGAGAGTGACTGGTGTGAGAATGAGGGTGTTCACGTAGAGACTGAGGGTTTCAGAGGGAGACTGAGTGTGTCCGAGGGGAGAGGGAGAGTGTCCTGGGAGACTGAGGGTGTCCAAGGGGGAGATTGAGGGTGTCCAGGGTGACTGAGGGTGTCTGGGGTGAAACTGTGGGTGTCGAGGGGGAGACTGAGGATGTCCAGGGGGAGACTGAGGGTGTTCAGGGAGTGGCTGAGGGTGTCCAGTGGGACACTGTGTGTGTCCAGGGGGAGACTGAGGTTTTCCGAGGGGGAGGCTGAGTGTGTCTAGGGGAGACTGAGGGTGTTCTGTGGGAGGCTGAGTATGTCCAGGGGGAGACTGAGGGTGTCCGAAGGGGAGACTTAGGATGTCCGTGAAGTGACAGAGGTTGTCCGCGGGTGAGACTGAGTGTGTCCAAGGGGGTGACTGAGTGTGTCCGAGGGGAGCCTGGGAGTGTCCGGGGTGAGAATGAGGGTGTTCAGGTAGAGACTGACGGTTCCAGAGGGAGACTGAGGGTGTCCGAAGGGAGAGTGAGAGTGTCCTGGGGAGACTGAGGGTGTCCGGGAGAGACTGAGGGTGTCTGGGATGAGACGGATGGTGTCCGAGTGCAGACTGAGTGTGTCCAGGCGGAGACTTAGGGTGCCTGAGGTGGAGACTGAGGCTGTTTGGGGGAGACTGAGGGTCTCCAGAGGGAGACTTAGGGTGTCCGAGCAGAGACTGAGGGTGTCTGGAGTGACTGAGGTGTTCCTGGGGAGACTGAGGATGTCCGAGGGGAGCCTGAGGGTGTCCGGGGTGGGACTGATGTTGTCCAGGGGGAGACTGAGGGTGTCAGAGGGAGAATGAGGTTGTCCAGGGGGAGAATGAGTGTGTCCAGTCTGAGAGTGTGGGTGTCTGAGGGGGAGGCTGAGGGTGTCCGGGAGAGACTGAGTTTGGCTCCGGGTGAGATTGATGGTAACCGAGGTGCAGGCTGAGGGTGTCCGGGAGAGACTGAGGTTGGCTCCGGGTGAGATTGATGGTAACCGAGGTGCAGGCTGAGGGTGTCAGGGAGAGAGTGAGGTTGATTCCAGGGGAGATTGAGGGTGTCCGGGGTGAGACTGAGGTTGGCTCCTGGGGAGATTGAGTGTGTCCGAGGGGGAGTCTGAGGGTGTCCGACGGGGGAGTCTGAGGGTGTCCGAGGGGGAGACTGAGGGTGTCTGAGGGGGAGTCTGAGGGTGTCCGAGGGGGAGTCTGAGGGTGTCCGAGGGGGAGACTGAGGGTGTCTGAGGGGGAGTCTGAGGGTGTCCGAGGGGGAGTCTGAGGGTGTCCGAGGGGGAGACTGAGGGTGTCCGAGGGGGAGACTGAGGGTGTCCGAGGGGGAGACTGAGGCTGTCTGAGGGGGAGACGAGGGAGTCCGAAGGGGATACTGTGGGTGTCCGTAGGGGAGAATTAGGGTGTCCGGGAAGAGACAGAGGTTGTTGCAGTGGGAGAGTGAGTGTGTCCGGGGGAGAATGAGGCTGTCTGAGGGGAGACTGAGTGTGTCCCGGGTGAGTCTGACGGTGACTAGAGGAAGACTGAGTGTGTCCGATGGGAGAATGAGGGTGTCCGATGGGAGAATGAGGGTGTCCGGGGCGGACTGAGGGTGTATGAGGTGGAGACTGAGGGTGTCCGGGGGGGAGACTGAGGGTGTACGAGGAGGAGACTGAGGGTGTCCGAGGGGGAGACTGAGGGTGTGCAGGGTGAGACTGAAGGTGTCCTAGGGGGAGACTGAGGGTCTCCGGGAGAGACTGAGCTTGTCTGAGGGGTAGACTGAGAGAGTCCGGGATGTGACTGATTTTATCCAATGGGAGACTGGGTGTGTCCAGGGGGAGACTGAGGGTGTCCAGGGGGAGAGTGAGGGTGTCCGGGGGAGACTGAGGGTGTCCATGGGGAGGTTGAAGGTTTCCAGGTGGAGACTCAGGTTGTCCAGGAGGAGACTGAGGGTGTCCATGGGGAGACTCAGGGTGTCCGGGGGAGAATGAGTGTGTCCACGGGGAGACTGAGGGTGTCCAGGGGGAGACTGATGGTGTCCAGGGGGAGACTGAGGGTGTCCAGGTGGAGATAGAGGGTGTCCAGTGGATAGTGAGGGTGTCTGCGGGGAGACTGAGGATGTCAAGGGGGAGACTGAGGGTGTCCAGGTGGAGATAGAGGGTGTCCAGTGGAGAGTGAGGGTGTCTGCGGGGAGACTGAGGGTGTCAAGGGGGAGACTGAGTGTGTCCAGGTGGAGATAGATGGTGTCCAGTGGAGAGTGAGGGTGTCTGTGGGGAGACTGAGGGTGTCCAGGTGGAGATAGAGGGTGTCCAGTGGAGAGTGAGGGTGTCTGCGGGGAGACTGAGGATGTCAAGGGGGAGACAGAGGGTGTCTGGTGGGAGACTGAAGGTGTCCGATAGAAGACTGAGGGTGTCCGGGGTGAGACTGAGGGTGTCCAGGAAGAGAGTGATGGTGTCCAAGTGGGGGACTGAGGGTATCCAGGGGATCAACTGAGGGTGTGTGGGGGGTGGGGAGTAGACTGAGGGAGTGCAGGGGGGAGATTGAGGGTGTCCGGGGGTGACTGAGGGTGTCCGCGGGTTACTGCGTGTGTCCGAGTGGATACTGAGGGTTTTCAGGGGGAGACATAGCGTGTCCGGAGGTGACTGAGGGTTTTCGGGTCTTACTGGGGGTGTCCGAGGGATAGATTGAGGGTTTCCAGGGGGAGACTGAGGGTGTCCGGAGGGAGACTGAGGGTGTCCGGGTTGAGACTGAGGGTGTCCTGGGGAAGACTGAGGGTCTCCAGTGGGAGACTGAGGGTGTCCGGGTTTAGACTGAGGGTCTCCAGGGAGAGACTGAGGGTGTCCGGGGGAGACTGAGGGTGTCCGAGGAGAGACTGAGCGTGTCCGAGGAGAGACTGAGGGTGTCTAGGGTGAGTCTGACGTTGTCCAGGGGGAGAATGAGTGTGTCCTGGGGGAGACAGAGGGTGTCCAGGGGGGAGACTGAGGGTGTCCGAGGGAGACTGAGGGTGTCCGAGGAGAGACTGAGGGAGTCTAAGGTGAGTCTGACGTTGTCCAGGGGGAGACTGATTGTGTCCCGGGGGAGCCAGAGGGTGTCCGTGTGAGACTGAGGGTATCCGGGTTTAGACTGAGGGTCTCCAGGGGGAGACTGAGGGTGTCTGGGGGAGACTGAGGGTGTCCGGGAGAGACTGAGGGTGTCCGAGGATAGACTGAAGGTGTCTAGGGTGAGTCTGACGTTGTCCAGGGGGAGACTGAATGTGTCCCAGGGAGAGACAGAGGGTGTCCGGGGGAGACTGAGGGTGTCCGAGGAGAGAGTGAGGGTGTCCGGGGGAAACTGAGGGTGTCCAGGAGAGACTGAGGGTGTCCGAGGAGAGAGTGAGAGTGCCTATGTTGAGTCTGACGATGTCCAAGGGGAGACTGAGTGTGTCCCAGGGGGAGACAGAGGGTGTCCAGGGGGAGCCTGAGGGTGTCCAGGGGAGACTGCGTGTGTCCAGGGGGAGACTGAGGGCGTCCGGGGGGGAGACTGAGTTTGTCCGGGGTTGACTGAGTGAGTCCAGGCGGAGAGTGAGGGTGTCCTAGGGGGAGACTGAAATTGTCCGGGGGTGACTGAGTGTGTCCATGGGGAGATTGAGGGTGTCCAAGGGGAGACTGAGGGTGTCCAGGGGGAGACTGAGGGTCGCCGAGGGGAAGACTGAGGGTGTCCAGGGGGAGACTGAGGGTGTCCGGGGGAGACTGAGGGTGACCAAGTGGAGACTGAGGGTCGCCGAGGGGGAGACTGAGGGTGTCCAGGGGGAGATTGAGGGTGTCCAGGGGGTGACTGAGGGTGTCCAGGGGTGAGGGTGTTTAGTGGTAGGCTGAGGGTGTTTAGTGGTAGGCTGAGGGTGTATAGGGGTAGGCTGAGGGTGTTTAGGGGTAGGCTGAGGGTGTTTAGGGGGAGACTGAGGGTGTCCAGGGGGAGACTGATGGAGTTTAGGGGTAGGCTGAGGGTGTCCAGGGGGAGACTGAGGGTGTTTAGGTGAAGGCTGAGGGTGTTTAGGGGTAGGCTGAGGGTGTTTAGGGGGAAGGTGAGGGTGTTTACGGGTAGGCTGAGGGTGTTTAGGGGTAGACTGAGGGTGTTTAGGGGTAGGCTGAGGGTGTTTAGGGGTAGGCTGAGGGTGTTTAGGGCTAGGCTGAGGGTTTTTAGGTGTAGGCTGAGGGTGTTTAGGGGCAGACTGAGGGTGTTCAGGTGTAGACTGAGGGTGTTTAGGGGTAGGCTGAGGGTGTTTAGGGGTAGACTGAGGGTGTTTAGGTGGAGACTGAGGGTGTTTAGGGGTAGGCTGAGGGTGTTAAGGGGTAGGCTGAGGGTGTTTAGGGGGAGACTGAGGGTGTCCAGGGGTAGGCTGAGGGTGTTTAGGTGTAGGCTGAGGGTGTATAGCGGTAGGCTGAGGGTGTTTAGGGGAGACTGAGGGTGTTAAGGGGGAGACTGAGGGTGTCCAGGGGGAGAGTGAGGGTGTCCTAGGGGGAGACTGAAATTGTCCGGGGGTGACTGAGTGTGTCCATGGGGAGATTGAGGGTGTCCAAGGGGAGACTGAGGGTGTCCAGGGGGAGACTGAGGGTCGCCGAGGGGAAGACTGAGGGTGTCCAGGGGGAGACTGAGGGTGTCCGGGGGAGACTGAGGGTGACCAAGTGGAGACTGAGGGTCGCCGAGGGGGAGACTGAGGGTGTCCAGGGGGAGATTGAGGGTGTCCAGGGGGTGACTGAGGGTGTCCAGGGGTGAGGGTGTTTAGTGGTAGGCTGAGGGTGTTTAGTGGTAGGCTGAGGGTGTATAGGGGTAGGCTGAGGGTGTTTAGGGGTAGGCTGAGGGTGTTTAGGGGGAGACTGAGGGTGTCCAGGGGGAGACAGATGGAGTTTAGGGGTAGGCTGAGGGTGTCCAGGGGGAGACTGAGGGTGTTTAGGTGAAGGCTGAGGGTGTTTAGGGGTAGGCTGAGGGTGTTTAGGGGTAGGCTGAGGGTGTTTAGGGGGAAGGTGAGGGTGTTTACGGGTAGGCTGAGGGTGTTTAGGGGTAGACTGAGGGTGTTTAGGGGTAGGCTGAGGGTGTTTAGGGGTAGGCTGAGGGTGTTTAGGGCTAGGCTGAGGGTTTTTAGGGGTAGGCTGAGGGTGTTTAGGGGCAGACTGAGGGTGTTCAGGTGTAGACTGAGGGTGTTTAGGGGTAGGCTGAGGGTGTTTAGGGGTAGACTGAGGGTGTTTAGGTGGAGACTGAGGGTGTTTAGGGGTAGGCTGAGGGTGTTAAGGGGTAGGCTGAGGGTGTTTAGGGGGAGACTGAGGGTGTCCAGGGGTAGGCTGAGGGTGTTTAGGTGTAGGCTGAGGGTGTATAGCGGTAGGCTGAGGGTGTTTAGGGGAGACTGAGGGTGTTAAGGGGGAGACTGAGGGTGTCCAGGGGGAGACTGAAGTTGTTTAGGGGTAGGCTGAGGGTGCTAAGAAAGAGACTGAGGGTGTTTAGGGGTAGGCTGAGGGTGTTTAGGGGTAGGCTGAGGGTTTCCAGGGGGAGACTGAGGGTGTGTAGGGGTAGGCTGAGGGTGTGTAGGGGTAGGCTGAGGGTGTTTAGGTGCAGGCTGAGGGTGTATAGGGGTAGGCTGAGGGTGTTTAGGGGTAGGCTGAGAGTGTTTATGGGGAGACTGAGGGTGTTTAGAGGTAGGCTGAGGGTGTTCAGGGGGAGACTGAGGGTGTTTAGGGCAGACAGAGGGTGTTTATGGGTAGGCAGAGGGTGTTAAGGGGTAGACTGAGGGTGTTTAGGGGGAGACTGAGGGTGTTTAGGGGGAGGCTGAGGGTGTTTTAGGGGAGGCTGAGGGTGTCCAGTGGTGGCTGAGTGTGTTTAGGGGTAGGCTGAGGGTATTTTGGGGTAGGCTGAGGGTTTTTAGGGGTAGGCTGAGGGTGTTTAGGTGTAGGCTGAGGGTGTTAAGGGGTAGGCTGCGGGTGGTAAGGGGTAGGCTGAGTGTGTTTAGGGGGAGACTGAGGGTGTTTACTGGGAGACAGAAGGTGTTTAGGGGTAGGCTGAGGGAGTTTAGGGGTAGGTTGAGGGTGTTTAGGGGTAGGTTGTGGGTGTCCAGGGGGAGACTGAGGGTGTTTTGGTGAAGGCCGAGGGTCTTTAGGGGTAGGCTGAGGGAGCTAGGGGTAGGCTGAGAGTGTTTAGGGGGAGACTGAGGGTTTTTAGGGGTAGGATGAGGGTGTTTAGCGGTAGGCTAAGGGTGTTTATGGGGAGTCTGAGGGTGTTTCGGGGGAGACTGAGCGTGTTTAGGGGTAGACTGAGCGTGTTTAGTGGTAGGCTAAGGGTTTCCAGGGGGAGACTGAGGGTGTTTTGGGGTAGGCAGAGGGTGTTTAGTGGTAGGGTGAGGATTTTTAGGGGTAGGCTGAGGGTGTTCAGAGGCAGACTGAGGGTGTTCAGGAGTAGACTGAGGGTGTTTAGGGGTAGGCTGATGGTGTTTAGGGGTAGACTGAGTGTGTTTAGGTGGAGACTGAGGGTGTTTAGGTGGAGACTGATGGTGTTTAGGTGTAGGCTGAGGTGTTGAGGGGTAGGCGGAGGTTGTTAGGGGTAGGCTGAGGGTGTTTAGGGGGAGACTGAGGCTGTTTGGTTGTAGGCTGAATGGGTTTAGTGGGAGACTGAGGGTGTTAAGGGGTACGCTGAGTGTGTTTAGGGTAGGCTGAGGGTGTTAAGGGGTAGGCTGAGGGTATTTAGTGTGAGACAGAGGGTATTTAGTGGTAGGCTGAGGGTGTTTATGGGGACACTGAGGGTGTTTTGGGGTAGTCTGAGGGTGTTCAGGGGGAGACTGAGGGTGTTTAGTGGTAGGCTCAGGGTGTTTAGGGGTAGGCTGAGGGTGTTAAGTGGGAGACTGAGGGAGTTTAGGGGTAGGCTGAGGGTGTTAAGGAGGATCCTGAGGGTGTTTAGGAGTAGGCTGAGGGTGTATAGGGGTAGGCTGAGGTTGTTTATTGGAGACTGAGAGTGTTAAGGTGTACGCTGAGGCTGTATAGGGTAGGCTGAGGGTGTTAAGGGGTAGGCTGAGGGTGTCCAGGGGGAGACTGAGGGTGTTTAGGGGGAGACTGAGGGTGTTTAGGGGTAGGCTGAGGGTGTTAAGAGGGAGACTGAGGGTGTTTAGGGGTAGGCTGAGGTTGCTAAGAAAGAGACTGAGGGTGTTTAGGGGTAGGCTGAGGGTGTATAGGTCTAGGCTGAGGGTGTTTAGGGGTAGGTTGATCGTGTTTAGGTGTAGGCTGAGGGTGTATAGGGGTAGGCTGAGGGTTTTTAGGGGAGACTGAGGATGATTAGGGGTAGGCTGAGGGTGTTTTAGCGTAGGCTGAGGGTGTCCAGGGGTGGCTGAGTGTGTTTAGGGGTAGGCTGAGGGAATTTTGGGGTAGGCTGAGGGTGTTTAGGGCTAGGCTGAAGGTGTTTAGGGGTAGACTGAGGGTGTTTAGGGGTAGGCTGAAGGTGTTTAGGGGTAGACTAAGGGTGTTTAGGGGTAGGCTGAGGGTGGTTAGGGGTAGGCTGAGGGCGTTTAGGGGGAGACTGAGTGTGTCCAGGGGGAGACTGATGGAGTTTTGGGGTAGGCTGCGGGTGACCAGGGGGAGACTGAGGGTGTTTAGGGGTAGGCTGAGAGTGTTTATGGGTAGGCTGAGGGTGTTTAGGGGTAGGCTGAGGGTGTTTAGGGGTAGGCTGAGGGTGTTTAGGGGTAGGCTGAGGGTGTTTAGGGGGAGACTGAGGTTGTCCAGGGGGAGACAGATGGAGTTTAGGGAAGGCTGAGGGTGTCCAGGGAGAGACTGAGGGTGTTTAGGGGTAGGCTGAGGGTGTTTCGGTGTAGGCTGAGGGTGTTTAGGGGGAGACTAAGGGTGTCCAGGGGTAGGCTGAGGGTGTTTAGGGGTAGGCTGAGGGAGTTTAGGGGTAGGTTGAGGGTGTTTAGGGGTAGGCTGTGGGTGTCCAGGGGGAGACTGAGGGTGTTTAGGTGTAGGCCGAGGGTGTTTAGGGGTAGGCTGAGGTTGTTTAGGGGTAGGCTGAGGGTGTTTAGCGGGAGACAGAGGGTGTTTAGGGGTAGGATGAGGTTGTTTAGGGGTAGGCTGAGGTTGTCCAGGGGGAGACTGAGGGTGTTTAGGGGTAGGGTGAGGGTGTTTAGGTGTAGGCTGAGGGTGTTTAGGGGGAGACTGAGGGTGTTTAGGTGAAGACTGTGAGTGTTTAGGTGGAGACTGAGGGTGTTTAGGTGTAGGCGGAGGTGTTGAGGTGTAGGCGGACGTTGTTAGGGGTAGTCTGAGGGTGTTTAGGGGGAGACTGAGGCTGTTTGGTTGTAGGCTGAATGTGTTTAGGGGAGACTGAGTGTGTTAAGGGGTACGTTGAGTGTGTTTAGGGTAGGCTGAGGGTGTTTAGGGGTAGGCTGAGTGTGTTTAGGGTAGGCTGAGGGTGTTTAGGGGTAGGCTAACTATGTCCAGGGGGAGACTTTGGGTGTTTAGGGGTAGGCTGAGGGTGTTTAGGGGTAGGCTGAGGGTTTTTAGGGGTAGGCTGAGGGTGTTTAGGGGCAGACTGAGGGTGTTCAGGTGTAGACTGAGGGTGTTTAGGGGTAGGCTGAGGGTGATTAGGGGTAGACTGAGGGTGTTTAGGTGGAGACTGAGGGTCTTTAGGGGTAGGCTGAGGGTGTTAAGGGGTAGGCTGAGGGTGTTTAGGGGCAGGATGAGGGTGTATAGGGGTAGACTGAGGATGTTTAGGGGTAGGCTGATGGTGTTTAGGGGGAAACTGAGGGTGTCCAGGGGGAGACTGATGGTGTTCAGGGGTAGGCTGAGGGTGTCCAGGGGGAGACTGAAGTTGTTTAGGAGTAGGCTGAGGGTGTTTAGGGGTAGGCTGAGGGTGTTTTGGGAAGACTGAGGGTGTCCAGGGGGTGACTGATGGTGTTTAGGGGTAGGTTGAGGGTTTCCAGGGGGAGACTGAGGTTGTTTAGGAGTAGGCTGAGGGTGTTTAGGGGAGACTGAGGGTGTTAAGGTGTCCGCTGAGGGTGTTTAGGGTAGGCTGAGGTTGTTTAGGGGGAGGCTGAGAGTGTTTAGGGGTAGGCTGAGGGTGTTTAGGGGTAGGCTGAGGGTGTTTAGGGGGAGACTGAGGGTGTTTAGGGGTAGGCTGAGGGTGTTTAGGGGGAGACTGAGGGTGTTTAGGGGTAGTCTGAGGGTGTTTAGGGGTAGGCTGAGGGTGTTTAGAGGAGACTGAGGGTGTTTAGGGGTAGGCTGAGCGTGTTTAGGGGGAGACTGAGGGTGTTTAGGGGGAGACTGAGGGTGTTTAGGGGGAGACTGAGGGAGATTAGGGGTAGGCTGAGGGTGTCCAGTGGTGGCTGAGTGTGTTTAGGGGTAGGCTGAGGGTATTTTGGGGTAGGCAGAGGGTGTTTAGGGGTAGGCTGCGGGTGGTTAGGGGTAGGCTGAGGGTGTTTAGGTGTAGGCTGAGGGTGTTTAGGGGTAGGCTGCGGGTGGTAAGGGGTAGGTTGAGGGTGTTTAGGGGTAGGTTGTGGGTGTCCAGGGGGAGACTGAGGGTGTTTTGGTGAAGGCCGAGGGTCTTTAGGGGTAGGCTGAGGGAGCTAGGGGTAGGCTGAGAGTGTTTAGGGGGAGACTGAGGGTTTTTAGGGGTAGGATGAGGGTGTTTAGTGGTAGGCTAAGGGTGTTTATGGGGAGTCTGAGGGTGTTTCGGGGGAGACTGAGCGTGTTTAGGGGTAGACTGAGCGTGTTTACAGGTAGGCTAAGGGTTTCCAGGGGGAGACTGAGGGTGTTTAGGGGTAGGCAGAGGGTGTTTAGTGGTAGGGTGAGGGTTTTTAGGGGTAGGCTGAGGGTGTTCAGAGGCTGACTGAGGGTGTTCAGGAGTAGACTGAGGGTGTTTAGGGGTAGGCTGATGGTGTTTAGGGGTAGACTGAGTGTGTTTAGGTGGAGACTGAGGGTGTTTAGGTGGAGACTGATGGTGTTTAGGTGTAGGCTGAAGTGTTGAGGGGTAGGCGGAGGTTGTTAGGAGTAGGCTGAGGGTGTTTAGGGGGAGACTGAGGCTGTTTGGTTGTAGGCTGAATGGGTTTAGGGGAGACTGAGGGTGTTAAGGGGTACGCTGAGTGTGTTTAGCGTAGGCTGAGGGTGTTAAGGGGTAGGCTGAGGGTATTTAGTGTGAGACGGAGGGTATTTAGTGGTAGGCTGAGGGTGTTTATGGGGACACTGAGGGTGTTTAGTGGTAGGCTCAGGGTGTTTAGGGGTAGGCTGAGGGTGTTAAGTGGGAGACTGAGGGAGTTTAGGGGAAGGCTGAGGGTGTTAAGGAGGATACTGAGGGTGTTTAGGAGTAGGCTGAGGGTGTTTAGGTGTAGGCTGAGGGTGTATAGGGGTAGGCTGAGGTTGTTTATTGGAGACTGAGAGTGTTAAGGTGTACGCTGAGGCTGTATAGGGTAGGCTGAGGGTGTTAAGGGGTAGGCTGAGGGTGTTTAGGGGGAGACTGAGGGTGTTTAGGGGTAGGCTGAGGGTGTTAAGAGGGAGACTGAGGGTGTTTAGGGGTAGGCTGAGGGTGTTTAGGTCTAGGCTGAGGGTGTTTAGGGGTAGGCTGATCGTGTTTAGGTGTAGGCTGAGGGTGTATAGGGGTAGGCTGAGGGTTTTTAGGGGAGACTGAGGATGATTAGGGGTAGGATGAGGGTGTTTTAGCGTAGGCTGAGGGTGTCCAGGGGTGGCTGAGTGTGTTTAGGGGTAGGCTGAGGGAATTTTGGGGTAGGCTGAGGGTGTTTAGGGCTAGGCTGAGGGTGTTTAGGGGTAGGCTGAAGGTGTTTAGGGGTAGACTGAGGGTGTTAAGGGGTAGGCTGAGTGTGTTTAGTGGTAGACTGAGGGTGTTTAGGAGTAGGCTGAGGGTGTTTAGGGGTAGGCTGCGGGTGGTTAGGGGTAGGCTGAGGATGTTTAGGGGGAGACTGAGTGTGTCCAGGGGGAGACTGAGGGTGTTTAGGGGTAGGCTGAGGGTGTTTCGGTGTAGGCTGACGGTGTTTAGGGGGAGACTAAGGTTGTCCAGGGGTAGGCTGAGGGTGTTTAGGGGTAGGCTGAGGGAGTTTAGGGGTAGGTTGAGGGTGTTTAAGGGTAGGCTGTGGGTATTTTAGCGTAGGCTGAGGGTGTCCAGGGGTGGCTGAGTGTGTTTAGGGGTAGGCTGAGGGTGTTTAGGGGTAGGGTGAGGGTGTTTAGGGGTAGGCTGAGTGTGTTTAGGTGTAGGCTGAGGGTGTTTAGGTGGAGACTGAGGGTTTTTAGGGGTAAGCTGAGGGTGTTTAGCGGTAGGCTAAGGGTGTTTAGTGGGAGACTGTGGGTGTTTAGCGGGAGACAGAGGGTGTTTAGGGGTAGGTTGATGGTGTTTAGGGGTAGGATGAAGTTGTTTAGGGGTAGGCTGAGGTTGTCCAGGGGGAGACTGAGGGTGTTTAGGGGTAGGGTGAGGGTGTTTAGGTGTAGGCTGAGGGTGTTTAGGGGGAGACTGTGAGTGTTTAGGTGGAGACTGAGGGTGTTTAGGTGTAGGCTGAGGTGTTGAGGGGTAGGCGGACGTTTTTAGGGGTAGGCTGAGGGGGTTTAGGGGGAGACTGAGGCTGTTTGGTTGTAGGCTGAATGTGTTTAGGGGAGACTGAGGGTGTTAAGGAGTAGGTGAGGGTTTTTAGGGGGAGACTGAGGGTGTTTAGGGGTAGGCTGAGGGTGTATAGGCGTAGGCTGAGGTTGTTTAGGGGTAGGCTGAGGGTGTTTAGGGTTAGGCTGAGGGTGTTTAGGGGTAGGCTGATGGTGTTTAGGTCTAGGCTGAGGCTGTATAGGGGTAGGCTGAGGGTGTTTAGGGGAGACTGAGGGTGTTAAGGTATACGCTGAGGGTGTTTAGGGTAGGCTGAGGGTGTTAAGGTGTAGACTGAGGGTGTTTAGGGGGAGACTGAGGGTGTTTAGGGGGAGGCTGTGGGTGTTTATGGGGAGTCTTAGGGTGTTTAGGGGTAGGCTGAGGATGTTCAGGGGGAGACTGAGGGTGTTTAGGGGGAGACAGAGGGTGTTTATAGGTAGGCTGAGGGTGTTTAGGGGTAGGCTGAGGGTGTTTAGGTGTAGGCTGAGGGTGTTAAGCGGGAGACTGAGGGTGTTTAGGGGTAGACTGAGGTTGATTAGGGGTAGGCTGAGGGTGTTTAAGTGTAGGCTGAGTTTGGTTAGGGGTAGGCTGAGGGTATTTTGGGGTAGGCTGAGGGTGTTTAGGGGAAGACTGAGGGTGTTTATGTGAAGGCTGAGGGTGTTTAGGGTTAGGCTGAGGGTGTTAAGGGGTAGGCTGAGGGTGTTTAGGGGGAGACTGAGGGTGTCCAGGGGGAGACTGATGGAGTTTAGGGGTAGGCTGAGGGTGTCCAGGGGGAGTCTGAGGGTGTTTAGGGGTAGGCTGAGGGTGTTTAGGGGTAGGCTGAGGGTGTTTAGGGGGAGACTGAGGGTGTTTAGGGGTAGGGTGAGGGTGTTTAGGGGTAGGCTGAGTGTGTTTAGGTGTAGGCTGAGGGTGTTTAGGTGGAGACTGAGGGTTTTTAGGCGTAGGCTGAGGGTGTTTAGGGGTAGGGTGAGGGTGTTTAGGGGTAGGCTGAGTGTGTTTAGGTGTAGGCTGAGGGTGTTTAGGGGGAGACTGAGGGTGTTTAGGGGTAGGCTGAGGGAGTTTATGGGGAGACTGAGGGTGTTTAGAGGTAGGCTGAGGGTGTTCAGGGGGAGACTGAGGGTGTTTAGGGCAGACAGAGGGTGTTTATGGGTAGGCAGAGGGTGTTTAGGGGTTGGCTGAGGGTGTTTCGGTGTAGGCTGACGGTGTTTAGGGGGAGACTAAGGGTGTCCAGGGGTAGGCTGAGGGTGTTTAGGGGTAGGCTGAGGGAGTTTAGGGGTAGGTTGAGGGTGTTTAAGGGTAGGCTGTGGGTGTTTTAGCGTAGGCTGAGGGTGTCCAGGGGTGGCTGAGTGTGTTTAGGGGTAGGCTGAGGGTGTTTAGGGGTAGGGTGAGGGTGTTTAGGGGTAGGCTGAGTGTGTTTAGGTGTAGGCTGAGGGTGTTTAGGTGGAGACTGAGGGTTTTTAGGGGTAAGCTGAGGGTGTTTAGCGGTAGGCTAAGGGTGTTTAGTGGGAGACTGTGGGTGTTTAGCGGGAGACAGAGGGTGTTTAGGGGTAGGTTGATGGTGCTTAGGGGTAGGATGAGGTTGTTTAGGGGTAGGCTGAGGTTGTCCAGGGGGAGACTGAGGGTGTTTAGGGGTAGGGTGAGGGTGTTTAGGTGTAGGCTGAGGGTGTTTAGGGGGAGACTGTGAGTGTTTAGGTGGAGACTGAGGGTGTTTCGGTGTAGGCTGAGGTGTTGAGGGGTAGGCGGACGTTTTTAGGGGTAGGCTGAGGGGGTTTAGGGGGAGACTGAGGCTGTTTGGTTGTAGGCTGAATGTGTTTAGGGGAGACTGAGGGTGTTAAGGAGTACGCTGAGTGTGTTTAGGTTAGGCTGAGGGTGTTAAGGAGTAGGTGAGGGTTTTTAGGGGGAGACTGAGGGTGTTTAGGGGTAGGCTGAGGGTGTATAGGCGTAGGCTGAGGTTGTTTAGGGGTAGGCTGAGGGTGTTTAGGGTTAGGCTGAGGGTGTTTAGGGGTAGGCTGATGGTGTTTAGGTCTAGGCTGAGGGTGTATAGGGGTAGGCTGAGGGTGTTTAGGGGAGACTGAGGGTGTTAAGGTATACGCTGAGGGTGTTTAGGGTAGGCTGAGGGTGTTAAGGTGTAGACTGAGGGTGTTTAGGGGGAGACTGAGGGTGTTTAGGGGGAGGCTGTGGGTGTTTATGGGGAGTCTTAGGGTGTTTAGGGGTAGGCTGAGGATGTTCAGGGGGAGACTGAGGGTGTTTAGGGGGAGACAGAGGGTGTTTATGGGTAGGCTGAGGGTGTTTAGGGGTAGGCTGAGGGTGTTTAGGTGTAGGCTGAGGGTGTTAAGCGGGAGACTGAGGGTGTTTAGGGGTAGACTGAGGTTGATTAGGGGTAGGCTGAGGGTGTTTAAGTGTAGGCTGAGTTTGGTTAGGGGTAGGCTGAGGGTATTTTGGGGTAGGCTGAGGGTGTTTAGGGGAAGACTGAGGGTGTTTATGTGAAGGCTGAGGGTGTTTAGGGTTAGGCTGAGGGTGTTAAGGGGTAGGCTGAGGGTGTTTAGGGGGAGACTGAGGGTGTCCAGGGGGAGACTGATGGAGTTTAGGGGTAGGCTGAGGGTGTCCAGGGGGAGTCTGAGGGTGTTTAGGGGTAGGCTGAGGGTGTTTAGGGGTAGGCTGAGGGTGTTTAGGGGGAGACTGAGGGTGTTTAGGGGTAGGGTGAGGGTATTTAGGGGTAGGCTGAGTGTGTTTAGGTGTAGGCTGAGGGTGTTTAGGTGGAGACTGAGGGTTTTTAGGCGTAGGCTGAGGGTGTTTAGGGGTAGGGTGAGGGTGTTTAGGGGTAGGCTGAGTGTGTTTAGGTGTAGGCTGAGGGTGTTTAGGGGGAGACTGAGGGTGTTTAGGGGTAGGCTGAGGGAGTTTATGGGGAGACTGACGGTGTTTAGAGGTAGGCTGAGGGTGTTCAGGGGGAGACTGAGGGTGTTTAGGGCAGACAGAGGGTGTTTATGGGTAGGCAGAGGGTGTTTAGGGGTAGGCTGAGGTTGTTTAGGGGTAGGCTGAGGGTGTTTAGGTGTAGGCTGAGGGTGTTAAGGGGGAGACTGAGGGTGTTTTAGGGTAGGCTGAGGGTGTGCAGTGGTGGCTTAGTGTGTTTAGGGGTAGGCTGAGGGTATTTTAGGGTAGGCTGAGGGTTTTTAGGGGTAGACTGAGGGTGTGTAGGTGTAGGCTGAAGGTGTTTAGGTGTAGGCTGCGGGTGGTTAGGGGTAGGCTGAAGGTGTTTAGGTGTAGGCTGAGGGTGTTTAGGGGTAGGCTGCGGGTGGTAAGGGGTAGGCTGAGTGTGTTTAGGGGGAGACTGAGGGTGTTTACTGGGAGACAGAAGGTGTTTAGGGGTAGGCTGAGGGAGTTTAGGGGTAGGTTGAGGGTGTTTTGGTGAAGGCCGAGGGTCTTTAGGGGTAGGCTGAGGGTTTCCAGGGGGAGACTGAGGGTGTTTAGGGGTAGGCAGAGGGTGTTTAGTGGTAGGCTGAGGATTTTCAGGGGTAGGCTGAGGGTGTTCAGAGGCAGACTGAGGGTGTTCAGGAGTAGACTGAGGGTGTTTAGGGGTAGGCTGATGGTGTTTAGGGGTAGACTGAGTGTGTTTAGGTGGAGACTGAGGGTGTTTAGGTGGAGACTGATGGTGTTTAGGTGTAGGCTGAGGTGTTGAGGGGTAGGCGGAGGTTGTTAGGAGTAGGCTGAGGGTGTTTAGGGGGAGACTGAGGCTGTTTGGTTGTAGGCTGAATGGGTTTAGGGGAGACTGAGGGTGTTAAGGGGTACGCTGAGTGTGTTTAGGGTAGGCTGAGGGTGTTAAGGGGTAGGCTGAGGGTATTTAGTGTGAGACGGAGGGTATTTAGTGGTAGGCTGAGGGTGTTTATGGGGACACTGAGGGTGTTTAGTGGTAGGCTCAGGGTGTTTAGGGGTAGGCTGAGGGTGTTAAGTGGGAGACTGAGGGAGTTTAGGGGTAGGCTGAGGGTGTTAAGGAGGATACTGAGGGTGTTTAGGAGTAGGCTGAGGGTGTTTAGGTGTAGGCTGAGGGTGTATAGGGGTAGGCTGAGGTTGTTTATTGGAGACTGAGAGTGTTAAGGTGTACGCTGAGGCTGTATACGGTAGGCTGAGGGTGTTAAGGGGTAGGCTGAGGGTGTTCAGGGGGAGACTGAGGGTGTTTAGGGGTAGGCTGAGGGTGTTAAGGGGTAGGCTGAGGGTGTTCAGGGGGAGACTGAGGGTGTTTAGGTCTAGGCTGAGGGTGTTTAGGGGTAGGCTGAGGGTGTTTTAGCTTAGGCTGAGGGTGTCCAGGGGTGGCTGAGTGTGTTTAGGGGTAGGCTGAGGGAATTTTGGGGTAGGCTGAGGGTGTTTAGGGGTAGACTGAGTGTGTTTAGGTGTAGGCTGAAGGTGTTTAGGGGTAGACTGAGGGTGTTAAGGGGTAGGCTGAGTGTGTTTAGGGGTAGACTGAGGGTGTTTAGGGGTAGGCTGAGGGTGGTTAGGGGTAGGCTGCGGGTGGTTAGGGGTAGGCTGAGGGTGTTTAGGGGGAGACTGAGTGTGTCCAGGGGGAGACTGATGGAGTTTTGGGGTAGGCTGCGGGTGACCAGGGGGAGACAGAGGGTGTTTAGGGGTAGGCTGAGAGTGTTTATGGGTAGGCTGAGGGTGTTTAGGGGGAGACTGAGGGTGTCCAGGGGGAGACAGATGGAGTTTAGGGAAGGCTGAGTGTGTCCAGGGGGAGACTGAGGGTGTTTAGGGGTAGGCTGAGGGTGTTTCGGTGTAGGCTGAGGGCGTTTAGGGGGAGACTAAGGGTGTCCAGGGGTAGGCT
The DNA here is from genome assembly GCA_026770705.1 of Isurus oxyrinchus. NCBI lineage: Eukaryota > Metazoa > Chordata > Chondrichthyes > Lamniformes > Lamnidae > Isurus > Isurus oxyrinchus. The sequence goes on along the minus strand of JANJGN010000103.1, from coordinate 1,094,897 downwards.
GAGGGTGTTTAGGGGTAGGCTGATGGAGTTTAGGGGTAGGTTGAGGGTGTTTAGGGGTAGGCTGTGGGTGTCCAGGGGGAGACTGAGGGTGTTTAGGTGTAGGCCGAGGGTGTTTAGGGGTAGGCTGAGGTTGTTTAGGGGTAGGCTGAGGGTGTTTAGCGGGAGACAGAGGGTGTTTAGTGGTAGGTTGATGGTGTTAAGGGGTAGGATGAGGTTGTTTAGGGGTAGGCTGAGGTTGTCCAGGGGAGACTGAGGGTGTTTAGGGGTAGGGTGAGGGTGTTTAGGTGTAGGCTGAGGGTGTTTAGGTGGAGACTGAGGGTGTTTAGGTGTAGGCTGAGGTGTTGAGGTGTAGGCGGACGTTTTTATGGGTAGGCTGAGGGTGTTTAGGGGGAGACTGAGGATGTTTGGTTGTAGGCTGAATGTGTTTAGGGGAGACTGAGGGTGTTAAGGGGTACGTTGAGTGTGTTTAGGGTAGGCTGAGGGTGTTTAGGGGTAGGCTGAGGGTGTTTAGGGGTAGGCTGAGGGTGTTTAGGGGTAGGCTAACTATGTCCAGGGGGAGATTTTGGGTGTTTAGGGGTAGGCTGAGGGTGTTTAGTGGTAGACTGAGGGTGTTTAGGGGTAGGCTGAGGGTGTTTAGGTGTAGGCTGAGGGTGTTTAGGGGCAGACTGAGGGTTTTCAGGTGTAGACTGAGGGTCTTTAGGGGTAGGCTGAGGGTGTTAAGGGGTAGGCTGAGGGTGTTTAGGGGGAGACTGAGGGTGTCCAGGGGTAGGCTGAGGGTGTTTAGGGGCAGGATGAGGGTGTATAGGGGCAGGCTGATGGTGTTTAGGGGTAGGCTGAGGGTGTTTAGGGGGAGACTGAGGGTGTCCAGGGGGTGACAGATGGAGTTTAGGGGTAGGCTGAGGGTTCCCAGGGGGAGACTGAAGTTGTTTAGGGGTAGGCTGAGGGTGTTTCGGGGTAGGCTGAGGGTGTTTAGGGGTAGGCTGAGGTTTTCCAGGGGGAGACTGAGGTTGTTTAGGAGTAGGCTGAGGGTGTTTCGGGGTAGGCTGATGGCGTTTAGGTGTAGGCTGAGGGTGTATAGCGGTAGGCTGAGGGTGTTTAGGGGAGACTGAGGGAGTTAAGGTGTCCGCTGAGGGTGTTTAGGGTAGGCTGAGGGTGTTAAGGGGTAGGCTGAGGGTGTTTAGGGGGAGACTGAGGGTGTTTAGGGGTAGGCTGAGGGAGTTTATGGGGAGACTGAGGGTGCTTAGGGGTAGGCTGAGGGTGTTCAGGGGGAGACTGAGGGTGTTTAGGGCAGACAGAGGGTGTTTATGGGTAGGCAGAGGGTGTTTATGGGTAGGCTGAGGGTATTTTAGGGTAGGCTGAGGGTTTTTAGGGGTAGACTGAGGGTGTGTAGGTGTAGGCTGAAGGTGTTTAGGTGTAGGCTGCGGGTGGTTAGGGGTAGGCTGAGGGTGTTTAGGTGTAGGCTGAGGGTGTTTAGGGGTAGGCTGCGGGTGGTAAGGGGTAGGCTGAGTGTGTTTAGGGGGAGACTGAGGGTGTTTACTGGGAGACAGAAGGTGTTTAGGGGTAGGCTGAGGGAGTTTAGGGGTAGGTTGAGGGTGTTTAGGGGTAGGTTGTGGGTGTCCAGGGGGAGACTGAGGGTGTTTTGGTGAAGGCCGAGGGTCTTTAGGGGTAGGCTGAGGGTTTCCAGGGGGAGACTGAGGGTGTTTAGGGGTAGGCAGAGGGTGTTTAGTGGTAGGGTGAGGATTTTTAGGGGTAGACTGAGTGTGTTTAGGTGTAGGCTGAAGGTGTTTAGGGGTAGACTGAGGGTGTTAAGGGATAGGCTGAGTGTGTTTACGGGTAGACTGAGGGTGTTTAGGGGTAGGCTGAGGGTGGTTAGGGGTAGGCTGCGGGTGGTTAGGGGTAGGCTGAGGGTGTTTAGGGGGAGACTGAGTGTGTCCAGGGGGAGACTGATGGAGTTTTGGGGTAGGCTGCGGGTGACCAGGGGGAGACTGAGGGTGTTTAGGGGTAGGCTGAGAGTGTTTATGGGTAGGCTGAGGGTGTTTAGGGGGAGACTGAGGGTGTCCAGGGGGAGACAGATGGAGTTTAGGGAAGGCTGAGGGTGTCCAGGGAGAGACTGAGGGTGTTTAGGGGTAGGCTGAGGGTGTTAAGGGGTATGCTGAGGGAGTTTAGGGGTAGGTTGAGGGTGTTTAGGGGAAGGCTGTGGGTGTCCAGGGGGAGACTGAGGGTGTTTAGGTGTAGGCCGAGGGTGTTTAGGGGTAGGCTGAGGTTGTTTAGGGGTAGGCTGAGGGAGTTTAGGGGTAGGTTGAGGGTGTTTAGGGGTAGGCTGTGCGTGTCCTGGGGGAGACTGAGGGTGTTTAGGTGTAGGCCGAGGGTGTTTAGGGGTAGGCTGAGGTTGTTTAGGGGTAGGCTGAGGGTGTTTAGCGGGAGACAGAGGGTGTTTAGGGGTAGGTTGATGGTGTTTAGGGGTAGGATGAGGTTGTTTAGGGGTAGGCTGAGGTTGTCCAGGGGGAGACTGAGGGTGTTTAGGTGTAGGCCGAGGGTGTTTAGGGGTAGGCTGAGGTTGTTTAGGGGTAGGCTGAGGGTGTTTAGGTGGAGACTGTGAGTGTTTAGGTGGAGACTGAGGGTTTTTAGGTGTAGGCTGAGGTGTTGAGGTGTAGGCGGACGTTTTTATGGGTAGGCTGAGGGTGTTTAGGGGGAGACTGAGGATGTTTGGTTGTAGGCTGAATGTGTTTAGGGGAGACTGAGGGTGTTAAGGGGTACGTTGAGTGTGTTTAGGGTAGGCTGAGGGTGTTTAGGGGTAGGCTGAGGGTGTTTAGGAGTAGGCTAACTATGTCCAGGGGGAGATTTTGGGTGTTTAGGGGTAGGCTGAGGGTGTTTAGGGGTAGGCTGAGGGTTTTTAGGGGTAGGCTGAGGGTGTTTAGGGGCAGACTGAGTGTGTTCAGGTGTATACTGAGGGTCTTTAGGGGTAGGCTGATGGTGTTTAGGGGTAGACTGAGGGTGTTTAGGTGGAGACTGAGGGTGTTTAGGGGTAGGCTGAGGGTGTTAAGGGGTAGGCTGAGGGTGTTTAGGGGGAGACTGAGGGTGTCCAGGGGTAGGCTGAGGGTGTTTAGGGGCAGGATGAGGGTGTATAGGGGCAGGCTGAAGTGTTTAGGGGTAGGCTGAGGGTGTTTAGGGGGAGACTGAGGGTGTCCAGGGGGTGACAGATGGAGTTTAGGGGTAGGCTGAGGGTTCCCAGGGGGAGACTGAAGTTGTTTAGGGGTAGGCTGAGGGTGTTTCGGGGTAGGCTGAGGGTGTTTAGGGGTAGGCTGAGGGAGTTTATGGGGAGACTGAGGGTGTTTAGGGGTAGACTGAGGGTGTTTAGGGGGAGACTGAGGGTATTTAGGGGTAGGCTGAGGGTGTTCAGGGGGAGACTGAGGGTGTTTAGGGGGAGACAGAGGGTGTTTATGGGTAGGCAGAGGGTGTTTATGGGTAGGCTGAGGGTGTTTAGGTGTACGCTGGGGCTGTATAGGGTAGGCTGCGGGTGGTAAGGGGTAGGCTGAGTGTGTTTAGGGGGAGACTGAGGTTGTTTACTGGGAGACAGAAGGTGTTTAGGGGTAGGCTGTGGTTGTCCAGGGGGAGACTGAGGGTGTTTAGGGGTAGGCAGAGGGTGTTTAGTGGTAGGGTGAGGGTTTTTAGGGGTAGGCTGAGGGTGTTCAGAGACTGACTGAGGGTGTTCAGGAGTAGACTGAGGGTGTTTAGGGGTAGGCTGATGGTGTTCAGGGGTAGACTGAGTGTGTTTAGGTGGAGACTGAGGGTGTTTAGGGGGAGACTGATGGTGTTTAGGTGGAGACTGTGGGTGTTTAGGTGGAGACTGAGGTTGTTTAGGTGTAGGCTGAGGTGTTGAGGGGTAGGCGGAGGTTGTTAGGAGTAGGCTGAGGGTGTTTAGGGGGAGACTGAGGCTGTTTGGTTGTAGGCTGAATGGGTTTAGGGGAGACTGAGGGTGTTAAGGGGTACGCTGAGTGTGTTTAGCGTAGGCTGAGGGTGTTAAGGGGTAGGCTGAGGGTATTTAGTGTGAGACGGAGGGTATTTAGTGGTAGGCTGAGGGTGTTTATGGGGACACTGAGGGTGTTTAGTGGTAGGCTCAGGGTGTTTAGGGGTAGGCTGAGGGTGTTAAGTGGGAGACTGAGGGAGTTAAGGGGAAGGCTGAGGGTGTTAAGGAGGATACTGAGGGTGTTTAGGTGTAGGCTGAGGGTGTTTAGGTGTAGGCTGAGGGTGTATAGGTGTAGGCTGATGTTGTTTATTGGAGACTGAGAGTGTTAAGGTGTACGCTGAGGCTGTATAGGGTAGGCTGAGGGTGTTAAGGGGTAGGGTGAGGGTGTTAAGGGGGAGACTGAGGGTGTTTAGGTGTAGGCTGAGGGTGTTTAGGGGTAGGCTGATGGTGTTTAGGTGTAGGCTGAGGGTGTATAGGGGTAGGCTGAGGGTTTTTAGGGGAGACTGAGGATGATTACGGGTAGGCTGAGGGTGTTTTAGCGTAGGCTGAGGGTGTCCAGGGGTGGCTGAGTGTCTTTAGGGGTAGGCTGAGGGAATTTTGGGGTAGGCTGAGGGTGTTTAGGGCTAGGCTGAGGGTGTTTAGGGGTAGACTGAGTGTGTTTAGGTGTAGGCTGAAGGTGTTTAGGGGTAGGCTGAGGATGGTTAGGGGTAGGCTGAGGGAATTTTGGGGTAGGCTGAGGGTGTTTAGGGCTAGGCTGAGGGTGTTTAGGGGTAGACTGAGAGTGTTTAGGTGTAGGCTGAAGGTGTTTAGGGGTAGACTGAGCGTGTTAAGGGGTAGGCTGAGTGTGTTTAGGGGTAGACTGAGGGTGTTTAGGGGTAGGCTAAGGGTGTTTAGGGGTAGGCTGAGGGTGTTCAGGGGTAGGCTGAGGGTGTTTAGGGGGAGACTGAGTGTGTCCAGGGGGAGACTGATGGAGTTTAGGGGTAGGCTGCGGGTGTCCAGGGGGAGACTGAGGGTGTTTAGGGGGAGACTGAGGGTGTCCAGGGGGAGACAGATGGAGTTTAGGGAAGGCTGAGGGTGTCCAGGGAGAGACTGTGGGTGTTTAGGGGTAGGCTGAGGGTGTTTCGGTGTAGGCTGAGGGTGTTTAGGGGGAGACTAAGGGTGTCCAGGGGTAGGCTGAGGGTGTTTAGGGGGAGACTGAGGGTGTCCAGGGGGTGACAGATGGAGTTTAGGGGTAGGCTGAGGGTTCCCAGGGGGAGACTGAAGTTGTTTAGGGGTAGGCTGAGGGTGTTTCGGGGTAGGCTGAGGGTGTTTAGGGGTAGGCTGAGGGTTTCCAGGGGGAGACTGAGGTTGTTTAGGAGTAGGCTGAGGGTGTTTAGGGGAGACTGAGGGTGTTAAGGTGTCCGCTGAGGGTGTTTAGGGTAGGCTGAGGGTGTTAAGGGGTAGGCTGAGGGTGTTTAGGGGGAGACTGAGGGTGTTTAGGGGTAGGCTGAGGGAGTTTATGGGGAGACTGAGGGTGTTTAGGGGTAGGCTGAGAGTGTTCATGGGGAGACTGAGGGTGTTTAGGGCAGACAGAGGGTGTTTATGGGTAGGCAGAGGGTGTTTATGGGTAGGCTGAGTGTGTTTAGGGGTAGGCTGAGGGTGTTTAGGGGTAGGTTGAGGTTGTTAAGGGGGAGACTGAGTGTGTTTAGGGATAGGCTGAGGGTGTTTAGGGGTAGGCGAAGGGTGTTTAAGGGGAGACTGAGGGTGTTTAGGGGGAGACTGAGGGTGATTAGGGGTAGGCTGAGGGTGCCCAGTGGTGGCTGAGTGTGTTTAGGGGTAGGCTGAGGGTATTTTGGGGTAGGCAGAGGGTGTTTAGGGGTAGACTAAGGGTGTGTAGGTGTAGGCTGAAGGTGTTTAGGTGTAGGCTGAGGGTGTTTAGGGGTAGGCTGCGGGTGGTAAGGGGTAGGCTGAGTGTGTTTAGGGGGAGACTGAGGTTGTTTACTGGGAGACAGAAGGTGTTTAGGGGTAGGCTGAGGGAGTTTAGGGGTAGGTTGATGGTGTTTAGGGGTAGGTTGTGGGTGTCCAGGGGGAGACTGAGGGTGTTTTGGTGAAGGCCGAGGGTCTTTAGGGGTAGGCTGAGGGAGCTAGGGGTAGGCTGAGAGTGTTTAAAGGGAGACTGAGGGTTTTTAGGGGTAGGATGAGGGTGTTTAGCGGTAGGCTAAGGGTGTTTATGGGGAGTCTGAGGGTGTTTCGGGGGAGACTGAGCGTGTTTAGGGGTAGACTGAGCGTGTTTAGTGGTAGGCTAAGGGTTTCCAGGGGGAGACTGAGGGTGTTTAGGGGTAGGCAGAGGGTGTTTAGTGGTAGGGTGAGGGTTTTTAGGGGTAGGCTGAGGGTGTTCAGAGACTGACTGAGGGTGTTCAGGAGTAGACTGAGGGTGTTTAGGGGTAGGCTGATGGTGTTTAGGGGTAGACTGAGTGTGTTTAGGTGGAGACTGATGGTGTTTAGGTGTAGGCTGAGGGTGTTAAGGGGTAGGCCGAGGGTGTTTAGTGTGAGACGGAGGGTATTTAGTGGTAGGCTGAGGGTGTTTATGGGGACACTGAGGGTGTTTAGTGGTAGGCTCAGGGTGTTTAGGGGTAGGCTGAGGGTGTTAAGTGGGAGACTGAGGGAGTTAAGGGGAAGGCTGAGGGTGTTAAGGAGGATACTGAGGGTGTTTAGGGGTAGGCTGAGGGTGTTTAGGTGTAGGCTGAGGGTGTATAGGTGTAGGCTGAGGGTGTTTATTGGAGACTGAGAGTGTTAAGGTGTACGCTGAGGCTGTATAGGGTAGGCTGAGGGTGTTAAGGGGTAGGGTGAGGGTGTTTAGGGGGAGACTGAGGGTGTTTAGGGGTAGGCTGAGGGTGTTAAGGGGGAGACTGAGGGTGTTTAGGGGTCGGCTGAGGTTGCTAAGAAAGAGACTGAGGGTGTTTAGGGGTAGGCTGATGGTGTTTAGGTGTAGGCTGAGGGTGTATAGGGGTAGGCTGAGGGTTTTTAGGGGAGACTGAGGATGATTAGGGGTAGGCTGAGGGTGTTTTAGCGTAGGCTGAGGGTGTCCAGGGGTGGCTGAGTGTCTTTAGGGGTAGGCTGAGGGAATTTTGGGGTAGGCTGAGGGTGTTTAGGGCTAGGCTGAGGGTGTTTAGGGGTAGACTGAGTGTGTTTAGGTGTAGGCTGAAGGTGTTTAGGGGTAGACTGAGCGTGTTAAGGGGTAGGCTGAGTGTGTTTAGGGGTAGACTGAGGGTGTTTAGGGGTAGGCTAAGGGTGGTTAGGGGTAGGCTGCGGGTGGTTAGGGGTAGGCTGAGGGTGTTTAGGGGGAGACTGAGTGTGTCCAGGGGGAGACTGATGGAGTTTAGGGGTAGGCTGCGGGTGTCCAGGGGGAGACTGAGGGTGTTTAGGGGGAGAATGAGGGTGTCCAGGGGGAGACAGATGGAGTTTAGGGAAGGCTGAGGGTGTCCAGGGAGAGACTGTGGGTGTTTAGGGGTAGGCTGAGGGTGTTTCGGTGTAGGCTGAGGGTGTTTAGGGGGAGACTAAGGGTGTCCAGGGGTAGGCTGAGGGTGTTTAGGGGTAGGCTGAGGGAGTTTAGGGGTAGGTTGAGGGTGTTTAGGGGTAGGCTGTGGGTGTCCAGGGGGAGACTGAGGGTGTTTAGGTGTAGGCCGAGGGTGTTTAGGGGTAGGCTGACGTTGTTTAGGGGTAGGCTGAGGGTGTTTAGGGGTAGGGTGAGGGTGTTTAGGGGTAGGCTGAGTGTGTTTAGGTGTAGGCTGAGGGTGTTTAGGTGGAGACTGAGGGTTTTTAGGGGTAAGCTGAGGGTGTTTAGCGGTAGGCTAAGGGTGTTTAGTGGGAGACTGAGGGTGTTTAGCGGGAGACAGAGGGTGTTTAGGGGTAGTTTGATGGTGTTTAGGGGTAGGATGAGGTTGTTTAGGGGTAGGCTGAGGTTGTCCAGGGGGAGACTGAGGGTGTTTAGGGGTAGGGTGAGGGTGTTTAGGTGTAGGCTGAGGGTGTTTAGGGGGAGACTGAGGGTGTTTAGGTGGAGACTGTGAGTGTTTAGGTGGAGACTGAGGGTGTTTAGGTGTAGGCTGAGGTGTTGAGGGGTAGGCGGACGTTTTTAGGGGTAGGCTGAGGGGGTTTAGGGGGAGACTGAGGCTGTTTGGTTGTAGGCTGAATGTGTTTAGGGGAGACTGAGGGTGTTAAGTAGTACGCTGAGTGTGTTTAGGGTAGGCTGAGGGTGTTAAGGAGTAGGTGAGGGTGTTTAGGGGGAGACTGAGGGTGTTTAGGGGTAGGCTGAGGGTGTATAGGCGTAGGCTGAGGTTGTTTAGGGGTAGGCTGAGGGTGTTTAGGGTTAGGCTGAGGGTGTTTAGGGGTAGGCTGATGGTGTTTCGGTCTAGGCTGAGGGTGTATAGGGGTAGGCTGAGGGTGTTTAGGGGAGACTGAGGGTGTTAAGGTATACGCTGAGGGTGTTTAGGGTAGGCTGAGGGTGTTAAGGTGTAGACTGAGGGTGTTTAGGGGAGACTGAGGGTGTTTAGGGGGAGGCTGTGGGTGTTTATGGGGAGACTTAGGGTGTTTAGGGGTAGGCTGAGGATGTTCAGGGGGAGACTGAGGGTGTTTAGGGGGAGACAGAGGGTGTTTAGGGGGAGACTGAGGCTGTTTAAGTGTAGGCTGAGGGTGTTAAGCGGGAGACTGAGGGTGTTGAGGGGTAGACTGAGGTTGTTTAGGGGTAGGCTGAGGGTGTTTAAGTGTAGGCTTTGGTTAGGGGTAGGCTGAGGGTATTTTGGGGTAGGCTGAGGGTGTTTAGGGGAAGACTGAGGGTGTTTATGTGAAGGCTGAGGGTGTTTAGGGTTAGGCTGAGTGTGTTAAGTGGTAGGCTGAGGGTGTTTAGGGGGAGACTGAGGGTGTCCAGGGGGAGACTGATGGAGTTTAGGGGTAGGCTGAGGGTGTCCAGGGGGAGTCTGAGGGTGTTTAGGGGTAGGCTGAGGGTGTTTAGGGGTAGGCTGAGGGTGTTTAGGGGGAGACTGAGGGTGTTTAGGGGTAGGGTGAGGGTGTTTAGGGGTAGGCTGAGTGTGTTTAGGTGTAGGCTGAGGTTGTTTAGGTGGAGACTGAGGGTGTTTAGGGGTAGGCTGCGGGTGTTTAGGCGTAGGGTGAGGGTGTTTAGGGGTAGGCTGAGTGTGTTTAGGTGTAGGCTGAGGGTGTCCAGGGGGAGACTGAGGGTGTTTAGTGGGAGACTGAGGGTGTTTAAGGGGAGACAGAGGGTGTTTAGGGGTAGGCTGAGGGTGTTTAGGGTTAGGCTGAGGGTGTTTAGGGGTAGGCTGAGGTTGTTTAGGGGTAGGCTGAGGTTGTCCACGGGGATACTGAGGGTGTTTAGGGGTAGGGGGAGGGTGTTTAGGTGTAGGCTGAGGGTGTTTAGGGGGATACTGAGGGTGTTTAGGGGGAGACTGAGGGTGTTTAGGGGTAGACTGAGCGTGTTTGGTGGTAGGCTAAGGGTTTCCAGGGGGAAACTGAGGGTGTTTAGGGGTAGGCTGAGGGTGTTTAGGGGTGGATTGAGGGTTTTTAGGGATAGGCTGAGGGTGTTTAGAGGCAGACTGAGGGTGTTCAGGAGTAGACTGAGGGTGTTAAGGGGTAGGATGAGGGTGTTTAGGGGTAGACTGAGGGTGTTTAGGTGGAGACTGAGGGTGTTTAGGGGGAGACTGAGGGAGTTTAGGTGTAGGCTGAGGTGTTGAGGGATAGGCGGAGTTTGTTAGGAGTAGGCTGAGGGTGTTTAGGGGGAGACTGAGGCTGTTTGGTTGTAGGCTGAATGGGTTTAGGGGGAGACTGAGGGTGTTAAGGGGTACGCTGAGTGTGTTTAGGGTAGGCTGAGGGTGTTAAGGGGTAGGCTGAGGGTATTTAGTGTGAGACTGAGGGTGTTTAGGGGTTGGCTGAGGGTGTTTAGGGGTAGGCTGAGGGTGTTAAGGAGGAGACTGAGGGTGTTTAGTGGTAGGCTGAGGGTGTTTAGGGGTAGGCTGAGGGTGTTTAGGGGTAGGCTGAGGGTGTTTAGGGGTAGGCTGAGGGTGTTAAGGAGGAGACTGAGGGTGTTTAGTGGTAGGCTGAGGGTGTTTAGGGGTAGGCTGAGGGTGTTAAGGAGGAGACTGAGGGTGTTTAGTGGTAGGCTGAGGGTGTATAGGGGTAGGCTGAGGGTTTTTAGGGGAGACTGAGGATGATTAGGGGTAGGCTGAGGGTGTTTTAGCGTAGGCTGAGGGTGTCCAGGGCTGGCTGAGTGTGTTTAGGGATAGGCTCAGGGTATTTTGGGGTAGGCTGAGGGTGTTTAAGGGTAGACTGAGGGTGTTTAGGATTAGGCTGAATGTGTTTAGGGTTAGGATGCGGGTGGTTAGGGGTAGGCTGAGGGTGTTTAGGGGTAGGCTGAGGGTGTGTAGGGGGAGACTGAGTGTGTCCAGGTGGAGACTGATGGATTTTAGGGGTAGGCTGAGGGTGTCCGGGGGAGACTGAGGGTGTTTAGGGGTAGGCTGAGAGTGTTTATGGGTAGGCTGAGGGTGATTAGGGGGCGACTGAGGGTGTCCAGGGGTAGGCTGAGGATGTTTAGGGGTCGGCTGAGGGTGTTTAGTGGTAGCCTGAGGGTGTATAGGGGTAGGCTGAGGGTGTTTAGGGGTAGGCTGAGGGTGTTAAGGGGGAGACTGAGGGTGTTTAGGGGTAGGCTGAGGTTGCTAAGAAAGAGACTGAGGGTGTTTAGGGGTAGGCTTAGGGTGTCCAGGGGGAGTCTGAGGGTGTTTAGGGGTAGGCTGAGGGTGTTTAGGGGTAGGCTGAGGGTGTTTAGGGGGAGACTGAGGGTGTTTAGGGGTAGGGTGAGGGTGTTTAGGGGTAGGCTGAGTGTGTTTAGGTGTAGGCTGAGGGTGTTTAGGTGGAGACTGAGGGTTTTTAGGGGTAGGCTGAGGGTGTTTAGGGGTAGGGTGAGGGTGTTTAGGGGTAGGCTGAGTGTGTTTAGGGGTAGGGTGAGGGTGTTTAGGGGTAGGCTGAGTGTGTTTAGGTGTAGGCTGAGGGTGTCCAGGGGGAGAATGAGGGTGTTTAGTGGGAGACTGAGGGTGTTTAAGGGGAGACAGAGGGTGTTTAGGGGTAGGCTGAGGGTGTTTAGGGGTAGGCTGAGGTTGTTTAGGGGTAGGCTGAGGTTGTCCAGGGGGATACTGAGGGTGTTTAGGGGTAGGGGGAGGGTGTTTAGGTGTAGGCTGATGGTGTTTAGGGGGATACTGAGGGTGTTTAGGGGGAGACTGAGGGTGCTTAGGGGTAGACTGAGCGTGTTTGGTGGTAGGCTAAGGGTTTCCAGGGGGAAACTGAGGGTGTTTAAGGGTAGGCTGAGGGTGTTTAGGGGTAGATTGAGGGTTTTTAGGGGTAGGCTGAGGGTGTTTAGAGGCAGACTGAGGGTGTTCAGGAGTAGACTGAGGGTGTTAAGGGGTAGGATGAGGGTGTTTAGGGGTCGACTGAGGGTGTTTAGGTGGAGACTGAGGGTGTTTAGGTGGAGACTGAGGTTGTTTAGGTGTTGAGGGATAGGCGGAGGTTGTTAGGAGTAGGCTGAGGGTGTTTAGGGGGAGACTGAGGCTGTTTGGTTGTAGGCTGAATGGGTTTAGGGGGAGACTGAGGGTGTTAAGGGGTACGCTGAGTGTGTTTAGGGTAGGCTGAGGGTGTTAAGGGGTAGGCTGAGGGTATTTAGTGTGAGACTGAGGGTGTTTAGGGGTAGGCTGAGGGTGTTTATGGGGAGACTGAGGGTGTTTTGGGGTAGGCTGAGGGTGTTCAGGGGGAGACTGCGGGTTTTTAGTGGTAGGCTCAGGGTGTTTAGGGGTAGGCTGAGGGTTTTAAGAGGGAGACTGAGGGTGTTTAGGGGTAGGCTGAGGGTGTTAAGGAGGAGACTGAGGGTGTTTAGTGGTAGGCTGAGGGTGTTTAGGTGTAGGCTGAGGCTGTTTAGGTGTAGGCTGAGGGTGTATAGGGGTCGGCTGAGGGTGTTTATTGGAGACTGAGAGTGTTAAGGTGTACGCTGAGGCTGTATAGGGTAGGCTGAGGGTGTTAAGGGGTAGTCTGAGGGTGTTTAGGGGGAGACTGAGGGTGTTTAGGGGTAGGCTGAGGGTGTTTAGGGGTAGGCTGAGGGTGTTTAGGGGTAGGCTGAGGGTGTTAAGGGGTAGGCTGAGGGTGTTTAGCGGGAGACTGAGGGTGTTTAGGGGTAGACTGAGGGTGTTTAGGGGTAGGCTGAGGGTGTTTAGGGGGAGACTGAGTGTGTCCAGGTGGAGACTGATGGATTTTAGGGGTTGGCTGAGGGTGTCCGGGGGAGACTGAGGGTGTTTAGGGGTAGGCTGAGAGTGTTTATGGATAGGCTGAGGGTGATTAGGGGGCGACTGAGGGTGTCCAGGGGTAGGCTGAGGGTGTTTAGTGGTAGCCTGAGGGTGTATAGGGGTAGGCTGAGGGTGTTTAGGGGTAGGCTGAGGGTGTTTAGAGGTAGGGTGAGGGTGTATAGGGGTAGGCTGCGGGTGTTTATGGGTAGGCTGAGGGTGTTTAGGGGGAGACTGAGGGTGTCCAGGGGGAGACAGATGGAGTTTAGGGAAGGCTGAGGGTGTTAAGGGGGAGACTGAGGGTGTTTAGGGGTAGGCTGAGGGTGTTTAGGGGAAGACTGAGGGTGTTTAGGGGTAGGCTGAGGTTGCTAAGAAAGAGACTGAGGGTGTTTATGGGTAGGCTTAGGGTGTTTAGGTCTTGGCTGAGGGTGTTTAGGGGTAGGCTGAGGGTGTTTAGGGGTGGGGTGAGGGTGTTTAGGGGTAGGCTGAGTGTGTTTAGGTGTAGGCTGAGGGTGTTTAGGTGGAGGATGAGGGTTTTTAGGGGTAAGCAGAGGGTGTTTAGCGGTAGGCTAAGGGTGTTTAGTGGGAGACTGAGGGTGTTTAGCGGGAGACAGAGGGTGTTTAGGGGTAGGTTGATGTAGTTTAGGGGTAGGATGAGGTTGTTTAGGGGTAGGCTGAGGTTGTCCAGGGGGAGACTGAGGGTATTTAGGGGTAGGGTGAGGGTGTGTAGGTGTAGGCTGAGGGTGTTTAGGGGGAGACTGAGGGTGTTTAGGTGGAGTCTGTGAGTGTTTAGGTGGAGACTGAGGGTGTTTAGGTGTAGGCTGAGGTGTTGAGGGGTAGGCGGACGTTTTTAGGGGTAGGCTGAGGGGGTTTAGGGGGAGACTGAGGCTGTTTGGTTGTAGGCTGAATGTGTTTAGGGGAGACTGAGGGTGTTAAGGGGTACGCTGAGTGTGTTTAGGGTAGGCTGAGGGTGTTAAGGGGTAGGTGAGGGTGTTTAGGGGGAGACTGAGGGTGTTTAGGGGTAGGCTGAGGGTGTATAGGCGTAGGCTGAGGTTGTTTAGGGGTAGGCTGAGGGTGTTTAGGGTTAGGCTGAAGGTGTTTAGGGGTAGGCTGATGGTGTTTAGGTCTTGGCTGAGGGTGTATAGGGGTAGGCTGAGGGTGTTTAGGGGAGACTGAGGGTGTTAAGGTGTATGCTGAGGGTGTTTAGGGTAGGCTGAGGGTGTTAAGGTGTAGACTGAGGGTGTTTAGGGGGAGACTGAGGGTGTTTAGGGGGAGGCTGTGGGTGTTTATGGGGATACTTAGGGTGTTTAGGGGTAGGCTGAGGATGTTCAGGGGGAGACTGAGGGTGTTTAGGGGGAGACAGAGGGTGTTTATGGGCAGGCTGAGGGTGTTTAGGGGTAGGCTGAGGGTGTTTAGGTGTAGGCTGAGGGTGTGAAGCGGGAGACTGAGGGTGTTTAGGGGTAGACTGAGGTTGTTTAGGGGTAGGCTGAGGGTGTTTAAGTGTAGGCTGAGTTTGGTTAGGGGTAGGCTGAGGGTATTTTGGGGTAGGCTGAGGGTGTTTAGGGGAAGACTGAGGGTCTTTATGTGAAGGCTGAGGGTGTTCAGGGTTAGGCTGAGGGTGTTAAGGGGTAGGCTGAGGGTGTTTAGGGGGAGACTGAGGGTGTCCATGGGGAGACTGATGGAGTTTAGGGGTAGGCTGAGGGTGTCCAGGGGGAGTCTGAGGGTGTTTAGGGGTAGGCTGAGGGTGTTTAGGGGTCGGCTGAGGGTGTTTAGGGGGAGACTGAGGGTGTTTAGGGGTAGGGTGAGGGTGTTTATGGGTAGGCTGAGTGTGTTTAGGTGGACACTGAGGGTGTTTAGGGGTAGGCTGAGTGTGTTTAGGTGTAGGCTGAGGGTGTCCAGGGGGAGACTGAGGGTGTTTAGTGGGAGACTGAGGGTGTTTAAGGGGAGACAGAGGGTGTTTAGGGGTAGGCTGAGGATGTTTAGGGGTAGGCTGAGGTTGTTTAGGGGTAGGCTGAGGTTGTCCAGGGGGATACTGAGGGTGTTTAGGGGTAGGGGGAGGGTGTTTAGGTGTAGTCTGAGGGTGTTTAGGGGGATACTGAGGGTGTTTAGGGGGAGACTGAGGGTGTTTAGGGGTAGAATGAGCGTGTTTGGTGGTCGGCTAAGGGTTTCCAGGGGGAAACTGAGGTTGTTTAGGGGTAGGCTGAGGGTGTTTAGGGGTAGGGTGAGGGTTTTTAGGGGTAGGCTGAGGGTGTTTAGAGGCAGACTGAGGGTGTTCAGGAGTAGACTGAGGGTGTTAAGGGGTAGGATGAGGGTGTTTAGGGGTAGACTGAGGGTGTTTAGGTGGAGACTGAGGGTGTTTAGGTGGAGACTGAGGTAGTTTAGGTGTAGGCTGAGGTGTTGAGGGGTAGACGGAGGTTGTTAGGAGTAGGCTGAGGGTGTTTAGGGGGAGATGAGGCTGTTTGGTTGTAGGCTGAATTGGTTTAGGGGGAGACTGAGGGTGTTAAGGGGTACGCTGAGTGTGTTTAGGGTAGGCTGAAGATGTTAAGGGGTAGGCTGAGGGTATTTAGTGTGAGACTCAGAGTGTTTAGGGGTAGGCTGAGGGTGTTTATGGGGAGACTGAGGTTGTTTTGGGGTAGGCTCAGGGTGTTTAGGGGTAGGCTGAGGGTGTTAAGTGGGAGACTGAGGGTGTTAAGGGGTAGGCTGAGGGTGTTAAGGAGGAGACTGAGGGTGTTTAGTGGTAGGCTGAGGGTGTTTAGGTGTGGGCTGAGTGTGTATAGGGGTAGGCTGAGGGTGTTTATTGGAGACTGAGAGTGTTAAGGTGTACGCTGAGGCTGTATAGGGTAGGCTGAGGGTGTTAAGGGGTAGGCTGAGGGTGTTTAGGGGAGACTGAGGGTGTTTAGGGGTAGGCTGAGGGTGTTAAGAGGGAGACTGAGGTTGTTTAGGGGTAGGCTGAGGGTGTTTAAGGGGAGACTGAGGGTGTTTAGGGGGAGACTGAGGGTGTTTAAGGGGAGACAGAGGGTGTTTAGGGGTAGTCTGAGGGTGTTTAGGGGTTGGCTGAGTGTGTTTAGGGGTAGGCTGAGGTTGTTTAGGGGGATACTGAGGGTGTTTAGGGGTAGGGGGAGGGTGTTTAGGGGTAGGCTGAGTGTGTTTAGGTGTAGGCTGAGGGTGTTTAGGGGGATACTGAGGGTGTTTAGGGGGAGACTGAGGGTGTTTAGGGGTAGACTGAGCGTGTTTGGTGGTAGGCTAAGGGATTCCAGGGGGAAACTGAGGTTGTTTAGGGGTAGGGTGAGGGTTTTTAGGGGTAGGCTGAGTGTGTTTAGAGGCAGACTGAGGGTGTTCAGGATTAGACTGAGGGTGTTAAGGGGTAGGATGAGGGTGTTTAGGGGTAGACTGAGGGTGTTTAGGTGGAGACTGAGGGTGTTTAGGTGGAGACTGAGGTAGTTTAGGTGTAGGCTGAGGTGTTGAGGGGTAGACGGAGGTTGTTAGGAGTAGGCTGAGGGTGTTTAGGGGGAGACTGAGGCTGTTTGGTTGTAGGCTGATTGGGTTTAGGGGAGACTGAGGGTGTTAAGGGGTACGCTGAGGGTGTTTAGGGGTAGGGTGAGGGTGTTTAGGGCGAGACTAAGGGTGTCCAGGGGTAGGCTGAGGGTGTTTAGGGGTAGGCTGAGTGAGTTTAGGGGTAGGTTGAGGGTGTTTAGGGGTAGGCTGTGGTTGTCCAGGGGGAGACTGAGGGTGTTTAGGGGTAGGCTGAGGATGTTTAGGGGTAGGCTGAGGGTGTTTAGGGGTAGGGTGATGGTGTTTAGGGGTAGGGTGATGGTGTTTAGGGGTAGGCTGAGTGTGTTTAGGTGTAGGCTGAGGGTGTTTAGGGGGAAACTGAGGGTTTTTAGGGGTAGGCTGAGGGTGTTTAGCGGAAGGCTAAGGGTGTTTATTGGAAGACTGAGGGTGT
The DNA here is from genome assembly GCA_026770705.1 of Isurus oxyrinchus. Classification (NCBI taxonomy): domain Eukaryota; kingdom Metazoa; phylum Chordata; class Chondrichthyes; order Lamniformes; family Lamnidae; genus Isurus; species Isurus oxyrinchus. The sequence continues at coordinate 1,078,681 of JANJGN010000103.1, read as the reverse complement.
TTAGTGGGAGACAGAGGGTGTTTAGGGGTAGGTTGAGGGTGTTTAGGGGTAGGATGAAGCTGTTTAGGGGTAGGCTGAGGTTGTCCGGGGGAGACTGAGGGTGTTTAGGGGTAGGGTGAGGGTGTTTATGGGTAGGCTGAGGGAGTTTAGGGGGAGACTGAGGGTGTTTAGGAAGAGACTGTGGGTGTTTAAGTGGAGACTGAGGGTGTTTAGGAGTAGGCTGAGGAGTTGAGGGGTAGGCAGACGTTTTAAGGGGTAGGCTGAGGGTGTTTAGGGGGAGACTGAGGCTGTTTGTTTGTAGGCTGAATGTGTTTAGGGGAGACTGAGGGTGTTAAGGGGTACGCTGAGTGTGTTTAGGGTAGGCTGAGGGTGTTAAGGGGTAGGTGAGGGTGTTTAGGGGGAGACTGAGGGTGTTTAGGGGTAGGCTGCGGGTGTTTAGGGGGAGACTGAGGGTGTTTAGTGGTAGGCTGAGGGTGTTTAGGTGTAGGCTGAGGGTGTATAGGGGTAGGCTGAGGTTGTTTATTGGAGACTGAGAGTGTTAAGGTATGCGCTGAGGCTGTATAGGGTAGGCTGAGGGTGTTAAGGGGTAGGCTGAGGGTGTTTAGGGGGAGACTGAGGGTGTTTAGGGGTAGGCTGAGGGTGTTAAGGGGGAGACTGAGGGTGTTTAGGGGTAGACTGAGGTTGCTAAGAAAGAGACTGAGGGTATTTAGGGGTAGGCTGAGGGTGTATAGGGGTAGGCTAAGGGTGTTTTAGCGTAGGCTGAGGGTGTCCAGGGGTGGCTGAGTGTGTTTAGGGGTAGGCTGAGGGAATTTTGGGGTAGGCTGAGGGTGTTTAGGGCTACGCTGAGTGTGTTTAGGGGTAAACTGAGTGTGTTTAGGTGTAGGCTGAAGGTGTTTAGGGGTAGACTGAGGGTGTTTAGGGGTAGGCTGAGTGTGTTTAGGGGTAGACTGAGGGTGTTTAGGGGTAGGCTGCGGGTGGTTAGTGGTAGGCTGAGTGTGTTTAGGGGTAGACTGAGGGTGTTTAGGGGTAGGCTGCGGGTGGTTAGTGGTAGGCTGAGGGTGTTTAGGGGGAGACTGAGTGTGTCCAGGGGGAGACTGGTGGAGTTTAGGGGTAGGCTGCGGGTGTCCAGGGGGAGACTGAGGGTGTTTAGGGGTAGGCTGAGAGTGTATATGGGTAGGCTGAGGGTGTTTAGGGGGAGACTGAGGGTGTCCAGGGGGAGACAGATGGAGTTTAGTGAAGGCTGAGGGTGTCCAGGGAGAGACTGAGGGTGTTTAGGGTAAGGCTGAGGGTGTTTCGGTGTAGGCTGAGGGTGTTTAGGGGGAGACTAAGGGTGTCCAGGGGTAGGCTGAGGGTGTTTAGGGGTAGGCTGAGGGAGTTTAGGGGTAGGTTGAGGGTGTTTAGGGGTAGGCTGTGGGTGTCCAGGGGGAGACTGAGGGTGTTTAGGTGTAGGCCGAGGGTGTTTAGGGGTAGGCTGAGGTTGTTTAGGGGTAGGCTGAGGGTGTATAGGGGTAGGGTGAGGGTGTTTAGGGGAAGGCTGAGTGTGTTTAGGTGTAGGCTGAGGGTGTTTAGGTGGAGACTGAGGGTTTTTAGGGGTAAGCTGAGGGTGTTTAGCGGTAGGCTAAGGGTGTTTAGTGGGAGACTGAGGGTGTTTAGCGGGAGACAGAGGGTGTTTAGGGGTAGGTTGATGGTGTTTAGGGGTAGGATGAGGTTGTTTAGGGGTAGGCTGAGGTTGTCCAGGGGGAGACTGAGGGTGTTTAGGGGTAGGGTGAGGGTGTTTAGGTGTAGGCTGAGGGTGTTTAGGGGGAGACTGAGGGTGTTTAGGTGGAGACTGTGAGTGTTTAGGTGGAGACTGAGGGTGTTTAGGTGTAGGCTGAGGTGTTGAGGGGTAGGCGGACGTTTTTAGGGGTAGGCTGAGGGGGTTTAGGGGGAGACTGAGGCTGTTTGGTTGTAGGCTGAATGTGTTTAGGGGAGACTGAGGGTGTTAAGGAGTACGCTGAGTGTGTTTAGGGTAGGCTGAGGGTGTTAAGGTGTAGGTGAGGGTGTTTAGGGGGAGACTGAGGGAGTTTAGGGGTAGGCTGAGGGTGTATAGGCGTAGGCTGAGGTTGTTTAGGGGGAGGCTGAGGGTGTTTAGGGTTAGGCTGAGGGTGTTTAGGGGTAGGCTGATGGTGTTTAGGTCTAGGCTGAGGGTGTATAGGGGTAGGCTGAGGGTGTTTAGGGGAGACTGAGTGTGTTAAGTTATACGCTGAGGGTGTTTAGCGTAGGCTGAGGGTGTTAAGGAGTAGACTGAGGGTATTTAGGGGGAGACTGAGGGTGTTTAGGGGGAGGCTGTGGGTGTTTATGGGGAGACTTAGGGTGTTTAGGGGTAGGCTGAGGATGTTCAGGGGGAGACTGAGGGTGTTTAGGGGGAGACTGAGGGTGTTTATGGGTAGGCTGAGGGTGTTTAGGGGTAGGCTGAGGGTGTTTAGGTGTAGGCTGAGGGTGTTAAGCGGGAGACTGAGGGTGTTGAGGGGTAGACTGAGGTTGTTTAGGGGTAGGCTGAGTGTGTTTAAGTGTAGGCTGAGTTTGGTTAGGGGTAGGCTGAGGGTATTTTGGGGTAGGCTGAGGGTGTTTAGGCGAAGACTGAGGGTGTCCAGGGAGAGACTGATGGAGTTTAGGGGTAGGCTGAGGGTGTCCAGGGGGAGTCTGAGGGTGTTTAGGGGTAGGCTGAGGGTGTTTAGGGGTAGGCTGAGGGTGTCCAGGGGGAGACTGAGGGTGTTTATGTGAAGGCTGAGGGTGTTTAGGGTTAGGCTGAGGGTGTTAAGGGGTAGGCTGAGGGTGTTTAGGGGGAGACTGAGGGTGTCCAGGGAGAGACTGATGGAGTTTAGGGGTAGGCTGAGGGTGTCCAGGGGGAGTCTGAGGGTGTTTAGGGGTAGGCTGAGGGTGTTTAGGGGTAGGCTGAGGGTGTTTAGGGGGAGACTGAGGGTATTTAGGGGTAGGGTGAGGGTGTTTAGGGGTAGGCTGAGTGTGTTTAGGTGTAGGCTGAGGGTGTTTGGGTGGAGACTGAGGGTTTTTAGGGGTAGGCTGAGGGTGTTTAGGGGTAGGGTGAGGGAGATTAGGGGGAGACTGAGGGTGTTTAGGAAGAGACTGTGGGTGTTTAAGTGGAGACTGAGGGTGTTTAGGTGTAGGTTGAGGAGTTGAGGGGTAGGCAGACGTTTTAATGGGTAGGCTGAGGGTTTTTAGGGGGAGACTGAGGCTGTTTGGTTGTAGGCTGAATGTGTTTAGGGGAGACTGAGGGTGTTAAGGGGTACGCTGAGTGTGTTTAGTGTAGGCTGAGGGTGTTAAGGGGTAGGTGAGGGTGTTTAGGGGGAGACTGAGGGTGTTTAGGTGTAGGCTGCGGGTGTTTAGGGGGAGACTGAGGGTGTTTAGGGGTAGGCTGAGGGTGTTTAGGGGTAGGCTGAGGCTGTTTAGGTGTAGGCTGAGGGTGTATAGGGGTAGGCTGAGGTTGTTTATTGGAGACTGAGAGTGTTAAGGTATGCGCTGAGGCTGTATAGGGTAGGCTGAGGGTGTTAAGGGGTAGGCTGAGGGTGTTTAGGGGGAGACTGAGGGTGTTTAGGGGTAGGGTGAGGGTGTTTAGGGGGAGACTGAGGGTGTTTAGGGGTAGGGTGAGGGTGTTTAGGGGTAGGCTGAGTGTGTTTAGGTGTAGGCTGAGGGTGTTTAGGTGGAGACTGAGAGTTTTTAGGGGTAGGCTGAGGGTCTTTAGGGGTAGGGTGAGGGTGTTTACGGGTAGGCTGAGTGTGTTTAGGTGTAGGCTGAGGGTGTCCAGGGGGAGACTGAGGGTGTTTAGTGGGAGACTGAGGGTGTTTAAGGGGAGACAGAGGGTGTTTAGGGGTAGGCTGAGGGTGTTTAGGGGTAGGCTGAGGGTGTTTAGGGGTAGGCTGAGGTTGTTTAGGGGTAGGCTGAGGTTGTCCAGGGGGATACTGAGGGTGTTTACGGGTAGGGGGAGGGTGTTTAGGTGTAGGCTGAGGGTGTTTAGGGGGATACTGAGGGTGTTTAGGGGGAGACTGAGGGTGTTTAGCGGTAGACTGAGCGTGTTTGGTGGTAGGCTAAGGGTTTCCAGGGGGAAACTGAGGGTGTTTAGGGGTAGGCTGAGGGTGTTTAGGGGTAGGGTGAGGGTTTTTAGGGGTAGGCTGAGGGTGTTTAGAGGCAGACTGAGGGTGTTCAGGAGTAGACTGAGGGTGTTAAGGGGTAGGATGAGGGTGTTTAGGGGTAGACTGAGGGTGTTTAGGTGGAGACTGAGGGGGTTTAGGTGGAGACAGGTTGTTTAGGTGCAGGCTGAGGTGTTGAGGGATAGGCGGAGGTTGTTAGGAGTAGGCTGAGGGTGTTTAGGGGGAGACTGAGGGTGTTAAGGGGTACGCTGAGTGTGTTTAGGGTAGGCTGAGGGTATTTAGTGTGAGACTGAGGGTGTTTAGTGGTAGGCTGAGGGTGTTTATGGGGAGACAGAGGGTGTTTTGGGGTAGGCTGAGGGTGTTCAGGGGGAGACTGCGGGTGTTTAGTGGTAGGCTCAGGGTGTTTAGGGATAGGCTGAAGGTGTTAAGTGGGAGACTGAAGGTGTTTACGGGTAGGCTGAGGGTGTTAAGGAGGAGACTGAGGGTGTTTAGTGGTAGGCTGAGGGTGTTTAGGTGTAGGCTGAGGGTGTATAGGGGTAGGCTGAGGGTGTTTATTGGTGACTGAGAGTGTTAAGGTGTACGCTGAGGCTCTATAGGGTAGGCTGAGGGTGTTAAGGGGTAGGCTGAGGGTGTTTAGGGGGAGACTGAGGGTGTTTAGGGGTAGGCTGAGGGTGTTAAGAGGGAGACTGAGGGTGTTTAGGGGTAGGCTGAGGGTGCTAAGAACGAGACTGAGGGTGTTTAGGGGTAGGCTGAGGGTGTTTAGGGTTAAGCTGAGGGTGTTTAGGGGTAGGCTGATGGTGTTTAGGTGTAGGCTGAGGGTATATAGGGGTAGGCTGAGGGTTTTTAGGGGAGACTGAGGATGATTAGGGGTAGGCTGAGGGTGTTTTAGCGTAGGCTGAGGGTGTCCAGGGCTGGCTGAGTGTGTTTAGGGATAGGCTCAGGGTATTTTGGGGTAGGCTGAGGGTGTTTAAGGGTAGACTGAGGGTGTTTAGGAGTAGGCTGAATGTGTTTAGGGTTAGGATGCGGGTGGTTAGGGGTAGGCTGAGGTGTTTAGGGGGAGACTAAGTGTGTCCAGGGGGAGACTGAGGGTGTTTAGGGGGAGACTGAGGGTGTTTAGGGGTAGGCTGAGAGTGTTTATGGGTAGGCTGAGGGTGATTAGGGGGCGACTGAGGGTGTCCAGGGGTAGGCTGAGGGTGGTGAGTGGTAGCCTGAGGGTGTATAGGGGTAGGCTGAGGGTGTTTAGGGGTAGGCTGAGGGTGTTTAGGGGGAGACTGAGGGTGTCCAGGGGGAGACAGATGGAGTTTAGGGAAGGCTGAGGGTGTTAAGGGGTAGACTGAGGGTTTTTAGGGGTAGGCTGAGGGTGTTTAGGGGTAGGCTGATCGTGTTTAGGTGTAGGCTGATGGTGTATAGGGGTAGGCTGAGGGTTTTTAGGGGAGACTGAGGATGATTAGGGGTAGGCTGAGGGTGTTTTAGCGTAGGCTGAGGGTGTCCAGGGGTGGCTGAGTGTGCTTAGGGGTAGGCTGAGGGAATTTTGGGGTAGGCTGAGGGTGTTTAGGGCTAGGCTGAGGGTGTTTAGGGGTAGACTGAGTGTGTTTAGGTGTAGGCTGAAGGTGTTTAGGGGGAGACTGAGGGTGTTTAGGGGTAGGCTGAGGGTGGTTAGGGGTAGGCTGCGGGTGGTTAGGGATAGGCTGAGGGTGTTTAGGGGGAGACTGAGTGTGTCCAGGGGGAGACTGATGGAGTTTAGGGGTAGGCTGCGGGTGTCCAGGGGGAGACTGAGGGTGTTTAGGGGTAGGCTGAGAGTGTTTATGGGTAGGCTGAGGGTGTTTAGGGGGAGACTGAGGGTGTCCAGGGGGAGACAGATGGAGTTTAGGGAAGGCTGAGGGTGTCCAGGGAGAGACTGAGGGTGTTTAGGGGTAGGCTGAGGGTGTTAAGGGGTAGGCTGAGGGAGTTTAGGGGTAGGTTGAGGGTGTTTAGGGGAAGGCTGTGGGTGTCCAGGGGGAGACTGAGGGTGTTTAGGTGTAGGCCGAGGGTGTTTAGGGGTAGGCTGAGGTTGTTTAGGGGTAGGCTGAGGGTGTTTAGGGGTAGGGTGAGGGTGTTTAGGGGGAGACTGAGGGTGTTTGGGGGTAGGGTGAGAGTGTTTAGGGGTAGGCTAAGGGTGTTTAGTGGGAGACTGAGGGTGTTTAGCGGGAGACAGAGGGTGTTTAGGGGTAGGTTGATGGTGTTTACGGGTAGGATGAGGTTGTCCAGGGGGAGACTGAGGGTGTTTAGGGGTAGGGTGAGGGTGTTTAGGTGTAGGCTGAGGGTGTTTAGGGGGAGACTGAGGGTGTTTAGGTGGAGACTGTGAGTGTTTAGGTGGAGACTGAGGGTGTTTAGGTGTAGGCTGAGGTGTTGAGCGGTAGGCGGACGTTTTTAGGGGTAGGCTGAGGGGGTTTAGGGGGAGACTGAGGCTGTTTGGTTGTAGGCTGAATGTGTTTAGGGAAGACTGAGGGTGTTAAGGGGTAGGCTGAGTGTGTTTAGGGTAGGCTGAGGGTGTTAAGGGGTAGATGAGGGTGTTTAGGGGGAGACTGAGGGTGTTTAGGGGTAGGCTGAGGGGGTATAGGCGTAGGCTGAGGTTGTTTAGGGGTAGGCTGAGGGTGTTTAGGGTTAGGCTGAGGGTGTTTAGGGGTAGGCTGATGGTGTTTAGGTCTTGGCAGAGGGTGTATAGGGGTAGGCTGAGGGTGTTTAGGGGAGACTGAGGGTGTTAAGGTGTACGCTGAGGGTGTTTAGGGTAGGCTGAGGGTGTTAAGGTGTAGACTGAGGGTGTTTAGGGGGAGACTGAGGGTGTTTAGGGGCAGGCTGTGGGTGTTTATGGGGAGACTTAGGGTGTTTAGGGGTAGGCTGAGGATGTTCAGGGGGAGACTGAGGGTGTTAAGGGGGAGACGGTGTTTACGGGTAGGCTGAGGGTGTTTAGGGGTAGGCTGAGGGTGTTTAGGTGTAGGCTGAGGGTGTGAAGCGGGAGACTGAGGTTGTTTAGGGGTAGACTGAGGTTGTTTAGGGTAGACTGAGGGTGTTTAAGTGTAGGCTGAGTTTGGTTAGGGGTAGGCTGAGGGTATTTTGGGGTAGGCTGAGGGTGTTTAGGGGAAGACTGAGGGTGTTTAGGGGTAGGGTGAAGGTGTTTAGGGGTAGGCTGAGGGTGTCCAGGGGGATACTGAGGGTGTTTAGGGGTAGGGTGAGGGTGTTTAGGGGTAGGCTGAGTGTGTTTAGGTGTAGGCTGAGGGTTTCCAGGGGGAGACTGAGGGTTTTTAGGGGTAGGCTGAGGCTGTTTAGGGGCAGGGTGAGGGTGTTTAGGGGTAGGCTGAGTGTGTTTAGGTGTAGGCTGAGGGTGTCCAGGGGGAGTCTGAGGGTGTTTAGGGGGAGACTGAGGGTGTTTAGGGCTAGGGTGAGGGTGTTTAGGGGTAGGCTGAGGTTGTCCAGGGGGATACTGAGGGTGTTTAGGGGTAGGGGGAGGGTGTTTAGGTGTAGGCTGAGGGTGTTTAGGGGGATACTGAGGGTGTTTAGGGGGAGACTGAGGGTGTTTAGGGGTAGACTGAGCGTGTTTGGTGGTAGGCAAAGTGTTTCCAGGGGGAAACTGAGGGTGTTTAGGGGTAGGCTGAGGGTGTTTATGGGTAGGGTGAGGGTTTTTAGGGGTAGGCTGAGGGTGTTTAGAGGCAGACAGAGGGTGTTCAGGAGTAGACTGAGGGTGTTAAGGGGTAGGATGAGGGTGTTTAGGGTTAGGCTGAGGGTGTTTAGGGGTAGGGTGAGGGTGTTTAGGGGTAGGCTGAGTGTGGTTAGGTGTAGGCTGAGGGTGTATAGGCGTAGGCTGAGGTTGTTTAGGGGTAGGGTGAGGGTGTTTAGGGGTAGGCTGAGGGTGTCCAGGGGGAGACTGAGGGTGTTTAGGGTTAGGCTGAGGGTGTTTAGGGTTAGGCTGAGGGTGTTAAGGTGTAGACTGAGGATGTTCAGGGGGAGACTGAGAGTGTTTAGGTGTAGGCCGAGGGTGTTTAGGGGTAGGCTGAGGTTGTTTAGGGGTAGGCAGAGGGTGTTTAGGGTTAGGCTGAGGGTGTTTAGGGGGAGACTGAGGGTGTTTAGGGGTAGGCTGAGGATGTTCAGGGGGAGACTGAGGGTGGTTAGGGGGAGACAGAGGGTGTTTATGGGTAGGCTGAGGGTGTTTAGGGGTAGGCTGAGGGTGTTTAGGGGCAGGGTGAGGGTGTTTAGGGGTAGGCTGAGTGTGTTTAGGTGTAGGCTGAGGGTGTCCAGGGGGAGTCTGAGGGTGTTTAGGGGGAGACTGAGGGTGTTTAGGGCTAGGGTGAGGGTGTTTAGGGGTAGGCTGAGGTTGTCCAGGGGGATACTGAGGGTGTTTAGGGGTAGGGGGAGGGTGTTTAGGTGTAGGCTGAGGGTGTTTAGGGGGATACTGAGGGTGTTTAGGGGGAGACTGAGGGTGTTTAGGGGTAGACTGAGCGTGTTTGGTGGTAGGCAAAGTGTTTCCAGGGGGAAACTGAGGGTGTTTAGGGGTAGGCTGAGGGTGTTTATGGGTAGGGTGAGGGTTTTTAGGGGTAGGCTGAGGGTGTTTAGAGGCAGACAGAGGGTGTTCAGGAGTAGACTGAGGGTGTTAAGGGGTAGGATGAGGGTGTTTAGGGTTAGGCTGAGGGTGTTTAGGGGTAGGGTGAGGGTGTTTAGGGGTAGGCTGAGTGTGGTTAGGTGTAGGCTGAGGGTGTATAGGCGTAGGCTGAGGTTGTTTAGGGGTAGGGTGAGGGTGTTTAGGGGTAGGCTGAGGGTGTCCAGGGGGAGACTGAGGGTGTTTAGGGTTAGGCTGAGGGTGTTTAGGGTTAGGCTGAGGGTGTTAAGGTGTAGACTGAGGATGTTCAGGGGGAGACTGAGAGTGTTTAGGTGTAGGCCGAGGGTGTTTAGGGGTAGGCTGAGGTTGTTTAGGGGTAGGCAGAGGGTGTTTAGGGTTAGGCTGAGGGTGTTTAGGGGGAGACTGAGGGTGTTTAGGGGTAGGCTGAGGATGTTCAGGGGGAGACTGAGGGTGGTTAGGGGGAGACAGAGGGTGTTTATGGGTAGGCTGAGGGTGTTTATGGGTAGGCTGAGGGTGTTTAGGGGTAGGCTGAGGGTGTTTAGGGGTAGGCTGAGGGTGTTTAGGTGTAGGCTGAGGGTGTTTAGGGTTAGGCTGAGGGTGTTAAGGGGTAGGCTGAGGGTGTTAAGGCGTAGGCTGAGGGTGTTTAGGGGTAGGCTGAGGTTGTTTAGGGGTAGGCTGAGGTTGTCCAGGGGGATACTGAGGGTGTTTAGGGGTAGTGGGAGGGTGTTTAGGTGTAGGCTGAGGGTGTTTAGCTGTAGGCTGAGGGTGTTTAGGGGGAGACTGAGGGTGTTTAGGGGTAGACTGAGGGTGTTTAGGGGTAGGGTGAGGGTTTTTAGGGGTAGGCTGAGGGTGTTTAGAGGCAGACTGAGGGTGTTCAGGAGTAGACTGAGGGTGTTAAGGGGTAGGATGAGGGTGTTTAGGGGTAGACTGAGGGAGTTTAGGTGGAGACTGAGGGTGTTTAGGTGGAGACTGAGGGTGTTTAGGTGGAGACTGAGGTAGTTTAGGTGTACGCTGAGGTGTTGAGGGGTAGACGGAGGTTGTTAGGAGTAGGCTGAGGGTGTTTAGGGGGAGACTGAGGCTGTTTGGTTGTAGGCTGAATGGGTTTCGGGGGAGACTGAGGGTGTTAAGAGGTACGCTGAGTGTGTTTAGGGTAGGCTGAGGGTGTTAAGGGGTAGGCTGAGGGTATTTAGTGTGAGACTGAGGGTGTTTAGGGGTAGGCTGAGGGTGTTTATGGGGAGACTGAGGGTGTTTTGGGGTAGGCTGAGGGTGTGCAGGGGGAGACTGCGGGTTTTTAGTGGTAGGCTCAGGGTGTTTAGGGGTAGGCTGAGGGTGTTAAGTGGGAGACTGAGGGTGTTTAGGGGTAGGCTGAGGGTGTTAAGGAGGAGACTGAGGGTGTTTAGTGGTAGGCTGAGGGTGTTTAGGTGTAGGCTGAGGGTGTATAGGGGTAGGCTGAGGGTGTTTAGGTGTAGGCTGAGGGTGTATAGGGGTAGGCTGAGGGTGTTTATTGGAGACTGAGAGTGTTAAGGTGTACGCTGAGGCTGTATAGGGTAGGCTGAGGGTGTTAAGGGGTAGGCTGAGGGTGTTTAGGGGAGACTGAGGGTGTTTAGGGGTAGGCTGAGGGTGTTAAGAGGGAGACTGAGGGTGTTTAGGGGTAGGCTGAGGGTGCTAAGAAAGAGACTGAGGTTGTTTAGGGGTAGGCTGATGGTGTTTAGGTGTAGGCTGAGGGTGTATAGGGGTAGGCTGAGGGTTTTTAGGGGAGACTGAGGATGATTGGGGTTAGGCTGAGGGTGTTTTAGCGTAGGCTGAGGGTGTCCAGGGCTGGCTGAGTGTGTTTAGGGATAGGCTCAGGGTATTTTGGGGTAGGCTGAGGTTGTTTAAGGGTAGACTGAAGGTGTTTTGGAGTAGGCTGAATGTGTTTAGGGTTAGGATGCGGGTGGTTAGGGGTAGGCTGAGGCTGTTTAGGGGTAGGCTGAGGGTGTTTAGGGGTAGGCTGAGGGTGTTTAGGGGTAGGCTGAGGGTGTTTAGGGGGAGACTGAGTGTGTCCAGGGGGAGACTGATGGATTTTAGGGGTAGGCTGAGGTTGTCCGGGGGAGACTGAGGGTGTTTAGGGGTAGGCTGAGAGTGTTTATGGGTAGGCTGAGGGTGATTAGGGGGCGACTGAGGGTGTCCAGGGGTAGGCTGAGGGTGTTTAGTGGTAGCCTGAGGGTTTATAGGGGTAGGCTGAGGGTGTTTAGGGGAAGGCTGACGGTGTCCAGGGGGAGACTGAGGGTGTTTAGGGGTAGGCTGAGGGTGTTTAGGGGTAGGGTGAGGGTGTTTAGGGGGAAACTAAGGGTGTCCAGGGGTAGGCTGAGGGTGTTTAGGGGTAGGCTGAGTGAGTTTAGGGGTAGGTTGAGGGTGTTTAGGGGTAGGCTGTGGTTGTCCAGGGGGAGACTGAGGGTGTTTAGGGGTAGGCTGAGGATGTTTAGGGGTAGGCTGAGGGTGTTTAGGGGTAGGCTGAGTGTGTTTAGGGGGAAACTGAGGGTTTTTAGGGGTAGGCTGAGGGTGTTTAGCGGAAGGCTAAGGGTGTTTATTGGAAGACTGAGGGTGTTTAGTGGGAGACAGAGGGTGTTTAGGGGTAGGATGAGGCTGTTTAGGGGTAGGCTGATGTTGTCCGGGGGAGACTGAGGGTGTTTAGGGGTAGGCTGAGGGAGTTTAGGGGGAGACTGAGGGTGTTTAGGAAGAGACTGTGGGTGTTTAAGTGGTGACTGAGGGTGTTCAGGTGTAGGCTGAGGTGTTGAGGGGTAGGCAGACGTTTTAAGGGGTAGGCTGAGGGTGTTTAGGGGGAGACTGAGGCTGTTTGGTTGTAGGCTGAATGTGTTTAGGGGAGCCTGAAGGTGTTAAGGGGTACGCTGAGTGTGTTTAGGGCAGGCTGAGGGTGTTAAGGGGTAGGTGAGGGTGTTTAGGGGGAGACTGAGGGTGTTTAGCGGTAGGCTGCGGGTGTTTAGGGGAGACTGAGGGTGTTTAGGGGTAGGCTGAGGGTGTTTAGGGGTAGGCTGAGGCTGTTTAGGTGTAGGCTGAGGGTGTATAGGGGTAGGCTGAGGTTGTTTATTGGAGACTGAGAGTGTTAAGGTGTGCGCTGAGGCTGTATAGGGTGGGCTGAGGGTGTTAAGGGCTAGTTTGAGGGTGTTTAGGGGGAGACTGAGGGTGTTTAGGGGTAGGCTGAGGGTGTTAATGGGGAGACTGAGGGTGTTTAGGGGTAGGCTGAGGGTGTTTAGGGGTAGGCTGAGGGTGTTTAAGGGGAGACTGAGGGTGTTTAGGGGTAGGCTGAGGTTGCTAAGAAAGAGACTGAGGGTGTTTAGGGGTAGGCTGAGGGTGTTTAGGGGTAGGCTGATGGTGTTTAGGTGTAGGCTGAGGGTGTATAGGGGTAGGCTGAGGGTTTTTAGGGGAGACTGAGGATGATTAGGGGTAGGCTGAGGGTGTTTTAGCGTAGGCTGAGGGTGTCCAGGGGTGGCTGAGTGTGTTTAGGGGTAGGCTGAGGGTATTTTGGGGTAGGCTGAGGGTGTTTAGGGCTAGGCTGAGGGTGTTTAGGGGTAGACTGAGTGTGTTTAGGTGTAGGCTGAAGGTGTTTAGGGGTAGACTGAGGGTGTTTAGGGGTAGGCTGAGTGTGTTTAGGGGTAGACTGAGGGTGTTTAGGGGTAGGCTGCGGGTGGTTAGTGGTAGGCTGAGGGTGTTTAGGGGGAGACTGAGTGTGTCCAGGGGGAGACTGATGGAGTTTAGGGGTAGGCTGCGGGTGTCCAGGGGGAGACTGAGGGTGTTTAGGGATAGGCTGAGAGTGTTTATGGGTAGGCTGAGGGTGTTTAGGGGGAGACTAAGGGTGTCCAGGGGTAGGCTGAGGGTGTTTAGGGGTAGGCTGAGGGAGTTTAGGGGTAGGTTGAGGGTGTTTAGGGGTAGGCTGTGGGTGTCCAGGGGGAGACTGAGGGTGTTTAGGTGTAGGCCGAGGGTGTTTAGGGGTAGGCTGAGGTTGTTTAGGGGTAGGCTGAGGGTGTTTAGGGGTAGGGTGAGGGTGTTTAGGGGTAGGCTGAGTGTGTTTAGGGGTAGGCTGAGGGTGTTAAGGTGGAGACTGAGGGTTTTTAGGGGTAATCTGAGGGTGTTTAGCGGTAGGCTAAGGGTGTTTAGTGGGAGACTGAGGGTGTTTAGCGGGAGACAGAGGGTGTTTAGGGGTAGGTTGATGGTGTTCAGGGGTAGGATGAGGTTGTTTAGGGGTAGGCTGAGGTTGTCCAGGGGGAGACTGAGGGTGTTTAGGGGTAGGGTGAGGGTGTTTAGGTGTAGGCTGAGGGTGTTTAGGGGGAGACTGAGGGTGTTTAGGTGGAGACTGTGAGTGTTTAGGTGGAGACTGAGGGTGTTTAGGTGTAGGCTGAGGTGTTGAGGGGTAGGCGGACGTTTTTAGGGGTAGGCTGAGGGGGTTTAGGGGGAGACTGAGGCTGTTTGGGTGTAGGCTGAATGTGTTTAGGGGAGACCGAGGGTGTTATGGGGTACGCTGAGTGTGTTTAGGGTAGGCTGAGGGTGTTAAGGGGTAGGTGAGGGTGTTTAGGGGGAGACTGAGGGTGTTTAGGGGTAGGCTGAGAGTGTATAGGCGTAGGCTGAGGTTGTTTAGGGGTAGGCTGAGGGTGTTTAGGGTTAGACTGAGGGTGTTTAGGGGTAGGCTGATGGTGTTTAGGTCTAGGCTGAGGGTGTATAGGGGTAGGCTGAGGGTGTTTAGGGGAGACTGAGGGTGTTAAGGTGTAGACTGAGGTTGTTTAGGGGGAGACTGTGGGTGTTAAGGTGTACGCTGAGGGTGTTTAGGGTAGGCTGAGGGTGTTAAGGTGTAGACTGAGGGTGTTTAGGGGGATACTGAGGGTGTTTAGGGGGAGGCTGTGGGTGTTTATGGGGAGACTTAGGGTGTTGAGGGGTAGGCTGAGGATGTTCTGGGGGAGACAGAGGGTGTTTAGGGGGAGGCAGAGGGTGTTTATGGGTAGGCTGAGGGTGTTTAAGGGTAGGCTGAGGGTGTTTAGGTGTAGGCTGAGGGTGTTAAGCGGGAGACTGAGGGTGTTTAGGGGTAGACTGAGGTTGTTTAGGGGTAGGCTGAGGGTGTTTAAGTGTAGGCTGAGTTTGGTTAGGGGTAGGCTGAGGGTATTTTGGGGTAGGCTGAGGGTGTTTAGGGGAAGACTGAGGGTGTTTATGTGAAGGCTGAGGGTGTTTAGGGTTAGGCTGAGGGTGTTAAGGGGTAGGCTGAGGGTGTATAGGGGGAGACTGAGGGTGTCCAGGGGGAGACTGATGGAGTTTAGGGGTAGGCTGAGGGTGTCCAGGGGGAGTCTGAGGGTGTTTAGGGGTAGGCTGAGTGTGTTTAGGTGTAGGCTGAGGGTGTTTAGGTGGAGACTGAGCGTTTTTAGGGGTAGGCTGAGGGTGTTTAGGGGTAGGGTGAGGGTGTTTAGGGGTAGGCTGAATGTGTTTAGGTGTAGGCTGAGGGTGTCCAGGGGGAGACTGAGGGTGTTTAGTGGGAGACTGAGGGTGTTTAAGGGGAGACAGAGGGTGTTTAGGGGTAGGCTGAGGGTGTTTAGTGGTAGGCTGAGGGTGTTTAGGGGTAGGCTGAGGTTGTTTAGGTGTAGGCTGAGGTTGTCCAGGGGGAGACTGAGGGTGTTTAGGGGTAGGGTGAGGGTGTTTAGGTGTAGGCTGATGGTGTTTAGGGGGAGACTGAGGGTGTTTAGGTGGAGACTGTGAGTGTTTAGGTGGAGACTGAGGGTGTTAAGGTGTAGGCTGAGGTGTTGAGGGGTAGGCGGATGTTTTTAGGGGTAGGCTGAGGGTGTTTAGGGGGAGACTGAGGCTGTTTGGTTGTAGGCTGAATGTGTTTAGGGGAGACTGAGGGTGTTAAGGGGTACGCTGAGTGTGTTTAGGGTAGGCTGAGGGTGTTAAGGGGTAGGTGAGGGTGTTTTGGGGGAGACTGAGGGTGTTTCGGGGTAGGCTGAGGGTGTATAGGCGTAGGCTGAGGTTGTTTATTGGTAGGCTGAGGGTGTTTAGTGTTAGGCTGAGGGTGTTTAGGGGTAGGCTGAGGGTGTTTAGGGTTAGGCTGTGGGTGTCCAGGGGGAGTCTGAGGGTGTTTAGTGGTAGGCTGAGGGTGTTTAGGGGTAGGCTGAGGGTGTTTAGGGGGGAGACTGAGGGTGTTTAGGGGTAGGGTGAGGGTGTTTAGGTGTAGGCTGAGTGTGTTTAGGTGTAGGCTGAGTGTGTTTAGGTGGAGACTGAGGGTTTTTAGGGGTAGGCTGAGGATGTTCAGGGGTAGCGTGAGGGTGTTTAGGGGTAGGCTGAGGATGTTTAGGGGTAGGCTGAGGGTCTCCAGGGGGAGACTGAGGGTGTTTAATGGGAGACTGAGGGTTTTTAGGGGGAGACTGAGGGTGTTTAAGGGTAGGCTGAGGTTGTTTAGGGGTCGGCTGAGGTTGTCCAGGGGGATACTGAGGGTGTTTAGGGGTAGGGGGAGGGTGTTTAGGTGTAGGCTGAGAGTGTTTAGGGGGATACTGAGGGTGTTTAGGGGGAGACTGAGGGTGTTTAGGGGTAGACTGAGCTTGTTTGGTGGTAGGCTAAGGGTTTCCAGGGGGAAACTGAGGGTGTTTAGGGGTAGGCTGAGGGTGTTTAAGGGTAGGGTGAGGATTTTTAGGGGTAGGCTGAGGGTGTTTAGAGGCAGACTGAGGGTGTTCAGGAGTAGACTGAGGGTGTTTAGGTGGAGACTGAGGGTGTTTAGGTGGTGACTGAGGTTGTTTAGGTGTTGGCTGAGGTGTTGAGCGGTAGGCGGAGGTTGTTAGGAGTAGGCTGAGGGTGTTTAGGGGGAGACTGCGGCTGTTTGGTTGTAGGCTGAATGGGTTTCGGGGGAGACTGAGGGTGTTAAGGGGTAGGCTGAGGGTGTTTAGGGGAGACTGAGGGTGTTAAGGGGTACGCTGAGTGTGTTTAGGGTAGGCTGAGGGTGTTAAGGGGTAGGCTGAGGGTATTTAGTGTGAGACTGAGGGTGTTTAGGGGTAGGCTGAGGGTGTTTATGGGGAGACTGAGGGTGTATTGGGGTAGGCTGAGGGTGTTCAGGGGGAGACTGAGGGTGTTTAGTGGTAGGCTCAGGGTGTTTAGGGGTAGGCTGAGGGTGTTAAGTGGGAGACTGAGGGTGTTTAGGGGTAGGCTGAGGGTGTTAAGGAGGAGACTGAGGGTGTTTAGTGGTAGGCTGAGGGTGTTTAGGTGTAGGCTGAGGGTGTTTAGGGGTAGGCTGAGGGTGTTTAGGTGTAGGCTGAGGGTGTACGGTGTAGGCTGAGGTTGTTTAGGTGTAGGCTGAGGGTGTATAGGGGTAGGCTGAGGGTTTTTAGGGGAGACTGAGGATGATTAGGGGTAGGCTGAGGGTGTTTTAGCGTAGGCTGAGGGTGTCCAGGGATAGGCTCAGGGTATTTTGGGGTAGGCTGAGGGTGTTTAAGGGTAGGCTGAGGGTGTTTAGGAGGAGACTGAGTGTGTCCAGGGGGAGACTGATGGATTTTAGGGGTAGGCTGAGGGTGTCCGGGGGAGACTGAGGGTGTTTAGGGGTAGGCTGAGAGTGTTTATGGGTAGGCTGAGGGTGATTAGGGGGCGACTGAGGGTGTCCAGGGGTAGGCTGAGGGTGTTTAGGGGTAGCCTGTGGGTGTATAGGGGTAGGCTGAGGGTGTTTAGGGGTAGGCTGAGGGTGTTTAGGGGGAGACTGAGGGTGTCCAGGGGGAGACAGATGAAGTTTAGGGAAGGCTGAGGGTGTCCAGGGGGAGACTGAGGGTGTTTAGGGGTAGGCTGAGGGTGTTTAGGGGTAGGGTGAGGGTGTTTAGGGGGAGACGAAGGGTCTCCAGGGGTAGGCTGAGGGTGTTTAGGGGTAGGCTGAGTGAGTTTAGGGGTAGGTTGAGGGTGTTTAGGGGTAGGCTGTGGTTGTCCAGGGGGAGACTGAGGGTGTTTAGGGGTAGGCTGAGGATGTTTAGGGGTAGGCTGAGGGTGTTTAGGGGTAGGGTGATGGTGTTTAGGGGTAGGCTGAGTGTGTCTAGGTGTAGGCTGAGGGTGTTTAGGGGGAAACTGAGGGTTTTTAGGGGTAGGCTGAGGGTGTTTAGCGGAAGGCTAAGGGTGTTTAGGGGTAGGCTGAGGTTGTTTAGGGGTAGGCTGAGGGTGTTTAGGGTTAGGCTGAGGGTGTTTAGGGGTAGGCTGATGGTGTTTAGGTCTAGGCTGAGGGTATATAGGGGTAGGCTGAGGGTGTTTAGGGGAGACTGAGGGTGTTAAGGTGTACGCTGAGGGTGTTTAGGGTAGGCTGAGGGTGTTAAGGTGTAGACTGAGGGTGTTTAGGGGCAGAATGAGGGTGTTTAGGGGGAGGCTGTGGGTGTTTATGGGGAGACTTAGGGTGTTAAGGGGTAGGCTGAGGATGTTCAGGGGGAGACTGAGGGTGTTTAGGGGGAGACAGAGGGTGTTTATGGGTAGGCTGAGGGTGTTTAGGGGTAGGCTGAGGGTGTTTAGGTGTAGGCTGAGGGTGTTAAGCGGGAGACTGAGGGTGTTTAGGGGTAGACTGAGGTTGTTTAGTGGCAGGCTGAGGGTGTTTAAGTGTAGGCTGAGTTTGGTTAGGGGTAGGCTGAGGGTGTTTAGGGGGAGACTGATGGTGTCCAGGGGGAGACTGATGGAGTTTAGGGGTAGGCTGAGGGTGTCCAGGGGGAGTCTGAGGGTGTTTAGTGGTAGGCTGAGGGTGTTTAGGGGTAGGCTGAGGGTGTTTAGGGGGAGACTGAGGGTGTTTAGGGGTAGGGTGAGGGTGTTTAGGTGTAGGCTGAGTGTGTTTAGGTGTAGGTTGAGTGTGTTTAGGTGGAGACTGAGGGTTTTTAGGGGTAGGCTGAGGATGTTCAGGGGTAGCGTGAGGGTGTTTAGGGGTAGGCTGAGTGTGTTTAGGTGTAGGCTGAGGGTCTCCAGGGGGAGACTGAGGGTGTTTAATGGGAGACTGAGGGTGTTTAAGGGGAGACAGAGGGTGTTTAGGGGTAGGCTGAGGGTGTTTAGGGGTAGGCTGAGGGTGTTTAGGGGTAGGCTGAGGTTGTTTAGTGGTAGGCTGAGGTTGTTTAGGGGTCGGCTGAGGTTGTCCAGGGGGATACTGAGGGTGTTTAGGGGTAGGGGGAGGGTGTTTAGGTGTAGGCTGAGAGTGTTTAGGGGGATACTGAGGGTGTTTAGGGGGAGACTGAGGGTGTTTAGGGGTAGACTGAGCTTGTTTGGTGGTAGGCTAAGGGTTTCCAGGGGGAAACTGAGGGTGTTTAGGGGTAGGGTGAGGATTTTTAGAGGCAGACTGAGGGTGTTCAGGAGTAGACTGAGGGTGTTTAGGTGGAGACTGAGGGTGTTTAGGTGGTGACTGAGGTTGTTTAGGTGTTGGCTGAGGTGTTGAGGGGTAGGCGGAGGTTGTTAGGAGTAGGCTGAGGGTGTTTAGGGGGAGACTGAGGCTGTTTGGTTGTAGGCTGAATGGGTTTAGGGGGAGACTGAGGGTGTTAAGGGGTACGCTGAGTGTGTTTAGGGTAGGCTGAGGGTGTTAAGGGGTAGGCTGAGGGTATTTAGTGTGAGACTGAGGGTGTTTAGGGGTAGGCTGAGGGTGTTTATGGGGAGACTGAGGGTGTATTGGGGTAGGCTGAGGGTGTTCAGGGGGAGACTGAGGGTGTTTAGTGGTAGGCTCAGGGTGTTTAGGGGTAGGCTGAGGGTGTTAAGTGGGAGACTGAGGGTGTTTAGGGGTAGGCTGAGGGTGTTAAGGAGGAGACTGAGGGTGTTTAGTGGTAGGCTGAGGGTGTTTAGGTGTAGGCTGAGGGTGTTTAGGGGTAGGCTGAGGGTGTTTAGGTGTAGGCTGAGGGTGTACGGTGTAGGCTGAGGGTGTTTAGGGGTAGGCTGAGGGTGTTAAGAGGGAGACTGAGGGTGTTTAAGGGTAGGCTGAGGGTGTTAAGGGGGAGACTGAGGGTGTTTAGGGGTAGGCTGAGGGTGTTTAGTGTAGGCTGAGGGTGTATAGGGGTAGGCTGAGGGTTTTTAGGGGAGACTGAGGATGATTAGGGGTAGGCTGAGGGTGTTTTAGCGTAGGCTGAGGGTGTCCAGGGATAGGCTCAGGGTATTTTGGGGTAGGCTGAGGGTGTTTAAGGGTAGGCTGAAGGTGTTTAGGAGGAGACTGAGTGTGTCCAGGGGGAGACTGATGGATTTTAGGGGCAGGCTGAGGGTGTCCGGGGGAGACTGAGGGTGTTTAGGGGTAGGCTGAGAGTGTTTATGGGTAGGCTGAGGGTGATTAGGGGGCGACTGAGGGTGTCCAGGGGTAGGCTGAGGGTGTTTAGGGGTAGCCTGTGGGTGTATAGGGGTAGGCTGAGGGTGTTTAGGGGTAGGCTGAGGGTGTTTAGGGGGAGACTGAGGGTGTTTAGGGGGAGACTGAGGGTGTCCAGGGGGAGACAGATGAAGTTTAGGGAAGGCTGAGGGTGTCCAGGGGGAGACTGAGGGTGTTTAGGGGTAGGCTGAGGGTGTTTAGGGGTAGGGTGAGGGTGTTTAGGGGGAGACGAAGGGTCTCCAGGGGTAGGCTGAGGGTGTTTAGGGGGAGACTGAGGGTGTTTAGGGGTAGGCTGAGTGTGTTTAGGGGTAGGTTGAGGGTGTTTAGGGGTAGGCTGTGGTTGTCCAGGGGGAGACTGAGGGTGTTTAGGGGTAGGCTGAGGGTGTTTATGTGTAGGCTGAGGCTGTTTAGGGGTAGGGTGAGGGTGTTTAGGGGTAGGCTGAGGGAGTTTAGGGGGAGACTGAGGGTGTTTAGGAAGAGACTGTGGGTGTTTAAGTGGAGACTGAGGGTGTTTAGGTGTAGGCTGAGGTGTTGAGGGGTAGGCAGACGTTTTTAGGGGTAGGCTGAGGGTGTTTAGGGGGAGACTGAGGCTGTTTGGTTGTAGGCTGAATGTGTTTAGGGGAGACTGAGGGTGTTAAGGGGTACGCTGAGTGTGTTTAGGGTAGGCTGAGGGTGTTAAGGGGTAGGTGAGGGTGTTTAGGGGGAGACTGAGGGTGTTTAGGGGGAGACAGAGGGTGTTTAGGAGTAGGCTGAGCGTGTTTAGGGGTAGGCTGAGGGTGTTTAGTGGTAGGCTGAGTGTGTTAAGGGGTAGGCTAAGGGTGTTAAGGGGGAGGCTGAGGGTGTTTAGGGGTAGGCTGAGGGTGTTTAGGTGTAGGCTGAGTGTGTTTAGGTGGAGACTGAGGGTTTTTAGGGGTAGGCTGAGGATGTTCAGGGGTAGGCTGAGGGTGTTAAGGGGTAGGCTGAGAGTGTTTAGGGGGAGACTGATGGTGTCCAGGGGGAGACTGATGGAGTTTAGGGGTAGGCTGAGGGTGTCCAGGGGGAGTTTGAGGGTGTTTAGTGGTAGGCTGAGGGTGTTTAGGGGTAGGCTGAGGGTGTTTAGGGGGAGACTGAGGGTGTTTAGGGGTAGGGTGAGGGTGTTTAGGTGTAGGCTGAGTGTGTTTAGGTGTAGGCTGAGTGTGTTTAGGTGGAGACTGAGGGTTTTTAGGGGTAGGCTGAGTGTGTTTAGGTGTAGGCTGAGGGTCTCCAGGGGGAGACTGAGGGTGTTTAATGGGAGACTGAGGGTGTTTAAGGGGAGACAGAGGGTGTTTAGGGGTAGGCTGAGGGTGTTTAGGGGTAGGCTGAGGGTGTTTAGGGGTAGGCTGAGGGTGTTTAGTGGTAGGCTGAGGTTGTTTAGGGGTCGGCTGAGGTTGTCCAGGGGGATACTGAGGGTGTTTAGGGGTAGGGGGAGGGTGTTTAGGGGTAGGCTGAGAGTGTTTAGGGGGATACTGAGGGTGTTTAGGGGGAGACTGAGGATGTTTAGGGGTAGACTGAGCTTGTTTGGTGGTAGGCTAAGGGTTTCCAGGGGGAAACTGAGGGTGTTTAGGGGTAGGCTGAGGGTGTTTAAGGGTAGGGTGAGGATTTTTAGGGGTAGGCTGAGGGTGTTTAGAGGCAGACTGAGGGTGTTCAGGAGTAGACTGAGCGTGTTAAGGGGTAGAATGAGGGTGTTTAGGGGTAGACTGAGGGTGTTTAGGTGGAGACTGAGGCTGTTTGGTTGTAGGCTGAATGGGTTTCGGGGGAGACTGAGGGTGTTAAGGGGTACGCTGAGTGTGTTTAGGGTAGGCTGAGGGTGTTAAGGGGTAGGCTGAGGGTATTTAGTGTGAGACTGAGGGTGTTTAGGGGTAGGCTGAGGGTGTTTATGGGGAGACTGAGGGTGTTTAGTGGTAGGCTCAGGGTGTTTAGGGGTAGGCTGAGGGTGTTAAGTGGGAGACTGAGGGTGTTTAGGGGTAGGCTGAGGGTGTTAAGGAGGAGACTGAGGGTGTTTAGTGGTAGGCTGAGGGTGTTTAGGTGTAGGCTGAGGGTGTTTAGGGGTAGGCTGAGGGTGTTTAGGTGTAGGCTGAGGGTGTACGGTGTAGGCTGAGGGTGTTTAGGGGTAGGCTGAGGGTGTTAAGAGGGAGACTGAGGGTGTTTAAGGGTAGGCTGAGAGTGCTAAGAAAGAGACTGAGGGTGTTTAGGGGTAGGCTGAGGGTGTTTTAGCGTAGGCTGAGGGTGTCCAGGGCTGGCTGAGTGTGTTTAGGGATAGGCTCAGGGTATTTTGGGGTAGGCTGAGGGTGTTTAAGGGTAGGCTGAGGGTGTTTAGGGGGAGACTGAGTGTGTCCAGGGGGAGACTGATGGATTTTAGGGGTAGGCTGAGGGTGTCCGGGGGAGACTGAGGGTGTTTAGGGGTAGGCTGAGAGTGTTTATGGGTAGGCTGAGGGTGATTAGGGGGCGACTGAGGGTGTCCAGGGGTAGGCTGAGGGTGTTTAGGGGTAGCCTGTGGATGTATAGGGGTAGGCTGAGGGTGTTTAGGGGTAGGCTGAGGGTGTTTAGGGGGAGACTGAGGGTGTCCAGGGGGAGACAGATGAAGTTTTGGGAAGGCTGAGGGTGTCCAGGGGGAGACTGAGGGTGTTTAGGGGTAGGCTGAGGGTGTTTAGGGGTAGGGTGAGGGTGTTTAGGGGGAGACGAAGGGTCTCCAGGGGTAGGCTGAGGGTGTTTAGGGGTAGGCTGAGTGAGTTTAGGGGTAGGTTGAGGGTGTTTAGGGGTAGGCTGTGGTTGTCCAGGGGGAGACTGAGTGTGTTTAGGGGTAGGCTGAGGATGTTTAGGGGTAGGCTGATGGTGTTTAGGGGTAGGGTGATGGTGTTTAGGGGTAGGCTGAGTGTGTTTAGGTGTAGGCTGAGGGTGTTTAGGGGGAAACTGAGGGTTTTTAGGGGTAGGCTGAGGGTGTTTAGCGGAAGGCTAAGGGTGTTTATTGGAAGACTGAGGGTGTTTAGTGGGAGACAGAGGGTGTTTAGGGGTAGGTTGAGGGTGTTTAGGGGTAGGATGAGGTTGTTTAGGGGTAGGCTGAGGTTGTCCGGGGGAGACTGAGGGTGTTTATGGGTAGGGTGAGGGTGTTTAGGGGTAGGCTGAGGGAGTTTAGGGGGAGACTGAGGGTGTTTAGGAAGAGACTGTGGGTGTTTAAGTGGAGACTGAGGGTGTTTAGGTGTAGGCTGAGGTGTTGAGGGGTAGGCAGACGTTTTTAGGGGTAGGCTGAGGGTGTTTAGGGGGAGACTGAGGCTGTTTGGTTGTAGGCTGAATGTGTTTAGGGGAGACTGAGGGTGTTAAGGTGTACGCTGAGTGTGTTTAGGGTAGGCTGAGGGTGTTAAGGGGTAGGTGAGGGTGTTTAGGGGGAGACTGAGGGTGTTTAGGTTGGAGACAGAGGGTGTTTAGGAGTAGGCTGAGCGTGTTTAGGGGTAGGCTGAGGGTGTTTAGTGGTAGGCTGAGTGTGTTAAGGGGTAGGCTAAGGGTGTTAAGGGGGAGGCTGAGGGTGTTTAGGGGTAGGCTGAGGGTATTTTGGGGTAGGCTGAGGGTGTTTAGGGGGAGACTGAGGGTGTTTATGTGAAGGATGAGGGTGTTTAGGGGTAGGCTGAGGGTGTTAAGGGGTAGGCTGAGGGTGTTTATGGGGAGACTGAGGGTGTCCAGGGGGAGTCTGATGGTGTTTAGGGGTAGGCTGAGGGTATTTAGGGGAAGGCTGAGGGTGTTTAGGGGGAGACTGAGGGTGTTTAGGGGTAGGGTGAGGGTGTTTAGGGGTAGGCTGAGGGTGTTTAGGGGTAGGCTGAGGGTTTTTAGGTGTAGGCTGAGGGTGTTTAGGGGCAGACTGAGGGTGTTCAGGTGTAGACTGAGGGTGTTTAGGGGTAGGCTGAGGGTGTTTAGTGGTAGACTGAGGGTGTTTAGGTGGAGACTGAGGGTGTTTAGGGGAAGGCTGAGGGTGTTAAGGGGTAGGCTGAGGGTGTTTAGGTGGAGACTGAGGGTTTTTAGGGGTAGGCTGAGTGTGTTTAGGTGTAGGCTGAGGGTCTCCAGGGGGAGACTGAGGGTGTTTAATGGGAGACTGAGGGTGTTTAAGGGGAGACAGAGGGTGTTTAGGGGTAGGCTGAGGGTGTTTAGGGGTAGGCTGAGGGTGTTTAGGGGTAGGCTGAGGGTGTTTAGTGGTAGGCTGAGGTTGTTTAGGGGTCGGCTGAGGTTGTCCAGGGGGATACTGAGGGTGTTTAGGGGTAGGGGGAGGGTGTTTAGGGGTAGGCTGAGAGTGTTTAGGGGGATACTGAGGGTGTTTAGCGGGAGACTGAGGGTGTTTAGGGGTAGACTGAGCTTGTTTGGTGGTAGGCTAAGGGTTTCCAGGGGGAAACTGAGGGTGTTTAGGGGTAGGCTGAGGGTGTTTAAGGGTAGGGTGAGGATTTTTAGGGGTAGGCTGAGGGTGTTTAGAGGCAGACTGAGGGTGTTCAGGAGTAGACTGAGCGTGTTAAGGGGTAGAATGAGGGTGTTTAGGGGTAGACTGAGGGTGTTTAGGTGGAGACTGAGGCTGTTTGGTTGTAGGCTGAATGGGTTTCGGGGGAGACTGAGGGTGTTAAGGGGTACGCTGAGTGTGTTTAGGGTAGGCTGAGGGTGTTAAGGGGTAGGCTGAGGGTATTTAGTGTGAGACTGAGGGTGTTTAGGGGTAGGCTGAGGGTGTTTATGGGGAGACTGAGGGTGTTTAGTGGTAGGCTCAGGGTGTTTAGGGGTAGGCTGAGGGTGTTAAGTGGGAGACTGAGGGTGTTTAGGGGTAGGCTGAGGGTGTTAAGGAGGAGACTGAGGGTGTTTAGTGGTAGGCTGAGGGTGTTTAGGTGTAGGCTGAGGGTGTTTAGGGGTAGGCTGAGGGTGTTTAGGTGTAGGCTGAGGGTGTACGGTGTAGGCTGAGGGTGTTTAGGGGTAGGCTGAGGGTGTTAAGAGGGAGACTGAGGGTGTTTAAGGGTAGGCTGAGAGTGCTAAGAAAGAGACTGAGGGTGTTTAGGGGTAGGCTGAGGGTGTTTTAGCGTAGGCTGAGGGTGTCCAGGGCTGGCTGAGTGTGTTTAGGGATAGGCTCAGGGTATTTTGGGGTAGGCTGAGGGTGTTTAAGGGTAGGCTGAGGGTGTTTAGGGGGAGACTGAGTGTGTCCAGGGGGAGACTGATGGATTTTAGGGGTAGGCTGAGGGTGTCCGGGGGAGACTGAGGGTGTTTAGGGGTAGGCTGAGAGTGTTTATGGGTAGGCTGAGGGTGATTAGGGGGCGACTGAGGGTGTCCAGGGGTAGGCTGAGGGTGTTTAGGGGTAGCCTGTGGATGTATAGGGGTAGGCTGAGGGTGTTTAGGGGTAGGCTGAGGGTGTTTAGGGGGAGACTGAGGGTGTCCAGGGGGAGACAGATGAAGTTTTGGGAAGGCTGAGGGTGTCCAGGGGGAGACTGAGGGTGTTTAGGGGTAGGCTGAGGGTGTTTAGGGGTAGGGTGAGGGTGTTTAGGGGGAGACGAAGGGTCTCCAGGGGTAGGCTGAGGGTGTTTAGGGGTAGGCTGAGTGAGTTTAGGGGTAGGTTGAGGGTGTTTAGGGGTAGGCTGTGGTTGTCCAGGGGGAGACTGAGTGTGTTTAGGGGTAGGCTGAGGATGTTTAGGGGTAGGCTGATGGTGTTTAGGGGTAGGGTGATGGTGTTTAGGGGTAGGCTGAGTGTGTTTAGGTGTAGGCTGAGGGTGTTTAGGGGGAAACTGAGGGTTTTTAGGGGTAGGCTGAGGGTGTTTAGCGGAAGGCTAAGGGTGTTTATTGGAAGACTGAGGGTGTTTAGTGGGAGACAGAGGGTGTTTAGGGGTAGGTTGAGGGTGTTTAGGGGTAGGATGAGGTTGTTTAGGGGTAGGCTGAGGTTGTCCGGGGGAGACTGAGGGTGTTTATGGGTAGGGTGAGGGTGTTTAGGGGTAGGCTGAGGGAGTTTAGGGGGAGACTGAGGGTGTTTAGGAAGAGACTGTGGGTGTTTAAGTGGAGACTGAGGGTGTTTAGGTGTAGGCTGAGGTGTTGAGGGGTAGGCAGACGTTTTTAGGGGTAGGCTGAGGGTGTTTAGGGGGAGACTGAGGCTGTTTGGTTGTAGGCTGAATGTGTTTAGGGGAGACTGAGAGTGTTAAGGTGTACGCTGAGTGTGTTTAGGGTAGGCTGAGGGTGTTAAGGGGTAGGTGAGGGTGTTTAGGGGGAGACTGAGGGTGTTTAGGTTGGAGACAGAGGGTGTTTAGGAGTAGGCTGAGCGTGTTTAGGGGTAGGCTGAGGGTGTTTAGTGGTAGGCTGAGTGTGTTAAGGGGTAGGCTAAGGGTGTTAAGGGGGAGGCTGAGGGTGTTTAGGGGTAGGCTGAGGGTATTTTGGGGTAGGCTGAGGGTGTTTAGGGGGAGACTGAGGGTGTTTATGTGAAGGATGAGGGTGTTTAGGGGTAGGCTGAGGGTGTTAAGGGGTAGGCTGAGGGTGTTTATGGGGAGACTGAGGGTGTCCAGGGGGAGTCTGATGGTGTTTAGGGGTAGGCTGAGGGTATTTAGGGGAAGGCTGAGGGTGTTTAGGGGGAGACTGAGGGTGTTTAGGGGTAGGGTGAGGGTGTTTAGGGGTAGGCTGAGGGTGTTTAGGGGTAGGCTGAGGGTTTTTAGGTGTAGGCTGAGGGTGTTTAGGGGCAGACTGAGGGTGTTCAGGTGTAGACTGAGGGTGTTTAGGGGTAGGCTGAGGGTGTTTAGTGGTAGACTGAGGGTGTTTAGGTGGAGACTGAGGGTGTTTAGGGGAAGGCTGAGGGTGTTAAGGGGTAGGCTGAGGGTGTTTAGGGGGAGACTGAGGGTGTCCAGGGGTAGGCTGAGGGTGTTTAGGGGTTGGCTGAGGGGCTTCCAGGGGGAGACTGAGGGTGTTTTGGTGGAGACTGATCGTGTTTAGGGGTTGGCTGAGGGGCTTCCAGTGGTAGGCTGAGGGTGTTTAGGGGCATGCTGAGGGTGTATTGGGGCAGGCTGAGGGTGTTTAGGGGTAGGCTGAGGGTGTTTAGGGGGAGACTGAGGGTGTCCAGGGGGTGACAGATGGAGTTTAGGGGTAGGCTGCGGGTTTTCCAGGGTGAGACTAAGGTTGTTTAGGGGTAGGCTGAGGGAGTTTATGGGGAGACTGAGGGTGTTTAGGGGTAGGCTGAGGGTGTTTAAGGGTAGGCTGAGCGTGTTTAGGGGTAGGCTGAGGGTGTTTAAGGGTAGGCTGAGGGTGTTAAGGGGAGACTGAGGGTGTTTAGGGGTAGGCTGAGGGTTTTTAGGGGTAGGCTGAGGGTGTTTAGGGGGAGACTGAGGTTGTTTAGGGGGAGACTGAGGGTGATTAGGGGTAGGCTGAGGGTGTTTTAGGGTAGGCTGAGGTTGTCCAGGTGTGGCTGAGTGTGTTTAGGGGTAGACTGAGGGTGTTTAGCTGTAGGCTGAAGGTGTTTAGGTGTAGGCTGCGGGTGGTTAGGGGTAGGCTGAGAGTGTTTAGGGGGAGACTGAGTGTGTCCAGGGGGAGACTGATGGAGTTTAGGTGTAGGCTGAGGGTGTCCAGGAGGAGACTGAGGGTGTTTAGGGGTAGGATGAGGGTGTCCAGGGGGAGACTGAGGGTGTTTAGGGGTAGGCTGAGGGTTTTTAGGGGTAGGATTAGGATGATTAGGGGGCGACTGAGGGTGTCCTGGGGTAGGCTGAGGGTGTTTAGTGGTAGGCTGAGGGTGTACAGGGGTAGGCTGAGGGTGTTTAGGGGTAGGCTGAGGGTTTTTAGGGAAGGCTGAGTGTGTCCAGGGGGAGAGTGAGGGTGTTTAGGGGTAGGCTGAGGGTGTTTAGGGGTAGGCTGAGGGTGTTTAGGGGTAGGTTGAGGGTGTTTAGGGGTAGGTTGAGGGTGTTTAGGGGTAGGCTGAGGGTGTTTAAGGGTAGGCTGAGGGTGTTTAGGGGGAGACTGAGTGTGTCCAGGGAGAGACTGATGGAGTTTAGGGGTAGGCTGCGGGTGTCCAGGGGGAGACTGAGGGTGTTTAGGGGTAGGCTGAGAGTGTTTATGGGTAGGCTGAGGGTGTTTAGGGGGAGACTGAGGGTGTCCAGGGGGAGACAGATGGAGTTTAGGGAAGGCTGAGGGTGTCCAGGGAGAGACTGAGGGTGTTTAGGGGTAGGCTGAGGGTGTTTCGGTGTAGGCTGAGGGTGTTTAGGGGGAGACTAAGGGTGTCCAGGGGTAGGCTGAGGGTTTTTAGGGGTAGGCTGAGGGAGTTTAGGGGTAGGTTGAGGGTGTTTAGGGGTAGGCTGTGGGTGTCCAGGGGGAGACTGAGGGTGTTTAGGTGTAGGCCGAGGGTGTTTAGGGGTAGGCTGAGGTTGTTTAGGGGTAGGCTGAGGGTGTTTAGGGGTAGGGTGAGGGTGTTTAGGGTTAGGCTGAGTGTGTTTAGGTGTAGGCTGAGGGTGTT
Organism: Isurus oxyrinchus; assembly: GCA_026770705.1. Lineage (NCBI taxonomy): Eukaryota > Metazoa > Chordata > Chondrichthyes > Lamniformes > Lamnidae > Isurus > Isurus oxyrinchus. Next base: position 1,051,190 of record JANJGN010000103.1, on the reverse strand, counting down.
TAGGTGGAGACTGAGGGTTTTTAGGGGTAAGCTGAGGGTGTTTAGCGGTAGGCTAAGGGTGTTTAGTGGGAGACTGAGGGTGTTTAGCGGGAGACAGAGGGTGTTTAGGGGTAGGTTGATGGTGTTTAGGGGTAGGATGAGGTTGTTTAGGGGTAGGCTGAGGTTGTCCAGGGGGAGACTGAGGGTGTTTAGGGGTAGGGTGAGGGTGTTTAGGTGTAGGCTGAGGGTGTTTAGGGGGAGACTGAGGGTGTTTAGGTGGAGACTGTGAGTGTTTAGGTGGAGACTGAGGGTGTTTAGGAGTAGGCTGAGGTGTTGAGGGGCAGGTGGACGTTTTTAGGGGTAGGCTGAGGGTGTTTAGGGGGAGACTGAGGGTGTTAAGGGGTACGCTGAGTGTGTTTAGGGTAGGCTGAGGGTGTTAAGGGGTAGGTGAGGGTGTTTAGGGGGAGACTGAGGGTGTTTAGGAGTAGGCTGAGGGTGTATAGGCGTAGGCTGAGGTTGTTTAGGGGTAGGCTGAGGGTGTTTAGGGTTAGGCTGAGGGTGTTTAGGGGTCGGCTGATGGTGTTTAGGTCTAGGCTGAGGGTGTGTAGGGGTAGGCTGAGGGTGTTTAGGGAAGACTGAGGGTGTTAAGGTGTACGCTGAGGGTGTTTAGGGTAGGCTGAGGGTGTTAAGGTGTAGACTGAGGGTGTTTAGGGGGATACTGAGGGTGTTTAGGGGGAGGCTGTGGGTGTTTATGGGGAGACTTAGGGTGTTTAGGGGTAGGCTGAGGGTGTTCAGGGGGAGAATGAGGGTGTTAAGGGGGAGACAGAGGGTGTTTATGGGTAGGCTGAGGGTGTTTAGTGGTAGGCTGAGGGTGTTTAGGTGTAGGCTGAGGGTGTTAAGCGGGAGACTGAGGGTGTTTAGGGGTAGACTGAGGTTGTTTAGGGGTAGGCTGAGGGTGTTTATGTGTAGGCAGAGTTTGGTTAGGGGTAGGCTGAGGGTATTTTGGGGTAGGCTGAGGGTGTTTAGGGGAAGACTGAGGGTGTTTATGTGAAGGCTGAGGGTGTTTAGGGTTAGGCTGAGGGTGTTAAGGGGTAGGCTGAGGGTGTTTAGGGGGAGACTGAGGGTGTCCTGGGGGAGACTGATGGAGTTTAGGGGTTGGCTGAGGGTGTCCAGGGGCAGTCTGAGGGTGTTTAGGGGTAGGCTGAGGGTGTTTAGGGGTAGGCTGAGGGTGTTTAGGTGTAGGCTGAGGGTGTTTAGGTGGAGACTGAGTGTTTTTAGGGGTAGGCTGAGGGTGTTTAGGGGTAGGGTGAGGGTGTTTAGGGGTAGGCTGAGTGTGTTTAGGTGTAGGCTGAGGGTGTTTAGGGGTAGGCTGAGGGTGTTTAAGGGGAGACAGAGGGTGTTTAGGGGTAGGCTGAGGGTGTTTAGGTGTAGGATGAGGGTGTTTAGGGGTAGGCTGAGGTTGTTTAGGGGTAGGCTGAGGTTGTCCAGGGGGATACTGAGGGTGTTTAGGGGTAGGGGGGGGATGTTTAGATGTAGGCTGAGGGTGTTTAGGGGGATACTGAGGGTGTTTAGGGGGAGACTGAGGGTGTTTAGGGGTAGACTGAGCGTGTTTGGTGGTAGGCTAAGTGTTTCCAGGGGGAAACTGAGGGTGTTTAGGGGTAGACTGAGGGTGTTTAGGGGTAGGCTGAGGGTTTTTAGGGGTAGGCTGAGGGTGTTTAGAGGTAGACTGAGGGTGTTCAGGAGTAGACTGAGGGTGTTAAGGGGTAGGATGAGGGTGTTTAGGGGTAGACTGAGGGTGTTTAGGTGGAGACTGAGGGTGTTTTGGTGGAGACTGAGGTAGTTTAGGTGTAGGCTGAGGTGTTGAGGGGTAGATGGAGGTTGTTAGGAGTAGGCTGAGGGTGTTTAGGGGGAGACTGAGGCTGTTTGGTTGTAGGCTGAATGGGTTTAGGGGGAGACTGAGGGTGTTAAGGGGTACGCTGAGTGTGTTTAGGGTAGGCTGAGGGTGTTAAGGGGTAGGCTGAGGGTATTTAGTGTGAGACTGAGGGTGTTTAGGGGTAGGCTGAGGGTGTTTATGGGGAGACTGAGGGTGTTTTGGGGTAGTCTGAGGGTGTTCAGGGGGAGACTGAGGGTGTTTAGTGGTAGGCTCAGGGTGTTTAGGGGTAGGCTGAGGGTGTTAAGTGGGAGACTGAGGGTGTTTAGGGGTAGGCTGAGGGTGTTAAGGAGGAGACTGAGGGTGTTTAGTGGTAGGCTGAGGGTGTTTAGGTGTAGGCTGAGGGTGTACGGTGTAGGCTGAGGGTGTTTATTGGAGACTGAGAGTGTTAAGGTGTACGCTGAGGCTGTGTAGGGTAGGCTGAGGGTGTTAAGGGGTAGGCTGAGGGTGTTTAGGGGGAGACTGAGGGTGTTTAGGGGTAGGCTGAGGGTGTTAAGAGGGAGACTGAGGGTGTTTAGGGGTAGGCTGAGGGTGCTAAGAAAGAGACTGAGGGTGTTTAGGGGTAGGCTGAGGGTTTTTAGGTGTAGGCTGAGGGTGTTTAGGGGGAGACTGAGGCTGTTTGGTTGTAGGCTGAATGGGTTTAGGGGGAGACTGAGGGTGTTAAGGGGTACGCTGAGTGTGTTTAGGGTAGGCTGAGGGTGTTAAGGGGTAGGCTGAGGGTATTTAGTGTGAGACTGAGGGTGTTTAAGGGTAGACTGAGGGTGTTTAGGAGTAGGCTGAATGTGTTTAGGGTTAGGATGCAGGTTGTTAGGGGTAGGCTGAGGGTGTTTAGGGGTAGGCTGAGGGTGTTTAGGGGGAGACTGAGTGTGTCCAGGGGGAGACTGATGGATTTTAGGGGTAGGCTGAGGGTGTCCGGGGTAGGCTGAGGGTGTTTAGGGGTAGGCTGAGGGTGTCCGGGGGAGACTGAGGGTGTTTAGGGGTAGGCTGAGAGTGTTTATGGGTAGGCTGATGGTGATTAGGGGGCGACTGAGGGTGTCCAGGGGTAGGCTGAGGGTGTTTAATGGTAGCCTGAGGGTGTATAGGGGTAGGCTGAGGGTGTTTAGGGGGAGACTGAGGGTGTCCAGGGGGAGACAGATGGAGTATAGGGAAGGCTGAGGGTGTGCAGGGGGAGACTGAGGGTGTTTAGGTGTAGGCTGAGGGTGTTTAGGGGTAGGGTGTGGGTGTTTAGGGGGAGACTAAGGGTGTCCAGGGGTAGGCTGAGGGTGTTTAGGGGTAGGCTGAGTGAGTTTAGGGGTAGGTTGCGGGTGTTTAGGGGTAGGCTGTGGTTGTCCAGGGGGAGACTGAGGGTGTTTAGGGGTAGGCTGAGGATGTTTAGAGGTAGGCTGAGGGTGTTTAGGGGTAGGGTGATGGTGTTTAGGGGTAGGCTGTGTGTGTTTAGGTGTAGGCTGAGGGTGTTTACGGGGAAACTGAGGGTTTTTAGGGGTAGGCTGAGGGTGTTTAGCGGAAGGCTAAGGGTGTTTATTGGAAGACTGAGGGTGTTTAGTGGGAGACAGAGGGTGTTTAGGGGTAGGTTGAGGGTGTTTAGGGGTAGGATGAGGTTGTTTAGGGGTAGGCTGAGGTTGTCCGGGGGAGACTGAGGGTGTTTAGGGGTAGGGTGAGGGTGTTAAGGGGTAGGCTGAGGGAGTTCAGGGGGAGACTGAGGGTGTTTAGGAAGAGACTGTGGGTGTTTAAGTGGAGACTGAGGGTGTTTAGGTGTAGGCTGAGGTGTTGAGGGGTAGGCAGACGTTTTTAGGGGTAGGCTGAGGGTGTTTAGGGGGAGACTGAGGCTGTTTGGTTGTAGGCTGAATGTGTTTAGGGGAGACTGAGGGTGTTAAGGGGTACGCTGAGTGTGTTTATGGTAGGCTGAGGGTGTTAAGGTGTAGGTGAGGGTGTTTAGGGGGAGACTGAGGGTGTTTAGGGGTAGGCTGCGGGTGTTTAGGGGGAGACTGAGTGTGTTTAGGGGTAGGCTGAGGGTGTTTAGGGGTCGGCTGAGGGTGTTTAGGGGTAGGCTGAGGGTTTCCATGGGGAGACTGAGGTTGTTTAGGGGTAGTCTGAGGGTGTTTAGGGTTAGGCTGAGGGTGTTTAGGGGTAGGCTGATGGTGTTTAGGTCTAGGCTGAGGGTGTATAGGTGTAGGCTGAGGGTGTTCAGTGGAGACTGCGGGTGTTAAGGTGTACGCTGAGGGTGTTTAGGGTAGGCTAAGGGTGTTAAGGTGTAGACTGAGGGTGTTTAGGGGTAGACTGAGGGTGTTTAGGGGTAGGCTGTGTGTGTTTATGGGGAGTCTGAGTGTGTCCAGGGGGAGACTGATGGAGTTTAGGTGTAGGCTGAGGGTGTCCAGGAGGAGACTGAGGGTGTTTAGGGGTAGGATGAGGGTGTCCAGGGGGAGACTGAGGGTGTTTAGGGGTAGGCTGAGGGTTTTTAGGGGTAGGATTAGGATGATTAGGGGGCGACTGAGGGTGTCCTGGGGTAGGCTGAGGGTGTTTAGTGGTAGGCTGAGGGTGTACAGGGGTAGGCTGAGGGTGTTTAGGGGTAGGCTGAGGGTGTTTAGGGGGAGACTGAGGGTGTCCAGGGGGAGACTGACGGAGTTTAGGGAAGGCTGAGTGTGTCCAGGGGGAGAGTGAGGGTGTTTAGGGGTAGGCTGAGGGTGTTTAGCGGTAGGCTGAGGGTGTTTAGGGGTAGGTTGAGGGTGTTTAGGGGTAGGTTGAGGGTGTTTAGGGGTAGGCTGAGGGTGGTTAGGGGTAGGCTGCGGGTGGTTAGGGGTAGGCTGAGGGTGTTTAGGGGGAGACTGAGTGTGTCCAGGGAGAGACTGATGGAGTTTAGGGGTAGGCTGCGGGTGTCCAGGGGGAGACTGAGGGTGTTTAGGGGTAGGCTGAGAGTGTTTATGGGTAGGCTGAGGGTGTTTAGGGGGAGACTGAGGGTGTCCAGGGGGAGACAGATGGAGTTTAGGGAAGGCTGAGGGTGTCCAGGGAGAGACTGAGGGTGTTTAGGGGTAGGCTGAGGGTGTTTCGGTGTAGGCTGAGGGTGTTTAGGGGGAGACTAAGGGTGTCCAGGGGTAGGCTGAGGGTTTTTAGGGGTAGGCTGAGGGAGTTTAGGGGTAGGTTGAGGGTGTTTAGGGGTAGGCTGTGGGTGTCCAGGGGGAGACTGAGGGTGTTTAGGTGTAGGCCGAGGGTGTTTAGGGGTAGGCTGAGGTTGTTTAGGGGTAGGCTGAGGGTGTTTAGGGGTAGGGTGAGGGTGTTTAGGGGTAGGCTGAGTGTGTTTAGGTGTAGGCTGAGGGTGTTTAGGTGGAGACTGAGGGTTTTTAGGGGTAAGCTGAGGGTGTTTAGCGGTAGGCTAAGGGTGTTTAGTGGGAGACTGAGGGTGTTTAGCGGGAGACAGAGGGTGTTTAGGGGTAGGTTGATGGTGTTTAGGGGTAGGATGAGGTTGTTTAGGGGTAGGCTGAGGTTGTCCAGGGGGAGACTGAGGGTGTTTAGGGGTAGGGTGAGGGTGTTTAGGTGTAGGCTGAGGGTGTTTAGGGGGAGACTGAGGCTGTTTAGGTGGAGACTGTGAGTGTTTAGGTGGAGACTGAGGGTGTTTAGGAGTAGGCTGAGGTGTTGAGGGGTAGGTGGACGTTTTTAGGGGTAGGCTGAGGGTGTTTAGGGGGAGACTGAGGCTGTTTGGTTGTAGGCTGAATGTGTTTAGGGGAGACTGAGGGTGTTAAGGGGTACGCTGAGTGTGTTTAGGGTAGGCTGAGGGTGTTAAGGGGTAGGTGAGGGTGTTTAGGGGGAGACTGAGGGTGTTTAGGAGTAGGCTGAGGGTGTATAGGCGTAGGCTGAGGTTGTTTAGGGGTAGGCTGAGGGTGTTTAGGGTTAGGCTGAGGGTGTTTAGGGGTCGGCTGATGGTGTTTAGGTCTAGGCTGAGGGTGTGTAGGGGTAGGCTGAGGGTGTTTAGGGAAGACTGAGGGTGTTAAGGTGTACGCTGAGGGTGTTTAGGGTAGGCTGAGGGTGTTAAGGTGTAGACTGAGGGTGTTTATGGGGAGACTTAGGGTGTTTAGGGGTAGGCTGAGGATGTTCGGGGGAGAATGAGGGTGTTAAGGGGGAGACAGAGGGTGTTTATGGGTAGGCTGAGGGTGTTTAGGGGTAGGCTGAGGGTGTTTAGGTGTAGGCTGAGGGTGTTAAGCGGGAGACTGAGGGTGTTTAGGGGTAGACTGAGGTTGTTTAGGGTTAGGCTGAGGGTGTTTATGTGTAGGCAGAGTTTGGTTAGGGGTAGGCTGAGGGTATTTTGGGGTAGGCTGAGGGTGTTTAGGGGAAGACTGAGGGTGTTTATGTGAAGGCTGAGGGTGTTTAGGGTTAGGCTGAGGGTGTTAAGGGGTAGGCTGAGGGTGTTTAGGGGGAGACTGAGGGTGTCCTGGGGGAGACTGATGGAGTTTAGGGGTAGGCTGAGGGTGTCCAGGGGCAGTCTGAGGGTGTTTAGGGGTAGGCTGAGGGTGTTTAGGGGTAGGCTGAGGGTGTTTAGGTGGAGACTGAGTGTTTTTAGGGGTAGGCTGAGGGTGTTTAGGGGTAGGGTGAGGGTGTTTAGGGGTAGGCTGAGTGTGTTTAGGTGTAGGCTGAGGGTGTCCAGGGGGAGACTGAGGGTGTTTAGTGGGAGACTGAGGGTGTTTAAGGGGAGACAGAGGGTGTTTAGGGGTAGGCTGAGGGTGTTTAGGTGTAGGATGAGGGTGTTTAGGGGTAGGCTGAGGTTGTTTAGGGGTAGGCTGAGGTTGTCCAGGGGGATACTGAGGGTGTTTAGGGGTAGGGGGAGGATGTTTAGGTGTAGGCTGAGGGTGTTTAGGGGGATACTGAGGGTGTTTAGGGGGAGACTGAGGGTGTTTAGGGGTAGACTGAGCGTGTTTGGTGGTAGGCTAAGTGTTTCCAGGGGGAAACTGAGGGTGTTTAGGGGTAGACTGAGGGTGTTTAGGGGTAGGCTGAGGGTTTTTAGGGGTAGGCTGAGGGTGTTTAGAGGTAGACTGAGGGTGTTCAGGAGTAGACTGAGGGTGTTAAGGGGTAGGATGAGGGTGTTTAGGGGTAGACTGAGGGTGTTTAGGTGGAGACTGAGGGTGTTTTGGTGGAGACTGAGGTAGTTTAGGTGTAGGCTGAGGTGTTGAGGGGTAGATGGAGGTTGTTAGGAGTAGGCTGAGGGTGTTTAGGGGGAGACTGAGGCTGTTTGGTTGTAGGCTGAATGGGTTTAGGGGGAGACTGAGGGTGTTAAGGGGTACGCTGAGTGTGTTTAGGGTAGGCTGAGGGTGTTAAGGGGTAGGCTGAGGGTATTTAGTGTGAGACTGAGGGTGTTTAGGGGTAGGCTGAGGGTGTTTATGGGGAGACTGAGGGTGTTTTGGGGTAGGCTGAGGGTGTTCAGGGGGAGACTGAGGGTGTTTAGTGGTAGGCTCAGGGTGTTTAGGGGTAGGCTGAGGGTGTTAAGTGGGAGACTGAGGGTGTTTAGGGGTAGGCTGAGGGTGTTAAGGAGGAGACTGAGGGTGTTTAGTGGTAGGCTGAGGGTGTTTAGGTGTAGGCTGAGGGTGTACGGTGTAGGCTGAGGGTGTTTATTGGAGACTGAGAGTGTTAAGGTGTACGCTGAGGCTGTGTAGGGTAGGCTGAGGGTGTTAAGGGGTAGGCTGAGGGTGTTTAGGGGGAGACTGAGGGTGTTTAGGGGTAGACTGAGGGTGTTTAGGGGTAGGCTGTGTGTGTTTATGGGGAGACTTAGGGTGTTTAGGGGTAGGCTGAGGGTGTTCAGGGGGAGACTGAGGGTGTTTAGGGGGAGACAGAGGGTGTTTAGGGGTAGGCTGAGCGTGTTTAGGGGTAGGCTGAGGGTGTTTAGTGGTAGGCTGAGTGTGTTAAGGGGTAGGCTGAGGATGTTAAGGGGGAGACTGAGGGTGTTTAGGGGTAGTCTGAGCATGTTTAGGGGTAGGCTGAGGTTGTTTAAGTGTAGGCTGAGTGTGTTTAAGGTTAGGCTGAGGGCGTCCAGGGGGAGGCTGAGGGTGTTTAGGGGTAGGCTGAGGGTATTTTGGGGTAGGCTGAGGGTGTTTAGGGGGAGACTGAGGATGTTTATGTGAAGGATGAGGGTGTTTAAGGGTAGGCTGAGGGTGATAAGCGGTAGGCTGAGGGTGTTTATGGGGAGACTGAGGGTGTCCAGGGGGAGACTGATGGAGTTTAGGGGTAGGCTGAGGGTGTCCAGGGGGAGTCTGATGGTGTTTAGGGGAAGGCTGAGGGTGTTTAGGGGGGGCCTGAGGGTATTTAGGGGTAGGGTGAGGGTGTTTAGGGGTAGGCTGAGGGTGTTTAGGGGTAGGCTGAGGGTGTTTAGGTGTAGGCTGAGGGTGTTTAGGGGCAGACTGAGGGTGTTCAGGTGTAGACTGAGGGTGTTTAGGGGTAGGCTGAGGGTGTTTAGGGGTATACTGAGGGTGTTTAGGTGGAGACTGAGGTTGTTTAGGGGAAGGCTGAGTGTGTTAAGGGGTAGGCTGAGGGTGTTTAGGGGCATGCTGAGGGTGTATTGGGGCAGGCTGAGGGTGTTTAGGGGTAGGCTGAGGGTGTTTAGGGGGAGACTGAGGGTGTCCAGGGGGTGACAGATGGAGTTTAGGGGTAGGCTGAGGGTTTTCCAGGGGGAGACTGAGGTTGTTTAGGGGTAGGCTGAGGGTGTTTAGGGGTAGGCTGAGGGTGTTTAGGGGTTGGCTGAGTGGGTTTCCAGGGGGAGACTGAGGGTGTTTAGGTGGAGACTGAGGGTGTTTAGGGGAAGGCTGAGGGTGTTTAGGGGTAGGCTGAGGGTGTTTAGGGTAGGCTGAGGGTGTTAAGGGGTAGGCTGAGGGTGTTTAGGGGGAGACTGAGTGTGTTTAGGGGTAGGCTGAGGGTGTTTATGGGGAGACTGAGGGTGTTTAGGGGTAGGCTGAGGGTGTTCAGAGCGTGACTGAGGGTGTTTAGGGCAGACAGAGGGTGTTTATGGGTAGGCTGAGGGTGTTTAGGGGTAGGCTGAGCGTGTTTAGGGGTAGGCTGAGGGTGTTTAAGGGTAGGCTGAGGGTGTTAAGGGGAGAATGAGGGTGTTTAGGTGTAGGCTGAGGGTGTTTAGGTGTAGGCTAAGGGTGTTTAGGGGGAGACTGAGGTTGTTTAGGGGGAGACTGAGGGTGATTAGGGGTAGGCTGAGGGTGTTTTAGGGTAGGCTGAGGGTGTCCAGGGGTGGCTGAGTGTGTTTAGGGGGAGACTGAGGGTGTTTAGGTGTAGGCTGAAGGTGTTTAGGTGTAGGCTGCGGGTGGTTAGGGGTAGGCTGAGGGTGTTTAGGGGTAGGATGAGGGTGTCCAGGGGGAGACTGATGGAGTTTAGGTGTAGGCTGAGGGTGTCCAGGGGGAGACTGAGGGTGTTTAGGGGTAGGATGAGGGTGTCCAGGGGGAGACTGAGAGTGTTTAGGGGTAGGCTGAGGGTTTTTAGGGGTAGGATTAGGATGTTTAGGGGGCGACTGAGGGTGTCCAGGGGTAGGCTGAGGGTGTTTAGTGGGAGACTGAGGATGTTTAGGGGTAGACTGAGCGTGTTTAGTGGTAGGCAAAGGGTTTCCAGGGGGAGACTGAGGGTGTTTAGGAGTAGGCTGAGGGTGTTTAGTGGTAGGCTAAGGGTGATAAGGGGTAGGCTGAGGGTGTTTAGGGGGAGACCGAGGGTGTCCAGCGGGAGACTGATGGAGTTTAGGGGTAGGCTGAGGGTATCCAGGGGGAGTCTGAGTGAGTTAAGGGGTAGGCTGAGGGTGTTGAGGTGTAGGCTGAGGGTGTTTAGGGGTCGGCTGAGGGTGTTGAGGGGTAGTCTGAGGGTGTTTAGGGGTAAGCTGAGGGTGTTTAGGGGTAGGCTGATATTGTCCAGGGGGAGACTGATGGAGTTTAGGGAAGGCTGAGTGTGTCCAGGGGGAGAGTGAGGGTGTTTATGGGTAGGCTGAGGGTGTTTAGGGGTAGGCTGAGGGTGTTTAGGGGTAGGTTGAGGGTGTTTAGTGGAAGGTTGAGGGTGTTTAGGGGTAGGCTGTGGTTGTCCAGGGGGAGGTTGAGGGTGTTTTGGTGAAGGCCGAGGGTGTTTAGGGGTAGGCTGAGGGAGTTTAGTGGTAGGCTGAGGGAGTTTAGGGTTAGGCTGAGGGTGTTTAGGGGTAGACTGAGGGTTTTTAGGGGTAGGATGAGGGTGTTTAGCGGTAGGCTAAGGGTGTTTAGTGGGAGACTGAGGATGTTCAGGGGTAGACTGAGCGTGTTTAGTGGTAGGCAAAGGGTTTCCAGGGGGAGACTGACGGTGTTTAGGGGTAGGCTGAGGGTGTTTAGTGGTAGGCTAAGGGTGATAAGGGGTAGGCTGAGGGTGTTTAGGGGGAGACTGAGGGTGTCCAGCGGGAGACTGATGGAGTTTAGGGGTAGGCTGAGGGTATCCAGGGGGAGTCTGAGTGAGTTAAGGGGTCGGCTGAGGGTGTTGAGGTGTAGGCTGAGGGTGTTTAGGGGTCGGCTGAGGGTGTTGAGGGGTAGGCTGAGGGTGTTTAGGGGTAGGCTGATGTTGTCCAGGGGGAGACTGAGAGTGTTTAGGGGTAGGGGGAGGGTGTTTAGGTGTAGGCTGGGGGTGTTTAGGGGGAGACTGAGGGTGTCCAGGGGGAGACTGAGGGTGTTTAGGGTTAGGCTGAGGGTGTTTAGGGGGAGACTGAGGGTGTCCAGGGGTTGGCTGAGTGTGTTTAGGGGTAGGCTGAGGGTGTCCAGGGGGAGACTGAGGGTGTTTAGGTGAAGGCTGAGGGTGTTTAGTGGTAGTCTGAGGGTGTTTAGGGGTAGGCTGAGGGTGTCCAGTTGTAGGCTGAGGGTGTTTAGCGGTAGGCTGTTGGCATTTAGGGGTAGGCTGAGGGTGTTTAGGGGTAGGCTGTGGGTATTTAGGGGTAGGCTGAGGGTGTTCAGGGGTAGGCTGTGTGTATTTAGGGGTAGGCTGAGGCTGTTTAGGGTTAGGCTGAGGGTGTTTAGGGTTAGGCTGAGTGTGCTTAGGGGTAGGCTGAGGGTGTCCAGTGGGAGACTGAGGGTGTTTAGGGGTAGGCTGATGGTGTTTATGGGGAGGCTGAGGGTATTTAGGGGTAGGCTGAGGGAGTTTAGGGTTAGGTTGAGGGTGTATAGGTGTAGGTTGTGGGTGTCCAGGGGGAGACTGAGGGTGTTTTGGTGAAGGCCGAGCGTCTTTAGGGGTAGGCTGAGGGAGTTTAGGGGTAGGCTGAGAGTGTTTAGGGGGAGACTGAGGGATTTAGGGGTAGGATGAGGGTGTTTAGCGGGAGACTGAGGGTGTTTTCTGGGAGACAGAGGGTGTTTAGGGGTCGGCTGAGGGTGTTGAGGGGTAGGCTGAGGTTGTTTAGGGGTAGGCTGAGGTTGTCCAGGGGGATACTGAGGGTGTTTAGGGGTAAGGGCAGGGTGTTTAGGTGTAGGCTGGGGGTGTTTACGGGGATACTGAGGGTGTTTAGGGGGAGACTGAGGGTGTTTAGGGGTAGACTGAGCGTGTTTAGTGGTAGGCTAAGGGTTTCCAGGGGGAGACTGAGGGTGTTAAGGGGTAGGCTGAGGGTGTTTAGGGTTAGGGTGAGGGTTTTTAGGGGTAGGCTGAGGGTGTTTAGAGGCAGACTGAGGGTGTTCAGGAGTAAACTGAGGGTGTTTATGGGTAGGCTGAGGGTATTTAGGGGTAGACTGAGTGTGTTTAGGTGGAGACTGAGGGTGCTTAGGTGGAGACTGATGGTGTTTAGGTGTAGGCTGAGGTGTTGAGGGGTAGGCGGAGGTTGTTAGGAGTAGGCTGAGGGTGTTTAGGGGGAGACTGAGGGTGTTTGGTTGTAGGCTGAATGGGTTTAGGGGAGACTGAGGGTGTTAAGGGGTACGCTGAGTGTGTTTAGGGTAGGCTGAGGGTGTTAAGGGATAGGCTGAGGGTATTTAGTGTGAGACTGAGGGTGTTTAGGGGTAGGCTGAGGGTGTTCAGGGGGAGACTGAGGGTGTTTTGGGGTAGGCTGAGGTTTTCCAGGGGGAGACTGAGGGTGTTTAGGAGTAGGCTGAGGGTGTTTATGGGGAGACTGAGGGTGTTTAGGGGTAGGCTGTGGGTGTTAAGTGGGAGACTGAGGGTGTTTAGGGGTAGACTGAGGCTGTTAAAGAAGAGACTGAGGGTGTTTAGGGGTAGGCTGAGGGTGTTTAGGTGCAGGCAGAGGGTGTATAGGGGTAGGCTGAGGGTGTTTATTGGAGACTGAGATTGTTAAGGTGTACACTGCGGGTGTATAGGGTAGGCTGAGGCTGTTAAGGGGGAGACTGAGTGTCTTTAGGGGTAGGCTGAGTGTGCTAAGAAAGAGACTGAGGGTGTTTAGGGGTAGGCTTAGGTCGTTTAGGGTTAAGATGAGGGTGTTTAGGGGTAGGCTGATGGTGTTTAGGTGTAGGCTGAGGGTGTATAGGGGTAGGCTGTGGGTTTTTAGGGGAGACTGAGGGTGATTAGGGGTAGGCTGAGGGTGTTTTAGCGTAGCCTGAGGGTGTCCAGGGGTTGCTGAGTGTGTTTAGGGGTAGGCTGAGCGTATTTTGGGGTAGGCTGAGGGTGTTTAGGGGTAGACTGAGGGTGTTTAAGTGTAGGCTGAAGGTGTTTAGGGGTAGGCTGCGGGTGGTTAGGGGTAGGCTGAGGGTGTTTAGGGGGAGACTGAGTGTGTCCAGGGGGAGACTGATGGAGTTTAGGGGTAGGCTGAGGGTGTCCAGGGGGAGACTGAGGGTGTTTTGGGGGAGACAGAGGGTGTTTATGGGTAGGCTGAGGGTGTTTAGGGTAGACTGAGTGTGTTTAGGGGTAGGCTGAGGGTGTTAAGGGGTAGGCTGAGGGTGTTAAGAGGGAGACTGAGGGTGTTTAGGGGTAGGCTGAGGGTGTTTAGGGGTAGGCTGAGGGTATTTTGGGGTAGGCTGAGGGTGTTTGGGGGAGACTGAGGGTGTTTATGTGAAGGCTGAGGGTGTTTAGTGGTAGGCTGAGGGTGATAAGGGGTAGGCTGAGGGTGTTTAGGGGGAGACTGAGGGTGTCCAGGGGGAGACTGATGGAGTTTAGGGAAGGCTGACTGTGTGTCCAGGGGGAGAGTGAGGGTGTTTAGGGGTAGGCTGAGGGTGTTTAGGCGCAGTCTGAGGGTGTTTAGGGGTAGGTTGAGGGTGTTTAGCGGTAGGTTGATGGTGTTTAGGGGTAGGCTGTGGTTGTCCAGGGGGAGGTTGAGGGTGTTTTGGTGAAGGCCGAGGGTGTTTACGGGTAGGCTGAGGGAGTTTAGGGGGAGACTGAGGGTTTTTAGGGGTAGGATGAGGGTGTTTAGCGGTAGGCTAAGGGTGTTTAGTGGGAGACTGAGGGTGTTTAGGGGTAGACAGAGCGTGTTTAGTGGTAGGCAAAGGGTTTCCAGGGGGAGACTGAGGGTGTTTAGGGGTAGGCTGAGGGTGTTTAGTGGTAGGCTAAGGGTGATAAGGGGTAGGCTGAGGGTGTTTAGGGGGAGACCGAGGGTATCCAGCGGGAGACTGATGGAGTTTAGGGGTAGGCTGAGGATATCCAGGGGGAGTCTGAGTGAGTTAAGGGGTAGGCTGAGGGTGTTGAGGGGTAGGCTGAGGGTGTTTAGGGGTTGGCTGAGGGTGTTGAGGGGTAGGCTGAGGGTGTTTAGGGGTAGGCTGAGGGTGTTTAGGGGTAGGCTGAGGTTGTCCAGGGGGAGACTGAGAGTGTTTAGGGGTAGGGGGAGGGTGTTTAGGTGTAGGCTGGGGTGTTTAGGGGGAGACTGAGGATGTTTAGGGGGAGACTGAGGGTGTTTAGGGGTAGACTGAGCGTGTTTAGTGGTAGGCAAAGGGTTTCCAGGGGGAGACTGAGGGTGTTTAGGGGTAGGCTGAACGTGTTTAGTGGTAGGCTAAGGGTGATAAGGGGTAGGCTGAGGGTGTTTAGCGGGAGACCGACGGTGTCCAGGGGGAGACTGATGGAGTTTAGGGGTCGACTGAGGGTATCCAGGGGGAGTCTGAGTGAGTTAAGGGGTAGGCTGAGGGTGTTTAGGGTTAGGCTGTGGGTGTTTAGGGGGAGACTGAGGGTGTCCAGGGGTAGGCTGAGTGTGTTTAGGGGTAGGCTGAGGGTGTCCAGGGGGAGACTGAGGGTGTTTAGGTGAAGGCTGAGGGTGTTTAGGGGTAGTCTGAGGGTGTTTAGGGGTAGGCTGAGGGTGTCCAGGGGTAGGCTGAGGGTGTTTAGCGGTAGGCTGTGGGCATTTAGGGGTAGGCTGAGGGTGTTTAGGGGTAGGCTGTGGGTGTTTAGGGGTAGGCTGATGGTGTTCAGGGGTAGGCTGTGTGTATTTAGGGGTAGACTGAGGGTGTTTAGAGGTAGGCTGAGGGTGTTTAGGGGTAGTATGAGGGTGTTTAGGGGTAGGTTGAGGGTGTCCAGTGGGAGACTTCGGGTGTTTAGGGGGAAATTGATGGTGTTTAGGGGGAGTCTGAGGGTGTCCAGGGGGAGACTGAGGGTGTTTAGGGGTAGGCTGAGGGTGTTTAGGGTTAGGCTGAGGGTGTTTAGGGTTAGGCTGAGTGTGTTTAGGGGTAGGCTGAGGGTGTCCAGTGGGAGACTGAGGCTGTTTAGGGGGAGACTGATGGTGTTTAGGTGTAGGCTAAGGGTGTTTAGGGGTAGGCTGAGGGTGTTTATGGGTAGGCTGAGGGTGTTTAGGGGTAGGCTGAGGGAGTTTAGGGGTGGGTTGAGGGTGTTTAGGGGTAGGTTGTGGGTGTCCAGGGGGAGACTGAGGGTGTTTTGGTGAAGGCCGAGGGTCTTTAGGGGTAGGCTGAGGGAGTTTAGGGGTAGGCTGAGAGTGTTTAGGGGGAGACTGAGGGATATAGGGGTAGGATGAGGGTGTTTAGCGGTAGGCTAAGGGTGTTTAGTGGGAGACTGAGGGTGTTTACTGGGAGACAGAGGGTGTTTAGGGGTAGGCTGAGGGTGTTGAGGGGGAGACTTGGGGTGTTTAGGGGTAGGCTGAGGGTGTCCAGGGGGAGACTTGGGGTGTTTAGGGTGAGATTGATGGTGTTTAGGGGGAGTCTGAGGGTGTCCAGGGAGAGATAGAGGGTGTTTAGGGGTAGGCTGAAGGTGTTTAGGGTTAGGCTGAGGGTGTTTATGGGTAGGCTGAGGGTGTTTAGGGGTAGGCTGAGGGTGTCCAGTGGGAGACTGAGGGTGTTTAGGGGGAGACTGAGGGTGTTTAGGTGTAGGCTAAGGGTGTTTAGGGGTAGCTGAGGGTGTTTAGGGGTAGGCTGTGTGTATTTAGGGGTAGGCTGAGGATGTTTAGGGGTAGGCTGAGGGTGTTTAGGAGTAGGCTGAGGGTGTCCAGGGGGAGACTGAGGGTGTTTAGGGGGAGACTGAGGGTGATTAGGGGAAGGCTGAGGGTGTTTTAGGGTAGGTTTAGTGTGTCCAGGGGCGGCTGAGTGTGTTTAGGGGTAGGCTGAGGGTATTTTGGGGTAGGCTGAGGGTGTTTAGGGGTAGACTGAGGGTGTTTAGGTGTAGGCTGAAGGTGTTTAGGTGTAGGCTGTGCGTGGTTAGGGGTAGGCTGAGGGTGTTAAGGTGTAGACTGAGGGTGTTTTGGGGGTGACTGAGGGTGTTTAGGGGTAGGCTGAGGGTGTTTATGGGGAGACTTAGGGTGTTTAGGGGTAGGCTGAGGGTGTCCAGTGGGAGACTGAGGGTGTTTAAGTGGAGACTGAGGGTGTTTAGGTGTAGGCTAAGGGTGTTTAGGGGTGGGCTGAGGGTGTTTAGGGGTAGGCTGAGGGTGTTAAGGGGGAGACTGAGGGTGTTTAGGGGTAGGCTGAGGGTGTTTAGGGGTAGGCTGAGGGTGTTTAGGGGTAGGCTGAGGGTGTTTAGGGGGAGACTGAAGGTGTCCAGGGGTAGGCTGAGTGTGTTTAGGGGTAGGCTGAGGGTGTCCAGGGGGAGACTGAGGGTGTTTAGGTGAAGGCTGAGGGTGTTTAGGGGTAGGCTGAGGGCGCCCAGGTGTAGGCTGAGGGTGTTTAGCTGTAGGCTGTGGGTATTTAGGGGTAGGCTGAGGGTGTTTAGGGGTAGGCTGTGTGTGTTTAGGGGAGGCTGAGGGTGGTTAGGGGTAGGCTGTGTGTATTTAGGGGTAGGCTGAGGGTATTTAGGGGTAGTTTGAGGGTGTTTAGGGGTAGGCTGAGGGTGTTTAGGGGTTGGCTGAGGGTGTCCAGGGGGAGACATGGGGTGTTTAGGGGGAGATTGATGGTGTTTAGGGTGAGTCTGAATGTGTCCAGGGAGAGATAGAGGGTGTTTAGGGGTAGGCTGAGGGTGTTTAGGGTTAGGCTGAGGGTGTTTAGGGGTAGGCTGAGGGTGTTTAGGGGTATGCTGAGGGTGTCCAGTGGGAGACTGAGGGTGTTTAGGGGGAGACTGAGGGTGTTTAGGTGTAGGCTAAGGGTGTTTAGGGGTAGGCTGAGGGTGTTTAGGGGTAGGCTGAGGGTATTTAGGGGTAGGCTGAGGGTGTTTTAGGGTAGGCTTAGTGTGTCCAGGGGCGGCTGAGTGTGTTTAGGGGTAGGCTGAGGGTATTTTGGGGTAGGCTGAGGGTGTCCTGGTGTAGGCTGAGGGTGTTTAGCTGTAGGCTGTGGCTATTTAGGGGTAGGCTGAGGGTGTTTGGGGGTAGGCTGTGTGTGTTTAGGGGTAGGCTGAGGGTGTTTAGGGGTAGGTTGAGGGTGTTTAGGGGTAGGCTGAGGGCGTTTAGGGGTAGGCTGAGGGTGTTTAGTGGTATGCTGAGGGTGTCCAGTGGGAGACTGAGGGTGTTTAGGGGGAGACTGAAGGTGTTTAGGTGTAGGCTAAGGGTGTTTAGGGGTAGGCTGAGGGTGTTTAGGGGTAGGCTGAGGGTATTTAGGGGTAGGCTGAGGGTGTCCAGAGGGAGACTGAGGGTGTTTAGGGGGAGACTGAGGGTGATTAGGGGTAGGCTGAGGGTGTTTTAGGGTAGGCTTTTTGTGTCCAGGGGCGGCTGAGTGTGTTTAGGGGTAGGCTGAGGGTATTTTGGGGTAGGCTGAGGGTGTCCTGGTGTAGGCTGAGGGTGTTTAGCTGTAGGCTGTGGCTATTTAGGGGTAGGCTGAGGGTGTTTAGGGGTAGGCTGTGTGTGTTTAGGGGTAGGCTGAGGGTGGTTAGGGGTAGGCTGTGTGTATTTAGGGGTAGGCTGAGGGTGTTTAGGGGTAGGTTGAGGGTGTTTAGGGGTAGGCTGAGGGTGTTTAGGGGTAGGCTGAGTGTGTTTAGGTGTAGGCTGAGGGTGTCCAGGGGGAGACTGAGGGTGTTTAGGGGTAGGCTGAGGGTTTTTAGGGGTAGGATTAGGGTGATTAGGGGGCGACTGAGGGTGTCCAGGGGTAGGCTGAGGGTGTTTAGTGGTAGGCTGAGGGTGTATAGGGGTAGGCTGAGTGTGTATAGGGTTGGGCTGAGGGTGTTTAGGGGGAGACTGAGGGTGTCCAGGGGGAGAGTGAAGGTGTTTAGGGGTAGGCTGAGGGTGTTTAGGGGTAGGCTGAGGGTGTTTAGGGGTAGGCTGAGAGTGTTTAGGGGGAGACTGAGGGTTTTTAGGGGTAGGATGAGGGTGTTTAGCGGTAGGCTAAGGGTGTTTAGTGGGAGACTGAGGGTGTTTACTGGGGGACAGAGGGTGTTTAGGGGTAGGCTGAGGGTGTTGAGGGGTAGGCTGAGGTTGTTTAGGGGTAGGCTGAGGTTGTCCAGGGGGAGACTGAGGGTGTTTAGGGGTAGGGGTAGGGTGTTTAGGTGTAGGCTGGGGGTGTTTAGTGGGAGACTGAGGGTGTTTAGGGGGAGACTGAGGGTGTTTAGGGGTAGACTGAGCGTGTTTAGTGGTAGGCTAAGGGTTTCCAGGGGGAGACTGAGGGTGTTCAGGGGTAGCTGAGGGTGTTTAGGGTTAGGGTGTGGGTTTTTAGGGGTAGGCTGAGGGTGTTTAGAGGCAGACTGAGGGTGTTCAGGAGTAAACTGAGGGTGTTTATGGGTAGGCTGAGGGTGTTTAGAGGTAGACTGAGGGTGTTTAAGTGGAGACTGAGGGTGCTTAGGTGGAGACTGATGGTATTTAGGTGTAGGCTGAGGTGTTGAGGGGTAGGCGGACGTTGTTAGGAGTAGGCTGAGGGTGTTTAGGGGGAGACTGAGGGTGTTTGGTTGTAGTCTGAATGGGTTTAGGGGAGACTGAGGGTGTTAAGGGGTACGCTGAGTGTGTTGAGGGTAGGCTGAGGGTGTTAAGGGGTAGGCTGAGGGTGTTTAGGGGGAGACTGAGGGTGTTTAGGGGGAGAATGAGGGTGTTTAGGGGTAGACTGAGCGTGTTTAGTGGTAGGCAAAGGGTTTCCAGGGGGAGACTGAGGGTGTTTAGGGGTAGGCTGAACGTGTTTAGTGGTAGGCTAAGGGTGATAAGGGGTAGGCTGAGGGTGTTTAGGGGGAGACCGAGGGTGTCCAGGGGGAGACTGATGGAGTTTAGGGGTCGGCTGAGGGTATCCAGGGGGAGTCTGAGTGAGTTAAGGGGTAGGCTGAGGGTGTTTAGGGTTAGGCTGAGGGTGTTTAGGGGGAGACTGAGGGTGTCCAGGGGTAGGCTGAGTGTATTTAGGGGTAGGCTGAGGGTTTCCAGGGGGAGACTGAGGGTGTTTAGGTGAAGGCTGAGGGTGTTTAGGGGTAGTCTGAGGGTGTTTAGGGGTAGGCTGAGGGTGTCCAGGTGTAGGCTGAGGGTGTTTAGCGGTAGGCTGTGGGCATTTAGGGGTAGGCTGATGGTGTTTATGGGTAGGCTGTGGGTGTTTAGGGGTAGGCTGTGTGTATTTAGGGGTAGACTGAGGGTGTTTAGGGGTAGGCTGAGGGTGTTTAGGGGTAGTCTGAGGGTGTTTAGGGGTAGGCTGAGGGTGTCCAGGGGGAGACTGAGGGTGTTTAGGGGTAGGCTGAGGGTGTTTAGGGTTAGGCTGAGGGTGTTTAGGGTTAGGCTGAGTGGGTTTAGGGGTAGGCTGAGGGTGTCCAGTGGGAGACTGAGGGTGTTTCGGGGGAGACTGATGGTGTTTAGGTGTAGGCTAAGGGTGTTTAGGGGTAGGCTGAGGGTGTTTATGGGTAGGCTGAGGGTGTTTAGGGGTAGGCTGAGGGAGTTTAGGGGTAGGTTGAGGGTGTTTAGGGGTAGGTTGTGGGTGTCCAGGGGGAGACTGAGGGTGTTTTGGTGAAGGCCGAGGGTCTTTAGGGGTAGGCTGAGGGAGTTTAGGGGTAGGCTGAGAGTGTTTAGGGGGAGACTGAGGGATTTAGTGGTAGGATGAGGGTGTTTAGCGGTAGGCTAAGGGTGTTTAGTGGGAGACTGAGGGTGTTTACTGGGAGACAGAGGGTGTTTAGGGGTAGGCGGAGGGTGTTGAGGGGGAGACTTGGGGTGTTTAGGGGTAGGCTGAGGGTGTCCAGGGGGAGACTTGGGGTGTTTAGGGGGAGATTGATGGTGTTTAGGGGGAGTCTGAGGGTGTCCAGGGAGAGATAGAGGGTGTTTAGGGGTAGGCTGAGGGTGTTTAGGGTTAGGCTGAGGGTGTTTATGGGTAGGCTGAGGGTGTTTAGGGGTAGGCTGAGGGTGTCCAGTGGGAGACTGAGGGTGTTTAGGGGGAGACTGAGGGTGTTTAGGTGTAGGCTAAGGGTGTTTAGGGGTAGGCTGAGGATGTTTAGGGGTAGGCTGAGGGTGTTTAGGGGTAGGCTGAGGGTGTCCAGGGGGAGACTGAGGGTGTTTAGGGGGAGTCTGAGGGTGATTAGGGGGAGACTGAGGGTGATTAGGGGTAGGCTGAGGGTGTTTTAGGGTAGGCTTAGTGTGTCCAGGGGCGGCTGAGTGTGTTTAGGTGTAGGCTGAGGGTATTTTGGGGTTGGCTGAGGGTGTTTAGGGGTAGACTGAGGGTGTTTAGGTGTAGGCTGAAGGTGTTTAGGTGTAGGCTGCGCGTGGTTAGGGGTAGGCTGAGGGTGTTAAGGTGTAGATTGAGGGTGTTTCGGGGGAGACTGAGGGTGTTTAGGGGTAGGCTGAGGGTGTTTATGGGGAGACTTAGGGTGTTTAGGGGTAGGCTGAGGGTGTCCAGTGGGAGACTGAGGGTGTTTAAGGGGAGACTGAGGGTGTTTAGGTGTAGGCTAAGGGTGTTTAGGGGTGGGCTGAGGGTGTTTAGGGGTAGGCTGAGGGTGTTAAGGGGGAGAATGAGGGTGTTTAGGGGTAGGCTGAGGGTGTTTAGGGGTAGGCTGAGGGTGTTTAAGGGTAGGCTGACTGTGTTTAGGGGTAGGCTGAGGGTGTCCAGGGGGAGGCTGAGGGTGTTTAGGGGTAGTCTGAGGGTATTTTGGGGTAGGCTGAGGGTGTTTGAGGAGAGACTGAGGGTGTTTATGTGAAGGCTGAGGGTGTTTAGTGGTAGGCTGAGGGTGATAAGGGGTAGGCTGAGGGTGTTTAGGGGGAGACTGAGGGTGTCCAGGGGGAGACTGATGGAGTTTAGGGGTAGGCTGAGGGTGTCAAGGGGGAGTCTGAGTGTGATAAGGGGTAGGCTGAGGGTGTTTAGGGGTAGGCTGAGGGTGTTTAGGGGGAGACTGAAGGTGTCCAGGGGTAGGCTGAGTGGGTTTAGGGGTAGGCTGAGGGTGTCCAGGGGGAGACTGAGGGTGTTTAGGTGAAGGCTGAGGGTGTTTAGGGTTAGGCTGAGGGTGCCCAGGTGTAGGCTGAGGGTGTTTAGCTGTAGGCTGTGGGTATTTAGGGGTAGGCTGAGGGTGTTTAGGGGTAGGCTGTGTGTGTTTAGGGGTAGGCTGAGGGTGGTTAGGGGTAGGCTGTGTGTATTTAGGGGTAGGCTGAGGGTGTTTAGGGGTAGGTTGAGGGTGTTTAGGGGTAGGCTGAGGGTGTTTAGGGGTTGGCTGAGGGTGTCCAGGGGGAGACATGGGGTGTTTAGGGGGAGATTGATGGTGTTTAGGGTGAGTCTGAATGTGTCCAGGGAGAGATAGAGGGTGTTTAGGGGTAGGCTGAGGGTGTTTAGGGTTAGGCTGAGGGTGTTTAGGGGTAGGCTGAGGGTGTTTAGGGGTATGCTGAGGGTGTCCAGTGGGAGACTGAGGGTGTTTAGGGGGAGACTAAGGGTGTTTAGGTGTAGGCTAAGGGTGTTTAGGGGTAGGCTGAGGGTGTTTAGGGGTAGGCTGAGGGTATTTAGGGGTAGGCTGAGGGTGTCCAGGGGGAGACTGAGGGTGTTTAGGGGGAGACTGAGGGTGATTAGGGGTAGGCTGAGGGTGTTCTAGGGTAGGCTTAGTGTGTCCAGGGGCGGCTGAGTGTGTTTAGGGGTAGGCTGAGGGTATTTTGGGGTAGGCTGAGGGTGTCCTGGTGTAGGCTGAGGGTGTTTAGCTGTAGGCTGTGGCTATTTAGGGGTAGGCTGAGGGTGTTTAGGGGTAGGCTGTGTGTGTTTAGGGGTAGGCTGAGGGTGTTTAGGGGTAGGTTGAGGGTGTTTAGGGGTAGGCTGAGGGTGTTTAGGTGTAGACTGTGGGTGGTTAGGGGGAGACTGAGTGTGTCCAGGGGGAGACTGATGGAGTTTAGGGGTAGGCCTAGGGTGTCTAGGGGGAGACTGAGGGTGTTTAGGGGTAGGCTGAGGGTGTCCAGGGGGAGACTGAGGGTGTTTAGGGGTAGGCTGAGGGTTTTTAGGGGTAGGATTAGGGTGATTAGGGGGCGACTGAGGGTGTCCAGGGGTAGGCTGAGGGTGTTTAGGGATAGGCTGAGGGTGTTTAGTGGTAGGCTGAGGGTGTATAGGGGTAGGCTGAGGGTGTATAGGGTTGGGCTGAGGGTGTTTAGGGGGAGACTGAGGGTGTCCAGGGGGAGAGTGAAGGTGTTTAGGGGTAGGCTGAGGGTGTTTAGGGGTAGGCTGAGAGTGTTTAGGGGGAGAGTGAGGGTTTTTAGGGGTAGGATGAGGGTGTTTAGCGGTAGGCTAAGGGTGTTTAGTGGGAGACTGAGGGTGTTTACTGGGGGACAGAGGGTGTTTAGGGGTAGGCTGAGGGTGTTGAGGGGTAGGCTGAGGTTGTTTAGGGGTAGGCTGAGGTTGTCCAGGGGGAGACTGAGGGTGTTTAGGGGTAGGGGTAGGGTGTTTAGGTGTAGGCTGGGGGTGTTTAGTGGGAGACTGAGGGTGTTTAGGGGGAGACTGAGGGTGTTTAGGGGTAGACTGAGCGTGTTTAGTGGTAGGCTAAGGGTTTCCAGGGGGAGACTGAGGGTGTTAAGGGGTAGCTGAGGGTGTTTAGGGTTAGGGTGTGGGTTTTTAGGGGTAGGCTGAGGGTGTTTAGAGGCAGACTGAGGGTGTTCAGGAGTAAACTGAGGGTGTTTATGGGTAGGCTGAGGGTGTTTAGAGGTAGACTGAGGGTGTTTAGGTGGAGACTGAGGGTGCTTAGGTGGAGACTGATGGTGTTTAGGTGTAGGCTGAGGTGTTGAGGGGTAGGCGGACGTTGTTAGGAGTAGGCTGAGGGTGTTTAGCGGGAGACTGAGGGTGTTTGGTTGTAGTCTGAATGGGTTTAGGGGAGACTGAGGGTGTTAAGGGGTACGCTGAGTGTGTTTAGGGTAGGCTGAGGATGTTAAGGGGTAGGCTGAGGGTGTTTAGGGGGAGACTGAGGGTGTTTAGGGGGAGACTGAGGGTGTTTAGGGGTAGACTGAGCGTGTTTAGTGGTAGGCAAAGGGTTTCCAGGGGGAGACTGAGGGTGTTTAGGGGTAGGCTGAACGTGTTTAGTGGTAGGCTAAGGGTGATAAGGGGTAGGCTGAGGGTGTTTAGGGGGAGACCGAGGGTGTCCAGGGGGAGACTGATGGAGTTTAGGGGTCGGCTGAGGGTATCCAGGGGGAGTCTGAGTGAGTTAAGGGGTAGGCTGAGGGTGTTTACGGTTAGGCTGAGGGTGTTTAGGGGGAGACTGAGGGTGTCCAGGGGTAGGCTGAGTGTGTTTAGGGGTAGGCTGAGGGTGTCCAGGGGGAGACTGAGGGTGTTTAGGTGAAGGCTGAGGGTGTTTAGGGGTAGGTTGAGGGTGTCCAGTGGGAGACTTCGGGTGTTTAGGGGGAAATTGATGGTGTTTAGGGGGAGTCTGAGGGTGTCCAGGGGGAGACTGAGGGTGTTTAGGGGTAGGCTGAGGGTGTTTAGGGTTAGGCTGAGGGTGTTTAGGGTTAGGCTGAGTTTGTTTAGGGGTAGGCTGAGGGTGTCCAGTGGGAGACTGAGGCTGTTTAGGGGGAGACTGATGGTTTTTAGGTGTAGGCTAAGGGTATTTAGGGGTAGGCTGAGGGTGTTTATGGGTAGGCTGAGGGTGTTTAGGGGTAGGCTGAGGGAGTTTAGGGGTAGGTTGAGGGTGTCCAGGGGGAGACTGAGGGTGTTTTGTTGAAGGCCGAGGGTCTTTAGGGTTAGGCTGAGGGAGTTTAGGGGTAGGCTGAGAGTGTTTAGGGGTAGGCTGAGGGTGTTTAGGGGTAGGCTGAGGGTGTCCAGGGGGAGACTTGGGGTGTTTAGGGGGAGATTGATGGTGTTTAGGGGGAGTCTGAGGGTGTCCAGGGAGAGATAGAGGGTGTTTAGGGGTAGGCTGAGGGTGTTTAGGGTTAGGCTGAGGGTGTTTATGGGTAGGCTGAGTGTGTTTAGGGGTAGGCTGAGAGTGTCCAGTGGGAGACTGAGGGTGTTTAGGGGGAGACTGAGGGTGTTTAGGTGTAGGCTAAGGGTGTTTAGGGGTAGGCTGAGGGTGTTTAGGGGTAGGCTGTGCGTATTTAGGGGTAGGCTGAGGATGTTTAGGGGTAGGCTGAGGGTGTTTAGGGGTAGGCTGAGGGTGTCCA
The DNA here is from genome assembly GCA_026770705.1 of Isurus oxyrinchus. NCBI lineage: Eukaryota > Metazoa > Chordata > Chondrichthyes > Lamniformes > Lamnidae > Isurus > Isurus oxyrinchus. Next base: position 1,027,530 of record JANJGN010000103.1, on the reverse strand, counting down.
GGGGGAGACTGAGGGTGTTTAGGGGGAGACTGAGGGTGATTAGGGGTAGGCTGAGGGTGTTTTAGGGTAGGCTTAGTGTGTCCAGGGGCGGCTGAGTGTGTTTAGGGGTAGGCTGAGAGTATTTTGGGGTAGGCTGAGGGTGTTTAGGGGTAGACTGAGGGTGTTTAGGTGTAGGCTGAGTGTGTCCAGTGGGAGACTGAGGGTGTTTAGGGGGAGACTGAGGGTGTTTAGGTGTAGGCTAAGGGTGTTTAGGGGTAGGCTGAGGGTGTTTAGGGGTAGGCTGAGGGTGTTAAGGGGGAGACTGAGGGTGTTTAGGGGTAGGCTGAGGGTGTTTTGGGGTATGCTGAGGGTGTTTGGGGGGAGACTGAGGGTGTTTATGTGAAGGCTGAGGGTGTTTAGTGGTAGGCTGAGGGTGATAAGGGGTAGGCTGAGGGTGTTTAGGGGGAGACTGAGGGTGTCCAGGGGGAGACTGATGGAGTTTAGGGGTAGGCTGAGGGTGTCAAGGGGGAGTCTGAGTGTGATAAGGGGTAGGCTGAGGGTGTTTAGGGGTAGGCTGAGGGTGTTTAGGGGGAGACTGAAGGTGTCCAGGGGTAGGCTGAGTCTGTTTAGGGGTAGGCTGAGGGTGTCCAGGGGGAGACTGAGGGTGTTTAGGGGTAGGTTGAGGGTGTTTAGGGGTAGGCTGAGGGTGTTTAGGGGTTGTCTGAGGGTGTCCAGGGGGGAGACATGCGGTGTTTAGGGGGAGATTGATGGTGTTTAGGGGGAGTCTGAGTGTGTCCAGGGAGAGATAGAGGGTGTTTAGGGGTAGGCTGAGGGTGTTTAGGGTTAGGCTGAGGGTGTTTAGGGGTAGGCTGAGGGTGTTTAGGGGTATGCTGAGGGTGTCCAGTGGGAGACTGAGGGTGTTTAGGGGGAGACTGAGGGTTTTTAGGTGTAGGCTAAGGGTGTTTAGGGTTAGGCTGAGGGTGTTTAGGGGTAGGCTGAGGGTATTTAGGGGTAGGCTGAGGGTGTCCAGAGGGAGACTGAGGGTGTTTAGGGGGAGACTGAGGGTGATTAGGGGTAGGCTGAGGGTGTTTTAGGGTAGGCTTTTTGTGTCCAGGGGCGGCTGAGTGTGTTTAGGGGTAGGCTGAGGGTATTTTGGGGTAGGCTGAGGGTGTCCTGGTGTAGGCTGAGGGTGTTTAGCTGTAGGCTGTGGCTATTTAGGGGTAGGCTGAGGGTGTTTAGGGGTAGGCTGTGTGTGTTTAGGGGTAGGCTGAGGGTGGTTAGGGGTAGGCTGTGTGTATTTAGGGGTAGGCTGAGGGTGTCCAGGTGGAGACTTGGGGTGTTTAGGGGGAGATTGATGGTGTTTAGGGGGAGTCTGAGTGTGTCCAGGGAGAGATACAGGGTGTTTAGGGGTAGGCTGAGGGTGTTTAGGGTTAGGCTGAGGGTGTTTATGGGTAGGCTGAGGGTGTTTAGTGGTATGCTGAGGGTGTCCAGTGGGAGACTGAGGGTGTTTAGGGGGAGACTGAGGGTGTTTAGGTGTAGGCTAAGGGTGTTTAGGGGTAGGCTGAGGGTGTTTAGGGGTAGGCTGAGGGTGTCCAGGGGGAGACTGAGGGTGTTTAGGGGGAGACTGAGGGTGATTAGGGGTAGGCTGAGGGTGTTTTAGGGTAGGCTTAGTGTGTCCAGGGGCGGCTGAGTGTGTTTAGGGGTAGGCTGAGGGTATTTTGGGGTAGGCTGAGGTTGTTTAGGTGTCGGCTGAAGGTGTTTAGGTGTAGGCTGTGGGTGGTTAGGGGTAGGCTGAGGGTGTTTAGGGGGAGACTGAGTGTGTCCAGGGGGAGACTGATGGAGTTTAGGGGTAGGCTGAGGGTGTCCAGGGGGAGACTGAGGGTGTTTAGGGGTAGGCTGAGCGTTTTTAGGGGTAGGATTAGGGTGATTAGGGGGCGACTGAGGGTGTCCAGGGGTAGGCTGAGGGTGTTTAGGGGGAGACTGAGGGTGATTAGGGGTAGGCTGAGGGTGTTTTAGGGTAGGCTTAGTGTGTCCAGGGGCGGCTGAGTGTGTTTAGGGGTAGGCTGAGAGTATTTTGGGGTAGGCTGAGGGTGTTTAGGGGTAGACTGAGGGTGTTTAGGTGTAGGCTGAGTGTGTCCAGTGGGAGACTGAGGGTGTTTAGGGGGAGACTGAGGGTGTTTAGGTGTAGGCTAAGGGTGTTTAGGGGTAGGCTGAGGGTGTTTAGGGGTAGGCTGAGGGTGTTAAGGGGGAGACTGAGGGTGTTTAGGGGTAGGCTGAGGGTGTTTTGGGGTATGCTGAGGGTGTTTGGGGGGAGACTGAGGGTGTTTATGTGAAGGCTGAGGGTGTTTAGTGGTAGGCTGAGGGTGATAAGGGGTAGGCTGAGGGTGTTTAGGGGGAGACTGAGGGTGTCCAGGGGGAGACTGATGGAGTTTAGGGGTAGGCTGAGGGTGTCAAGGGGGAGTCTGAGTGTGATAAGGGGTAGGCTGAGGGTGTTTAGGGGTAGGCTGAGGGTGTTTAGGGGGAGACTGAAGGTGTCCAGGGGTAGGCTGAGTCTGTTTAGGGGTAGGCTGAGGGTGTCCAGGGGGAGACTGAGGGTGTTTAGGGGTAGGTTGAGGGTGTTTAGGGGTAGGCTGAGGGTGTTTAGGGGTTGTCTGAGGGTGTCCAGGGGGGAGACATGCGGTGTTTAGGGGGAGATTGATGGTGTTTAGGGGGAGTCTGAGTGTGTCCAGGGAGAGATAGAGGGTGTTTAGGGGTAGGCTGAGGGTGTTTAGGGTTAGGCTGAGGGTGTTTAGGGGTAGGCTGAGGGTGTTTAGGGGTATGCTGAGGGTGTCCAGTGGGAGACTGAGGGTGTTTAGGGGGAGACTGAGGGTTTTTAGGTGTAGGCTAAGGGTGTTTAGGGTTAGGCTGAGGGTGTTTAGGGGTAGGCTGAGGGTATTTAGGGGTAGGCTGAGGGTGTCCAGAGGGAGACTGAGGGTGTTTAGGGGGAGACTGAGGGTGATTAGGGGTAGGCTGAGGGTGTTTTAGGGTAGGCTTTTTGTGTCCAGGGGCGGCTGAGTGTGTTTAGGGGTAGGCTGAGGGTATTTTGGGGTAGGCTGAGGGTGTCCTGGTGTAGGCTGAGGGTGTTTAGCTGTAGGCTGTGGCTATTTAGGGGTAGGCTGAGGGTGTTTAGGGGTAGGCTGTGTGTGTTTAGGGGTAGGCTGAGGGTGGTTAGGGGTAGGCTGTGTGTATTTAGGGGTAGGCTGAGGGTGTCCAGGTGGAGACTTGGGGTGTTTAGGGGGAGATTGATGGTGTTTAGGGGGAGTCTGAGTGTGTCCAGGGAGAGATACAGGGTGTTTAGGGGTAGGCTGAGGGTGTTTAGGGTTAGGCTGAGGGTGTTTATGGGTAGGCTGAGGGTGTTTAGTGGTATGCTGAGGGTGTCCAGTGGGAGACTGAGGGTGTTTAGGGGGAGACTGAGGGTGTTTAGGTGTAGGCTAAGGGTGTTTAGGGGTAGGCTGAGGGTGTTTAGGGGTAGGCTGAGGGTGTCCAGGGGGAGACTGAGGGTGTTTAGGGGGAGACTGAGGGTGATTAGGGGTAGGCTGAGGGTGTTTTAGGGTAGGCTTAGTGTGTCCAGGGGCGGCTGAGTGTGTTTAGGGGTAGGCTGAGGGTATTTTGGGGTAGGCTGAGGTTGTTTAGGTGTCGGCTGAAGGTGTTTAGGTGTAGGCTGTGGGTGGTTAGGGGTAGGCTGAGGGTGTTTAGGGGGAGACTGAGTGTGTCCAGGGGGAGACTGATGGAGTTTAGGGGTAGGCTGAGGGTGTCCAGGGGGAGACTGAGGGTGTTTAGGGGTAGGCTGAGCGTTTTTAGGGGTAGGATTAGGGTGATTAGGGGGCGACTGAGGGTGTCCAGGGGTAGGCTGAGGGTGTTTAGGGGTAGGCTGAGGGTGTATAGGGGTAGGCTGAGGGTGTTTAGGGGGAGACTGAGGGTGTCCAGGGGGAGAGTGAAGGTGTTTAGGGGTAGGCTGAGGTTGTTTAGGGGTAGGCTGAGGGCGTTTAGGGGTAGGCTGAGGGTGTTTAGGGGTAGGCTGAGGGTGTTTAGAGGTAGGCTGAGGGTGTTTAGGGGTAGGCTGAGAGTGTTTAGGGGGAGAGTGAGGGTTTTTAGGGGTAGGATGAGGGTGTTTAGCGGTAGGCTAAGGGTGTTTAGTGGGAGACTGAGGGTGTTTACTGGGGGACAGAGGGTGTTTAGGGGTAGGCTGAGGGTGTTGAGGGGTAGGCTGAGGTTGTTTAGGGGTAGGCTGAGGTTGTCCAGGGGGAGACTGAGGGTGTTTAGGGGTAGGGGTAGGGTGTTTAGGTGTAGGCTGGGGGTGTTTAGTGGGAGACTGAGGGTGTTTAGGGGGAGACTGAGGGTGTTTAGGGGTAGACTGAGCGTGTTTAGTGGTAGGCTAAGGGTTTCCAGGGGGAGACTGAGGGTGTTAAGGGGTAGCTGAGGGTGTTTAGGGTTAGGGTGTGGGTTTTTAGGGGTAGGCTGAGGGTGTTTAGAGGCAGACTGAGGGTGTTCAGGAGTAAACTGAGGGTGTTTATGAGTAGGCTGAGGGTGTTTAGAGGTAGACTGAGGGTGTTTAGGTGGAGACTGAGGGTGTTTAGGTGGAGACTGAGGGTGCTTAGGTGGAGACTGAGGGTGCTTAGTTGGAGACTGATGGTGTTTAGTTGTAGGCTGAGGTGTTGAGGGGTAGGCGGACGTTGTTAGGAGTAGGCTGAGGGTGTTTAGCGGGAGACTGAGGGTGTTTGGTTGTAGTCTGAATGGGTTTAGGGGAGACTGAGGGTGTTAAGGGGTACGCTGAGTGTGTTTAGGGTAGGCTGAGGGTGTTAAGGGGTAGGCTGAGGTTATTTAGTGTGAGACTGAGGGTGTTTAGGGGTAGGCTGAGGGTGTTTATGGGGAGACTGAGGGTGTTTAGGGGTTGGCTGATGGTGTTCAGGGGGAGACTGCGGGTGTTTAGGGGTAGGCTGAGGGTGTTTAGGTGTAGGCAGAGGGTGTATAGGGTTAGGCTGAGGGTGTATATTGGAGACTGAGATTGTTAAGGTGTACGCTGAGGGTGTATAGGGTAGGCTGAGGGTGTTAAGGGGAAGGCTGAGGGTGTTTAGGGGGAGACTGAGGGTGTTTAGGGGTAGGCTGAGGGTGTTAAGGGGGAGACTGAGGGTGTGTAGGGGTAGGCTGAGGGTGCTAAGAAAGAGACTGAGGGTGTTTAGGGGTAGGCTTAGGTTGTTTAGGGTTAAGATGAGGGTGTTTAGGTGTAGGCTGATGGTGTTTAGGTGTAGGCTGAGGGTGTATAGGGGTAGGCTGAGGGTTTTTAGGGGAGACTGAGGGTGATAAGGGGTAGGCTGAGGGTGTTTTAGCGTAGGCTGAGGGTGTCCAGGGGTTGCTGAGTGTGTTTAGGGGTAGGCTGAGGGTATTTTGGGGTAGGCTGAGGGTGTTTAGGGGTAGACTGAGGGTGTTTAGGTGTAGGCTGAGGGTGTTTAGGGGGAGACTGAGTGTGTCCAGGGGGAAACTGATGGAGTTTAGGGGTAGGCTGAGGGTGTCCAGGGGGAGACAGAGGGTGTTTACGGGTAGGCTGAGATGGTTTATGGGTAGGCTGAGGGTGATTAGGGGGCGACTGAGGGTGTCCAGAGGTAGGCTGAGGGTGTTTAGTGGTAGCCTGAGGGTGTATAGGGTAGGCTGAGGGTGTTTAGGGGTAGGCTGAGGGTGTTTAGGGGGAGACTGAGGGTTTTTAGGGGTAGGCTGAGGGTGTTTATCGGTAGGCTAAGGGTGTTTAGTGGGAGACTGAGGGTGTTTAGCGGGAGACAGAGGGTGTTTAGGGGTAGGCTGAGGGTGTTTAGGGGTAGGATGAGGTTGTTTAGGGGTAGGCTGAGGTTGTCCAGGGGGAGAATGAGGGTGTTTAGGGTAGGGTGAGGGTGTTTAGGGGTAGGCTGAGGGTGTTTAGGGGGAGACTGATGGTGTTTAGGTGGAGACTGTGGGTGTTTAGGTGGAGACTGAGGGAGTTTAGGTGTAGGCTGAGGTGTTGAGGGGTAGGTGGATGTTTTTAGGGGTAGGCTGAGGGTGTTTAGGGGGAGACTGAGGCTGTTTGGTTGCAGGCTGAATTTGTTTAGGGGAGACTGAGGATGTTAACGGGTACGCTGAGTGTGTTTAGGGTAGGCTGAGTGTGTTAAGGGGTAGGTGAGAGTGTTTAGGGGGAGACTGAGGGTGTTTAGGGGGAGGCTGATGGTGTTCAGGGGGAGACTGAGGGTGCTTAGGGGTAGGATGAGGGTGTTTAGGGGTCGGCTGAGGGTGTTTAGGGGTAGGCTGAGGGGGTTTAGGGTTAGCCTGAGGGTGTTTAGGGGTAGGCTGATGGTGTTTATGTCTAGGCTGAGGGTGTATAGGGGTAGGCTGAGGGTGGTAAGGGGAGACTGAGGGTGTTAAGGTGTAAGCTGAGGGTGTTTAGGGTAGGCTGAGGGTGTTAAGGTGTAGACTGAGGGTGTTTAGGGGGAGACTGAGGGTGTTTAGGGGTAGGCTGAGGGTGTTTATGGGGAGTCTTAGGGTGTTTAGGGGTAGGCTGAGGGTGTTCAGGGGGAGACTGAGGGTGTTTAGGGGGAGACAGAGGGTGTTTATGGGTAGGCTGAGGGTGTTTATGGGTTGACTGAGAGTGTTTAGGGGTAGGCTGAGGGTGTTAAGGGGTAGGCTGAGGGTGTTAAGGGGGAGACTGAGGGTGTTTAGGGGTAGGCTGAGGGTGTTTAGGGGTTGGTTGAGGGTGTTTAAGGGTAGGCTGACTGTGTTTAGAGGTAGGCTGAGGGTGTCCAGGGGGAGGCTTAGGGTGTTAGGGGTAGGCTGAGGGTATTTTAGGGTAGGCTGAGGGTGTTTTGGGGGAGACTGAGGGTGTTTATGTGAAGGCTGAGGTTGTTTAGTGGTAGGCTGAGGGTGATAAGGAGTAGGCTGAGGGTGTTTAGGGGGAGACTGAGGGTGTTTAGGGGTAGGCTGAGGGTGTTTAGGGGTAGGCTGAGGGTGTTTAAGGGTAGGCTGACTGTGTTTAGAGGTAGGCTGAGTGTGTCCAGGGGGAGGCTGAGGGTGTTTAGGGGTAGGCTGAGGGTATTTTGGGGTAGGCTGAGGGTGTTTGGGGGGAGACGGAGGGTGTTTATGTGAAGGCTGAGGGTGTTTAGTGGTAGGCTGAGGGTGATAAGGGGTAGGCTGAGGGTGTTTAGGGGGAGACTGAGGGTCTCCAGGGGGAGACTGATGGAGTTTAGGGGTAGGCTGAGGGTGTCAAGGGGGACTTTGAGTGTGTTAAGGGGTAGGCTGAGGGTGTTTAGGGGTAGGCTGAGGGTGTTTAGGGGGAGACTGAGGGTGTCCAGGGGTAGGCTGAGTGTGTTTAGGGGTAGGCTGAGGGTGTCCAGGGGGAGACAGCGGGTGTTTAGGTGAAGGCTGAGGGTGTTTAGGGGTAGGCTGAGGGTGTCCAGGTGTAGGCTGAGGGTGTTTAGGGGTAGGCTGTGTGTATTTAGGGGTAGGCTGAGGGTGTTTAGGGGTAGGTTGTGTGTATTTAGGGGTTGACTGAGGGTGTTTAGGGGTAGGTTGAGGATGTTTAGGGGTAGGCTGAGGGTGTTTAGGGGTAGGCTGAGGGTGTTTATGGGTAGGCTGAGGGTGTTTAGGGGTAGGCTGAGGGTGTCCAGGGGGAGACTTGGGATGTTTAGGGGGAGATTGATGGTGTTTAGGGGGAGTCTGAGGGTGTCCAGGGAGAGATAGAGGGTGTTTAGGGGTAGGCTGAGGGTGTTTGGGGTTAGGCTGAGGGTGTTTATGGGTAGGCTGAGGGTGTTTAGGGTTAGGCTGAGGGTGTTTATGGGTAGGCTGAGGGTGTTTAGGGGTAGGCTGAGGGTGTCCAGTGGGAGACTGAGGGTGTTTAGTGGGAGACTGAGGGTGTTTAGGGGTAGGCTAAGGGTGTTTATGGGTAGGCTGAGGGTGTTTAGGGGTAGGCTGAGGGTGTCCAGTGGGAGACTGAGGGTGTTTAGTGGGAGACTGAGGGTGTTTAGGGGTAGGCTAAGGGTGTTTAGGGGTAGGCTGAGGGTGTTTAGGGGTAGGCTGAGTGTGTTTAGGGGTAGGCTGTGTGTATTTAGGGGTAGGCTGAGTGTGTTTAGGGGTAGGTTGAGGGTGTTTAGGGGTAGGCTGAGGGTGTTTAGTGGTAGGCTGAGGGTGTCCAGGGGGAGACTTGGGGTGTTTAGGGGGAGATTCATGGTGTTTAGGGGGAGTCTGATGGTGTCCAGGGAGAGAAAGAGGGTGTTTAGGGGTAGGCTGATGCTGTTTAGGGTTAGGCTGAGGGTGTTTAGGGGTAGGCTGAGGGTGTTTAGGGGTAGGCTGAGGGAGTTTAAGGGTAGGCTGAAGGTGTTTAGGGGCAGGCTGAGGGTGTCCAGGGGGAGGCTGAGGGTGTTTACGGGTAGGCTTAGGGTATTTTGGGGTAGGCTGAGGGTGTTTAGGGGGAGTCTGAGGGTGTTTATGTGTAGGCTGAGGGTGTTTAGGGGTAGGCTGAGGGTGTTCAGGGGTAGGCTGAGGGTGTTTAGAGGCAGACTGAGGGTGTTCAGGACTAGACTGAGGGTGTTTAGGGGTAGGCTGAGGGTGTTTATGGGTAGACTGATGGAGTTTAGGATGGAGACTGAGGGTGTTTAGGTGTAGGCTGAGGTGTTGAGGGGTAGGCGGAGGTAGTTAGGAGTAGGCTGAGGGTGTTTAGGGGTAGACTGAGGGTGTTCAGTGGTAGGCAAAGGGTTTCCGGGGGAGACTCAGGGTGTTTAGGGGTAGGCTGAGGGTGTATAGGCGTAGGCTGAGGTTGTTTAGGGGTAGGCTGAGGGTTTCCAGGGGGAGACTGAGGTTGTTTAGGGGTAGTCTGAGGGTGTTTAGGGTTAGGCTGAGGGTGTTTAGGTGTAGGCTGAGGGTGTTCAGGGGTAGGCTGAAGGTGTCCAGTGGGAGACTGAGGGTGTTTAGGGGGAGACTAAGGGTGTTTAGGTGGAGGCTGAGGGTGTTTAGGGGTAGGCTGAGGGTGTTTAGGGGTAGGCTGTGTGTATTTAGGGGTAGGCTGAGGGTGTCCAGGGGGAGACTTGGGGTGTTTAGGGGGAGATTGATGGTGTTTAGGGGGAGTCTGAGGGTGTCCAGGGAGAGATAGAGGGTGTTTCGGGGTAGGGTGAGTGTGTTTAGGGTTAGGCTGAGGGTTTTTAGGGGTTGGCTGAGGGTGTTTAGGTGTAGGCTGAGGGTGTTTAGGGGTAGGCTGAGGGTGTTCAGGGGTAGGCTGAGGCAGTTTAAGGCTAGGCTGAAGGTGTTTAGCGGCAGGCTGAGGGTGTCCAGGGGGAGGCTGAGGGTGTTTAGGGGGAGTCTGAGGGTGTTTATGTGTAGGCTGAGGGTGTTTAGGGGTAGGCTGAGGGTGTTCAGGGGTAGGCTGAGGGTGTTTAGGGGGAGACTGAGGGTGTCCAGGGGGAGACTGATGGAGTTTCGGAGTAGGCTGAGGCTGTCCAGGGGGAGTCTGAGGGTGTTTAGGGGTAGACTGAGGGTGTTTATGGGGAGACTGAGGGTGTTTAATGATAGGCTGAGGGTGTTCAGGGGGAGACTGCGGGTGTTTAGTGGTAGGCTCAGGGTGTTTAGGGGTAGGCTGAGGGTGTTAAGTGGGAGACTGTGGGTGTTTAGGGGTAGGCTGAGGGTGTTAAGGAGGAGACTGAGGGTGTTTATGGGTAGGCTGAGGGTGTTTTGGTGTAGGCTGAGGGTGTATAGGGGTAGGCTGAGGGTGTTTATTGGAGACTGAGAGTGTTAAGATGTACGCTGAGGGTGTATAGGGTAGGCTGAGGGTGTTAAGGGGTAAGCTGAGGGTGTTTAGGGGGAGACTGAGGTTTTTTAGGGGTAGGCTGAGGGTGTTAAGGGGGAGACTGAGTGTGTTTAGGGGTAGGCTGAGGGTGCTAAGAAAGAGACTGAGGGTGTTTAGGGGTAGGCTGACGGTGTTTAGGTATAGGCTGAGGGTGTATAGGGGTAGGCTGAGGGAATTTAGGGGAGATTGAGGGTGATTAGGGGTAGGCTGAGGGTGTTTTAGCGTAGGCTGATGGTGTCCAGGGGTGGCTGAGTGTGTTTAGGGCTAGGCTGAAGGTATTTTGGGGTAGGCTGAGGGTGTTTAGGGGTAGACTGAGGGTGTTTAGGTGTAGGCTGAGGGTGTTTAGGGGTAGGCTGCGGGTGGTTAGGGGTAGGCTGAGGGTGTTTAGGGGTAGGCTGAGGGTGTTTAGTGGTAGCCTGAGGGTGTATAGGGTAGGCTGAGGGTGTTTAGGGGTAGGCTGAGGGTGTCCAGGGGGAGACTGAGGGTGTTTAGGGGTAGGCTGAGGGTGTTTTGGCGTAGGCTGAGGGTGTTTAGGTGTAGGCTGAGGGTGTAAAGGGTTAGGGTGAGGGTGTTTATTGGAGACTGAGAGTGTTAAGGTGTACGCTGAGAGTGTATAGGGTAGGCTGAGGGTGTTAAGGGGTATGCTGAGTGTGTTTAGGGGGAGACTGAGGGTGTTTAGGGGTAGGCTGAGGGTGTTAAGGGGGAGACTGAGGGTGTTTAGGGGTAGGCTGAGTGTGTTTTAGCGTAGGCTGATGGTGTCCAGGGGTTGCTGAGTGTGTTTAGGGGTAGGCTGAGGGTATTTTGGGGTAGGCTGAGGGTGTTTAGGGGTAGACTGAGGGTGTTTAGGTGTAGGCTGAAGGTGTTTAGGGGTAGGCTGCGGGTGGTTAAGGGTAGGCTGAGGGTGTTTAGGGTGTGACTGAGTGTGTCCAGGGGGAGACTGATGGAGTTTAGGGGTAGGCTGAGGGTGTCCAGGGGGAGACTGAGGGTGTTTAGGGGTAGGCTGAGGGTGTTTAGGGGTAGGCTGAGGGTGTTTAGGGGTAGGCTGAGGGAGTTTAAGGGTAGGCTGAAGGTGATTAGGGGGCGACTGAGGGTGTCCAGGGGTAGGCTGAGGGTGTTTAGTAGTAGCCTGAGGGTGTATAGGGTAGGCTGAGGGTGTTTAGGGGTAGGCTGAGGGTGTTTAGGGGGAGACTGAGTGTGTCCAGGGGGAGACAGATGGAGTTTAGGGAAGGCTGAGGGTGTCCAGGGGGAGACTGAGGGTGTTTAGGGGTAGGCTGAGGGTGTTTAGGGGTAGGCTGAGGGTGTTTAGGGGTAGGCTGAGGGAGTTTAAGGGTAGGCTGAAGGTGTTTAGGGGCAGGCTGAGGGTGTCCAGGGGGAGTCTGAGGGTGTTTAGGGGTAGGCTTAGGGTATTTTGGGGTAGGCTGAGGGTGTTTAGGGGGAGTCTGAGGGTGTTTATGTGTAGGCTGAGGGTGTTTAGGGGTAGGCTGAGGGTGTTCAGGGGTAGGCTGAGGGTGTTTAGGGGGAGACTGAGGGTGTCCAGGGGGAGACTGATGGAGTTTAGGGATAGGCTGAGGCTGTCCAGGGGGAGTCTGAGGGTGTTTAGGGGTAGGCTGAGGGTGTTTATGGGGAGACTGAGGGTGTTTCGGGGGAGACTGAGGGTGTCCAGGTGTAGGCTGAGTGTGTTTAGGGGTAGGCTGAGGGTGTCCAGGGGGAGACTGAGGGTGTTTAGGTGAAGGCTGAGGGTGTTTAGGGGTAGTCTGAGGGTGTCCAGGTGTAGGCTGAGGGTGTTTAGGGGTAGGCTGAGGGTGTTTAGGGGTAGGCTGTGTGTATTTTGGGGTAGGCTGAGGGTGTTTAGGGGTAGGTTGAGGATGTTTAGGGGTAGGCTGAGAGTGTTTCGGGGTAGGCTGAGGGTGTTTATGGGTAGGCTGAGGGTGTTTAGGGGTAGGCTGAGGGTGTTAAGGGGTAAGCTGAGGGTGTTTAGGGGGAGTCTGAGGTTTTTTAGGGGTAGGCTGAGGGTGTTAAGGGGGAGACTGAGTTTGTTTAGGGGTAGGCTGAGGGTGCTAAGAAAGAGACTGAGGGTGTTTAGGGGTAGGCTGACGGTGTTTAGGTATAGGCTGAGGGTGTATAGGGGTAGGCTGAGGGTTTTTAGGGGAGATTGAGGGTGATTAGGGGTAGGCTGAGGGTGTTTTAGCGTAGGCTGATGGTGTCCAGGGGTTGCTGAGTGTGTTTAGGGGTAGGCTGAAGGTATTTTGGGGTAGGCTGAGGGTGTTTAGGGGTAGACTGAGGGTGTTTAGGTGTAGGCTGAGGGTGTTTAGGGGTAGGCTGCGGGTGGTTACGGGTAGGCTGAGGGTGTTTAGGGGGAGACTGAGTGTGTCCAGGGGGAGAATGATGGAGTTTAGGGGTAGGCTGAGGGTGTCCAGGGGGAGACTGAGGGTGTTTAGGGGTAGGCTGAGGGTGATTAGGGGGCGACTGAGGGTGTCCAGGGGTAGGCTGAGGGTGTTTAGTGGTAGCCTGAGGGTGTATAGGGTAGGCTGAGGGTGTTTAGGGGTAGGCTGAGGGTGTTTAGGGGGAGACTGAGTGAGCCCAGGGGGAGACAGATGGAGTTTAGGGAAGGCTGAGGGTGTCCAGGGGCAGACTGAGGGTGTTTAGGGGTAGGCTGAGGCAGTTTTGGGGTAGGCTGAGGGTGTTTAGTTGTAGGCTGAGGGTGTTTAGGGGTAGGCTGTGGGTGTATACGGGGAGACTGAGGGTGTTTAGGTGAAGGCCGAGGGTGTTTAGGGGTAGGCTGAGGATGTTTAGCGGTAGGCTGAGGGTGTTTAGGGGTAGGGTGAGGGTGTTTAGGGGTAGGCTGAGTGTGTTTAGGGTTAGGCTCAGGGTGTTTAGGGGGAGACTGAGGGTTTTTAGGGGTAGGCTGAGGGTGTTTAGCGGTAGGCTAAGGGTGTTTAGTGGGAGACTGAGGGTGTTTAGCGGGAGACAGAGGCGTTTAGGTGTAGGCTGAGGGTGTTTAGGGGTAGGATGAGGTTGTTTAGGGGTAGGCTGAGGTTGTCCAGGGGGATACTGAGGGTGTTTAGGGGTAGGGTGAGGGTGTTTAGGGGTAGGCTGAGGGTGTTTAGGGGGAGACTGATGGTGTTTAGGTGGAGACTGTGGGTGTTTAGGTGGAGACTGAGGGTGTTTAGGTGTAGGCTGAGGTGTTGAGGGGTAGGCGGATTTTTTTAGGGGTAGGCTGAGGGTGTTTAGGGGGAGACTGAGGCTGCTTGGTTGTAGGCTGAATGTGTTTAGGGGAGACTGAGGGTGTTAAGGGGTACGCTGAGTGTGTTTAGTGTAGGCTGAGGGTGTTAAGGGGTATGTGAGGGTATTTAGGGGTAGGCTTAGGGTTTTTTCGGGTAGGCTGAGGGTGTTTAGGGGGAGACTGAGGGTGTTTATGTGTAGGCTGAGGGTGTTCAGGGGTAGGCTGAGGGTGTTTAGGGGGATACTGAGGGTGTCCAGGGGGAGACTGATGGAGTTTAGGGGTAGGCTGAGGGTGTCCAGGGGGAGACTGAGGGTGTTTAATGGTAGGCTGAGGGTGTTAAGTGGGAGACTGAGGGTGTTTAGGGGTAGGCTGAGGGTGTTAAGGAGGAGATTGAGGGTGTTTAGGGGTAGGCTGAGGGTCTTTAGCTGTAGGCGGAAGGTGTTTAGGGGTAGGCTGTGTGTATTTAGGGGTAGGCTGCGGGTGTTTAGGGGTAGGCTGAGTGTGTTTTTGGGGAGACTGAGGGTGTTTAGGGGTAGGCTGAGGGTGTCCGGGGGTGACTGAGGGTGTTTAGTGCTAGGCTGAGGGTGTTTAGGTGTAGGCTGCGGGTGGTTAAGGGTAGTCTGAGGGTGTTTAGGGGGAGACTGAGTGTGTCCAGGGGGAGACTGATGGAGTTTAGGGGTAGGCTGAGGGTGTCCAGGGGGAGACTGAGGGTGTTTAGGGGTAGGCTGAGAGTGTTTATGGGTAGGCTGAGGGTGATTAGGGGGCGACTGAGGGTGTCCAGGGGTAGGCTGAGGGTGTTTAGTAGTAGCCTGAGGGTGTATAGGGTAGGCTGAGGGTGTTTAGGGGTAGGCTGAGGGTGTTTAGGGGGAGACTGAGTTTGTCCAGGGGGAGACAGATGGAGTTTAGGGAAGGCTGAGGGTGTCCAGGGGGAGACTGAGGGTGTTTAGGGGTAGGCTGAGGGTGTTTAGGGGTAGGCTGAGGGAGTTTAAGGGTAGGCTGAAGGTGTTTAGGGGCAGGCTGAGGGTGTCCAGGGGGAGGCTGAGGGTGTTTAGGGGTAGGCTGAGGGTGTTTATGTGTAGGCTGAGGTTGTTTAGGGGTAGGCTGAGGGTGTTCAGGGGTAGGCTGAGGGTGTTTAGGGGGAGACTGAAGGTGTCCAGGGGGAGACTGATGGAGTTTAGGGATAGGCTGAGGCTGTCCAGGGGGAGTCTGAGGGTGTTTAGGGGTAGGCTGAGGGTGTTTATGGGGAGACTGAGGGTGTTTCGGGGGAGACTGAGGGTGTCCAGGGGTAGGCTGAGTGTGTTTAGGGGTAGGCTGAGGGTGTCCAGGGGGAGACTGAGGGTGTTTAGGTGAAGGCTGAGGGTGTTTAGGGGTAGTCTGAGGGTGTCCAGGTGTAGGCTGAGGGTGTTCAGGGGTAGGCTGAGGGTGTTTAGGGGTAGGCTGTGTGTATTTAGGGGTAGGCTGAGGGTGTTTAGGGGTAGGTTGAGGATGTTTAGGGGTAGGCTGAGGGAGTTTAGGGGTAGGCTGAGGGTGTTTATGGGTAGGCTGAGGGTGTTTAGGGGGAGACTGAGTGTGTCCAGGGGGAGACTTGGGGTTTTTAGGGGTAGACTGAGGGTGTTTAGGTGTAGGCTGAGGGTGTTTTGGGGTAGGCTGAGGGTGTTTAGTTGTTGGCTGAGTGTGTTTAGGGGTAGGCTGAGGGTGTATACGGGGAGACTGAGGGTGTTTAGGTGAAGGCCGAGGGTGTTTAGGGGTAGGCTGAGGATGTTTAGCGGTTGGCTGAGGGTGTCCAGGGGAGGCTGAGGGTGTTTAGCGGTTGGCTGAGGGTGTTTAGGGGTAGGCTGAGGGTGTTTAGGGGTAGGCTGAGGGTGTTTAGGGGTAGGGAGAGGGTGTTTAGGGGTAGGCTGAGTGTGTTTAGGTGTAGGCTCAGGGTGTTTAGGGGGAGACTGAGGGTTTTTAGGGGTAGGCTGAGGGTGTTTAGCGGTAGGCTAAGGGTGTTTAGTGGGAGACTGAGGGTGTTTAGCGGGAGACAGAGGCGTTTAGGGGTAGGCTGAGGGTGTTTAGGGGTAGGATGAGGTTGTTTAGGGGTAGGCTGAGGTTGTCCAGGGGGATACTGAGGTTGTTTAGGGGTAGGCTGAGGGTGTTTAGGGGTATTCTGAGGGTGTTTAGGGGGAGACTGATGGTGTTTAGGTGGAGACTGTGGGTGTTTAGGTGGAGACTGAGGGTGTTTAGGTGTAGGCTGAGGTGTTGAGGGGTAGGCGGATTTTTTTAGGGGTAGGTTGAGGGTGTTTAGTGGGAGAGTGAGGCTGCTTGGTTGTAGGCTGAATGTGTTTAGGGGAGACTGAGGGTGTTAAGGGGTACGCTGAGTGTGTTTAGTGTTGGCTGAGGGTGTTAAGGGGTATGTGAGGGTATTTAGGGGTAGGCTTATGGTTTTTTCGGGTAGGCTGAGGGTGTTTAGGGGGAGACTGAGGGTGTTTATGTGTAGGCTGAGGGTGTTAAGGGGTAGGCTGAGGGTGTTCAGGGGTAGGCTGAGGGTGTTTAGGGGGATACTGAGGGTGTCCAGGGGGAGACTGATGGAGTTTAGGGGTAGGCTGAGGCTGTCCAGGGGGAGTCTGAGGGTGTTTAGGGGTAGGCTGAGGGTGTTTATGGGGAGACTGAGGGTGTTTAATGGTAGGCTGAGGGTGTTAAGTGGGAGACTAAGGCTGTTTAGGGGTAGGCTGAGGGTGTTAAGGAGGAGATTGAGGGTGTTTAGGGGTAGGCTGAGGGTGTTTAGGTGTAGGCTGAGGGTGTATAGGGTTAGGCTGAGGGTGTATATTGGAGACTGAGAGTGTTAAGGTGTACGCTGAGGGTGTATAGGGTAGGCTGAGGGTGTTAAGGGGTAGGCTGAGTGTGTTTAGGGGGAGACTGAGGGTGTTTAGGGGTAGGCTGAGGGTGTTAAGGGGGAGACTGAGGGTGTTTAGGGGTAGGCTGAGGGTGTTTTAGCGTAGGCTGATGGTGTCCAGGGGTTGCTGAGTGTGTTTAGGGGTAGGCTGAGGGTATTTTGGGGTAGGCTGAGGGTGTTTAGTGGTAGACTGAGGGTGTTTAGGTGTAGGCTGAGGGTGTTTAGGGGTAGGCTGAGGGTGTTTAGTGGTAGACTGAGGGTGTTTAGGTGTAGGCTGAAGGTGTTTAGGGGTTGGCTGCGGGTGGTTAAGGGGTAGGCTGAGGGTGTTTCGGGGGAGACTGAGTGTGTCCAGGGGGAGACTGATGGAGTTTAGGGGTAGGCTGAGGGTGTCCAGGGGGAGACTGAGGGTGTTTAGGGGTAGGCTGAGAGTGTTTATGGGTAGGCTGAGGGTGATTAGGGGGCGACTGAGGGTGTCCAGGTGTAGGCTGAGGGTGTTTAGTGATAGCCTGAGGGTGTATAGGGTAGGCTGAGGATGTTTAGGGGTAGGCTGAGGGTGTTTAGGGGGAGACTGAGTGTGTCCAGGGGGAGACAGATGGAGTTTAGGGAAGGCGGAGGGTGTCCAGGGGGAGACTGAGGGTGTTAAGGGTTAGGCTGAGGGTGTTTAGGGGTAGGCTGAGGGTGTTTAGGGGTAGGCTGAGGGAGTTTAAGGGTAGGCTGAAGGTGTTTAGGGGCAGGCTGAGGGTGTCCAGGGGGAGGCTGAGGGTGTTGAGGGGTAGGCTTAGGGTATTTTGGGGTAGGCTGAGGGTGTTTAGGGGGAGTCTGAGGGTGTTTATGTGTAGGCTGAGGGTGTTTAGGGGTAGGCTGAGGGTGTTCAGGGGTAGGCTGAGGGTGTTTAGGGGGAGACTGAGGGTGTCCAGGGGGAGACTGATGGAGTTTAGGGATAGGCTGAGGCTGTCCAGGGGGAGACTGAGGGTGTTTAGGGGTAGGCTGAGGGTGTTTATGGGGAGACTGAGGGTGTTTCGGGGGAGACTGAGGGTGTCCAGGGGTAGGCTGAGTGTGTTTAGGGGTAGGCTGAGGGTGTCCAGGGGGAGACTGAGGGTGTTTAGGTGAAGGCTGAGGGTGTTTAGGGGTAGTCTGAGGGTGTCCAGGTGTAGGCTGAGGGTGTTCAGGGGTAGGCTGAGGGTGTTTAGGGGTAGGCTGTGTGTATTTAGGGGTAGGCTGAGGGTGTTTAGGGGTAGGTTGAGGATGTTTAGGGGTAGGCTGAGGGAGTTTAGGGGTAGGCTGAGGGTGTTTATGGGTAGGCTGAGGGTGTTTAGGGGGAGACTGAGTGTGTCCAGGGGGAGACTTGTGGTTTTTAGGGGTAGACTGAGGGTGTTTAGGTGTAGGCTGAGGGTGTTTTGGGGTAGGCTGAGGGTGTTTAGTTGTTGGCTGAGTGTGTTTAGGGGTAGGCTGAGGGTGTATACGGGGAGACTGAGGGTGTTTAGGTGAAGGCCGAGGGTGTTTAGGGGTAGGCTGAGGATGTTTAGCGGTTGGCTGAGGGTGTTTAGGGGTAGGCTGAGGGTGTTTAGCGGTTGGCTGAGGGTGTTTAGGGGTAGGCTGAGGGTGTTTAGGGGTAGGCTGAGGGTGTTTAGGGGTAGGGAGAGGGTGTTTAGGGGTAGGCTGAGTGTGTTTAGGTGTAGGCTCAGGGTGTTTAGGGGGAGACTGAGGGTTTTTAGGGGTAGGCTGAGGGTGTTTAGCGGTAGGCTAAGGGTGTTTAGTGGGAGACTGAGGGTGTTTAGCGGGAGACAGAGGCGTTTAGGGGTAGGCTGAGGGTGTTTAGGGGTAGGATGAGGTTGTTTAGGGGTAGGCTGAGGTTGTCCAGGGGGATACTGAGGTTGTTTAGGGGTAGGGTGAGGGTGTTTAGGGGTAGGCTGAGGGTGTTTAGGGGGAGACTGATGGTGTTTAGGTGGAGACTGAGGGTGTTTAGGTGTAGGCTGAGGTGTTGAGGGGTAGGCGGATTTTTTTAGGGGTAGGTTGAGGGTGTTTAGGGGGAGACTGAGGCTGCTTGGTTGTAGGCTGAATGTGTTTAGGGGAGACTGAGGGTGTTAAGGGGTACGCTGAGTGTGTTTAGTGTAGGCTGAGGGTGTTAAGGGGTATGTGAGGGTATTTAGGGGTAGGCTTATGGTTTTTTCGGGTAGGCTGAGGGTGTTTAGGGGGAGACTGAGGGTGTTTATGTGTAGGCTGAGGGTGTTAAGGGGTAGGCTGAGGGTGTTCAGGGGTAGGCTGAGGGTGTTTAGGGGGATACTGAGGGTGTCCAGGGGGAGACTGATGGAGTTTAGGGGTAGGCTGAGGCTGTCCAGGGGGAGTCTGAGGGTGTTTAGGGGTAGGCTGAGGGTGTTTATGGGGAGACTGAGGGTGTTTAATGGTAGGCTGAGGGTGTTAAGTGGGAGACTGAGGGTGTTTAGGGGTAGGCTGAGGGTGTTAAGGAGGAGATTGAGGGTGTTTAGGGGTAGGCTGAGGGTGTTTAGGTGTAGGCTGAGGGTGTATAGGGTTAGGCTGAGGGTGTATATTGGAGACTGAGAGTGTTAAGGTGTACGCTGAGGGTGTATAGGGTAGGCTGAGGGTGTTAAGGGCTAGGCTGAGTGTGTTTAGGGGGAGACTGAGGGTGTTTAGGGGTAGGCTGAGGGTGTTTTAGCGTAGGCTGATGGTGTCCAGGGGTTGCTGAGTGTGTTTAGGGGTAGGCTGAGGGTATTTTGGGGTAGGCTGAGGGTGTTTAGTGGTAGACTGAGGGTGTTTAGCTGTAGGCTGAAGGTGTTTAGGGGTTGGCTGCGGGTGGTTAAGGGTAGGCTGAGGGTGTTTAGGGGGTGACTGAGTGTGTCCAGGGGGAGACTGATGGAGTTTAGGGGTAGGCTGAGGGTGTCCAGGGGGAGACTGAGGGTGTTTAGGGGTAGGCTGAGAGTGTTTATGGGTAGGCTGAGGGTGATTAGGGGGCGACTGAGGGTGTCCAGGGGTAGGCTGAGGGTGTTTAGTAGTAGCCTGAGGGTGTATAGGGTAGGCTGAGGATGTTTAGGGGTAGGCTGAGGGTGTTTAGGGGGAGACTGAGTGTGTCCAGGGGGAGACAGATGGAGTTTAGGGAAGGCTGAGGGTGTCCAGGGGGAGACTGAGGGTGTTAAGGGTTAGGCTGAGGGTGTTTAGGGGTAGGCTGAGGGTGTTTAGGGGTAGGCTGAGGGAGTTTAAGGGTAGGCTGAAGGTGTTTAGGGGCAGGCTGAGGGTGTCCAGGGGGAGGCTGAGGGTGTTGAGGGGTAGGCTTAGGGTATTTTGGGGTAGGCTGAGGGTGTTTAGGGGGAGTCTGAGGGTGTTTATGTGTAGGCTGAGGGTGTTTAGGGGTAGGCTGAGGGTGTTCAGGGGTAGGCTGAGGGTGTTTAGGGGGAGACTGAGGGTGTCCAGGGGGAGACTGATGGAGTTTAGGGATAGGCTGAGGCTGTCCAGGGGGAGACTGAGGGTGTTTAGGGGTAGGCTGAGGGTGTTTATGGGGAGACTGAGGGTGTTTCGGGGGAGACTGAGGGTGTCCAGGGGTAGGCTGAGTGTGTTTAGGGGTAGGCTGAGGGTGTCCAGGGGGAGACTGAGGGTGTTTAGGTGAAGGCTGAGGGTGTTTAGGGGTAGGCTGAGGGTGTCCAGGTGTAGGCTGAGGGTGTTCAGGGGTAGGCTGAGGTTGTTTAGGGGTAGGCTGTGTGTATTTAGGGGTAGGCTGAGGGTGTTTAGGGGTAGGTTGAGGATGTTTAGGGGTAGGCTGAGGGTGTTTAGCGGTAGGCTGAGGGTGTTTATGGGTAGGCTGAGGGTGTTTAGGGTTAGGCTGAGGGTGTCCAGGGGGAGACTTGGGGTGTTTAGGTGAAGGCTGAGGGTGTTTAGGGGTAGGCTGAGGGTGTCCAGGTGTAGGCTGAGGGTGTTCAGGGGTAGGCTGAGGTTGTTTAGGGGTAGGCTGTGTGTATTTAGGGGTAGGCTGAGGGTGTTTAGGGGTAGGTTGAGGATGTTTAGGGGTAGGCTGAGGGTGTTTAGCGGTAGGCTGAGGGTGTTTATGGGTAGGCTGAGGGTGTTTAGGGTTAGGCTGAGGGTGTCCAGGGGGAGACTTGGGGTATTTAGGGGTAGATTGAGGGTGTTTAGGAAAGGCTGAGGGTGTTTAGGGGGAGACTGAGTGTGTCCAGGGGGAGACTGATGGAGTTTAGGGGTAGGCTGAGGGTGTCCAGGGGGAGACTGAGGGTGTTTAGGGGTAGGCTGAGAGTGTTTAGGGGTAGGCTGAGGGTGATTAGGGGGCGACTGAGGGTGTCCAGGGGTAGGCTGAGGGTGTTTAGTGGTAGCCTGAGGGTGTATAGGGTAGGCTGAGGGTGTTTAGGGGTAGGCTGAGGGTGTTTATGGGGAGACTGAGTGTGCCCAGGGGGAGACAGATGGAGTTCAGGGAAGGCTGAGGGTGTGCAGTGGGAGACTGAGGGTGTTTAGGGGTAGGCTGAGGGTGTTTAGGGTTAGGCTGAGGGTGTTTAGTTGTAGGCTGAGGGTGTTTAGGGGTAGTCTGTGGGTGTATACGGGGAGACTGAGGGTGTTTAGGTGAAGGCCGAGGGTGTTTAGGGGTAGGCTGAGGATGTTTAGCGGTAGGCTGAGGGTGTTTAGGGGTAGGGTGAGGGTGTTTAGGGGTAGGCTGAGTGTGTTTAGTTGTAGGCTCAGGGTGTTTAGGGGGAGACTAAGGGTTTTTAGGGGTAGGCTGAGGGTGTTTAGCGGTAGGCTAAGGGTGTTTAGTGGGAGACTGAGGGTTTTTAGCGGGTGACAGAGGCGTTTAGGGGTAGGCTGAGGGTGTTTAGGGGTAGGATGAGGTTGTTTAGGGGTAGGCTGATGTTGTCCAGGGGGATACTGAGGGTGTTTAGGGGTAGGGTGAGGGTGTTTAGGGGTAGGCTGAGGGTGTTTAGGGGGAGACTGATGGTGTTTAGGTGGAGACTGTGGGTGTTTAGGTGGAGACTGAGGGTGTTTAGGTGTAGGCTGAGGTGTTGAGGGTTAGGCGGATTTTTTTAGGGGTAGACTGAGGGTGTTTAGGGGGAGACTGAGGCTGCTTGGTTGTAGGCTGAATGTCTTTAGGGGAGACTGAGGGTGTTAAGGGGTACGCTGAGTGTGTTTAGTGTAGGCTGAGGGTGTTAAGGGGTATGTGAGGGTTTTAGGGGTAGGCTGAGGGTGTTCAGGGGTAGGCTGAGGGTGTTTAGGGGGATACTGAGGGTGTCCAGGGGGAGACTGATGGAGTTTAGGGGTAGGCTGAGGCTGTCCAGGGGGAGTCTGAGGGTGTTTAGGGGTAGGCTGAGGGTGTTTATGGGGAGACTGAGGGTGTTTAATGGTAGGCTGAGGGTGTTAAGTGGGAGACTGAGGGTGTTTAGGGGTAGGCTGAGGGTGTTAAGGAGGAGATTGAGGGTGTTTAGGGGTAGGCTGAGGGTGTTTAGGTGTAGGCTGCGGGTGTATAGGGTTAGGCTGAGGGTGTTTATTGGAGACTGAGAGTGTTAAGTTGTACGCTGAGGGTGTATAGGGTAGGCTGAGGGTGTTAAGGGGTAGGCTGAGGGTGTTAAGGGGGAGACTGAGGGTGTTTAGGGGTAGGCTGAGGGTGTTTAGGGGTAGGCTGAGGGTTTTTAGGGGAGACTCAGGGTGATTAGGGGTAGGCTGAGGGTGTTTTAGCGTAGGCTGATGGTGTCCAGGGGTTGCTGAGTGTGTTTAGGGGTAGGCTGAGGGTATTTTGTGGTAGGCTGAGGGTGTTTAGGGGTAGACTGAGGGTGTTTAGCTGTAGGCTGAAGGTCTTTAGGGGTTGGCTGCGGGTGGTTAAGGGTAGGCTGAGGGTGTTTAGGGGGTGACTGAGTGTGTCCAGGGGGAGACTGATGGAGTTTAGGGGTAGGCTGAGGGTGTCCAGGGGGAGACTGAGGGTGTTTAGGGGTAGGCTGAGAGTGTTTATGGGTAGGCTGAGGGTGATTAGGGGGCGACTGAGGGTGTCCAGGGGTAGGCTGAGGGTGTTTAGTAGTAGCCTGAGGGTGTATAGGGTAGGCTGAGGGTGTTTAGGGGTAGGCTGAGGGTGTTTAGGGGGAGACTGAGTGTGTCCAGGGGGAGACAGATGGAGTTTAGGGAAGGCTGAGGGTGTCCAGGGGGAGACTGAGGGTGTTAAGGGTTAGGCTGAGGGTGTTTAGGGGTAGGCTGAGGGTGTTTAGGGGTAGGCTGAGGGAGTTTAAGGGTAGGCTGAAGGTGTTTAGGGGCAGGCTGAGGGTGTCCAGGGGGAGGCTGTGGG
The DNA here is from genome assembly GCA_026770705.1 of Isurus oxyrinchus. Taxonomy (NCBI): domain Eukaryota; kingdom Metazoa; phylum Chordata; class Chondrichthyes; order Lamniformes; family Lamnidae; genus Isurus; species Isurus oxyrinchus. The sequence goes on along the minus strand of JANJGN010000103.1, from coordinate 1,005,341 downwards.
TGTTGAGGGGTAGGCTTAGGGTATTTTGGGGTAGGCTGAGGGTGTTTAGCGGGAGTCTGAGGGTGTTTATGTGTAGGCTGAGGGTGTTTAGGGGTAGGCTGAGGGTGTTCAGGGGTAGGCTGAGGGTGTTTAGGGGGAGACTGAGGGTGTCCAGGGGGAGACTGATGGAGTTTAGGGATAGGCTGAGGCTGTCCAGGGGGAGTCTGAGGGTGTTTAGGGGTAGGCTGAGGCTGTTTATGGGGAGACTGGGGGTGTTTCGGGGGAGACTGAGGGTGTCCAGGTGTAGGCTGAGTGTGTTTAGGGGTAGGCTGAGGGTATCCAGGGGGAGACTGAGGGTGTTTAGGTGAAGGCTGAGGGTGTTTAGGGGTAGTCTGAGGGTGTCCAGGTGTAGGCTGAGGGTGTTCAGGGGTAGGCTGAGGGTGTTTAGGGTTAGGCTGAGGGTGTTTAGGGGTAGGCTGAGGGTGTTTAGGGGTAGGTTGAGGATGTTTAGGGGTAGGCTGAGGGTGTTTAGGGGTAGGCTGAGGGTGTTTATGGGTAGATTGAGGGTGTTTAGGTGTAGGCTGAGGGTGTTTAGGGGTAGGCTGCGGGTGGTTAGGGGTAGGCTGAGGGTGTTTTGGGGGAGACTGAGTGTGTCCAGGGGGAGACTGATGGAGTTTAGGGGTAGGCTGAGGGTGTCCAGGGGGAGACTGAGGGTGTTTAGGGGTAGGCTGAGAGTGTTTAGGGGTAGGCTGAGGGTGATTAGGGGGCGACTGAGGGTGTCCAGGGGTAGGCTGAGGGTGTTTAGTGGTAGCCTGAGGGTGTATAGGGTAGGCTGAGGGTGTTTAGGGGTAGGCTGAGGGTGTTTCGGGGGAGACTGAGTGTGCCCAGGGGGAGACAGATGGAGTTTAGAGAAGGCTGAGGGTGTGCAGGGGGAGACTGAGGGTGTTTAGGGGTAGGCTGAGGGTGTTTAGGGTTAGGCTGAGGGTGTTTAGTTGTAGGCTGAGGGTGTTTAGGGGTAGGCTGTGGGTGTATACGGGGAGACTGAGGGTGTTTAGGTGAAGGCCGAGGGTGTTTAGGGGTAGGCTGAGGATGTTTAGCGGTAGGCTGAGGTTGTTTAGGGGTAGGCTGAGGGTGTTTAGGTGTAGGCTCAGGGTGTTTCGGGGGAGACTAAGGGTTTTTAGGGGTAGGCTGAGGGTGTTTAGCGGTAGGCTAAGGGTGTTTAGTGGGAGACTGAGGGTTTTTAGCGGGTGACAGAGGCGTTTAGGGGTAGGCTGAGGGTGTTTAGGGGTAGGATGAGGTTGTTTAGGGGTAGGCTGATGTTGTCCAGGGGGATACTGAGGGTGTTTAGGGGTAGGGTGAGGGTGTTTAGGGGTAGGCTGAGGGTGTTTAGGGGGAGACTGAGGGTGTTTAGGTGGAGACTGATGGTGTTTAGGTGGAGACTGAGGGTGTTTAGGTGGAGACTGAGGGTGTTTAGGTGTAGGCTGAGGTGTTGAGGGTTAGGCGGATTTTTTTAGGGGTAGGCTGAGGGTGTTTAGGGGGAGACTGAGGCTGCTTGGTTGTAGGCTGAATGTGTTTAGGGGAGACTGAGGGTGTTAAGGGGTACGCTGAGTGTGTTTAGTGTAGGCTGAGGGTGTTAAGGGGTATGTGAGGGTATTTAGGGGTAGGCTTAGGGTTTTTTTCGGGTAGGCTGAGGGTGTTTAGGGGGAGACTGAGGGTGTTTATGTGTAGACTGAGGGTTTTAGGGGTAGGCTGAGGGTGTTCAGGGGTAGGCTGAGGGTGTTTATGGGGTGACTGAGGGTTTTTAATGGTAGGCTGAGGGTGTTAAGTGGGAGACTGAGGGTGTTTAGGGGTAGGCTGAGGGTGTTAAGGAGGAGATTGAGGGTGTTTAGGGGTAGGCTGAGGGTGTTTAGGTGTAGGCTGCGGGTGTATAGGGTTAGGCTGAGGGTGTTTATTTGAGACTGAGAGTGTTAAGGTGTACGCTGAGGGTGTATAGGGTAGGCTGAGGGTGTTAAGGGGTAGGCTGAGGGTGTTTAGGGGGAGACTGAGGGTGTTTAGGGGTAGGCTGAGGGTGTTAAGGGGGAGACTGAGTGTGTTTAGGGGAAGACTGAGGGTGTTTAGGGGTAGGGTGAGGGTGTTAAGAGGGAGACTGCGGGTGTTTAGGGGTAGGGTGAGGGTGTTAAGAGGGAGACTGAGGGTGTTTAGGGGTAGGCTGAGGGTGCTAAGAAAGAGACTGAGGGTGTTTAGGGGTAGGCTTAGTTTGTTTAGGGTTAAGATGAGGGTGTTTAGGGGTAGGCTAATGGTGTTTAGGTGTAGGCTGAGGGTGTTTAGGGGTAGGCTGAGGGTTTTTAGGGGAGACTCAGGGTGATTAGGGGTAGGCTGAGGGTGTTTTAGCGTAGGCTGATGGTGTCCAGGGGTTGCTGAGTGTGTTTAGCGGTAGGCTGAGGGTATTTTGGGGTAGGCTGAGGGTGTTTAGGGGTAGGCTGATGGTGTTTAGGTGGAGACTGTGGGTGTTTAGGTGCAGACTGAGGGTGTTTAGGTGTAGGCTGAGGTGTTGAGGGTTAGGCGGATTTTTTTAGGGGTAGGCTGAGGGTGTTTAGGGGGAGACTGAGGCTGCTTGGTTGTAGGCTGAATGTGTTTAGGGGAGACTGAGGGTGTTTAGGGGGTGACTGAGTGTGTCCAGGGGGAGACTGATGGAGTTTAGGGGTAGGCTGAGGGTGTCCAGGGGGAGACTGAGGGTGTTTAGGGGTAGGCTGAGAGTGTTTATGGGTAGGCTGAGGATGATTAGGGGGCGACTGAGGGTGTCCAGGGGTAGGCTGAGGGTGTTTAGTGGTAGCCTGAGGGTGTATAGGGTAGGCTGAGTGTGTTTAGGGGTAGGCTGAGGGTGTTTAGGGGTAGGCTGAGGGTGTTTAGGTGTAGGCTGATGGTGTTTAGGTCTAGGCTGAGGGTGTTTAGGGGAAGACTGAGGGTGTTTAGGGGGAGACTGAGGGTGTTTAGGGGTATGCTGAGGGTGTTTATGGGGAGACTTAGGGTGTTTAGGGGTAGGCTGAGGGTGTTCAGGGGGAGACTGAGGGTGTTTAGGGGGAAACAGAGGGTGTTTATGGGTAGGCTGAGGGTGCTTAATGGTAGGCTGAGGGTGTTTAGGGGTAGGCTGAGGGTGTTTAGGGGTAGGCTGAGGGTGTTAAGGGGTAGGCTGAGGGTGTTAAGGGGTAGACTGAGGGTGTTTAGGGGTAGGCTGAGGGTGTTTACGGGTAGGCTGAGGGTGTTAAAGGGTAGGCTGAGTGTGTTTAGGGGTAGGCTGAGGGTGTCCAGTTGGAGGCTGAGGGTGTTTAGGGGGAGACTGAGGGTGTTTATGTGAAGGCTGAGGGTGTTCAATGGTAGGCTGAGGGTGTTTAGGGGGAGACTGAGGGTGTCCAGTGGTAGGCTGAGTGTGTTTAGGGGTAGGCTGAGGGTGTCCAGGGGGAGACTGAGGGTGTTTAGGTGAAGGCTGAGTGTGTTTTGGGGTAGGCTGAGGGTGTCCAGGTGTAGACTGAGGGTGTTTAGCGGTAGGCTGTGGGCATTTAGGGGTAGGCTGAGGGTGTTTAGGGGTAGGCTGTGTGTATTTATGGGTAGGCTGAGGGTGTTTAGGGGTAGGTTGAGGGTGTTTAGGGGTAGGCTGAGGGTGTTTAGGGGTAGGCTGAGGGTGTTTAGGGGTAGGTTGAGGGTGTTTAGGGGTAGGCTGAGAGTGTTTAGGGGTAGGCTGAGGGTGTTTAGGGGTAGGCTGAGGGTGTCCAGGGGGAGACTTAGGGTTTTTAGGGGGAGATTGATGGTGTTTAGGGGGAGTCTGAGGGTGTCCAGGGAGAGATAGAGGGTGTTTAGGGGTAGGCTGAGGGTGTTCCCGGGTAGGCTGAAGGTGTCCTGTGGGAGACTGAGGGTGTTTAGGTGGAGACTGAGGGTGTTTAGCTGTAGTCTAAGGGTGTTTAGGGGTAGGCTGAGGGTGTTCAGGGGTAGGCTGAGGGTGTTTTGGGGGTAGGCTTAGGGTATTTTGGGGTAGGCTGAGGGTGTTTAGGGGGATGCTGAGGGTGTTTAGGGGTAGGCTAAGGGTGTTTAGGAGGAGACTGAGGGTGTTTAGGGGGAGACTGAGGGTGTTTAAAGGTAGGCTGAGGGTGTTTAGGGGGAGACCGTGGGTGTCCAGGGGGAGACTGATGGAGATTAGGGGTATACTGACGGTGTCCAGGGGGAGAATGAGGGTGTTTAGGGGTAGGCTGAGGGTGTTTAGGGGTAGGCTGAGGGTGTTTAGGGGCAGGCTGAGGGTGTTTAGGGGGAGACTGAGGCTGTGCATGGGTAGGCTGAGGGTGTTTAGGGGTAGGCTGAGGGTGTATAGGGGCAGGCTGAGGGTGTTTAGGGGTAGGCTGAGGGTGTTTAGGGGGAGACTGAGGGTATTCAGGGGTGACTGATGGAGTTTAGGGGTAGGCTGAGGGTTTCCAGGGGGAGAATGAGGGTGTTTAGGGGTAGGCTGAGGGTGTTTAGGGGTAGGCTGAGGGTGTTTAGGGGGAGACTGAGGCTGTGCAGGGGTAGGCTGAGGGTGTTTAGGGGTAGGATGAGGGTGTGTAGGGGTAGGTTGAGGGTGTTTAGGGGTAGGCTGAGGGTGTTTAGGGGTAGGCTGAGGGTGTCCAGGGGGAGACTTGGGGTGTTTAGGGGGAGATTGATGGTGTTTAGGGGGAGTCTGAGGGTGTCCAGGGAGAGATAGAGGGTGTTTAGGGGTAGGCTGAGGGTGTCCAGGGGGAGACTGTGTTTGTTAAGGGGTAGGCTGAGGGTGTTTAGGGGTAGGCTGAGGGTGTTTAGGGTTAGGCTGAGGGTGTTTTGGGGGAGACTGAGGGTGTCCAGGGGTAGACTGAGGATGTTTAGGTGTAGGCTGAGGTTGTTTAGGGGTAGTCCGAGGGTGTTAAGCGGTAGGCTGAGGGTGTTTAGTGCTTGCAGAGGGTGTTTACGGGTAGGCTGAGGGTGTTTGGGGGTAGGGTGAGGGTGTTTAGGGGTAGGCTGAGTGTGTTTAGGTGTAGGCTGAGGGTGTTTAAGGGGAGACTGAGGGTTTTTAAGGGTAGGCTGAGGGTGTTTAGCGGTAGGCTAAGGATGTTTAGTGGGAGACTGAGGGTGTTTAGCGGGAGACAGAGGGCGTTTAGGGGTAGGCTGAGGGTGTTTAGGGGTAGGATGAGGTTGTTTAGGGGTAGGCTGAGGTTGTCCAGGGGGAGACTGAGGGTGTTTAGGGGTAGGGTGAGGGTGTTTAGGGGTAGGATGAGGTTGTTTAGGGGGAGGCTGAGGTTGTCCAGGGGGAGACTGAGGGTGTTTAGGGGTAGGGTGAGGGTGTTTAGGGGTAGGCTGAGGGTGTTTAGGGGTAGACTGATTGTGTTTAGGTGGAGACTGTGGGTGTTTAGGTGGAGACTGAGGGTGTTTAGGTGTAGGCTGAGGTGTTGAGGGGTAGGCGGACGTTTTTAGGGGTAGGCTGAGGGTGTTAAGGGGGAGACTGAGGCTGTTTGGTTGTAGGCTGAATGTGGTTAGGGGAGACTGAGGGTGTTAAGGGGTACGCTGTGTGTGTTTAGTGTAGGCTGAGGGTGTTAAGGAGTATGTGAGGGTGTTTAGGGGGAGACTGAGGGTGTTTAGGGGTAGGTTGATGGTGTTAAGGGGGAGACTGAGGGTGGTTAGGGGTAGGCTGAGGGTGTTTAGGTGTCGTCTGAGGGTGTTTAGGGGTAGGCTGAGGGTGTTTAGGGTTAGGCTGAGGGTGTTTAGGGGTAGGCTGATGGTGTTTAGGTCTAGGCTGAGGGTGTATAGGGGTAGGCTGAGGGTGTTTAGGGGAGACTGAGGGTGTTAAGGTGTAAGCTGAGGGTGTTTAGGGTAGGCTGAGGGTGTTAAGGTGTAGACTGAGGGTGTTTAGGGGGAGACTGAGGGTGTTTAGGGTTAGGCTGAGGGTGTTTATGGGGAGACTTAGGGTGTTTAGGGGTAGGCTGAGGGTGTTCAGGGGGAGACTGAGGGTGTTTAGGGGTAGGCTGAGTGTGTTTAGGGGTAGGCTGAGGGTGTTCAGGGGGAGACTGAGGTTGTTTAGGGGGAAACAGAGGGTGTTTATGGGTAGGCTGAGGGTGTTTAATGGTAGGCTGAGGCTGTTTAGGGGTAGGCTGAGGGTGTTTAGGGGTAGGCTGAGGGTGTTAAGGGGTAGGCTGAGGGTGTTAAGGGGGAGACTGAGGGTGTTTAGGGGTAGGCTGATGGTGTTTAGGGGAGACTGAGGGTGGTTAGGGGTAGGCTGAGGGTGTTTAGGTGTCGTCTGAGGGTGTTTAGGGCAAGGCTGAGGGTGTTTAGGGTTAGGCTGAGGGTGTTTAGTGGTAGGCTGATGGTGTTTAGGTCTAGGCTGAGGGTGTATAGGGGTAGGCTGAGGGTGTTTAGGGGAGACTGAGGGTGTTAAGGTGTAAGCTGAGGGTGTTTAGGGTAGGCTGAGGGTATTAAGGTGTAGACTGAGGGTGTTTAGGGGGAGACTGAGGGTGTTTAGGGGTAGGCTGAGGGTGTTCAGGGGGAGACTGAGGGTGTTTAGGGGGAAACAGAAGGTGTTTATGGGTAGGCTGAGGGTGTTTAATGGTAGGCTGAGGGTGTTTAGGGGTAGGCTGAGGGTGTTTAGGGGTAGGCTGAGGGTGTTAAGGGTTAGGCTGAGGGTGTTAAGGGGGAGACTGAGGGTGTTTAGGGGTAGGCTGAGGGTGTTTAGGGGTAGGCTGAGGGTGTTTAAGGGTAGGCGCGAGTGTGTTTAGGGGTTGGCTGAGGGTGTCCAGTTGGAGGCTGAGGGTGCTTAGGGGTAGGCTGAGGGTGTTTAGGGGTAGGCTGAGGATATTTTGATGTAGGCTGAGGGTGCTTAGTGGGAGACTGAGGGTGTTTATGTGAAGGCTGAGGGTGTTTAGTGTTAGGCTGAGGGTGATAAGGGGTAGGCTGAGGTTGTCCAGGGGGAGACTGATGGAGTTTACAGGTAGGCTGAGTGTGTCCAGGGGGAGTCTGAGGGTGTTAAGGGGTAGGCTGAGGGTGTTTAGGGGTAGGCTGAGGGTGTCCAGGGGGAGTCTGAGGGTGTTAAGGGGTAGGCTGAGGGTGTTTAGGGGTAGGCTGAGGGTGTTTAGTGGGAGACTGAGGGTGTTCAATGGTAGGCTGAGTGTGTTTAGGGGGAGACTGAGGGTGTCCAGTGGTAGGCTGAGTGTGTTTAGGGGTAGGCTGAGGGTGTCCAGGGGCAGGCTGAGGGTGTCCAGGTGTAGGCTGAGGGTGTTTAGCGGTAGGCTGTGGGTATTTAGGGGTAGGCTGAGGGTGTTTAGGGGTAGGCTGTGTGTATTTATGGGTAGGCTGAGGGTGTTTAGGGGTAGGTTGAGGGTGTTTAGGGGTAGGCTGAGGGTGTTTAGGGTTAGGCTGATGGTGTCCAGGGGGAGAATGAGGGTGTTTAGGGGTAGGCTGAGGGTGTTTAGGGGTAGGCTGAGGGTGTTTAGGGGGAGACTGAGGCTGTGCAGGGGTAGGCTGAGGGTGTTTAGGGGTAGGCTGAGGGTGTATAGGGGCAGGCTGAGGGTGTTTAGGGGTAGGCTGAGGGTGTTTAGGGGGAGACTGAGGGTGTCCAGGGGTGACTGATGGAGTTTAGGGGTAGGCTGAGGGTTTCCAGGGGGAGACTGAGGTTGTTTAGGTGTAGGCTGAGGGTGTTTAGGGGTAGGCTGAGGGTGTTTAGGGGTAGGCTGTGTGTATTTAGGGGGAGGCTGAGGGTGTTTAGGGGTAGGCTGAGGGTGTTTAGGGGTAGGATGATGGTGTTTAGGGGTAGGTTGAGGGTGTTTAGGGGTAGGCTGAGGGTGTTTAGGGGTAGGCTGAGGGTGTCCAGGGGGAGACTTGGGGTGATTAGGGGGAGATTGATGGTGTTTAGGGGGAGTCTGAGGGTGTCCAGGGAGAGATAGAGGGTGTTTAGGGGTAGGCTGATGGTGTCCAGGGGGAGACTGTGGGTGTTAAGGGGTAGGCTGAGGGTGTTTAGGGTTAGGCTGAGGGTGTTTAGGGGTAGGCTGAGGGTGTTTAGGGTTAGGCTGAGGGTGTTTAGGGGGAGACTGAGGGTGTCCAGGGGTAGACTGAGGATGTTTAGGGGTAGGCTGAGGGTGTTTAGGGGTAGTCCGAGGGTGTTAAGCGTTAGGCTGAGTGTGTTTAGGAGTAGGCTGAGGGTGTCCAGTTGGAGGCTGAGGGTGTTTAGGGGTAGGCTGAGGATATTTTGATGTAGGCTGAGGGTGTTTAGGGGGAGACTGAGGGTGTTTATGTGAAGGCTGAGGGTGTTTAGTGTTAGGCTGAGGGTGATAAGTGGTAGGCTGAGGGTGTCCAGGGGGAGACTGATGGAGTTTACGGGTAGGCTGAGTGTGTCCAGGGGGAGTCTGAGGGTGTTAAGGGGTAGGCTGAGGGTGTTTAGGGGTAGGCTGAGGGTGTTTAGTGGGGGACTGAGGGTGTTCAATGGTAGGCTGAGTGTGTTTAGGGGGAGACTGAGGGTGTCCAGTGGTAGGCTGAGTGTGTTTAGGGGGAGACTGAGGGTGTTTAGGTGAAGGCTGAGGGTGTTTAGGGGTAGTCTGAGTGTGTTTAGGGGTAGGCTGAGGGTGTCCAGGTGTAGGCTGAGGGTGTTTAGCGGTAGGCTGTGGGCATTTAGGGGTAGGCTGAGGGTGTTTAGGGGTAGGCTGTGTGTATTTATGGGTAGGCTGAGGGTGTTTAGGGGTAGGTTGAGGGTGTTTAGGGGTAGGCTGAGGCTGTTTAGGGGTAGGCTGAGGGTGTCCAGGGGGAGACTTAGGGTGTTTAGGGGAAGATTGATGGTGTTTAGGGGGAGTCTGAGGGTGTCCATGGAGAGATAGAGGGTGTTTAGGTGTAGGCTGAGGGTGTTTAGGGGTAGGCTGAAGGTGTCCAGTGGGAGACTGAGGGTGTTTAGCTGTAGTCTAATGGTGTTTAGGGGTAGGCTGAGGGTGTTTAGGGGTAGGCTGAGGGTGTTTAGGGGTAGGCTGAGGGTGTTTAGGGGGAGACTGAGGGTGTCCAGGGGTAGGCTGAGGGTGTTTAGGGGTAGGCTGAGGGTGTCCAGGGGGAGACTGAGGGTGTTTAGGTGAATGTTGAGGGTGTTTAGGGGTAGGCTGAGGGTGTCCAGGGGGAGACTGAGGGTGTTTAGGTGAATGTTGAGGGTGTTTAGGGGTAGGCTGAGGGTGTTTAGGGGTAGGCTGAGGGTGTTTAGGGGGAGACTGAGGGTGTCCAGGGGTAGTCTGAGGGTGTTTTGGGGTAGGCTGACTGTGTCCAGGGGTAGTCTGAGGGTGTTTAGTGGTAGGCTTAAGGTGTTTAGGGGTAGGCTGATGGTGTTTAGTTGTAGGCTGAGGGTGTATAGGGGTAGGCTGAGCGTGTTTAGTTGTAGGCTGAGGGTCTCCAGGGGGAGACTTGGGGTGTTTAGGCGTAGGCTGTGGGTTTTTTGGGGGATACTCTGGGTGTTTAGAGGTAGGCTGAATGTGTTTGGTGTAGGCTGAGGGTGTTTAGGGGGAGACTAAGGGTTTTTAGGGGTAGGCTGAGGGTGTTTAGGGGTAGTCTGAGGGTGTTTAAAGGTAGGCTGAGGGTGTTTAGGGGGAGACCGTGGGTGTCCAGGGGGAGACTGATGGAGATTAGGGGTATACTGACGGTGTCCAGGGGGAGAATGAGGTTGTTTAGGGGTAGGCTGAGGGTATTTAGGGGTAGGCTGAGGGTGTTTAGGGGGAGACTGAGGCTGTGCAGGGGTAGGCTGAGGGTGTTTAGGGGTAGGCTGAGGGTGTATAGGGGCAGGCTGAGGGTGTTTAGGGGTAGGCTGAGGGTGTTTAGGGGGAGACTGAGGGTGTCCGGGGTGACTGATGGAGTTTAGGGGTAGGCTGAGGGTTTCCAGGGGGAGACTGAGGTTGTTTAGGTGTAGGCTGAGGGTGTTTAGGGGTAGGCTGAGGGTGTTTAGGGGTAGGCTGAGGGTGTTTAGGGGGAGGCTGTGTGTATTTAGGGGTAGGCTGAGGGTGTTTAGGGGTAGGCTGAGGGTGTTTAGGGGTAGGATGAGGGTGTTTAGGGGTAGGCTGAGGGTGTTTAGGGGTAGGCTGAGGGTGTCCAGGGGGAGATTGATGGTGTTTAGGGGGAGTCTGAGGGAGTCCAGGGAGAGATAGAGGGTGTTTAGGGGTAGGCTGAGGGTGTCCAGGGGGAGACTGTGGGTGTTAAAGGGTAGGCTGAGGGTGTTTAGGGTTAGGCTGAGGGTGTTTAGGGGTAGGCTGAGGGTGTTTAGGGTTAGGCTGAGGGTGTTTAGGGGGAGACTGAGGGTGTCCAGGGGTAGACTGAGGATGTTTAGGGGTAGGCTGAGGGTGTTTAGGGGTCGGCTGAGGGTGTTTAGGTGGATACTCAGGGTGTTTAGAGGTAGGCTAAGGGTGTTTAGGGGTAGGCTGACTGTGTTTAGGAGTAGGCTGAGGGTGTTTAAGACTAGACAGAGGGTGTTTAGGGGGAGAGTGAGGGTGTTTACGGGGAGACTGAGGGTGTTTAGGCGGAGACTGAGGGTGTTTTAGGGTAGGCTGAGGGTGTTTAGGGGTAGGCTGAGGATGTTTAGGGGTAGGCTGAGGGTCTCCAGGGGGAGACCTAGGGTGTTTAGGGGTCGGCTGAGGGTGTTTAGGTGGATACTCAGGGTGTTTAGAGGTAGGCTAAGGGTGTTTAGTGCTTGCTGAGGGTGTTTAGGGGTAGGCTGAGTGTGTTTAGGAGTAGGCTGAGGGTGTTTAGTGGTAGGCTAAGGGTGTTTAGGGGGAGATTGAGGGTGTTTAGGGGGAGACAGAGGGTGTTTAGGGGTAGGCTGAGGGTGTTTAGGTATAGACTGAGGTTATTTAGGGGTAGGCTGAGGTTGTCCAGGGGGAGACTGAGGGTGTTTAGGGGTAGGCGGAGGGTGTTTAGGGGTAGGCTGATGGTGTTTAGGGGTAGACTGAGGGTGTTTAGGGGGAGACTGAGGGTGTTTAGGGGTTGGCTGAGGGTGTTTAGATGTAGGCTGAGTGTTTCCAGGGGGAGACTGAGGGTATTTTGTGGTAGGCTGAGGGTGTTTAGGGGTAGGCTGAGGGTGTTTAGGGGTAGGCTAAGTGTGTCCGGGGGAGACTGAGGGTGTTTAGGGGTAGTCTGTGGGTATTTAGGGGTAGGCAGAGTGTTTTTTGGTGTAGACTGAGGGTGTTTAGGGGTAGGCTGAGGGTGTTTAGGGGTAGGCTGAGGGTGTTTAGGGGTAGGCTAAGTGTGTCCGGGGGAGACTGAGGGTGTTTAGGGGTAGTCTGTGGGTATTTAGGGGTAGGCAGAGTGTTTTTTGGTGTAGACTGAGGGTGTTTAGGGGTAGGCTGAGGGTGTTTAGGGGTAGGCTGAGGGTGTTTAGGTGGAGAATGAGGGTGTTTAGGTGTAGGCTGAGGTGTTGAGGGGTAGACGGAGGGTGTTTAGGGTTGGCTGAGGGTCTCCAGGGGGAGACTTAGGGTGTTAAGTGGTAGGCTGAGGGTGTTTAGGGGGAGACTCTGGGTGTTTAGGTGTAAGCTGAGGGTGTTTAGCAGGAGACTGAGGGTTTTTAGGGATAGGCTGAGGGTGTTTCGGGGTAGGCTAAGGGTGTTTAGGGGGAGACTGAGGGTGTTTAGGGGGAGACTGAGGGTGTTTAGGGTAGGCTGAGGGTGTTTTAGGGTAGGCTGAGTGTGTCCAGGGGGAGGCTGAGGGTGTTTAGGGGTAGGCTGAGGGTATTTTGCGGTAGCCTGAGGGTGTTCAGGGGTTGGCAGAGGGTGTTTAGGTGTAGGCTGAGGGTGTTTAGGGGTAGGCTGAGGGTGGTTAGGGTTTGGCTGAGTGTGTTTAGGGGGAGACTGAGGGTGTCCAGGGGGAGAATGATGGAGTTTAGGGGTAGGCTGAGGTTTTCCAGGGTGAGACTGAAGGTGTTTAGGGGTAGGCTGAGGGTGTTTAGGGGTAGGCTGAGGGTGTTTAGTGGGAGAATGAGGGTGTCCAGGGGTAGGCTGAGGGTGTTTAGTGGTAGGCTGAGGGTGTCCAGGGGTAGGCTGAGGGTGTTTAGGGGTAGGCTGAGGGTGTATATGGGTAGGCTGAGGGTGTTTAGGTGTAGGCTGAGTGTGTTTAGGGGGAGACTGAGGGTGTCCAGGAGGAGACTGAGGGTGTTTAGGGGTAGACTGAGCGTGTTTAGGGGTAGGCTGATGGTGTATAGGGGTAGGTTGGGGGTGTTTATGGGTAGGCTGAGGGTGTTTAGGGGGAGACTGAGGGTGTCCAGGGGGAGACTGATGGAGTTTAGGGGTAGGCTGATGGTGTCCAGGGGGAGACTGAGGGTGTTTATGGGTAGGCTGAGGGTGTTTAGGGAGAGACTGAGGGTGTCCAGGGGGAGACTGAGGGTGTTTAGTGGTAGTCTGAGGGTGTATAGGGGTAGGTTGAGGGTGTTTATGGGTAGGCTGTGGGTGTCCAGGGGGAGACTGAGGGTGTTTAGGTGAAGGCTGAGGGTGTTTAGGGGTAGGCTGAGGTTGTTTAGGGGTAGGCTGAGGGTGTTTATGGGTAGGCTGAGGTAGCCCAGGGGTAGGCTGACGGTGTTTTGTGGTAGGCCGATGGTGTTTAGGTGTATGCTGATTGTGTTTAGGGGTAGACTGAGGGTGTTTAGGGGTAGGCTGATGGTGTTTAGGGGTAGGCTGAGGCTGTTTAGGGGTAGGCTGAGGGTGTTCAGGGGGAGACTGAGGGTGTCCAGAGGAGACTGAATGTGTTTAGGGGGAGACTGAGGGTGTTTAGGGGGAGACTGAGGGTGGTTAGGGGTAGGCTGAGGGTGTTTAGGGGTGGGCTGAGGGTGTTTATGGGGAGACTGAGGGTGTTTAGGGGTCGGCTGAGGGTGTTTAGGTGTAGGCTGAGGGTTTTTAGGGGTTGGCTGAGGGTGTTTAGGTGTAGGCTGAGGGTGTCCAGATGGAGACTGAGTGTGTTTAGTGCTAGGTTGAGGGTGTTTAGGTGTCGGCTGAGGGTGTTTAGGGGTAGGCTGAGGGTGTTTAGGGGTAGGCTGAGGGTGTTTAGGGTTAGACTGAGGGTGTTTATGGGTAGGCTGAGGGTGTTTAGGGCTGGGCTGAGGGTGTTTAGGGGAGACTGAGGGTGTTTAGGGGTCGGCTGAGGCTGTTTAGGTGTAGGCTGAGTGTGTTTAGGTGTAGGATGAGGGTGTATAAGGGTAGGCTTAGGGTGTCCAGGGGTAGGCTGAGGGTGTTTAGGGGTAGGTGAGGGTGTTTAGGGGTAGGCTGAGAGTGTTCAGGGGTAGGCTGAGGGTGTTTAAGGGTAGGCTGAGGGTGTTTAGGGTTAGACTGAGGGTGTTTATGGGTAGGCTGAGGGTGTTTAGGTGTAGGCTGAGGGTGTTTAGGTGTAGGCTGATGTTGTTTAGCGGTAGACTGAGGGTGTTTATGGGTAGGCTGTGGGTGTTTAGGGGTAGGCTGAGGGTGTTTAGGTGTAGGCTGAGTGTGTTTAGGGGTTGGCTGAGGGTGTTTAGGGGTAGGCTGAGGGTGTTTAGGGTTAGACTGAGGGTGTTTATGGGTAGGCTGAGGGTGTTCAGGGGAAAGGCTGAGGGTGTTAAGGGGTAGGCTGAGGTTATTTAGGGGTAGGCTGAGGGTGCTTAGGTGTAGGCTGAGGTTGTTTAGGGGTAGGCTGAGGGTGTTTATGGGGAGACTGAGGGTTCCAGGGGTAGACTGAGGATGTTTAGGGGTAGACTGAGGGTGTTTAGTGCTTGCTGAGGGTGTTTAGGGGTAGGCTGAGTGTGTTTAGGAGTATGCTGAGGGTGTTTAGTGGTAGGCTAAGGGTGTTTAGGGGGAGACTGAGGGTCTTTAGGGGGAGACAGAGGGTGTTTAGGGGTAGGCTGAGGGTGTCCAAGGGGAGACAGAGGGTGTTTAGTGGTAGGCTAAGGGTGTTTAGGGGGAGACTGAGGGTCTTTAGGGGGAGACAGAGGGTGTTTAGGTGTAGGCTGAGGGTGTTTAGGGGGAGACTGAGAGTGTTTAGGGGGAGACAGAGGGTGTTTAGGGGTAGGCTGAGGGTGTTTAGGGGCAGGCTGAGGTTGTCCAGGATGAGACTGAGGGTGTTTAAGCGTAGGGTGAGGGTGTTTAGGAGTAGTCTGATGGTGTTTAAGGGGAGACTGCGGATGTTTAGGGGGAGACTGAGGGTGTTTAGGGGTTGGCTGAGGGTGTTTAGGTGTAGGCTGAGTGTTTCAAGGGGTAGGCTGAGGGTGTTTAGGGGTAGGCTAAGTGTGTCCAGGGGGAGACTGAGAGTGTTTAGGGGAGATTGAGGGTGTTTAGGGGGAGGCTGAGGGTGTTTATGGGAAGGCTGAGGCTGTTTAGGCGTAGGCTGAGGGTGTTTAGGGGTAGGGTGAGGGTGTTTAGGGGTAGGCTGAGGGTGTTTAGTGGTAGGCTGAGGGTGTTTAGTGGTAGGCTGAAAGTGTTTAGGGGTAGGCTGAGGGTGTTTAGGTGTAGGCTGAGGGTGTTCAGGGGTAGACTGAGGATGTTAAGGGGTAGGCTGAGGGTGTTTAGGGGTAGGCTGAGGGTGTTTAGGGGTAGACTGAGGATGTTTTGGGGTAGGCTGAGGGTGTTTTAGGGTAGGCTGAGGGTGTTTAGTGCGAGATTGAGGGTGTCTAGGTGTAGGCTGAGCGTGTTTAGGTGTAGGCTGAGGGTGTTTAGGTGTAGGCTGAGGGTGTTTAGGGGTAGGCTGATGGTGTTTAGAGGTAGGCTGAGGTGTTTAGCTGTAGGCTGAGGGTGTTTAGGGGTAGGCTGAGGTTGTTTAGGTGTAGGCTGAGGGTGTTTAGGGGTGGGCTGAGGGTGTTTATGGGGAGACTGAGGGTGTTTAGTGGTCGGCTGAGCGTGTTTAGGTGTAGGTTGAGTGTTTTTAGGGGTAGGCTGAGGGTGTTTAGGGGTAGGCTGAGGGTGTCCAGATGGAGATTGAGGGTGTTTAGTGCTAGGCTGAGGGTGTTTAGGGGTAGGCTGAGGGTGTTTAGGGGTAGGCTGAGGTTGTTTATGGGTAGGCTGAGGTTGTTTAGGGGCAGACTGAGGGTGTTTAGGGGTAGACCGCGGATGTTTTGGGGTAGGCTGAGGGTGTTTAGGGGTAGACTGAGGGTGTTTAGGGGGAGAGTGAGGGTGTTTAGGGGGAGACTGAGGGTTTTTAGGGGGAGACTGAGGGTGTTTAAGGGTAGGCTGAGGGTGTTTAGGAGCAGACTGAGGGTT
This sequence comes from Isurus oxyrinchus, assembly GCA_026770705.1. Lineage (NCBI taxonomy): Eukaryota > Metazoa > Chordata > Chondrichthyes > Lamniformes > Lamnidae > Isurus > Isurus oxyrinchus. The sequence continues at coordinate 990,156 of JANJGN010000103.1, read as the reverse complement.
TCTATGTGTAGGCTGAGCGTGTTTAGGGGTAGGCTGAGGTTGTCCAGGGGGAGACTGAGGGTGTTTAGGGGTAGGGTGAGGGTGTTTAGGGGTATGCTGATGGTGTTTAGGGGGAGACTGAGGGTGTTTAGGGGTAGGCTGAGGGTGTTTAGGGGTAGGCTGAGGGTGTTTCGGGGTAGGCTAAGTGTGTCCGGGGGAGACTGAGGGTGTTTAGGGGTAGTCTGAGGGTATTTAGGGGTAGGCTGAGGGTTTTTTGGGGTAGGCTGAGGGTGTATAGGGGGAGACTGATGGTTTTTAGGTGTAGACTGAGGGTGTTTAGGGGTAGGCTGAGGGTGTTTAGGCGTAGGCTGAGGGTATTTATGTGGAGACTGAGGGTGTTTAGGTGTAGGCTGAGGTGTTGAGGGGTAGACGGAGGGTGTTTAGGGGTTGGCTGAGGGTCTCCAGGGGGAGACCTAGGGTGTTAAGTGGTAGGCTGAGGGTGTTTAGGGGGAGACTGTGGGTGTTTAGGTGTAGGCTGAGGGTGTTCAGCGGGAGACTGAGGGTTTTTAGGGATAGGCTGAGGGTGTTTAGGGGTAGGCTAAGGGTGTTTAGGGGGAGACTGAGTTTGTTTAGGGGGAGACTGAGGGTGTTTAGGGTAGGCTGAGGGTGTCTTAGGGTAGGCTGAGTGAGTCCAGGGGGAGGCTGAGGGTGTTTAGGGGTAGGCTGAGGGTATTTTGGGGTAGGCTGAGGGTGTTTAGGGGTTGGCTGAAGGAGTTTAGGTGTAGGCTGAGTGTGTTTAGGGGTAGGCTGAGGGTGTTTAGGCGTAGTCTGAGGGTGTTTATGGGTAGGCTGAGGTGGCCCAGGGGTAGGCTGACGGTGTTTTGTGGTAGGCTGATGGTGTTTAGCTGTAGGCTGAAGGTGTTCATGGGTAGACTGAGGGTGTTTAGGGGTAGGCTGAGGGTGTTTAGGGGTAGGCTGATGGTGTTTAGGGGTAGGCTGAGGCTGTTTATGGTTCGGCTGAGTGTGTTCAGGGGGAGACTGAGGGTGTCCAGGGGAGACTGAGTGTGTTTAGGGGGAGACTGAGGGTGTCCAGGGGGAGACTGAGGGTGTTTAGGGGGAGACTGAGGGTGTTTAGGGATAGGCTGAGGGTGTTTACGGGTAGGCTGAGGGTGTTTAGTGGTAGGCTGAAGTGGCCCAGGGGTAGGCTGACGGTGTTTTGTGGTAGGCTGATGGTGTTTAGCTGTAGGCTGAAGGTGTTCATGGGTAGACTGAGGGTGTTTAGGGGTAGGCTGAGGGTGTTTAGGGGTAGGCTGAGGCTGTTTAGGGGTAGGCTGAGGGTGTTTAGGGGGAAACTGAGGGTGTCCAGGGGGAGACTGAGTGTGTTTATGGGGAGACTGAGAGTGTTTAGGGGTAGTCTGAGGGTGTTTAGGGGTAGGCTGAGGGTGTTTAGTGGTAGGCTGAGGGTGTTTAGGGGTAGGCTGAGGTTGTTTAGGTGTAGGCTGAGGGAGTTTAGGGGTGGGCTGAGGGTGTTTATGGGGAGACTGAGGGTGTTTAGGGGTCGGCTGAGCGTGTTTAGGTGTAGGTGGAGGGTTTTTAGGGGTAGGCTGAGTGTGTTTAGGAGTAGGCTGAGGGTGTCCAGATGGAGATTGAGGGTGTTTAGTGCTAGGCTGAGGGTGTTTAGGGGTAGGCTGAGGGTGTTTAGGGGTAGGCTGAGGTTGTTTATGGGTAGGCTGAGGTTGTTTAGGGGCAGACTGAGGGTGTTTAGGGGTAGACCGCGGATGTTTTGGGGTAGGCTGAGGGTGTTTAGGGGTAGACTGAGGGTGTTAAGGGGGAGAGTGAGGGTGTTTAGGGGGAGACTGAGGGTTTTTAGGGGGAGACTGAGGGTGTTTAAGGGTAGGCTGAGGGTGTTTAGGAGCAGACTGAGGGTTTCTATGTGTAGGCTGAGCGTGTTTAGGGGTAGGCTGAGGTTGTCCAGGGGGAGACTGAGGGTGTTTAGGGGTAGGGTGAGGGTGTTTAGGGGTATGCTGATGGTGTTTAGGGGGAGACTGAGGGTGTTTAGGGGTAGGCTGAGGGTGTTTAGGGGTAGGCTGAGGGTGTTTCGGGGTAGGCTAAGTGTGTCCGGGGGAGACTGAGGGTGTTTAGGGGTAGTCTGAGGGTATTTAGGGGTAGGCTGAGGGTTTTTTGGGGTAGGCTGAGGGTGTATAGGGGGAGACTGATGGTTTTTAGGTGTAGACTGAGGGTGTTTAGGGGTAGGCTGAGGGTGTTTAGGCGTAGGCTGAGGGTATTTATGTGGAGACTGAGGGTGTTTAGGTGTAGGCTGAGGTGTTGAGGGGTAGACGGAGGGTGTTTAGGGGTTGGCTGAGGGTCTCCAGGGGGAGACCTAGGGTGTTAAGTGGTAGGCTGAGGGTGTTTAGGGGGAGACTGTGGGTGTTTAGGTGTAGGCTGAGGGTGTTTAGCGGGAGACTGAGGGTTTTTAGGGATAGGCTGAGGGTGTTTAGGGGTAGGCTAAGGGTGTTTAGGGGGAGACTGAGTTTGTTTAGGGGGAGACTGAGGGTGTTTAGGGTAGGCTGAGGGTGTCTTAGGGTAGGCTGAGTGAGTCCAGGGGGAGGCTGAGGGTGTTTAGGGGTAGGCTGAGGGTATTTTGGGGTAGGCTGAGGGTGTTTAGGGGTTGGCTGAAGGAGTTTAGGTGTAGGCTGAGTGTGTTTAGGGGTAGGCTGAGGGTGTTTAGGCGTAGTCTGAGGGTGTTTATGGGTAGGCTGAGGTGGCCCAGGGGTAGGCTGACGGTGTTTTGTGGTAGGCTGATGGTGTTTAGCTGTAGGCTGAAGGTGTTCATGGGTAGACTGAGGGTGTTTAGGGGTAGGCTGAGGGTGTTTAGGGGTAGGCTGATGGTGTTTAGGGGTAGGCTGAGGCTGTTTATGGTTCGGCTGAGTGTGTTCAGGGGGAGACTGAGGGTGTCCAGGGGAGACTGAGTGTGTTTAGGGGGAGACTGAGGGTGTCCAGGGGGAGACTGAGGGTGTTTAGGGGGAGACTGAGGGTGTTTAGGGGTAGGCTGAGGGTGTTTACGGGTAGGCTGAGGGTGTTTAGTGGTAGGCTGAAGTGGCCCAGGGGTAGGCTGACGGTGTTTTGTGGTAGGCTGATGGTGTTTAGCTGTAGGCTGAAGGTGTTCATGGGTAGACTGAGGGTGTTTAGGGGTAGGCTGAGGGTGTTTAGGGGTAGGCTGAGGCTGTTTAGGGGTAGGCTGAGGGTGTTTAGGGGGAAACTGAGGGTGTCCAGGGGGAGACTGAGTGTGTTTATGGGGAGACTGAGGGTGTTTAGTGGTAGTCTGAGGGTGTTTAGGGGTAGGCTGAGGGTGTTTAGTGGTAGGCTGAGGGTGTTTAGGGGTAGGCTGAGGTTGTTTAGGTGTAGGCTGAGGGAGTTTAGGGGTGGGCTGAGGGTGTTTATGGGGAGACTGAGGGTGTTTAGGGGTCGGCTGAGCGTGTTTAGGTGTAGGTGGAGGGTTTTTAGGGGTAGGCTGAGTGTGTTTAGGGGTAGGCTGAGGGTGTCCAGATGGAGATTGAGGGTGTTTAGTGCTAGGCTGAGGGTGTTTAGGGGTAGGCTGAGGGTGTTTAGGGGTAGGCTGAGGTTGTTTAGGGGTAGGCTGAGGTTGTTTAGGGGGAGACTGAGGGTGTTTAGGCGTAGTCCGAGGGTGTTTAGCGGTAGGCTGAGGGTGTTTAGGTGTAGGCTGAGCGTGTTTAGGGGTAGACCGCGGATGTTTTGGGGTAGGCTGAGGGTGTTTAGAGGTAGACTGAGGGTGTTTAGGGGGAGAGTGAGGGTGTTTAGGGGGAGACTGAGGGTATTTAGGGGGAGACTGAGGGTGTTTAAGGGTAGGCTGAGGGTGTTTAGGAGCAGACTGAGGGTGTCTATGTGTAGGCTGAGCGTGTTTAGGGGTAGGCTGAGGGTGTTTAGGGGTAGGCTGAGGGTGTTTAGTTGGAGACTGAGGGTGTTTAGGGGTAGACTGAGGGTGTCCAGGGGGAGACTGAGGTTGTTTAGTGGTAGGCTGAGGGTGTTTAGGGGGAGACTGAGGGTGTTTAGGTGTAGGCTGAGGGTGTTTAGGTGTAGGCTGATTGTGTTTAGGGGTAGGCTGAGGGTGTCCAGGGGGAGACTGAGGGTGTTTAGTGGTAGGCTGAGGGTGTTTAGGGGGAGACCGAGGGTGTTTAGGTGTAGGCTGAGGGTGTTTAGGTGTAGGCTGAGGGTGTTTAGGGGTAGGCTGATGGTGTTTAGAGGTAGGCTGAGGTGTTTAGCTGTAGGCTGAGGGTGTTTAGGGGTAGGCTGAGGGTGTCCAGTGGGAGACTGAGGGTTTTTAGGGGTAGGCTGAGGGTGTCCAGAGGGAGACTGAGGGTATTTAGTGGTAGGCTGAGGGTGTTTAGGGGGAGACTGAGGGTGTCCAGGGGGAGACTGAGGGTGTTTAGGCGTAGGCTGAGGGTGTTTAGGCGTAGGCTGAGGGTGTTTAGGGGTAGGCTGAGGGTGTCCAGGGGGAGACTGAGGGTATTTAGGGGTCGGCTGAGGGTGTTTAGGGGTAGGCTGAGGGTGCCAGGGGGAGACTGAGGGTGTTTAGGGGTAGGCTGAGGGTGTTTAGGTGGAGACTGAGGGTGTTTAGGGGTAGGCTGAGGGTGTTTAGGGGTAGGGTGAGGGTGTTTAGGGGTAGGCTGAGGGTGTCCAGGGGGAAACTGAGGGTGTCCAGGGGGAGACTGATGGAGTTTATGGGTAGGCTGAGGGTGTTTATGTGTAGGCTGAGGGAGTTTAGGGGTAGGATGAGGGTGTTTAGGTGTAGGCTGATGTTGTTTAGGGGTAGGCTGACTGTGTTTAGGGGTTGGCTGAGTGTGTTCAGGGGTAGGCTGAGGTTGTTTAGGGGTAGGCTGAGTGTGTTCAGGGGTAGGCTGAGGGTGTTTAGGGGTATGCTGAGGGTGTATAGGGGTAGGCTGAGGGTGCGTAGGTGTAGGCTGAGGGTGTTTAGGGGTAGGCTGAGCGTGTTTAGGGGCAGGCTGAGGTTGTTTATGGGTAGGCCGAAGGTGTTTAGGTGTAGGCTGAGGGTGTATAGGGGTAGGCTGAGGGTGTTTAGGGGTAGGCTGAGGTTGTTTAGGGGTAGGCTGAGGGTCTCCAGGGGGTGACCTAGTGTGTTTAGGGGTCGGCTGAGGGTGTTTAGTTGGATACTGAGGGTGTTTAGAGGTAGGCTAAGGGTGTTTAGTGCTTGCTGAGGGTGTTTAGGGGTAGGCTGACTGTTTTTAGGAGTAGGGTGAGGGTGTTTAGCGGTAGGCTGAGCGTTTTTAGGGGAGACTGAGGGTGTTTAGGGGGAGACAGATGGTGTTTAGGGGTAGGCTGAGGGTTTTTAGGTGTAGACTGAGGTTGTTTAGGGGTAGGCTGAGGTTGTCCAGGGGGAGACTGAGGGTGTTTAGGGGTAGGGTGAAGGTGTTTAGGTGTAGGGTGAGGGTGTTTAGGGGTATGCTGAGGGTGTTTAGGGGGATACTGTGGGTGTTTAGGTGTAGGCTGAGTGTGTTTAGCGGTAGACTGAGGGTTTTTAGGGGAGACTGAGGGTTTTTAGGGATAGGCTGAGGGTGTTTAGGGGTAGGCTAAGGGTGTTTAGGGACGAACTGAGGGTGTTTAGGGGGAGACCGAGGGTGTTTAGGGTAGGCTGAGGGTGTGTTAAGGAAGGCTGACTGTGTCCAGGGGGAGGCTGAGGGTGTTTAGGGGTAGGCTGAGGGTATTTTGGGGTAGGCTGCGGGTGTTTAGGGGTTGGCTGAGGGTGTTTAGGTGTAGGCTGAGGGTGTTTAGGGGTAGGCTGAGCGTGTTAAGGGGTAGGCTGAGTGTGGTTAGGATTTGGCTGAGTCTGTTTCGGGGGAGACTGAGGGTGTCCAGGGGGAGACTGATGGAGTTTAGGGGTAGGCTGAGGGTTTCCAGGGTGAGACTGAAGGTGTTTAGGGGTAGGCTAAGAGTGTTTAGGGGTAGGCTGAGGGAGTTTAGGGGGAGACTGAGGGTGTCCAGGGGTAGGCTGAGGGTTTTTAGGGGTAGGCTGAGGGTGTTTAAGTGTAGGCTGAGGGTGTTTAGGGGTGGGCTGAGGGTGTTTATGGGGAGACTGAGGGTGTTTAGGGGTAGGCTGAGGGTGGTTAGGTGGAGGCTGAGGGTTTTTAGGTGTAGGCTGAGTGTGTTTAGGGGTAGGCTGAGGGTGTCCATGGGGAGACTTAGGGTGTTTAGTGCTAGGCTGAGGGTGTTTAGGGGTTGGCTGAGGCTGTTTAGGGGTAGGCTGAGGTTGTTTAGGGGTAGGCTGAAGGAGTCCAGGGGAAGACTGAGGGTGTTTACGGTTAGGCTGAGGGTGTTTAGGGGGAGACTGAGGGTGTTTAGGGTTTGGCTGAGGATGTTTAGGGGTAGGCTGAGTATGTTTAGGGGTTGGCTGAGGGTGTTTAGGGATAGGCTGAGGGTGTTTAGGGGTAGGCTGATGGTGTTTAGAGGTAGGCTGAGGTGTTTAGCTGTAGGCTGAGGGTGTTTAGGGGTAGGCTGAGGGTGTCCAGTGGGAGACTGAGGGTTTTTAGGGGTAGGCTGAGGGTGTCCAGAGGGAGACTGAGGGTATTTAGTGGTAGGCTGAGGGTGTTTAGGGGGAGACTGAGGGTGTCCAGGGGGAGACTGAGGGTGTTTAGGTGTAGGCTGAGGGTGTTTAGGTGTAGGCTGAGGGTGTTTAGGGGCAGGCTGAGGGTGTCCAGGGGGAGACTGAGGGTATTTAGGGGTCGGCTGAGGGTGTTTAGGGGTAGGCTGAGGGTGCCGGGGGGAGACTGAGGGTGTTTAGGGGTAGGCTGAGGGTTCTAAGGGGTAGGGTGAGGGTGTTTAGGGGTAGGCTGAGGTTGTCCAGGGGGAAACTGAGGGTGTCCAGGGGGAGACTGATGGAGTTTATGGGTAGGCTGAGGGTGTTTAGGTGTAGGCTGAGGGAGTTTAGGGGTAGGCTGAGGGTGTTTAGGGGTAGGCTGAGTGTGTTCAGGGGTAGGCTGAGGGTGTTTAGGGGTATGCTGAGGGTGTATAGGGGTAGGCTGAGGGTGTTTAGGGGTAGTCTGAGGTTGTTTAGGGGTAGGCTGAGGGTCTCCAGGGGGTGACCTAGTGTGTTTAGGGGTCGGCTGAGGGTGTTTAGGTGGATACTGAGGGTGTTTAGAGGTAGGCTAAGGGTGTTTAGTGCTTGCTGATGGTGTTTAGGGGTAGGCTGACTGTTTTTAGGAGTAGGCTGAGGGTGTTTAGCGGTAGGCTGAGGGTGTTTAGGGGAGACTGAGGGTGTTTAGGGGGAGACAGATGGTGTTTAGGGGTAGGCTGAGGGTTTTTAGGTGTAGACTGAGGTTGTTTAGGGGTAGGCTGAGGTTGTCCAGGGGGAGACTGAGGGTGTTTAGGGGTAGGGTGAGGGTGTTTAGGGGTATGCTGAGGGTGTTTAGGGGGATACTGTGGGTGTTTAGGTGTAGGCTGAGTGTGTTTAGCGGTAGACTGAGGGTTTTTAGGGGAGACTGAGGGTTTTTAGGGATAGGCTGAGGGTGTTTAGGGACGAACTGAGGGTGTTTAGGGGGAGACCGAGGGTGTTTAGGGTAGGCTGAGGGTGTTTAGGGGTAGGCTGAGGGTATTTTGGGGTAGGCTGCGGGTGTTTAGGGGTTGGCTGAGGGTGTTTAGGTGTAGGCTGAGGGTGTTTAGGGGTAGGCTGAGCGTGTTAAGGGGTAGGCTGAGTGTGGTTAGGGTTTGGCTGAGTCTGTTTTGGGGGAGACTGAGGGTGTCCAGGGGGAGACTGATGGAGTTTAGGGGTAGGCTGAGGGTTTCCAGGGTGAGACTGAAGGTGTTTAGGGGTTGGCTAAGAGTGTTTAGGGGTAGGCTGAGGGTGTTTAGGGGGAGACTGAGGGTGTCCAGGGGTAGGCTGAGGGTTTTTAGGGGTAGGCTGAGGGTGTTTTAGTGTAGGCTGAGGGTGTTTAGGGGTGGGCTGAGGGTGTTTATGGGGAGACTGAGGGTGTTTAGGGGTCGGCTGAGGGTGTTTAGGTGGAGGCTGAGGGTTTTTAGGTGTAGGCTGAGTGTGTTTAGGGGTAGGCTGAGGGTGTCCATGGGGAGACTGAGGGTGTTTAGTGCTAGGCTGAGGGTGTTTAGGGGTTGGCTGAGGCTGTTTAGGGGTAGGCTGAGGTTGTTTAGTGGTAGGGGGAGGGTGTTTAGGGGTAGGCTGAGGGTGTTTATGTCTAGGCTGAGGGTGTCCAAGGGGAGACTGAGGTTGTTTAGCGGTTGGCTGAAGGAGTCCAGGGGAAGACTGAGGGTGTTTAGGGTTAGGCTGAGGGTGTTTAGGGGGAGACTGAGGGTGTTTAGGGTTTGGCTGAGGATGTTTAGGGGTAGGCTGAGGATGTTTAGGGGTAGGCTGAGTGTGTTTAGGGGTTGGCTGAGGGTGTTTAGGGGTAGGCTGAGGGTGTTTAGGGGTAGGCCGATGGTGTTTAGAGGTAGGCTGAGGTGTTTAGCTGTAGGCTGAGGGTGTTTAGGGGTAGGCTGAGGGTGTCCAGTGGGAGACTGAGGGTTGTTAGGGGTAGGCTGAGGGTGTCCAGAGGGAGACTGAGGGTATTTAGTGGTAGGCTGAGGTGTTTAGGGGGAGACTGAGGGTGTCCAGGGGGAGACTGAGGGTGTTTAGGTGTAGGCTGAGGGTGTTTAGGTGTAGGCTGAGGGTGTATAGGGGTAGGCTGAGGGTGTCCAGGGGGAGACTGAGGGTATTTAGGGGTCGGCTGAGGGTGTTTAGGGGTAGGCTGAGGGTGCCAGGGGGAGACTGAGGGTGTTTAGGGGTAGGCTGAGGGTGTTTAGGGGTGGTGTGAGGGTGTTTAGGGGTAGGCTGAGGGTGTCCAGGGGGAAACTGAGGGTGTCCAGGGGGAGACTGATGGAGTTTATGGGTAGGCTGAGGGTGTTTAGGTGTAGGCTGAGGGAGTTTAGGTGTAGGCTGAGGGTGTTTAGGTGTAGGCTGATGTTGTTTAGGTGTAGGCTGAGGGTGTTTAGGGGTAGGATGAGGGTGTTTAGGTGTAGGCTGAGGGTGTTTAGGTGTAGGCTGATGTTGTTTAGGGGTAGGCTGACTGTGTTTAGGGGTTGGCTGAGTGTGTTCAGGGGTAGGCTGAGGGTGTTTAGCGGTAGGCTGATTGTGTTCAGGGGTAGGCTGAGGGTGTTTAGGGGTAGGCTGAGGGTGTTTAGGTGTAGGCTGAGGGTGTTTAGGGGTAGGCTGAGGGTTTCCAGGGGGAGACCTAGGGTGTTTAGGGGACGGCTGAGGGTGTTTAGGTGGATACTGAGGGTGTTTAAGGGTAGGCTGAGGGTGTTTAGGAGCAGACTGAGGGTGTTTAGGGGTAGGCTGAGGGTGTTTAGGGGTAGGCTGAGCGTGTTTAGGGGTAGGCTGAGGGTGTTTAGGTGTAGGCTGATGTTGTTTAGGGGTAGGCTGACTGTGTTTAGGGGTTGGCTGAGTGTGTTCAGGGGTAGGCTGAGGGTGTTTAGGGGTAGGCTGAGTGTGTTCAGGGGTAGGCTGAGGGTGTTTAGGGGTATGCTGAGGGTGTATAGGGGTAGGCTGAGGGTGCTTAGGTGTAGGCTGAGCGTGTTTAGGGGCAGGCTGAGGTTGTTTAGGGGTAGGCTGAAGGTGTTTAGGTGTAGGCTGAGGGTGTATAGGGGTAGGCTGAGGGTGTTTAGGGGTAGGCTGAGGTTGTTTAGGGGTAGGCTGAGGGTCTCCAGGGGGTGACCTAGTGTGTTTAGGGGTCGGCTGAGGGTGTTTAGGTGGATACTGAGGGTGTTTAGAGGTAGGCTAAGGGTGTTTAGTGCTTGCTGAGGGTGTTTAGGGGTAGGCTGACTGTGTTTAGGAGTAGGCTGAGGGTGTTTAGCGGTAGGCTGAGGGTGTTTAGGGGAGACTGAGTGTGTTTAGGGGGAGACAGATGGTGTTTAGGGGTAGGCTGAGGGTTTTTAGGTGTAGACTGAGGTTGTTTAGGGGTAGGCTGAGGTTGTCCAGGGGGAGACTGAGGGTGTTTAGGGGTAGGGTGAGGGTGTTTAGGTGTAGGGTGAGGGTGTTTAGGGGTATGCTGAGGGTGTTTAGGGGGATACTGTGGGTGTTTAGGTGTAGGCTGAGTGTGTTTAGCGGTAGACTGAGGGTTTTTAGGGGAGACTGAGGGTTTTTAGGGATAGGCTGAGGGTGTTTAGGGACGAACTGAGGGTGTTTAGGGGGAGACCGAGGGTGTTTAGGGTTAGCTGAGGGTGTTCTAAGGTAGGCTGACTGTGTCCAGGGGGAGGCTGAGGGTGTTTAGGGGTAGGCTGAGGGTATTTTGGGGTAGGCTGCGGGTGTTTGGGGGTTGGCTGAGGGTGTTTAGGTGTAGGCTGAGGGTGTTTAGGGGTAGGCTGAGCGTGTTAAGGGGTAGGCTGAGTGTGGTTAGGGTTTGGCTGAGTCTGTTTCGGGGGAGACTGAGGGTGTCCAGGGGGAGACTGATGGAGTTTAGGGGTAGGCTGAGGGTTTCCAGGGTGAGACTGAAGGTGTTTAGGGGTAGGCTAAGAGTGTTTAGGGGTAGGCTGAGGGAGTTTAGGGGGAGACTGAGGGTGTCCAGGGGTAGGCTGAGGGTTTTTAGGGGTAGGCTGAGGGTGTTTAAGTGTAGGCTGAGGGTGTTTAGGGGTGGGCTGAGGGTGTTTATGGGGAGACTGAGGGTGTTTAGGGGTCGGCTGAGGGTGTTTAGGTGGAGGCTGAGGGTTTTTAGGGGTAGGCTGAGTGTGTTTAGGGGTAGGCTGAGGGTGTCCATGGGGAGACTGAGGGTGTTTAGTGCTAGGCTGAGGGTGTTTAGGGGTTGGCTGAGGCTGTTGAGGGGTAGGCTGAGGTTGTTTAGTGGTAGGGGGACGGTGTTTAGGGGTAGGCTGAGGGTGTTTATGTCTAGGCTGAGGGTGTCCAAGGGGAGACTGAGGTTGTTTAGCGGTAGGCTGAAGGAGTCCAGGGGAAGACTGAGGGTGTTTAGGGATAGGCTGAGGGTGTTTAGGGGGAGACTGAGGGTGTTTAGGGTTTGGCTGAGGATGTTTAGGGGTAGGCTGAGGATGTTTAGGGGTAGGCTGAGTGTGTTTAGGGGTTGGCTGAGGGTGTTTAGGGGTAGGTTGAGGTGTTTAGCTGTAGGCTGAGGGTGTTTAGTGGTAGGCTGAGGGTGTTTAGGGGGAGACTGAGGGTGTCCAGTGGGAGACTGAGGGTATTTAGTGGTAGGCTGAGGGTGTTTAGGGGGAGACTGAGGGTGTCCAGGGGGAGACTGAGGGTGTTTAGGTGTAGGCTGTTTAGGTGTAGGCTGAGGGTGTTTAGGGGTAGGCTGAGGGTGTCCAGGGGGAGACTGAGGGTATTTAGGGGTCGGCTGAGGGTGTTTAGGGGTAGGCTGAGGGTGCCAGGGGGAGACTGAGGGTGTTTAGGGGTAGGCTGAGGGTGTTTAGGGGTAGTGTGAGGATGTTTAGGGGTAGGCTGAGGGTGTCCAGGGGGAAACTGAGGGTGTCCAGGGGGAGACTGAGGGTGTTTAGGGGTAGGCTGAGGGTGTTTAGGGGTAGGCTCTGGGTGTCTAGGGGAAGACTGAGGGTGTTTAGTGTTTGGCTGAGGATGCTTAGGGGTAGGCTGAGGGTGTTCAGGGGTAGGCTGAGGGTGTTCAGGGGTAGGCTGAGGGTGTTTAGGGGTAGGCTGAGTGTGTTCAGGGGTAGGCTGAGGGTGTTTAGGGGTATGCTGAGGGTTTATAGGGGTAGGCTGAGGGTGCTTAGGTGTAGGCTGAGGGTGTTTAGGGGTAGGCTGAGCGTGTTTAGGGGTAGGCTGAGGTTGTTTAGGGGTAGGCTGAGGGTCTCCAGGGGGTGACCTAGTGTGTTTAGGGGTCGGCTGAGGGTGTTTAGTGCTTGCTGAGGGTGTTTAGGGGTAGGCTGACTGTGTTTAGGAGTAGGCTGAGGGTGTTTAGCGGTAGGCTGAGTGTGTTTAGGGGAGACTGAGGGTGGTTAGGGGTAGGCTGAGGGTTTTTAGGTGTAGACTGAGGTTGTTTAGGGGTAGGCTGAGGTTGTCCAGGGGGAGACTGAGGGTGTTTAGGGGTAGGCTGAGGGTGTTTAGGGGTAGGGTGAGGGTGTTTAGGTGTAGGGTGAGGGTGTTTAGGGGTATGCTGAGGGTGTTTAGGGGGATACTGTGGGTGTTTAGGTGTAGGCTGAGTGTGTTTAGCGGTAGACTGAGGGATTTAGGGGAGACTGAGGGTTTTTAGGGATAGGCTGAGGGTGTTTAGGGGAAGGCTAAGGGTGTTTAGGGACGAACTGAGGGTGTTTAGGGGGAGACCGAGGGTGTTTAGGGTAGGCTGAGGGTGTTTTAAGGTAGGCTGACTGTGTCCAGGGGGAGGCTGAGGGTGTTTAGGGGTAGGCTGAGGGTATTTTGGGGGAGGCTGCGGGTGTTTAGGGGTTGGCTGAGGGTGTTTAGGTGTAGGCTGAGGGTGTTTAGGGGTAGGCTGAGCGTGTTAAGGGGTAGGCTGAGTGTGGTTAGGGTTTGGCTGAGTCTGTTTCGGGGGAGACTGAGGGTGTCCAGGGGGAGACTGATGGAGTTTAGGGGTAGGCTGAGGGTTTCCAGGGTGAGACTGAAGGTGTTTAGGGGTAGGCTAAGAGTGTTTAGGGGTAGGCTGAGGGAGTTTAGGGGGAGACTGAGGGTGTCCAGGGGTAGGCTGAGGGTTTTTAGGGGTAGGCTGAGGGTGTTTAAGTGTAGGCTGAGGGTCTTTAGGGGTGGGCTGAGGGTGTTTATGAGGAGACTGAGGGTGTTTAGGGGTCGGCTGAGGGTGTTTAGGTGGAGGCTGAGGGTTTTTAGGGGTAGGCTGAGTGTGTCCATGGGGAGACTGAGGGTGTTTAGTGCTAGGCTGAGGGTGTTTAGGGGTTGGCTGAGGCTGTTTAGGGGTAGGCTGAGGTTGTTTAGTGGCAGGCTGAGGGTGTTTAGGGGTAGGCTGAGGGTGTTTATGTCTAGGCTGAGGGTGTCCAAGGGGAGACTGAGGTTGTTTAGCGGTAGTCTGATGGAGTCCAGGGGAAGACTGAGGGTGTTTAGGGTTAGGCTGAGGGTGTTTAGGGGGAGACTGAGGGTGTTTAGGGTTTGGCTGAGGATGTTTAGGGGTAGGCTGAGGATGTTCAGGGGTAGGCTGAGTGTGTTTAGGGGTTGGCTGAGGGTGTTTAGGGGTAGGCTGAGGGTGTTTAGGGGTAGGCTGATGGTGTTTAGAGGTAGGCTGAGGTGTTTAGCTGTAGGCTGAGAGTGTTTAGGGGTAGGCTGAGGGTGTCCAGTGGGAGACTGAGGGTTTTTAGGGGTAGGCTGAGGGTGTCCAGAGGGAGACTGAGGGTATTTAGTGGTAGGCTGAGGGTGTTTAGGGGGAGACTGAGGGTGTCCAGGTGGAGACTGAGGGTGTTTAGGTGTAGGCTGAGGGTGTTTAGTTGTAGGCTGAGGGTGTTTAGGGCTAGGCTGAGGGTGTCCAGGGGGAGACTGAGGGTATTTAGGGGTCGGCTGAGGGTGTTTAGGGGTAGGCTGAGGTTGCCAGTGGGAGACTGAGGTTCTTTAGGGGTAGGCTGAAGGTGTTTAGGTGTAGGCTGAGGGTGTATAGGGGTAGGCTGAGTGTGTTTTGGGGTAGGCTGAGGGTGTCCAGGGGGAGACCTAGGGTGTTTAGGGGACGGCTGAGGGTGTTTAGGTGGATACTGAGGGTGTTTAAGGGTAGGCTGAGTGTGTTTAGGACCAGACTGAGGGTGTCTATGTGTAGGCTGAGCGTGTTTAGGGGTAGGCTGAGGGTGTTTAGGGGTAGGCTGAGGGTGTTTAGTTGTAGGCTAAGGGTGTTTAGGGGGAGACTGAGGGTGTTTAGGGGGAGACAGAGGGTATTTAGGGGTAGGCTGAGGGTGTTTAGGTGTAGACTGAGGTTGTTTAGGGGTAGGCTGAGGTTGTCCAGGTGGAGACTGAGGGTGTTTAGGGGTAGGGTGAGGGTGTTTAGGGGTATGCTAATGGTGTTTAGGGGGAGACTGAGGGTGTTTAGGGGTAGGGTGAGGGTGTTTAGGGGTATGCTGAGGGTGTTTAGGGGGAGACTGCGGATGTTTAGGGGGAGACTGAGGGTGTTTAGGGGTTGCCTGAGGGTGTTTAGTTGTAGGCTGAGTGTTTCCAGTGGGAGACTGAGGGTGTTTAGGGGTAGGCTAAGTGTGTCCGGGGGAGACTGAGGGTGTTTAGGGGTAGTCTGAGGGTATTTAGGGGTAGGCTGAGGGTTTTTTGGGGTAGGCTGAGGGTGTATAGGGGGAGACTGATGGTTTTTAGGTGTAGACTGAGGGTGTTTAGGGGTAGGCTGAGGGTGTTTAGGGGTAGGCTGAGGGTATTTATGTGGAGACTGAGGGTGTTTAGGTGTAGGCTGAGGTGTTGAGGGGTAGACGGATGGTGTTTAGGGGTTGGCTGAGGGTCTCCAGGGGGAGACTTAGGGTGTTAAGTGGTAGGCTGAGGGTGTTTAGTGGGAGACTGTGGGTGTTTAGGTGTAGGCTGAGGGTGTTTAGCGGGAGACTGAGGGTTTTTAGGGATAGGCTGAGGGTGTTTAGGGGTAGGCTAAGGGTGTTTAGGGGGAGACTGAGTTTGTTTAGGGGGAGACTGAGGGTGTTTAGGGTAGGCTGAGGGTGTTTTAGGGTAGGCTGAGTGAGTCCAGGGGGAGGCTGAGGGTGTTTAGGGGTAGGCTGAGGGTATTTTGGGTTAGGTTGAGGGTGTTTAGGGGTTGGCTGAGGGAGTTTAGGTGTAGGCTGAGTGTGTTTAGGGGTAGGCTGAGGGTGGTTAGGGTTTGGCTGAGTGTGTTTAGGGCGAGACTCAGGGTGTTCAGGGGGAGAATGATGGAGTTTAGTGGTAGGCTGAGGTTGTCCAGGAGGAGACTGAGGGTGTTTAGGGGTAGGCTGAGGGTGTTTAGGGAGAGACTGAGGGTGTCCAGGGGTAGGCTGAGTGTGTTTAGGGGTAGGCTGATGCTGTATAGGGGTAGGTTGAGGGTGTTTATGGGTAGGCTGAGGGTGTTTAGGGGGAGACTGAGGGTGTCCAGGTGGAGACTGATGGAGTTTAGGGGTAGGCTGAGGGTGTCCAGGGGGAGACTGAGGGTGTTTAGGGGTAGGCTGAGGGTGTTTTGGGGTAGACTGAGGGTGTTTAGGTGAAGGCTTAGGGTGTTTAGGGGTAGTCTGAGGGTGTTTATGGGTAGGCTGAGGTGGCCCAGGGGTAGGCTGACGGTGTTTTGTGGTAGGCTGATGGTGTTTAGGTGTAGGCTGAGGGTGTTGAGGGGTAGACTGAGGGTGTTTAGGTGTAGGCTGATGGTGTTTAGGGGTAGGCTGAGACTGTTTAGGGGTAGGCTGAGTGTGTTCAGGGGGAGACTGAGGGTGTCCAGGGGAGACTGAGTGTGTTTAGGGGGAGACTGAGGGTGTCCAGGGGGAGACTGAGGGTGTTTAGGGGGAGACTGAGGGTGTTTAGGGGTAGGCTGAGGGTGTTTACTGGTAGGCTGAGGGTGTTTAGTGGTAGGCTGATGTGGCCCAGGGGTAGGCTGACGGTGTTTTGTGGTAGGCTGATGGCGTTTAGGTGTAGGCTGAAGGTGTTTAGTGGTAGACTGAGGGTGTTTAGGGGTAGGCTGATGGTGTTTAGGGGTAGGGTGAGACTGTTTAGCGGTAGGCTGAGGGTGTTTAGGGGGAGACTGAGGTTGTTTAGGGGTAGGCTGAGGTTGTCCAGGGGGAGACTGAGGGTGTTTAGGGGTAGGGTGAGGGTGTTTAGGTGTAGGGTGAGGGTGTTTAGGGGTATGCTGAGGGTGTTTAGGGGGATACTGTGGGTGTTTAGGTGTAGGCTGAGTGTGTTTAGCGGTAGACTGAGGGTTTTTAGGGGAGACTGAGGGTTTTTAGGGATAGGCTGAGGGTGTTTAGGGACGAACTGAGGGTGTTTAGGGGGAGACCGAGGGTGTTTAGGGTTAGCTGAGGGTGTTCTAAGGTAGGCTGACTGTGTCCAGGGGGAGGCTGAGGGTGTTTAGGGGTAGGCTGAGGGTATTTTGGGGTAGGCTGCGGGTGTTTGGGGGTTGGCTGAGGGTGTTTAGGTGTAGGCTGAGGGTGTTTAGGGGTAGGCTGAGCGTGTTAAGGGGTAGGCTGAGTGTGGTTAGGGTTTGGCTGAGTCTGTTTCGGGGGAGACTGAGGGTGTCCAGGGGGAGACTGATGGAGTTTAGGGGTAGGCTGAGGGTTTCCAGGGTGAGACTGAAGGTGTTTAGGGGTAGGCTAAGAGTGTTTAGGGGTAGGCTGAGGGAGTTTAGGGGGAGACTGAGGGTGTCCAGGGGTAGGCTGAGGGTTTTTAGGGGTAGGCTGAGGGTGTTTAAGTGTAGGCTGAGGGTGTTTAGGGGTGGGCTGAGGGTGTTTATGGGGAGACTGAGGGTGTTTAGGGGTCGGCTGAGGGTGTTTAGGTGGAGGCTGAGGGTTTTTAGGGGTAGGCTGAGTGTGTTTAGGGGTAGGCTGAGGGTGTCCATGGGGAGACTGAGGGTGTTTAGTGCTAGGCTGAGGGTGTTTAGGGGTTGGCTGAGGCTGTTGAGGGGTAGGCTGAGGTTGTTTAGTGGTAGGGGGACGGTGTTTAGGGGTAGGCTGAGGGTGTTTATGTCTAGGCTGAGGGTGTCCAAGGGGAGACTGAGGTTGTTTAGCGGTAGGCTGAAGGAGTCCAGGGGAAGACTGAGGGTGTTTAGGGATAGGCTGAGGGTGTTTAGGGGGAGACTGAGGGTGTTTAGGGTTTGGCTGAGGATGTTTAGGGGTAGGCTGAGGATGTTTAGGGGTAGGCTGAGTGTGTTTAGGGGTTGGCTGAGGGTGTTTAGGGGTAGGTTGAGGTGTTTAGCTGTAGGCTGAGGGTGTTTAGTGGTAGGCTGAGGGTGTTTAGGGGGAGACTGAGGGTGTCCAGTGGGAGACTGAGGGTATTTAGTGGTAGGCTGAGGGTGTTTAGGGGGAGACTGAGGGTGTCCAGGGGGAGACTGAGGGTGTTTAGGTGTAGGCTGTTTAGGTGTAGGCTGAGGGTGTTTAGGGGTAGGCTGAGGGTGTCCAGGGGGAGACTGAGGGTATTTAGGGGTCGGCTGAGGGTGTTTAGGGGTAGGCTGAGGGTGCCAGGGGGAGACTGAGGGTGTTTAGGGGTAGGCTGAGGGTGTTTAGGGGTAGTGTGAGGATGTTTAGGGGTAGGCTGAGGGTGTTTAGGGGTAGTGTGAGGATGTTTAGGGGTAGGCTGAGGGTGTCCAGGGGGAAACTGAGGGTGTCCAGGGGGAGACTGAGGGTGTTTAGGGGTAGGCTGAGGGTGTTTAGGGGTAGGCTCTGGGTGTCTAGGGGAAGACTGAGGGTGTTTAGGGTTTGGCTGAGGATGCTTAGGGGTAGGCTGAGGGTGTTCAGGGGTAGGCTGAGGGTGTTTAGGGGTAGGCTGAGTGTGTTCAGGGGTAGGCTGAGGGTGTTTAGGGGTATGCTGAGGGTTTATAGGGGTAGGCTGAGGGTGCTTAGGTGTAGGCTGAGGGTGTTTAGGGGTAGGCTGAGCGTGTTTAGGGGTAGGCTGAGGTTGTTTAGGGGTAGGCTGAGGGTCTCCAGGGGGTGACCTAGTGTGTTTAGGGGTCGGCTGAGGGTGTTTAGTGCTTGCTGAGGGTGTTTAGGGGTAGGCTGACTGTGTTTAGGAGTAGGCTGAGGGTGTTTAGCGGTAGGCTGAGTGTGTTTAGGGGAGACTGAGGGTGGTTAGGGGTAGGCTGAGGGTTTTTAGGTGTAGACTGAGGTTGTTTAGGGGTAGGCTGAGGTTGTCCAGGGGGAGACTGAGGGTGTTTAGGGGTAGGCTGAGGGTGTTTAGGGGTAGGGTGAGGGTGTTTAGGTGTAGGGTGAGGGTGTTTAGGGGTATGCTGAGGGTGTTTAGGGGGATACTGTGGGTGTTTAGGTGTAGGCTGAGTGTGTTTAGCGGTAGACTGAGGGATTTAGGGGAGACTGAGGGTTTTTAGGGATAGGCTGAGGGTGTTTAGGGGAAGGCTAAGGGTGTTTAGGGACGAACTGAGGGTGTTTAGGGGGAGACCGAGGGTGTTTAGGGTAGGCTGAGGGTGTTTTAAGGTAGGCTGACTGTGTCCAGGGGGAGGCTGAGGGTGTTTAGGGGTAGGCTGAGGGTATTTTGGGGGAGGCTGCGGGTGTTTAGGGGTTGGCTGAGGGTGTTTAGGTGTAGGCTGAGGGTGTTTAGGGGTAGGCTGAGCGTGTTAAGGGGTAGGCTGAGTGTGGTTAGGGTTTGGCTGAGTCTGTTTCGGGGGAGACTGAGGGTGTCCAGGGGGAGACTGATGGAGTTTAGGGGTAGGCTGAGGGTTTCCAGGGTGAGACTGAAGGTGTTTAGGGGTAGGCTAAGAGTGTTTAGGGGTAGGCTGAGGGAGTTTAGGGGGAGACTGAGGGTGTCCAGGGGTAGGCTGAGGGTTTTTAGGGGTAGGCTGAGGGTGTTTAAGTGTAGGCTGAGGGTCTTTAGGGGTGGGCTGAGGGTGTTTATGAGGAGACTGAGGGTGTTTAGGGGTCGGCTGAGGGTGTTTAGGTGGAGGCTGAGGGTTTTTAGGGGTAGGCTGAGTGTGTTTAGGGGTAGGCTGAGTGTGTCCATGGGGAGACTGAGGGTGTTTAGTGCTAGGCTGAGGGTGTTTAGGGGTTGGCTGAGGCTGTTTAGGGGTAGGCTGAGGGTGTTTATGTCTAGGCTGAGGGTGTCCAAGGGGAGACTGAGGTTGTTTAGCGGTAGTCTGATGGAGTCCAGGGGAAGACTGAGGGTGTTTAGGGTTAGGCTGAGGGTGTTTAGGGTTTGGCTGAGGATGTTTAGGGGTAGGCTGAGGATGTTCAGGGGTAGGCTGAGTGTGTTTAGGGGTTGGCTGAGGGTGTTTAGGGGTAGGCTGAGGGTGTTTAGGGGTAGGCTGATGGTGTTTAGAGGTAGGCTGAGGTGTTTAGCTGTAGGCTGAGAGTGTTTAGGGGTAGGCTGAGGGTGTCCAGTGGGAGACTGAGGGTTTTTAGGGGTAGGCTGAGGGTGTCCAGAGGGAGACTGAGGGTATTTAGTGGTAGGCTGAGGGTGTTTAGGGGGAGACTGAGGGTGTCCAGGTGGAGACTGAGGGTGTTTAGGTGTAGGCTGAGGGTGTTTAGGTGTAGGCTGAGGGTGTTTAGGGCTAGGCTGAGGGTGTCCAGGGGGAGACTGAGGGTATTTAGGGGTCGGCTGAGGGTGTTTAGGGGTAGGCTGAGGTTGCCAGTGGGAGACTGAGGTTCTTTAGGGGTAGGCTGAAGGTGTTTAGGTGTAGGCTGAGGGTGTATAGGGGTAGGCTGAGTGTGTTTTGGGGTAGGCTGAGGGTGTCCAGGGGGAGACCTAGGGTGTTTAGGGGACGGCTGAGGGTGTTTAGGTGGATACTGAGGGTGTTTAAGGGTAGGCTGAGGGTGTTTAGGACCAGACTGAGGGTGTCTATGTGTAGGCTGAGCGTGTTTAGGGGTAGGCTGAGGGTGTTTAGGGGTAGGCTGAGGGTGTTTAGTTGTAGGCTAAGGGTGTTTAGGGGGAGACTGAGGGTGTTTAGGGGGAGACAGAGGGTATTTAGGGGTAGGCTGAGGGTGTTTAGGTGTAGACTGAGGTTGTTTAGGGGTAGGCTGAGGTTGTCCAGGTGGAGACTGAGGGTGTTTAGGGGTAGGGTGAGGGTGTTTAGGGGTATGCTAATGGTGTTTAGGGGGAGACTGAGGGTGTTTAGGGGTAGGGTGAGGGTGTTTAGGGGTATGCTGAGGGTGTTTAGGGGGAGACTGCGGATGTTTAGGGGGAGACTGAGGGTGTTTAGGGGTTGCCTGAGGGTGTTTAGTTGTAGGCTGAGTGTTTCCAGTGGGAGACTGAGGGTGTTTAGGGGTAGGCTAAGTGTGTCCGGGGGAGACTGAGGGTGTTTAGGGGTAGTCTGAGGGTATTTAGGGGTAGGCTGAGGGTTTTTTGGGGTAGGCTGAGGGTGTATAGGGGGAGACTGATGGTTTTTAGGTGTAGACTGAGGGTGTTTAGGGGTAGGCTGAGGGTGTTTAGGGGTAGGCTGAGGGTATTTATGTGGAGACTGAGGGTGTTTAGGTGTAGGCTGAGGTGTTGAGGGGTAGACGGATGGTGTTTAGGGGTTGGCTGAGGGTCTCCAGGGGGAGACTTAGGGTGTTAAGTGGTAGGCTGAGGGTGTTTAGGGGGAGACTGTGGGTGTTTAGGTGTAGGCTGAGGGTGTTTAGCGGGAGACTGAGGGTTTTTAGGGATAGGCTGAGGGTGTTTAGGGGTAGGCTAAGGGTGTTTAGGGGGAGACTGAGTTTGTTTAGGGGGAGACTGAGGGTGTTTAGGGTAGGCTGAGGGTGTTTTAGGGTAGGCTGAGTGAGTCCAGGGGGAGGCTGAGGGTGTTTAGGGGTAGGCTGAGGGTATTTTGGGTTAGGTTGAGGGTGTTTAGGGGTTGGCTGAGGGAGTTTAGGTGTAGGCTGAGTGTGTTTAGGGGTAGGCTGAGGGTGGTTAGGGTTTGGCTGAGTGTGTTTAGGGCGAGACTCAGGGTGTTCAGGGGGAGAATAATGGAGTTTAGTGGTAGGCTGAGGTTGTCCAGGAGGAGACTGAGGGTGTTTAGGGGTAGGCTGAGGGTGTTTAGGGAGAGACTGAGGGTGTCCAGGGGTAGGCTGAGTGTGTTTAGGGGTAGGCTGATGCTGTATAGGGGTAGGTTGAGGGTGTTTAGGGGTAGGCTGAGGGTGTTTAGGGGGAGACTGAGGGTGTCCAGGTGGAGACTGATGGAGTTTAGGGGTAGGCTGAGGGTGTCCAGGGGGAGACTGAGGGTGTTTAGGGGTAGGCTGAGGGTGTTTTGGGGTAGACTGAGGGTGTTTAGGTGAAGGCTTAGGGTGTTTAGGGGTAGTCTGAGGGTGTTTATGGGTAGGCTGAGGTGGCCCAGGGGTAGGCTGACGGTGTTTTGTGGTAGGCTGATGGTGTTTAGGTGTAGGCTGAGGGTGTTGAGGGGTAGACTGAGGGTGTTTAGGTGTAGGCTGATGGTGTTTAGGGGTAGGCTGAGACTGTTTAGGGGTAGGCTGAGTGTGTTCAGGGGGAGACTGAGGGTGTCCAGGGGAGACTGAGTGTGTTTAGGGGGAGACTGAGGGTGTCCAGGGGGAGACTGAGGGTGTTTAGGGGGAGACTGAGGGTGTTTAGGGGTAGGCTGAGGGTGTTTACTGGTAGGCTGAGGGTGTTTAGTGGTAGGCTGATGTGGCCCAGGGGTAGGCTGACGGTGTTTTGTGGTAGGCTGATGGCGTTTAGGTGTAGGCTGAAGGTGTTTAGTGGTAGACTGAGGGTGTTTAGGGGTAGGCTGATGGTGTTTAGGGGTAGGGTGAGGCTGTTTAGGGGTAGGCTGAGGGTGTTTAGGGGGAGACTGAGGGTGTCCAGGGGGAGACTGAGGGTGTTTAGGGGTAGGCTGAGGTTGTTCAGGTGTAGGCTGAGGGTGTTTAGTGGTAGGCTGAGGGTGTTTATGGGGAGACTGAGGGTGTTTAGGGGTCGGCTGAGCGTGTTTAGGTGTAGGTTGAGGGTTTTTAGGGGTAGGCTGAGGGTGTTTAGGGGTAGGCTGAGGGTGTTTAGGGGTAGGCTGAGGTTGTTTAGGGGTAGGCTGAAGTTGTTTAGGGGGAGTCTGAGGGTGTTTAGGGGTAGTCCGAGGGTGTTTAGCGGTAGGCTGAGGGTGTTTAGGTGTAGGCTGAGCATGTTTAGGGGTAGACCGCGGATGTTTTGGGGTAGGCTGAGGGTGTTTAGGGGAAGACTGAGGATGTTTAGGGGGAGAGTGAGGGTGTTTAGGGGGAGACTGAGGGTTTTTAGGGGGAGACTGAGGGTGTTTAAGGGTAGGCTGAGGGTGTTTAGGAGCAGACTGAGGGTGTCTATGTGTAGGCTGAGCGTGTTTAGGGGTAGGCTGAGGGTGTTTAGGGGTAGACTGAGGGTGTTTAGTTGGAGACTGAGGGTGTTTAGGGGTAGGCTGAGGGTGTTTAGGGGGAGACCGAGGGTGTTTAGGTGTAGGCTGAGGGTGTTTAGGTGTAGGCTGAGGGTGTTTCGGGGTAGGCTGATGGTGTTTAGAGGTAGGCTGAGGTGTTTAGCTGTAGGCTGAGGGTGTTTAGGGGTAGGCTGAGGGTGTCCAGTGGGAGACTGAGGGTTTTTAGGGGTAGGCTGAGGGTGTCCAGAGGGAGACTGAGGGTATTTAGTGGTAGGCTGAGGGTGTTTAGGGGGAGACTGAGGGTGTCCAGGGGGAGTCTGAGGGTGTTTAGGTGTAGGCTGAGGGTGTTTAGGTGTAGGCTGAGGGTGTTTAGGGGTAGGCTGAGGGTGTCCAGGGGGAGATTGAGGGTATTTAGGGGTCGGCTGAGGGTGTTTAGGGGTAGGCTGAGGGTGCCAGGGGGAGACTGAGGGTGTTTAGGGGTAGGCTGAGGGTGTTTAGGGGTAGGGTGAGGGTGTTTAGGGGTAGGCTGAGGGTGTCCAGGGAGAAACTGAGGGTGTCCAGGGGGAGACTGATGGAGTTTATGGGTAGGCTGACTGTGTTTAGGGGTTGGCTGAGTGTGTTCAGGGGTAGGCTGAGTGTGTTCAGGGGTAGGCTGAGGGTGTTTAGGGGTATGCTGAGGGTGTATAGGGGTAGGCTGAGGGTGCTTAGGTGTAGGCTGAGGGTGTTTAGGGGTAGGCTGAGCGTGTTTAGGGGCAGGCTGAGGTTGTTTAGGGGTAGGCTGAAGGTGTTTAGGTGTAGGCTGAGAGTGTATAGGGGTAGGCTGAGGGTGTTTAGGGGTAGGCTGAGGTTGTTTAGGGGTAGGCTGAGGGTCTCCAGGGGGTGACCTAGTGTGTTTAGGGGTCGGCTGAGGGTGTTTAGGTGGATACTGTGGGTGTTTAGAGGTAGGCTAAGGGTGTTTAGTGCTTGCTGAGGGTGTTTAGGGGTAGGCTGACTGTGTTTAGGAGTAGGCTGAGGGTGTTTAGCGGTAGGCTGAGGGTGTTTAGGGGAGACTGAGGGTGTTTAGGGGGAGACAGATGGTGTTTAGGGGTAGGCTGAGGGTTTTTAGGTGTTGACTGAGGTTGTTTAGGGGTAGGCTGAGGTTGTCCAGGGGGAGACTGAGGGTGTTTAGGGGTAGGGTGAGGGTGTTTAGGTGTAGGGTGAGGGTGTTTAGGGATATGCTGAGGGTGTTTAGGGGGATACTGTGGGTGTTTAGGTGTAGGCTGAGTGTGTTTAGCGGTAGACTGAGGGTTTTTAGGGGAGACTGAGGGTTTTTAGGGATAGGCTGAGGGTGTTTAGGGGTAGGCTAAGGGTGTTTAGGGACGAACTGAGGGTGTTTAGGGGGAGACCGAGGGTGTTTAGGGTAGGCTGAGGGTGTTTTAAGGTAGGCTGACTGTGTCCAGGGGGAGGCTGAGGGTGTTTAGGGGTAGGCTGAGGGTATTTTGGGGTATGCTGCGGGTGTTTAGGGGTTGGCTGAGGGTGTTTAGGTGTAGGCTGAGGGTGTTTAGGGGTAGGCTGAGCGTGTTAAGGGGTAGGCTGAGTGTGGTTAGGGTTTGGCTGAGTCTGTTTTGGGGGAGACTGAGGGTGTCCAGGGGGAGACTGATGGAGTTTAGGGGTAGGCTGAGGGTTTCCAGGGTGAGACTGAAGGTGTTTAGGGGTAGGCTAAGAGTGTTTAGGGGTAGGCTGAGGGTGTTTAGGGGGAGACTGAGGGTGTCCAGGGGTAGGCTGAGGGTTTTTAGGGGTAGGCTGAGGGTGTTTAAGTGTAGGCTGAGGGTGTTTAGGGGTGGGCTGTGGGTGTTTATGGGGAGACTGAGGGTGTTTAGGGGTCGGCTGAGGGTGTTTAGGTGGAGGCTGAGGGTTTTTAGGGGTAGGCTGAGTGTGTTTAGGGGTAGGCTGAGGGTGTCCATGGGGAGACTGAGGGTGTTTAGTGCTAGGCTGAGGGTGTTTAGGGGTTGGCTGAGGCTGTTTAGGGGTAGGCTGAGGTTGTTTAGTGGTAGGCTGAGGGTGTTTAGGGGTAGGCTGAGGGTGTTTAGGGGGAGACTGAGGGTGTTTATGTCTAGGCTGAGGGTGTCCAAGGGGAGACTGAGGTTGTTTAGGGGTAGGCTGAAGGAGTCCAGGGGGAGACTGAGGGTGTTTAGGGTTAGGCTGAGGGTGTTTAGGGGGAGACTGAGGGTGTTTAGGGTTTGGCTGAGGCTGTTTAGGGGTAGGCTGAGGATGTTTAGGGGTAGGCTGAGTGTGTTTAGGGGTTGGCTGAGGGTGTTTAGGGGTAGGCTGAGGTTGTTCAGGTGTAGGCTGAGGGTGTTTAGTGGTAGGCTGAGGGTGTTTATGGGGAGACTGAGGGTGTTTAGGGGTCGGCTGAGCGTGTTTAGGTGTAGGTTGAGGGTTTTTAGGGGTAGGCTGAGGGTGTTTAGGGGTAGGCTGAGGGTGTTTAGGGGTAGGCTGAGGTTGTTTAGGGGTAGGCTGAAGTTGTTTAGGGGGAGTCTGAGGGTGTTTAGGGGTAGTCCGAGGGTGTTTAGCGGTAGGCTGAGGGTGTTTAGGTGTAGGCTGAGCATGTTTAGGGGTAGACCGCGGATGTTTTGGGGTAGGCTGAGGGTGTTTAGGGGAAGACTGAGGATGTTTAGGGGGAGAGTGAGGGTGTTTAGGGGGAGACTGAGGGTTTTTAGGGGGAGACTGAGGGTGTTTAAGGGTAGGCTGAGGGTGTTTAGGAGCAGACTGAGGGTGTCTATGTGTAGGCTGAGCGTGTTTAGGGGTAGGCTGAGGGTGTTTAGGGGTAGACTGAGGGTGTTTAGTTGGAGACTGAGGGTGTTTAGGGGTAGGCTGAGGGTGTTTAGGGGGAGACCGAGGGTGTTTAGGTGTAGGCTGAGGGTGTTTAGGTGTAGGCTGAGGGTGTTTCGGGGTAGGCTGATGGTGTTTAGAGGTAGGCTGAGGTGTTTAGCTGTAGGCTGAGGGTGTTTAGGGGTAGGCTGAGGGTGTCCAGTGGGAGACTGAGGGTTTTTAGGGGTAGGCTGAGGGTGTCCAGAGGGAGACTGAGGGTATTTAGTGGTAGGCTGAGGGTGTTTAGGGGGAGACTGAGGGTGTCCAGGGGGAGTCTGAGGGTGTTTAGGTGTAGGCTGAGGGTGTTTAGGTGTAGGCTGAGGGTGTTTAGGGGTAGGCTGAGGGTGTCCAGGGGGAGATTGAGGGTATTTAGGGGTCGGCTGAGGGTGTTTAGGGGTAGGCTGAGGGTGCCAGGGGGAGACTGAGGGTGTTTAGGGGTAGGCTGAGGGTGTTTAGGGGTAGGGTGAGGGTGTTTAGGGGTAGGCTGAGGGTGTCCAGGGAGAAACTGAGGGTGTCCAGGGGGAGACTGATGGAGTTTATGGGTAGGCTGACTGTGTTTAGGGGTTGGCTGAGTGTGTTCAGGGGTAGGCTGAGTGTGTTCAGGGGTAGGCTGAGGGTGTTTAGGGGTATGCTGAGGGTGTATAGGGGTAGGCTGAGGGTGCTTAGGTGTAGGCTGAGGGTGTTTAGGGGTAGGCTGAGCGTGTTTAGGGGCAGGCTGAGGTTGTTTAGGGGTAGGCTGAAGGTGTTTAGGTGTAGGCTGAGAGTGTATAGGGGTAGGCTGAGGGTGTTTAGGGGTAGGCTGAGGTTGTTTAGGGGTAGGCTGAGGGTCTCCAGGGGGTGACCTAGTGTGTTTAGGGGTCGGCTGAGGGTGTTTAGGTGGATACTGTGGGTGTTTAGAGGTAGGCTAAGGGTGTTTAGTGCTTGCTGAGGGTGTTTAGGGGTAGGCTGACTGTGTTTAGGAGTAGGCTGAGGGTGTTTAGCGGTAGGCTGAGGGTGTTTAGGGGAGACTGAGGGTGTTTAGGGGGAGACAGATGGTGTTTAGGGGTAGGCTGAGGGTTTTTAGGTGTTGACTGAGGTTGTTTAGGGGTAGGCTGAGGTTGTCCAGGGGGAGACTGAGGGTGTTTAGGGGTAGGGTGAGGGTGTTTAGGTGTAGGGTGAGGGTGTTTAGGGATATGCTGAGGGTGTTTAGGGGGATACTGTGGGTGTTTAGGTGTAGGCTGAGTGTGTTTAGCGGTAGACTGAGGGTTTTTAGGGGAGACTGAGGGTTTTTAGGGATAGGCTGAGGGTGTTTAGGGGTAGGCTAAGGGTGTTTAGGGACGAACTGAGGGTGTTTAGGGGGAGACCGAGGGTGTTTAGGGTAGGCTGAGGGTGTTTTAAGGTAGGCTGACTGTGTCCAGGGGGAGGCTGAGGGTGTTTAGGGGTAGGCTGAGGGTATTTTGGGGTATGCTGCGGGTGTTTAGGGGTTGGCTGAGGGTGTTTAGGTGTAGGCTGAGGGTGTTTAGGGGTAGGCTGAGCGTGTTAAGGGGTAGGCTGAGTGTGGTTAGGGTTTGGCTGAGTCTGTTTTGGGGGAGACTGAGGGTGTCCAGGGGGAGACTGATGGAGTTTAGGGGTAGGCTGAGGGTTTCCAGGGTGAGACTGAAGGTGTTTAGGGGTAGGCTAAGAGTGTTTAGGGGTAGGCTGAGGGTGTTTAGGGGGAGACTGAGGGTGTCCAGGGGTAGGCTGAGGGTTTTTAGGGGTAGGCTGAGGGTGTTTAAGTGTAGGCTGAGGGTGTTTAGGGGTGGGCTGTGGGTGTTTATGGGGAGACTGAGGGTGTTTAGGGGTCGGCTGAGGGTGTTTAGGTGGAGGCTGAGGGTTTTTAGGGGTAGGCTGAGTGTGTTTAGGGGTAGGCTGAGGGTGTCCATGGGGAGACTGAGGGTGTTTAGTGCTAGGCTGAGGGTGTTTAGGGGTTGGCTGAGGCTGTTTAGGGGTAGGCTGAGGTTGTTTAGTGGTAGGCTGAGGGTGTTTAGGGGTAGGCTGAGGGTGTTTAGGGGGAGACTGAGGGTGTTTATGTCTAGGCTGAGGGTGTCCAAGGGGAGACTGAGGTTGTTTAGGGGTAGGCTGAAGGAGTCCAGGGGGAGACTGAGGGTGTTTAGGGTTAGGCTGAGGGTGTTTAGGGGGAGACTGAGGGTGTTTAGGGTTTGGCTGAGGCTGTTTAGGGGTAGGCTGAGGATGTTTAGGGGTAGGCTGAGTGTGTTTAGGGGTTGGCTGAGGGTGTTTAGGGGTAGGCTGAGGGTGTTTAGGGGTAGGCTGAGGGTGCTTAGGTGTAGGCTGAGGTTGTTTAGGGGTAGGCTGAGGGTGTTTAGCGGTAGACTGAGGGTGTTTATGGGTAGGCTGAGGGTGTTTATTGGTAGGCTGAGGGAGTTTAGGTGTAGGCTGAGGGTGTTTAGGGGTAGGCTGAGGGTGTTTAGGGTTAGACTGAGGGTCTTTATGGGTAGGCTGAGGGTGTTCAGGAGTCGGCTGAGGGTGTTTAGGGGTAGGCTGAGGGTGTTTAGGGGTAGGCTGAGGGTGCTTAGGTGTAGGCTGAGGTTGTTTAGGGGTAGGCTGAGGGTGTTTAGGCGTTGGCTGAGGTGTTTAGGGGTAGGCTGAGGGTGTTTAGGCTACGCTGAGGTTGTTTATGGGGAGACTGAGGGTGTTTAGGGGTCGGCTGAGGGTGTTTAGGGGTAGGCTGAGGGTGTTTAGGTGTAGGCTGAGGGTGTTTAGGGGTAGGCTGAGGGTGTTTAGGGGTAGGCTGAGGGTGTTTAGGTGTAGGCTGAGGGTGTTTAGGGGTAGGCTGAGGGTGTTTAGGGGGAGACTGAGGGTGTTTAGGGGGAGAGTGAAGGTGTTTAGGGGGAGACTGAGGGTTTTTAGGGGGACACTGAGGGTGTTTAAGCGTAGGCTGAGGGTGTTTAGGAGCAGACTGAGGGTGTCTAGGTGTAGGCTGAGGGTGTTTAGGTTTTGGCTGAGGGTGTTTAGGGGGAGACTGAGGGTGTTCAGGGGGAGACTGATAGAGTTTCGGGCTCGGCTGAGGTTGTCCAGGGGGAGACTGAGGGTGTTTAGGGGCAGGCTGAGGGTGTTTAGGGTGAGACTGAGGGTGTCCAGGGGTAGGCTGAGGGTGTTTAGGGGTAGGCTGAGGGTGTATAGGGGTAGGTTGAGGGTGATTATGGGTAGGCTGAGGGTGTTTAGGGGGAGACTGAGGGTGTCCAGGGGAGACTGATGGAGTTTAGGGGTAGGCTGAGGGTGTCCAGGGGGAGACTGACGGTGTTTAGTGGTAGGCTGAGGGTGTTTAGGGAGAGACTGAGTGTGTCCAGGGATAGGCTGAGGGTGTTTAGGGGTAGGCTGAGGGTGTATAGGGGTAGGTTGAGGGTGTTTATGGGTAGGCTGTGGGTGTCCAGGGGGAGACTGAGTGTGTTTAGGTGAAGGCTGAAGGTGTTTAGGGATAGGCTGAGGGTGTTTATGGGTAGGCTGAGGGTGTTTAGGTGTAGGCTGAGGGTGTTTAGGGGTAGACTGAGGGTGTTTAGGGGCCGGCTGAGGGTGTTTAGGTGTCGGCTGAGGGTTTTTAGGGGTAGGCTGAGGGTGTTTAGGGGTATGCTGAGGGTGTCCAGGGGTAGACTGAGGGTGTTTAGTGCTAGGCTGAGGGTGTTTAGGGATAGGCTGAGGGTGTTTAGGGGTAGGCTGAGGGTGTTTAGGGTTAGGCTGAGGGTGTTTAGGGGGAGACTGAGGGTGTTTAGTGGTAGGCTGAGGGTGTTTAGGTGTAGGCTGAGGGTGTTCAGTGGTAGACTGAGGATGTTTAGGGGTAGGCTGAGGGTGTTTAGGGGTAGACTGAGGGTGTTTAGGGGGAGAGTGAGGGTGTTTAGGGGGAGACTGAGGGTTTTTAGGGGTAGGCTGATGGTGTTTAGAAGTAGGCTGAGGGTGTCCAGGGGGAGACTGAGGGTGTTTAGGGGTAGGCTGAGGGTGTCCAGGGGGAGACTGACGGTGTTTAGGAGTAGGCTGTGGGTTTTTAGGTGTAGGCTGAGGGTGCTTAGGGGGAGACTGAGGGTGTTTAGGGTTAGGCTGAGGATGCTTAGGTGTAGGCTGAGGTTGTTTAGGGGTAGCCTGAGGGTGTTTAGTGGGAGACTGAGGGTGTTTTGGGGTAGACAGTGGGTGTTTAGGCTAGGCTGAGGATGATTAGGGGTAGGCTGAAGATGTTTATGAGTAGGCTGAGGGTGTTTAGGGGTAGGCTGAGGGTGTTTAGGGGTTGGCTGAGGGTGTTTAGGGGTAGGCTGAGGGTGTTTAGGGTTTGGCTGAGGATGTTTAGGGGTAGGCTGAGGGTGTTTAGCGGTAGACTGAGGGTGTTTATGCGTAGGCTGAGGGTGTTTAGTGGTAGGCTGAGGGAGTTTAGGTGTAGGCTGAGTTTGTTTAGGGGTTGGCTGAGGGTGTTTAGGGTTAGACTGAGGGTCTTTATGGGTAGGCTGAGGGTGTTCAGGAGTCGGCTGAGGGTGTTTAGGGGTAGGCTGAGGGTGTTTAGGGGTAGGCTGAGGGTGCTTAGGTGTAGGCTGAGGTTGTTTAGGGGTAGGCTGAGGGTGTTTAGGCTACGCTGAGGTTGTTTATGGGGAGACTGAGGGTGTTTAGGGGTCGGCTGAGGGTGTTTAGGTGTAGGCTGAGGGTGTTTAGGTGTAGGCTGAGGGTGTTTAGGGGTAGGCTGATGGTGTCCAGGGGGAGACTGAGGGTGTTTAGTGCTAGGCTGAGGGTGTTTAGGGGTAGGCTGAGGGTGTCCAGGGGTAGACTGAGGGTGTTTAGTGCTAGGCTGAGGGTGTTTAGGGGTATGCTGAGGGTGTTTAGGGGTAGGCTGAGGGTGTTTAGGGGGAGACTGAGGGTGTTTAGTGGTAGGCTGAGAGTGCTAAGTTTTAGGCTGAGGGTGTTCAGTGGTAGACTGAGGTTGTTTAGGGGTAGGCTGAGGGTGTTTAAGGGTAGTCCGAGGGTGTTTAGCGGTAGGCTGAGGGTGTTTTGTTGTAGGCTGAGCGTGTTTAGGGGTAGACCGAGGATGTTTTGTGGTAGGCTGAGGGTGTTTAGGGGGAGACTGAGGGTGTTTAGGGGGAGAGCGAAGGTGTTTAGGGGGAGACTGAGGGTTTTTAGGGGGACACTGAGGGTGTTTAAGCGTAGGCTGAGGGTGTTTAGGAGCAGACTGAGGGTGTCTAGGTGTAGGCTGAGGGAGTTTAGGTGTTGGCTGAGGGTGTTTAGGGGGAGACTGAGGGTGTTCAGGGGGAGACTGATAGAGTTTCGGGCTCGGCTGAGGTTGTCCAGGGGGAGACTGAGGGTGTTTAGGGGCAGGCTGAGGGTGTTTAGGGTGAGACTGAGTGTGTCCAGGGGTAGGCTGAGGGTGTTTAGGGGTAGGCTGAGGGTGTATAGGGGTAGGCTGAGGGTGATTATGGGTAGGCTGAGGGTGTTTAGGGGGAGACTGAGGGTGTCCAGGGGAGACTGATGGAGTTTAGGGGTAGGCTGAGGGTGTTTAGTGGTAGGCTGAGGGTGTTTAGGGAGAGACTGAGTGTGTCCAGGGGTAGGCTGAGGGTGTTTAGGGGTAGGCTGAGGGTGTATAGGGGTAGGTTGAGGGTGTTTATGGGTAGGCTGTGGGTGTCCAGGGGGAGACTGAGTGTGTTTAGGTGAAGGCTGAAGGTGTTTAGGGATAGGCTGAGGGTGTTTATGGGTAGGCTGAGGTGGCCCAGGGGTAGGCTGACGGTGTTTTGTGGTAGGCTGATGGTGTTTAGGTGTAGGCTGAGGGTGTTTAGGTGTAGGCTGAGGGTGTTTAGGGGTAGACTGAGGGTGTTTAGGGGTAGGCTGACTGTGTTTAGGGGGAGACTGAGGGTGTTCAGGGGGAGACTGGGGGTGTTTAGGGGGGGAGACTGAGGGTGTTTAGGGGTAGGCTGAGGGTGTTTAGGGGTAGGCTGAGGTTGTTTAGGTGTAGGCTGAGGGTGTTTAGGGGTGGGCTGAGGGTGTTTATGGGGAGACTGAGCGTGTTTAGGGGTCGGCTGAGGGTGTTTAGGTGTCGGCTGAGGGTTTTTAGGGGTAGTCTGAGGGTGTTTAGGGGTAGGCTGAGGGTGTTTAGGGGGAGACTGAGGGTGTCCAGGGGTAGACTGAGGGTGTTTAGTGCTAGGCTGAGGGTGTTTAGGGATAGGCTGAGGGTGTTTAGGGGTAGGCTGAGGGTGTTTAGGGGTAGGCTGAGGGTGTTTAGGGGGAGACTGAGGGTGTTTAGTGGTAGGCTGAGGGTGTTTAGGTGTAGGCTGAGGGTGTTCAGTGGTAGACTGAGGATGTTTAGGGGTCGGCTGAGAGTGCTTAGGGGTAGACTGAGGGTGTTTAGGGGGAGAGTGATGGTGTTTAGGGGGAGACTGAGGGTTTTTAGGGGGAGACTGAGGGTGTTTAAGGGTAGGCTGAGGGTGTTTAGGAGCAGACTGAGGGTGTCTATTTGTAGGCTGAGCGTGTTTAGGGGTAGGCTGAGGGTGTTTAGGGGGAGACTGATGGTGTTTAGGGGTAGGCTGAGGGTGTCCAGGGGGAGACTAAGGGTGTTTAGTGGTAGGCTGAGGGTGTTTAGGGGGAGACGGAGGGTGTCCAGGGGGAGACTGAGGGTGTTTAGGTGTAGGCTGAGTGTGTTTAGGTGTAGGCTGAGTGTTTTTAGGGGTAGGCTGATGGTGTTTAGAAGTAGGCTGAGGGTGTCCAGGGGGAGACTGAGGGTGTTTAGGGGTAGGCTGAGGGTGTCCAGGGGGAGACTGACGGTGTTTAGGAGTAGGCTGTGGGTTTTTAGGTGTAGGCTGAGGGTGTTTAGGGGGAGACTGAGGGTGTTTAGGGTTTGGCTGAGGTTGTTTAGGGGTAGGCTGAAGGTTTCCAGGGGGAGACTGAGGGTGTTTAGGGTTAGGCTGAGGGTGTTTAGGGGGAGACTGAGGGTGTTTAGGGTTTGGCTGAGGATGTTTAGGGGTAGGCTGAGTGTGTTTAGGGGTAGGCTGAGGGTGTTCAGGAGTAGGCTGAGGGTGTTTAGGGGTAGGCTGAGGGTGTTTAGGGGTAGGCTGAGGATGCTTAGGTGTAGGCTGAGGTTGTTTAGGGGTAGCCTGAGGGTGTTTAGTGGGAGACTGAGGGTGTTTTGGGGTAGACAGTGGGTGTTTAGGCTAGGCTGAGGGTGTTTAGGTGTAGGCTGAGGGTGTTTATGTGTAGGCTGAGTGTGTTTAGGGGTTGGCTGAGGGTGTTTAGGGGTAGGCTGAGGGTGTTTAGGGTTAGGCTGAGGGTGTTTAGGTGTAGGCTGAGGGTGTTCAGGGGTAGGCTGAGGGTGTGTAGGGGTAGGCTGAGGGTGTTTAGGGGTAGGCTGAGGGTGCTTAGGTGTAGGCTGAGGTTGTTTAGGGGTAGGCTAATGGTGTTTTGTGGGTAGACAGTGGGTGTTTAGGGTAGGCTGAGGGTTTTTAGGGGTAGGCTGAGGGTGTCCAGGGGGAGACTGAGGGTGTTTAGGGTGAGACTGAGGGTGTCCAGGGGGAGACTGAGGGTGTTTAGGTGTAGGCTGAGTGTGTTTAGGTGTAGGCTGAGTGTTTTTAGGGGTAGGCTGATGGTGTTTAGAAGTAGGCTGAGGGTGTCCAGGGGGAGACTGAGGGTGTTTTGGGGTAGGCTGAGGGTGTCCAGGGGGAGACTGAGGGTGTTTAGGAGTAGGCTGAGGGTTTTTAGGTGTAGGCTGAGGGTGCTTAGGGGGAGACTGAGGGTGTTTAGGTGTAGGCTAAGGTTGTTTAGGGGTAGGCTGAAGGTTTCCAGGGGGAGACTGAGGGTGTTTAGGGTTAGGCTGAGGGTGTTTAGGGGGAGACTGAGGGTGTTTAGGGTTTGGCTGAGGATGTTTAGGGGTAGGCTGAGTGTGTTTAGGGGTAGGCTGAGGGTGTTCAGGGGTAGGCTGAGGGTGTTTAGGGGTAGGCTGAGGGTGTTTAGGGGTAGGCTGAGGGTGCTTAGGTGTAGGCTGAGGTTGTTTAGGGGTAGCCTGAGGGTGTTTAGTGGGAGACTGAGTGTGTTTTGGGGTAGACAGTGGGTGTTTAGGCTAGGCTGAGGGTGGTTAGGGGTAGGCTGAAGTTGTTTATGGGTAGGCTGAGGGTGTTTAGGTGTAGGCTGAGGGTGTTTATGTGTAGGCTGAGTGTGTTTAGGGGTAGGCTGAGGGTGTTTAGGGTTAGACTGAGGGTGTTTAGGTGTAGGCTGAGGGTGTTCAGGGGTAGGCTGAGGGTGTGTAGGGGTAGGCTGAGGGTGTTTAGGGGTAGGCTGAGGGTGCTTAGGTGTCGGCTGAGGTTGTTTAGGGGTTGACTGAGCGTGTTTAGTGGGAGACTGAGGGTGTTTTGGGGGTAGACAGTGGGTGTTTAGGGTAGGCTGAGGGTGTTTAGGGTGAGACTGAGGGTGTCCAGGGGGAGACTGAGGGTGTTTAGGGGTAGGCTGAGGGTGTTTAGGGAAGACTGAGGGTGTTTAGGGAGAGACTGAGCGTGTTTAGTTGTAGGTTGAGGTTGTTTAGGGGTAGGCTGAGGGTGTTTAATGGTCGGCTGAGGGTGTTTAGGGGTAGGCTGAGGGTATTTTGGGGGAGACTCAGTGTGTGCAGGGGTTGACTGAGTGTGTCCGGGGAGAGACTGAGGGTGTCCAGTGGGAGACTTATTTTGTCCAGGGGGAGTTTGAGGGTGTCCTGTGGAGACAGAGGGTGTCCGAGGGGGAGACAGAGGGTGTCTGAGGGGGAGACTGAGGGTGTCTTGAGTGAGACTGAGGGTGTCTGAAGGGAGAGTGAGGGAATCCGGTGGAGACTGAGTGTGCCCGGGGGAGACTAGGGGGTGTCTGAGGGGGAGACTGAGGGTGTCCAGTGGGAGACTTAGTTTGTCCAGGGGGAGTTTGAGGGTGTCCGGTGGAGACTGAGGGTGTCCGAGGGGGAGACAGAGGGTGACTGAGGGGGAGAATGAGGGTGTCTTGAGTGAGACTGAGGGTGTCTGAAGGGAGAGTGAGGGAATCCGGTGGAGACTGAGTGTGCCCGGGGGAGACTGAGGGTGTCCAAGGGGGAGTCTGAGGGTGTCCGAAAGAGAGACTGAGGGTGTCCAGTGGGAGACTGAGGGTGTCCTGTGGAGAGTGAGCGTGTCCGTGTGGGAGACTGAGGGTGTCCGAGAGGGAGACTGAGGGTGTCCTGTGGAGAGTGAGCGTGTCCAGTGGGAGACTTAGTTTGTCCAGGGGGAGACTGAGGGTGTCCAAGGGGGAGTCTGAGGGTGTCCGAGAGAGAGACAGAGGGTGTCCAGTGGGAGACTGAGGGTGTCCTGTGGAGAGTGAGCGTGTCCAGTGGGAGACTTAGTTTGTCCAGGGGGAGACTGCAGGTGTCTGAGGGGAGACTGAGGTTGTCCAAGGAGGTGACTGAGGATAACTGAGAGGGTGACTGAGAGTGTCCAGGGGGAGACTAAGGGTGTCCAGTGAGAGACTGAGGGTGTCCGAAGGGGAGACTGAGGGTTTCCTGGGGGAGTCTGAGTGGGTCAGAGGGGGAGACTGAGGCTGTGCAGGGGAAAATATGGGTGTCTGAGGGGAGACTGAGGCTGTCCGAGATTGAGGGTGTCCAGGGAGGGACTGAGGGT
This sequence comes from Isurus oxyrinchus, assembly GCA_026770705.1. Classification (NCBI taxonomy): domain Eukaryota; kingdom Metazoa; phylum Chordata; class Chondrichthyes; order Lamniformes; family Lamnidae; genus Isurus; species Isurus oxyrinchus. The sequence goes on along the minus strand of JANJGN010000103.1, from coordinate 955,823 downwards.
GTCCATGTTGGAGACTGAGGCAGTCCATGGGGAGACTGAGGGTGTCCAGGGTGAGTCTGACGGTGTCCAGGGGGAGACTGAAGGTGTCCGATGGGGAGACAGAGGGTGTCCGAGGGGGAGACAGAGGGTGTCCATTGGAGACTGAGGGTGTCCGAGTGGGAGACTGAGGGTGTCTGGTGGGGAGACTGAGGGTGTCCTGGGAGAGACTGAGGGTGTCCAAAAGGGAGACTGAGGGTGTCCAAGGCGAAACTGATGGTGTCCAGGGGTAAATATGGGTTTCTGAGGGGAGACTGAGAGTGTCCGAGGGGGAGACTTTGGATGTCCAGGGGGAGACTGAGGGTGTGCAGGGGGAGGTTGAGTTTGGCCGGTGGAGACTGAGGGTGTCCGGGGGGGAGACTGAGGGTGTCCTTGGGAGATTGAGGGTGTCTAATTGGAGAATGAGGGTCTCAAGGGGCAGACTGAGGGTGTCCGGGTAGCAGACTGAGGGTGTCAAAGTGTAGACTGAGGATGTCCAGGGGTGAATATGGTTGCCTGAGGGGAGACTGAGGGTGTCCTGTGGAGATTCAGGGGTTCCGGTGGGTGAATGAGTGTGTGCAGGGGTTGACTGAGAGTGTTCTGGGGAGACTGAGGGTGTCCTTGGGAGATTGAGGGTGTCTAATTGGAGAATGAGGGTCTCAAGGGGCAGACTGAGGGTGTCCGCGGAGCAGACTGAGGGTGTCAAAGGATAGACTGAGGATGTCCAGGGGTGAATATGGGTGTCTGAGGGGAGACTGAGGGCGTCCGAGTTGAGACTGAGGGTGTCCAGGGTGATTCTGACGGTGTCCAGGGGGTGACTGAGGGTGTTCAGGGGGAGACTGAGAGTGTTCGAGGGGAGACTGAGGGTGTCCGGTGGAGACTGAGGGTGTCCGGGGTTAGACTGAGGCTGGCCGGGGGAGGCTGAGGGTGTCTGAGGAGAGACTGAGGGTTTCCGGATTTAGACTGTGTTTGTCCAGGGGGAGACTGAGGGTGTCCGAAGAGAGACTGAGTGTGTCCAGGGGGAGACTGAGGATGTCCGATGGGAGACTGAGGGTGTCTGAGGAGAGACTGAGGGTGTCCAGGGGGAGACTGAGGGTGTCCGAGGAGAGACTGAGGGTGTGCAGGGGGAGACTGAGGGTGTCTGGAGGAGACTGAGTGTCTGCGGGGTTAGACTGAGGGTGTCCAGGAGGAGAATGAGGGTGTGCAGGGGTTGACTGAGGGTGTCCGAGGGGGAGACTGAGGGAGTGCAGGGGTTGACTGAGAGTGACCAGGGAAGAGTAAGAGTGTCCGAGAGGGAGACTGAGAGTGTCCAGGGTGATTCTGACGGTGTCCAGGGGGAGACTGAGGGTGTCCAGGGGGAGACTGAGGGTGTCCGAGGGGGAGACTGAGGGTGTCCGAGGGGGAGACAGAGGGTGTCCAAGTGGGAGACTGAGGGTGTCCAGGGTGAGTCTGAGGGTGTCCAAGGGGAGACTGAGGGTGTCTGAGGGGGAGACTGAGGGTGTCCGAGGGGGAGACTGAGGGTGTCTGGAGGAGACTGAGTGTCTCCGGGGTTAGACTGAGGGTGTCCAGGAGGAGAATGAGGGTGTGCAGGGGTTGACTGAGCGTGTCCGAGGGGGAGACCGAGGGAGTGCAGGGGTTGACTGAGAGTGACAAGGGAAGATTGAGAGTGTCCGAGAGGGAGACTGAGAGTGTCCAGGGTGATTCTGACGGTGTCCAGGGGGAGACTGAGGGTGTCCAGGGGGAGACTGAGGGTGTCCGAGGGGGAGACTGAGGGTGTCCGAGGGGGAGACAGAGGGTGCCCAAGTGGGAGACTGAAGGTGTCCAGGGTGAGTCTGAGGGTGTCCAAGGGGAGACTGAGGGTGTCTGAGGGGGAGACTGAGGGTGTCCGAGGGGGAGACTGAGGGTGTCCTGGGGGAGACTGAGGGTGTCCGGGGTTAGACTGACGGTGTCCATGGGGAGACTGAGTGCGTCAAGGGGGAGACTTAGTACATCCGGGGGATACTGAAGCGGCCAGTGGGAGAAGGAGGATGTCCGGGGGAGACTAAGGGTGTCCGGGGGAGAGTGAGGGTGATGGTGGGAGGCGGAGCGTGTCGAGAGTGAAACGGAAGCTGTCTGAAGGGGAGATTGAGTGTGTCCATTGGGAGACTGAGGTTGTCCGATGGGAGATTGAGAAGGTCCAGGGAGAGACTGAGGATGTCCGGGGGGAGATTGAGGGTGTCGATGGGGAGATGGAGGGTGTCCGAGGGGGAGACTGAGGGTGTCCGATGGGAGACAGAGAAGGTTCAGGGAAAAACTGAGGATGTCCGGGGGGAGATTGAAGGTGTCGATGTGGAGACTGAGGGTGTCCGAAGGGGAGACTGAGGGTCTCCGGGGGAGAGTGAGGGTGTCCGAGGGAGACTGAGGGTGTCTGAGGAGAGACTGAGCGTCTCCGGGTTTAGAAAATGTGTGTCCAGGGGGAGACTGAGGATTTCCAAAGGGGAGACTGAGGGTGTCAGTAATTGAGGGTGTGCTGCACGATTGGACTGTCAGTAATTGATTGTGTTCTGCACTATTGGAGTGTCAGGAATTGTGGGTGTGCTACAATATTGGAGTGTCAGTAATTGAGGGTGTGCTGCACGATTGGAGTGCCAGTAATTGAGGGTGTGCTGCACTATTGGACTGTCAGTAATTGAGGGTGTGCTGCACTATTGGAGTGTCAGTAATTGAGGGTGTGCTGCACTATTGGAGTGTCAGTAATTGAGGGTGTGCTGTACTATTGGAGTGTCAGTAATTGAGGGTGTGCTGCATTATTGGAGTGTCAGTAATTGAGGGTGTGCTGCACTACTGGAGTGTCAGTAATGGAGGGTGTGCTGCACTATTGGAGTGTCAGTAATTGAGGGTGTGCTGCCCTATTGGAGTGTCAGTAATTGAGGGTGTGCTGCACTATTGGAGTGTCAGTAATTGAGGGTGTGATGCACTATTGCAGTGTCAATAATTGAGGGTGCTGCACTATTGGAGTGTCAGTAATTGAGGATGTGCTGCACTATTGGAGTGTAAGTAATTGAGGATGTGCTGCACTATTGGAGTGTCAGTAATTGAGGGTGTGCTGCACTATTGGAATGTCAGTAATTGAGGATGTGCTGCACTATTGGTGTGTCAGTAGTTGAGGGTGTGCTGCACTATTGGAGTAAGAGTAATTGAGGGTGTGCTGCACTATTGTAGTGTCAGTAATTGAGGGTGTGCTGCACTATTGTAGTGTCAGTAATTGAGGGTGAGCTGCACTATTGGAGTGTCAGTAATTGAGTGTGTGCTGCACTATTGGGGTGTCAGCAATTGAGGGAGTGCTGCACTATTGGAGTGTCAGTAATTGAGGGTGTGCTGCACTATTGGATTATTAGTAATTGAGGGTGCGCTGCAGTATTGGAGTGTCAGTAATTGAGGGTGCGCTGCACAATTGGAGTGTCAGTAATTGAGGGTGGGCTGCACTATTGTAGTGTCAGTAATTGAGGGAGTGCTGCACTATTGGAGTGTCAGTAATTGAGGGTGTGCTGCACTATTGGAGTGTCAGTAATTGAGTTTTTGCTGCACTATTGGTGTGTCAGTAATTGAGGGTGTGCGGCACAATTGGAGTGTCAGTAATAGAGGGTGTGCTGCACTATTGGAGTGTCAGTAATTGAGCTTGTGCTGCACTATTGGAGTGTCAGTAATTGAGGGTGTGCTGCACTACTGATGTGTCAGTAATTGAGGGTGCGCTGCACTATTGGAGTGTCAGTAATTGAGGGTGTGCTGCACTATTGGAGTGTCAGTAATTGTGGGTGTGCTGCACTATTGGACTTTCAGAAATTGAGTGTGTGCTGCACTATTGTAGTGACAGTAATTGAGGGTGTGCTGCACTATTGGAGCGTCAGTAATTGAGAGTGCGCTGCACTATTGGAGTATCCGTAATTGAGGGTGTGCTGCACTATTGGATTGTCAGTTATTCGGGGTAAGCTGCACTATTGCATTATCAGTAATTGAGGGTGCGCTGCAGTATTAGAGTGTCAGTAATTGAGGGTGTGCTGCACGATTGTAGTGTCAGTAATTGAGGGTATGCTGCACTATTGGAGTGTCAGTAATTGAGGGTGTGCTGCAATATTGGACTGTCAGTAATTGAGGGTGTGCTGCACCATTGGTGTGTCATTAATTGAGGGTGTGTGGCATAATTGGAGTGTCAGTAATTGAGGGTGGGCTGCAGTATTGGAGTGTCAGTAATTAAGGTTTTGCTGCACTATTGGTGTGTCATTAATTGAGGGTGTGTGGCACTATTGGAGTGTCAGTAATTGAGGGTGTGCTGCACTATTGATGTGTCAGTAATTGAGTGTGTGCTGCACTATTGGAGTGTCAGTAATTGAGGTTAAGTTGCACTATTGGAGTGTGAGTAATTGAGGGTGTGCTGCAGTATTGGAGTGTCAGTAATTGAGGTTGTGCTGCACTATTGGAGTTTCAGTAATTGAATGTGTGCTGCACTATTGGAGTGTCAGTAATTGAGGGTGTGCTGCACTATTGGAGTATCCGTAATTGAGGGTGTGCTGCACTATTGGAGTGTCAGTAATTGAATGGTGTGCTGTAGTTTTGGAGTGTCAGTAATTGAGGGTGTGCTGCACTATTGGAGTGTCAGTAATTGAGGGTGTGCTGCACTTTTGGAGTGACAGTAATTGAGGGTATGCTACACTATTGGAGTGTCAGTAATTGAGGGTGTGCTGCACTATTGGAGTGTCAGTAATTGAGGGTGTGCTGCACTTTTGGAGTGACAGTAATTGAGGGTGTGCAACACTATTGGAGTGTCAGTAATTGAGAGTGTGCTGCACTATGGAGTGCCAGTAATTGAGTGTGTGCTGCACTATTGGAGTGTCAGTAATTGAGGGTGTGCTGCACTATTGGAGTGTCAGTAATTGAGGGTGTGCTGCACTACTGGAGTGTCAGTAGTTGAGGGTGTGCTGCACTATTGGAGTGTCAGTAATTGAGGGTTCGCTGCCCTAATGGAGTGTCAGTAATTGAGGGTGTGCTGCACTATTGGAGTACAGTAATGGAGGGTGTGCTGCATTATTGGAGTGTCAGTAATTGAGGGTGTGCTGCACTATTGGAGTGTCAGTAATTGAGGATGTGCTGCACTATTGGAGTGTCAGTACTTGAGGTTGCAATGTTCTATTGGAGTGTCAGTACTTGAGGGTGTGCAGCACTATTGGAGTGTCAGTAATTGAGGATGTGCTGTACTATTGGAGTGTCAGTAATTGAGGGTGCGCTGCACTAATGGAGTGTCAGTAATTGAGGGTGTGCTGCACTATTGGAGTGTCAGTAATTGAGGGTGTGCTGCACTATTGGAGTGTCAGTATTTGAGGTTGCAATGTACTACTGCAGTGTCAGTACTTGAAGGTGTGCTGCACTATTGGTGTGTCACTAATTGAGGGTCTGCTGCACATTAGGAATGTCAGTAATTGAGGGTGTGCTACACTATTGGAGTGTCAGTATTTGAGGGTGTGCTGCACTATTGGAGTGTCTATATTTGAGGGTGTGCTGCACTATTGGACTGGCAGTAATTGAGAGTGTGCTGCACTATTGGACTGTCAGTAATTGAGGGTGTGCTGCATTATTGCAGTGTCTGTAATGGAGGGTGTGCTGCACTATTGGAGTGTCAGTAATTGAGGGTGTGCTGTACTATTGGAGTGTCAGAAATTGAGTGTGTGCTGCACTATTGGAGTGTCAGTAATAGAACGTGAGCTGAAATATTGCAGTGTCAGTATTGAAGGTGTGCTGCACTATTGGTGTGTCTGTAATAGAACGTGAGCTGAAATATTGGAGTGTCAGTAATTGAGGGTGTGCTGCACTATTGGTGTGTCAGAAATTGAGGGAATACTGTACTAATGTAGTGTCAGTAATTGAGTGTGTGCTGCACTTTTGGAGTGTCAGTAATTGAAGGTGTGCTGCACTATTGGAGTGTCAGTAATTGAGGGTGTGCTGTGCTATAGGAGGGTCAGTAATTGAGGATGTGCTGTACTATTGGAGTGTCACTAATTGAGGATGTGCTGCACTATTGGACTGTAAGTAATTGCGGCTGTGCTGCACTATTGGACTGTCAGTAATTGAGGGTGTGCTGCACTATTGGAGTGTCAGTAATTGAGGGTGTGCTGCACTATAGGAGTGTCAGTAATTGAGGGTATGCTGCAGTATTGGAATGTGAGTAATTGAGGGCGCGCTACACTATTGGAGTGTCAGTAATTGAGGGTGTGCTGCACTATTGGAGCGTCAGTAATTGAGGGTGTGCTGCACTATTGGTGTTTCAGTAATTGAGGGTGTGCTGCACTATTGGAGTGTCAGTAATTGAGGGAGTGCTGGAATATTGGAATGTCAGTAATTGAGTGTGTGCTGTACTATTTCAGTGTCAGAATTTGAGGCAGTGCTGCACTAATGGAGTGTCTGTAATTGAGGGTGTGCTGCACTATTGGTGACTCAGTAATTGAGGGTGTGCTGCACTATTGGAGTGCCAGTAATTGAGGGTGTGCTGCACCATTGTTGTGTCAGTAATTGAGGGTGTGCTGCACAATTGGAGCGTCGGGAATTGAGGGTGTGCTGCACAATTGGTGTGTCAGTTTTTGAGGGTGTGCTGCAATATTGGAGTGTCAGTAATTGAGGGTGTGCTGCACCATTGGATTGTCAGTAATTGAGGGTGTGCTGCACTATTGGAGTGTAAGTAATTGAGGGTGCGCTGCCCTATTGGAATGTCAGTAACTGAGGGTGTGCTGCACAATTGGATTGTCAGTAATTGAGGGTGTGCTGCACTATTGGAGTGTCAGTAATTGAGGGTGTCCTGCACTACTGAAGTGTCAGTTATTGAGGGTGTGCTGCACTATTGGTGTGTCAGTAATTGAGGGTGTGCTGCGCTATTGGAGTGTCAGTGATTGTGGGTTTTCTGCACTATTGTAGTGACAGTAATTGAGGGTGTGCTGCACTATTGGAGAGTCAGTAATTGTGTATGCAATGTACTATTGGAGTGTCAGTAATTGAGTGTGTGCTGCAATATTGCAGTGTCAGTAATTGAGGGTGTGCTGCACTATTGGAGCGTCAGTAATTGAGGGTGTTCTGTACTATTGGAGTGTCAGTAATTGAGGGTGCGCTGCCCTATTGGAGTGTCAGTAACTGAGGGTGTGCCGCACAATTGGAGCGTCAGTAATTGAGGGTGAGCTGTACTATTGGAGTGTCAGTAATTGAATGTGAGCAGCACTATTGGAGTGTCAGTAATTGAGGGTGTGCTGCACTATTGGAGTGTCAGTAATTGATGGTGTGCTGCACTACTGAAGTGTCAGTTATTGAGGGTGTGCTGCACTATTGGAGTGTCAGTAATTGAGTGTGTGCTGCGCTATTGGAGTGTCAGTGATTGAGGGTTTTCTGCACAATTGGAGTGTCAGTAATTGAGGGTGTGCTGCACTATTGGAGTGTCAGTAATTGAGTTTGCAATGTACTATTGGAGTGTCAGTAAATGAGGGTGTGCTGCACTATTGGAGTGTCAGTAATTGAGGGTGTGCTGCAATATTGGAGTGTCACTAATTGAGTGTGTGCTGCACTATAGGCGTGTCAGTAATGGAGGGATTGCTGCACTATTGGAGTGTCAGTAACTGAGGGTGTGCTGCACAATTGGATTGTCAGTAATTGAGGGTGTGCTGCATTAGGGGAGTAACAGTAATTGAGGGTGTGCTGCAATATTGGAGTGTCAGTAATTGAGGGTGTGCAGCACTATTGGAGTGTCAGTAATTGAGGGTGTGCTGCACTATAGGAGTATCAGTAATTGAGGGTGTGCTGCACTACTGAAGTGTCAGTTATTGAGGGTGTGCTGCACTATTGGGGTGTCAGTAATTGAGGCTGTGCTGCGCTATTGGAGTGTCAGTGATTGAGTGTTTCCTGCACGATTGGAGTGTCATTAATTGAGGGTGTGCTGCACTATTGGAGTGCCAGTAATTGAGTTTGCAATGTACTATAGGAGTATCAGTAATTGAGGTTGTGCTGCACTACTGAAGTGTCAGTTATTGAGGTTGTGCTGCACTATAGGTGTGTCAGTAATTGAGGGTGTGCTGCGCTATTGGAGTGTCAGTATTTGAGGGTGTGCTGCACTATTGGAGTGTCAGTAATTGAGTGTGTGCTGCAGTATTGTAATGTCAGTAATTGAGGGCGCGCTACACTATTGGAGTGTCAGTAATTGAGGGTGTGCTGCACTATTGGAGCGTCAGTAATTGAGGGTGTGCTGCACTATTGGTGTGTCAGTAATTGAGGGTGTGCTGCACTATTGGAGTGTCAGTAATTGAGGGTGTGCTGCACTATTGGAGTGTCAGTAATTGAGGGTGTGCTGCACTATAGGAGTACAGTAATGGAGGGTGTGCTGCATTATTGGAGTGTCAGCAATTGTGGCTGTGCTGCACTATTGGAGTGTCAGTAATTGAGGGTGTGCTGCACTAATGGAGTGCCAGTAATTGTGGCTGTGCTGCACTATTGGAGTGTCAGTAATTGAGGGTGTGCTGCACTATTGGAGTGTCAGTAATTGAGGGTGTGCTGCACTACTGGAGTGTCAGTAGTTGAGGGTGTGCTGCACTATTGGAGTGTCAGTAATTGAGGGTTCGCTGCACTAATGGAGTGTCAGTAATTGAGGGTGTGCTGCACTATTGGAGTACAGTAATGGAGGGTGTGCTGCATTATTGGAGTGTCAGTAATTGAGGGTCTGCTGCACTTTAGTAGTGTCAGTATTTGAGGGTGAGCTGCACATTGGAGTGTGAGTAATGGAGGGTGTGATGCACTATTGGTGTGTCTATATTTGAGGGAGTGCTGCACTATTGGACTGGCAGAAATTGATATTGCGCTGCACTATTGGATTGTCAGTAATTGAGGGTGTGCTGCACTATTGGAGTGTCAGTAATTGAGGGTGTGCTGCACTATTCGAGTGACTGTAAATGAGGGTGTGCTGCACTATTGGAGTGTCAGTAATTGAGGGTGTGCTGTACTATTGGACTGTCAGTAATTGAGGCTGTGCTGCACTATTGGATTGTCAGTAATTGAGGCTGTGCTGCACTATTGGACTGTCAGTAATTGAGGGTGTGCTGCACTATTGGAGAGTCAGTAATTGAGGGTGTGCTGCTCTATTGGAGTGTCAGTAATTGAGGGTGTGCTGCACTATTGGAGTGTCAGTAATTGACGGTGTGCTGCACTATTGGAGTGTCAGTAATTGAGTGTGTGCTGCACTATAGGAGTGTCAGTAATTGTGGGTGTACTGCACTATTGGACTGTCAGTAATTGAGGGTGTGCTGCAATATTGGTGTGTCAGTAATTGAGGGTGTGCTGCACTATTTGAGTGTCAGTAACTGAGGATGTGCTGCACTATAGGAATGTCAATAAATGAGGGTTTGCTGCACTATTTGAGAGCCAGAAATTGAGGGAGTGTTGTACTATTGGTGTGTCAGTAATTGAGTGTGTGCTGCAGTATTGGAGTGTCAGTAATTGATGGTGCGCTGCCCTGTTGTAATGTCAGTAACTGAGGGTGTGCTGCACAATTGGATTGTCAGTAATTGAGGGTGTGCTGCACTATTGGAGTGTCAGTAATTGAGGGTGAGCAGCACTATTGGAGTGTCAGTAATTGAGGGTGTGCTGCACTATTGGAGTGTCAGTAATTGAGGGTTCGCTGCACTATAGGTGTGCCAGTAATTGAGGATGTGCTGCACTACTGAAGTGTCAGTTATTGAGGGTGTGCTGCACTATTGGGGTGTCAGTAATTGAGGGTGTGCTGCGCAATTGGAGTGTCAGTGATTTAGAGTTTTCTGCACTATTGGAGTGTCAGTAATTGAGGGTGTGCTGCACTATTGGAGTGTCAGTAATTGTGTTTGCAATGTACTGTTGGAGTGTCAGTAATTGAGGGTGTGCTGCAAAATTGGAGCGTCAGTAATTGAGTGTGTGCTGCACTATAGGCGTGTCAGTAATGGAGGGACTGCTGCAATATTGGAGTGTCAGTAATTGAGGGTGTGCTGCACTATTGGAGTGTCAGTAATTGAGGGTGTTCTGTACTATTGGAGTGTCAGTAATTGAGGGTGCGCTGCACTATTGGAATGTCAGTAATTGAGGGTGTGCTGCACTGTTGGAGAGTCAGTAATTGAGGTTGTGCTGTACTATTGGTGTGTCAGTTATTGAGCGTGCGCTGCACTATTGGAGCGTCAGTAATTGAGGGTGTGCTGCACAATTGGAGTGTCAGTAATTGAGCGTGTGCTGCACTATTGGAGCGTCAGTAAATGAGCGAGTTCTGCACAATTGGAGTGTCAGTAATTGAGTGTGTGCGGAACTATTGGGTTGTAAGTAATTGAGGGTGTGCTGCACTATTGGAATGTCAGCAACTGAGGGTGTGCTGCACAATTGGATTGTCAGTAATTGAGGGTTTGCTGTACTATTGGAGTATCAGTAATTGAGGGTGAGCAGCACTATTGGAGTGTCAGTAATTGAGGGTGTGCTGCACTATAGGAGTGTCAGTAATTGAGGGTGTGCTGCACTATTGGAGTGTCAGTAATTGAGTGTGTGCTGCACTATAGGAGTGTCAAAAATTGAGGATGTGCTGCACTACTGAAGTGTCAGTTATTGAGGGTGTGCTGCACTATTGGTGTGTCAGTAATTGAGGGTGTGCTGCACTATTGTAGTGTCAGTAATTGAGTGTTGGCCGCACTATTGTAGTGTCAGTAATTGAGTGTGTGCTGCACTTTTGGAGTGCCAGTAATTGAGGGTGTGCTGCACTATTGGTGTGTCAGTAATTGAGGGTGTGCTGCGCTGTTGGAGTGTCAGTAATTGAGTGTGTGCTGTACTAATGTAGTGTCAGTAATTGAGGGTGTGCTGCACTATTGGTGTGTCAGTAATTGAGGGTGTGCTGCACTATTGTAGTGTCATTAATTGAGGGTGTGCTGCACTATTGTAGTGTCAGTAATTGAGGGTGTGCTGCACTATTGGTGTGTCAGTAATTGAGGGTGTGCTGCACTATTGTAGTGTCAGTAATTGAGTGTTGGCCGCACTATTGTAGTGTCAGTAATTGAGTGTGTGCTGCACTTTTGGAGTGCCAGTAATTGAGGGTGTGCTGCACTATTGGAGTGTCAGTAATTGAGGGTGTGCTGCGCTGTTGGAGTGTCAGTAAATGAGGGAGTGCTGCAGTATTGGAGTGTCAGTAATTGAGGGTGTGCTGCACTATAGGAGTGTCAGTAATTGTGGGTGTACTGCACTATTGGACTGTCAGTAATTGAGGGTGTGCTGCAATATTGGTGTGTCAGTAATTGAGGGTGTGCTTCACTATTGGAGTGTCAGTAACTGAGGATGTGCTGCACTATAGGAATGTCAATAATTGAGGGTTTGCTGCACTATTTGAGTGTCAGTAATTGAGGGTGTGCTGCATTATTGGAGAGCCAGAAATTGAGGGAGTGTAGTACTATTTGAGTGTCAGTAATTGAGTGTGTACTGCAGTATTGGAGTGTCAGTAATTGAGGGTGCGCTGCCCTATTGTAATGTCAGTAACTGAGGGTGTGCTGCACAATTGGATTGTCAGTAATTGAGGGTGTGCTGCACTATTGGAGTGTCAGTAATTGAGGGTGAGCAGCACTATTGGAGTGTCACTAATTGAGGGTGTGCTGCACTATAGGTGTGCCAGTAATTGAGGGTGTGCTGCACTACTGAAGTGTCAGTTATTGAGGGTGTGCTGCACTATTGGGGTGTCAGTAATTGAGGGTGTGCTGCGCAATTGGAGTGTCAGTGATTGAGGGTTTTCTGCAATATTGGAGTGTCAGTAATTGAAGGTGTGCTGCACTATTGGAGTATCAGTAATTGTGTTTGCAATGTACTGTTGGAGTGTCAGTAATTGAGGGTGTGCTGCAATATTGGAGCGTCAGTAATTGAGTGTGTGCTGCACTATTGGCGTGTCAGTAATGGAGGGAGTGCTGCACTATTGGAGTGTCAGTAATTGAGGGTGTTCTGTACTATTGGTGTGTCAGTAATTGAGGGTGCGCTGCACTATTGGAATGTCAGTAATTGAAGGTGCGCTGCACTATTGGAGTGTCAGTAATTGAGGGTGTGCTGTACTATTGGAGTGTCAGTAATTGAGGGTGTGCTGCACTATTGGAGCGTCAGTAATTGAGGTTGTGCTGCACTATTTTTGTGTCATTAATTGAGTGTGTGCTGCACTATTGGAGTGTGAGTAACTGAGGGTGTGCTGCACTATTGGAGTGTCAGTAATTGAGCGTGTGCTGCACAATTGGATTGTCAGTAATTGAGGGTGTGCTGCACTATTGGAGTACAGTAATGGAGGGTGTGCTGCATTATTGGAGTGTCAGCAATTGAGGGTGTGCTGCACTATTGGTGTGTCAGTAATTGAGTGTGTGCTGCACTATTGGAGTGTGAGTAACTGAGGGTGTGCTGCACTATTGGAGTGTCAGTAATTGAGCGTGTGCTGCACAATTGGATTGTCAGTAATTGAGGGTGTGCTGCACTATTGGAGTACAGTAATGGAGGGTGTGCTGCATTATTGGAGTGTCAGCAATTGAGGGTGTGCTGCACTATTGGTGTGTCAGTAATTGAGTGTGTGCTGCACTAATGGAGTGCCAGTAATTGAGGTTGTGCTGCACTAATGGAGTCTCAATATTTGAGGGTCTGCTGCACTTTTGTATGTCAGTAATTGAGGATGTGCTGCACTATTGGAGCGTCAGTACTTGAGGTTGCAATGTTCTATTGGAGTGTCAGTACCTGAGGGTGTGCTGCACTATTGGAGTGTCAGTAATTGAGGGTGTGCTGCACTATTGGTGTGTCAGAAATTGAGGGAGTGCTGCTATATGGGAGTGTCAGTAATTGAGGGTGTGCTGCACTATTGGTGTGTCAGTAATTGACTGTGTGCTGCACTTTTGGAGTGCCAGTAATTGAGGGTGTGCTGCACTATTGGAGTGTCAGTAATTGAGGGTGTGCTGCGTTATTTAGGTGTCAGTAAATGAGGGAGTGCTGCACTATTGGAGTGTCAGTAATTGAGGGTGTGCTGTACTATTGGAGTGTCAGTAATTGAGGGTGTGCTGCACTATTGGAGTGTCAGTTATTGAGGGCGTGCTGCTTATTGGTGTGTCAGTAATTGAGGGTGCGCTGCACTATTGGAGTGCCTGTATTTGAGGTTGTGCTGCACTATTGGAGTGTCAGTAATTGAGGGTGTGCTGCACTATTGGAGTGTCAGTAAATGAGGGAGTGCTGCACTATTGGAGTGTCAGTAATTGAGGGTGTGCTGTACTATTTGAGTGTAAGTAATTGAGGATGTGCTGCACTATTGGACTGTCAGTAATTGAGGCTGTGCTGCACTATTGGATTGTCAGTAATTGAGGCTGTGCTGCACTATTGGACTGTCAGTAATTGAGTCTGTGCTGCACTATTGGAGTGTCAGTAATTGAGGGTGTGCTGCTCTATTGGAGTGTCAGTAATTGAGGGTGTGCTGCTCTATTGGAGTGTCAGTAATTGAGGGTGTGCTGCACTATTGGAGTGTCAGTAATTGAGGGTGTGCTGCTCTATTGGAGTGTCAGTAATTGAGGGTGTGCTGCTCTATTGGAGTGTCAGTAATTGAGGGTGTGCTGCACTATTGGAGTGTCAGTAATTGAGGGTGTGCTGCACTATAGGAGTGTCAGTAATTGTGGGTGTACAGCACTATTGGACTGTCAGTAATTGAGCGTGTGCTGCAATATTGGAGTGTCAGTAACTGAGGATGTGCTGCACTATAGGAATGTCAAGAAATGAGGGTTTGCTGCACTATTTGAGTGTCAGTAATTGAGGGTGTGCTGCATTATTGGAGAGCCAGAAATTGAGGGAGTGTTGTACTATTGGAGTGTCAGCAATTGAGTGTGTACTGCAGTATTGGAGTGTCAGTAATTGAGGGTGCACTGCCCTATTGTAATGTCAGTAACTGAGGGTGTGCTGCACAATTGGATTGTCAGTAATTGAGGGTGAGCAGCACTATTGGAGTGTCAGTAATTGAGGGTGTGCTGCACTATAGGTGTGCCAGTAATTGAGGGTGTGCTGCACTACTGAAGTGTCAGTTATTGAGGGTGTGCTGCACTATTGGGGTGTCAGTAATTGAGGGTGTGCTGCGCAATTGGAGTGTCAGTGATTGAGGGTTTTCTGCACTATTGGAGTGTCAGTAATTGAGGGTGTGCTGCACTATTGGAGTATCAGTAATTGTGTTTGCAATGTACTGTTGGAGTGTCAGTATTTGAGGGTGTGCTGCAATATTGGAGCGTCAGTAATTGAGTGTGTGCTGCACTATTGGCGTGTCAGTAATGGAGGGAGTGCTGCACTATTGGAGTGTCAGTAATTGAGGGAGTGCTGCACTATTGGAGTGTCAGTAATTGAGGGTGTTCTGTACTATTGGAGTGTCAGTAATTGAGGGTGCGCTGCACTATTGGAATGTCAGTAATTGAAGGTGCGCTGCACTATTGGAGTGTCAGTAATTGAGGGTGTGCTGTACTATTGGAGTGTCAGTAATTGAGGGTGTGCTGCACTATTGGAGCGTCAGTAATTGAGCGTGTTCTGCACAATTGGAGTGTCAGTAATTGAGGGTGCGCTGCCCTATTAGAATGTCAGCAACTGAGGGTGTGCTGCACAATTGGATTGTCAGTAATTGAGGTTGTGCTGCACTATTTTTGTGTCATTAATTGAGTGTGTGCTGCACTATTGGAGTGTGAGTAACTGAGGGTGTGCTGCACTATTGGAGTGTCAGTAATTGAGCGTGTGCTGCACAATTGGATTGTCAGTAATTGAGGGTGTGCTGCACTATTGGAGTACAGTAATGGAGGGTGTGCTGCATTATTGGAGTGTCAGCAATTGAGGGTGTGCTGCACTATTGGAGTGTCAGTAATTGAGTGTGTGCTGCACTAATGGAGTGCCAGTAATTGAGGTTGTGCTGCACTAATGGAGTCTCAATATTTGAGGGTCTGCTGCACTTTTGTATGTCAGTAATTGAGGATGTGCTGCACTATTGGAGCGTCAGTACTTGAGGTTGCAATGTTCTATTGGAGTGTCAGTACTTGAGGGTGTGCTGCACTATTGGAGTGTCAGTAATTGAGGGTGTGCTGCACTATTGGTGTGTCAGAAATTGAGGGAGTGCTGCTATATGGGAGTGTCAGTAATTGAGGGTGCGCTGCACTATTGGTGTGTCAGTAATTGACTGTGTGCTGCACTTTTGGAGTGCCAGTAATTGAGGGTGTGCTGCACTATTGGAGTGTCAGTAATTGAGGGTGTGCTGCGTTATTTAGGTGTCAGTAAATGAGGGAGTGCTGCACTATTGGAGTGTCAGTAATTGAGGGTGTGCTGTACTATTGGAGTGTCAGTAATTGAGGGTGTGCTGCACTATTGGAGTGTCAGTTATTGAGGGCGTGCTGCTTATTGGTGTGTCAGTAATTGAGGGTGCGCTGCACTATTGGAGTGCCAGTATTTGACGTTGTGCTGCACTATTGGAGTGTCAGTAATTGAGGGTGTGCTGCACTATTGGAGTGTCAGTAATTGAGGGAGTGCTTCACTATTGGAGTGTCAGTAATTGAGGGTGTGCTGTACTATTGGAGTGTCAGTAATTGAGGGTGTGCTGCACTATTGGAGTGTCAGTTATTGAGGGCGTGCTGCTTTTTGGTGTGTCAGTAATTGAGGGTGCGCTGCACTATTGGAGTGCCAGTATTTGAGGATGTGCTGCACTATTGGAGTGTCAGTAATTGAGGGTGTGCTGCACTATTGGAGTGTCAGTAAATGAGGGAGTGCTGCACTATTGGAGTGTCAGTAATTGAGGGTGTGCTGTACTATTTGAGTGTAAGTAATTGAGGATGTGCTGCACTATTGGACTGTCAGTAATTGAGGCTGTGCTGCACTATTGGATTGTCAGTAATTGAGGCTGTGCTGCACTATTGGACTGTCAGTAATTGAGTCTGTGCTGCACTATTGGAGTGTCAGTAATTGAGGGTGTGCTGCTCTACTGGAGTGTCAGTAATTGAGGGTGTGCTGCTCTATTGGAGTGTCAGTAATTGAGGGTGTGCTGCACTATTGGAGTGTCAGTAATTGAGGGTGTGCTGCTCTATTGGAGTGTCAGTAATTGAGGGTGTGCTGCTCTATTGGAGTGTCAGTAATTGAGGGTGTGCTGCACTATTGGAGTGTCAGTAATTGAGGGTGTGCTGCACTATAGGAGTGTCAGTAATTGTGGGTGTACAGCACTATTGGACTGTCAGTAATTGAGCGTGTGCTGCAATATTGGAGTGTCAGTAACTGAGGATGTGCTGCACTATAGGAATGTCAAGAAATGAGGGTTTGCTGCACTATTTGAGTGTCAGTAATTGAGGGTGTGCTTCATTATTGGAGAGCCAGAAATTGAGGGAGTGTTGTACTATTGGAGTGTCAGCAATTGAGTGTGTACTGCAGTATTGGAGTGTCAGTAATTGAGGGTGCACTGCCCTATTGTAATGTCAGTAACTGAGGGTGTGCTGCACAATTGGATTGTCAGTAATTGAGGGTGAGCAGCACTATTGGAGTGTCAGTAATTGAGGGTGTGCTGCACTACTGAAGTCTCAGTTATTGAGGGTGTGCTGCACTATTGGGGTGTCAGTAATTGAGGGTGTGCTGCGCAATTGGAGTGTCAGTGATTGATGGTTTTCTGCACTATTGGAGTGTCAGTAATTGAGGGTGTGCTGCACTATTGGAGTGTCAGTAATTGTGTTTGCAATGTACTGTTGGAGTGTCAGTAATTGAGGGTGTGCTGCAATATTGGAGCGTCAGTAATTGAGTTTGTGCTGCACTATTGGCGTGTCAGTAATGGAGGGAGTGCTGCACTATTGGAGTGTCATTAATTGAGGGAGAGCTGCACTATTGGAGTGTCAGTAATTGAGCGTGTTCTGCACAATTGGAGTGTCAGTAATTGAGGGTGTGCTGCACTATTGGATTGTCAGTAATTGAGGGTGTGCTGCACTATTGGAGTGTCAGTAATTGAGGGTGAGCAGCACTATTGGAGTGTCTGTAATTGAGGGTGTGCTGCACTATAGGAGTGTCAGTAATTGAGGGTATGCTGCACTACTCTAGTGTCAGTTATTGAGGGTGTGCTGCAATAATGGAGTGTCAGTCATTGAGGGTGTGCTGCGCTATTGGAGTGTCAGTGATTGAGGGTTTTCTGCACAATTGGAGTGTCAGTAATAGAGGGTGTGCTGCTCTATTGGAGTGTCAGTAATTGAGGGTGTTCTGTACTATTGGAGTGTCAGTAATTGAGGGTGCGCTGCACTATTGGAATGTCAGTAATTGAGGGTGTGCTGCACTATTAGAGTGTCAGTAATTGAGGGTGTGCTGCACTATTGGAGTGTCAGTAATTGAGGGTGTGCTGCACTATTGGAGTGTCAGTAATTGAGGGTGTGCTGCACTATTGGAGCGTCCGGAATTGAGTGTGAGCTGCACAATTGGTGTGTCAGTTATTGAGGGTGTGCTGCACTATTGGAGTGTCAGTAATTGAGGGTGTGCTGCACTTTTGGAGTGTCAGTAATTGAGGGTGTGCTGCAGTATTGGAGTGTCAGTAATTGAGGGTGCACTGCCCTATTGTAATGTCAGTAACTGAGGGTGTGCTGCACAATTGGATTGTCAGTAATTGAGGGTGAGCAGCACTATTGGAGTGTCAGTAATTGAGGGTGTGCTGCACTACTGAAGTCTCAGTTATTGAGGGTGTGCTGCACTATTGGGGTGTCAGTAATTGAGGGTGTGCTGCGCAATTGGAGTGTCAGTGATTGAGGGTTTTCTGCACTATTGGAGTGTCAGTAATTGAGGGTGTGCTGCACTATTGGAGTGTCAGTAATTGTGTTTGCAATGTACTGTTGGAGTGTCAGTAATTGAGGGTGTGCTGCAATATTGGAGCGTCAGTAATTGAGTTTGTGCTGCACTATTGGCGTGTCAGTAATGGAGGGAGTGCTGCACTATGGGAGTGTCAGTAATTGAGGGTGAGCTGCACTATTGGAGTGTCAGTAATTGAGGGTGTTTTGTACTATTGGAGTGTCAGTAATTGAGGGTGCGCTGCACTATTGGAATGTCAGTAATTGAAGGTGCGCTGCACTATTGGAGCGTCAGTAATTGAGGGTGTGCTGCACTATTGGAGTGTCAGTAATTGAGGGTGTGCTGCACTATTGGAGTGTCAGTAATTGAGGGTGTGCTGCACTATTGGAGCGTCCGGAATTGAGTGTGAGCTGCACAATTGGTGTGTCAGTTATTGAGGGTGTGCTGCACTATTGGAGTGTCAGTAATTGAGGGTGTGCTGCACTTTTGGAGTGTCAGTAATTGAGGGTGTGCTGCACTATTGGAGTGTAAGTAATTGAGGGTGCGCTGCCCTATTGGAATGTCAGTAACTGAGGGTGTGCTGCACCATTGGATTGTCAGTAATTGAGGGTGTGCTGCACTATTGGAGTGTCAGTAATTGAGGGTGTGCTGCACTACTGAAGTGTCAGTTATTGAGGGTGTGCTGCACGATTGGTGTGTCAGTAATTGAGGGTGTGTTGCGCTATTGGAGTGTCAGTGATTGTGGGTTTTCTGCACTACTGTAGTGTCAGTAATTGAGGGTGTGCTGCACTATTGGAGTGTCATTAATTGTGTTTGCAATGTACTATTGGAGTGTCAGTAATTGAGGGTGTGCTGCACTATTGCAGTGTCAGTAATTGAGGGTGTGCTGCACTATTGTAGTGTCAGTAATTGAGGTTGTTCTGTACTATCGGAGTGTCAGTAACTGAGGGTGTGCTGCAATATTGGAGTGTCAGTAATTGAGGGTGTGCTGCACTATTGGAATGTCAGTAATTGAGGGTGCGCTGCACTATTGGAGCGTCAGTAATTGAGGGTGTTCTGCACTATTGGAGTGTCAGTAATTGAGGGTGTGCTGCACAATTGGAGTATCAGTAATTGAGTGTGTGCTGCACTGTTGGAGTGTCAGTAATTGAGGGTGTGCTGCACTATTGGAGTGTCAGTAATTGAGGGTGTGCTGCTCTATTGGAGTGTCTGTAATTGAGGGTGTGCTGCACTATTGGAGTGTCAGTAATTGAGTGTGTGCTGCACTATTGGAGTGTCAGTAATTGAGGGTGTGCTGCACTATAGGAGTGTCAGTAATTGTGGGTGTACTGCACTATTGGACTGTCAGGAATTGAGCGTGTGCTGCAATATTGGAGTGTCAGTAACTGAGGATGTGCTGCACTATAGGAATGTCAAGAAATGAGGGTTTGCTGCACTATTTGAGTGTCAGTAATTGAGGGTGTGCTGCATTATTGGAGAGCCAGAAATTGAGGGAGTGTTGTACTATTGGAGTGTCAGCAATTGAGTGTGTGCTGCACTATTTGAGTGTCAGTAATTGAGGGTGTGCTGCATTATTGGAGAGCCAGAAATTGAGGGAGTGTTGTACTATTGGAGTGTCAGCAATTGAGTGTGTGCTGCAGTATTGGAGTGTCAGTAATTGAGGGTGCGCTGCCCTATTGTAATGTCAGTAACTGAGGGTGTGCTGCACAATTGGATTGTCAGTAATTGAGGGTGAGCAGCACAATTGGAGTGTCAGTAATTGAGGGAGTGCTGCACTACTGAAGTGTCAGTTATTGAGGGTGTGCTGCACTATTGGGGTGTCAGTAATTGAGGGTGTGCTGCGCAATTGGAGTGTCAGTGATTGAGGGTTTTCTGCACTGTTGGAGTGTCAGTAATTGAGGGTGTGCTGCACTATTGGAGTGTCAGTAATTGTGTTTGCAATGTACTGTTGGAGTGTCAGTAATTGAGGGTGTGCTGCAATATTGGAGCGTCAGTAATTGAGTTTGTGCTGCACTATTGGCGTGTCAGTAATGGAGGGAGTGCTGCACTATTGGAGTGTCAGTAATTGAGGGAGAGCTGCACTATTGGAGTGTCAGTAATTGAGGGTGTTTTGTACTATTGGAGTGTCAGTAATTGAGGGTGCGCTGCACTTTTGGAATGTCAGTAATTGAAGGTGCGCTGCACTATTGGAGCGTCAGTAATTGAGCGTGTTCTGCACAATTGGAGTGTCAGTAATTGAGGGTGTGCTGCACTATTGGATTGTCAGTAATTGAGGGTGTGCTGCACTATTGGAGTGTCAGTAATTGAGGGTGAGCAGCACTATTGGAGTGTCTGTAATTGAGGGTGTGCTGCACTATAGGAGTGTCAGTAATTGAGGGTATGCTGCACTACTCTAGTGTCAGTTATTGAGGGTGTGCTGCACTAATGGAGTGTCAGTCATTGAGGGTGTGCTGCGCTATTGGAGTGTCAGTGATTGAGGGTTTTCTGCACAATTGGAGTGTCAGTAATAGAGGGTGTGCTGCTCTATTGGAGTGTCAGTAATTGAGGGTGTTCTGTACTATTGGAGTGTCAGTAATTGAGGGTGTGCTGCACAATTAGAGTATCAGTAATTGAGGGTGTGCTGCACTATTGGAATGTCAGTAATTGAGGGTGTGCTGCACTATTAGAGTGTCAGTAATTGAGGGTGTGCTGCACTATTGGAGTGTCAGTAATTGAGGGTGTGCTGCACTATTGGAGTGTCAGTAATTGAGGGTGTGCTGCACTATTGGAGCGTCCGGAATTGAGTGTGAGCTGCACAATTGGTGTGTCAATAATTGAGGGTGTGCTGCACTATTGGAGTGTCAGTAATTGAGGGTGTGCTGCACTTTTGGAGTGTCAGTAATTGAGGGTGTGCTGCACTATTGGAGTGTAAGTAATTGAGGGTGCGCTGCCCTATTGGAATGTCAGTAACTGAGGGTGTGCTGCACCATTGGATTGTCAGTAATTGAGGGTGTGCTGCACTATTGGAGTGTCAGTAATTGAGGGTGTGCTGCACTACTGAAGTGTCAGTTATTGAGGGTGTGCTGCACGATTGGTGTGTCAGTAATTGAGGGTGTGTTGCGCTATTGGAGTGTCAGTGATTGTGGGTTTTCTGCACTACTGGAGTGTCAGTACTTGAGGGTGTGCTGCACTATTGGAGTGTCATTAATTGTGTTTGCAATGTACTATTGGAGTGTCAGTAATTGAGGGTGTGCTGCACTATTGCAGTGTCAGTAATTGAGGGTGTGCTGCACTATTGTAGTGTCAGTAATTGAGGTTGTTCTGTACTATCGGAGTGTCAGTAATTGAGGGTGTGCTGCAATATTGGAGTGTCAGTAATTGAGGGTGTGCTGCACTATTGGAATGTCAGTAATTGAGGGTGCGCTGCACTATTGGAGCGTCAGTAATTGAGGGTGTTCTGCACTATTGGAGTGTCAGTAATTGAGGGTGTGCTGCACAATTGGAGTATCAGTAATTGAGTGTGTGCTGCACTGTTGGAGTGTCAGTAATTGAGGCTGTGCTGCACTATTGGAGTGTCAGTAATTGAGGGTGTGCTGCTCTATTGGAGTGTCTGTAATTGAGGGTGTGCTGCACTATTGGAGTGTCAGTAATTGAGGGTGTGCTGCACTATTGGAGTGTCAGTAATTGAGGGTGTGCTGCACTATTGGAGCGTCCGGAATTGAGTGTGAGCTGCACAATTGGTGTGTCAGTTATTGAGGGTGTGCTGCACTATTGGAGTGTCAGTAATTGAGGGTGTGCTGCACTTTTGGAGTGTCAGTAATTGAGGGTGTGCTGCAGTATTGGAGTGTCAGTAATTGAGGGTGCACTGCCCTATTGTAATGTCAGTAACTGAGGGTGTGCTGCACAATTGGATTGTCAGTAATTGAGGGTGAGCAGCACTATTGGAGTGTCAGTAATTGAGGGTGTGCTGCACTACTGAAGTCTCAGTTATTGAGGGTGTGCTGCACTATTGGGGTGTCAGTAATTGAGGGTGTGCTGCGCAATTGGAGTGTCAGTGATTGAGGGTTTTCTGCACTATTGGAGTGTCAGTAATTGAGGGTGTGCTGCACTATTGGAGTGTCAGTAATTGTGTTTGCAATGTACTGTTGGAGTGTCAGTAATTGAGGGTGTGCTGCAATATTGGAGCGTCAGTAATTGAGTTTGTGCTGCACTATTGGCGTGTCAGTAATGGAGGGAGTGCTGCACTATTGGAGTGTCAGTAATTGAGGGAGAGCTGCACTATTGGAGTGTCAGTAATTGAGGGTGTTTTGTACTATTGGAGTGTCAGTAATTGAGGGTGCGCTGCACTATTGGAATGTCAGTAATTGAAGGTGCGCTGCACTATTGGAGCGTCAGTAATTGAGCGTGTTCTGCACAATTGGAGTGTCAGTAATTGAGGGTGTGCTGCACTATTGGATTGTCAGTAATTGAGGGTGTGCTGCACTATTGGAGTGTCAGTAATTGAGGGTGAGCAGCACTATTGGAGTGTCTGTAATTGAGGGTGTGCTGCACTATAGGAGTGTCAGTAATTGAGGGTCTGCTGCACTACTCTAGTGTCAGTTATTGAGGGTGTGCTGCACTAATGGAGTGTCAGTCATTGAGGGTGTGCTGCGCTATTGGAGTGTCAGTGATTGAGGGTTTTCTGCACAATTGGAGTGTCAGTAATAGAGGGTGTGCTGCTCTATTGGAGTGTCAGTAATTGAGGGTGTTCTGTACTATTGGAGTGTCAGTAATTGAGGGTGCGCTGCACTATTGGAATGTCAGTAATTGAGGGTGTGCTGCACTATTAGAGTGTCAGTAATTGAGGGTGTGCTGCACTATTGGAGTGTCAGTAATTGAGGGTGTGCTGCACTATTGGAGTGTCAGTAATTGAGGGTGTGCTGCACTATTGGAGCGTCCGGAATTGAGTGTGAGCTGCACAATTGGTGTGTCAGTTATTGAGGGTGTGCTGCACTATTGGAGTGTCAGTAATTGAGGGTGTGCTGCACTTTTGGAGTGTCAGTAATTGAGGGTGTGCTGCACTATTGGAGTGTAAGTAATTGAGGGTGCGCTGCCCTATTGGAATGTCAGTAACCGAGGGTGTGCTGCACCATTGGATTGTCAGTAATTGAGGGTGTGCTGCACTATTGGAGTGTCAGTAATTGAGGGTGTGCTGCACTACTGAAGTGTCAGTTATTGAGGGTGTGCTGCACGATTGGTGTGTCAGTAATTGAGGGTGTGTTGCGCTATTGGAGTGTCAGTGATTGTGGGTTTTCTGCACTACTGTAGTGTCAGTAATTGAGGGTGTGCTGCACTATTGGAGTGTCATTAATTGTGTTTGCAATGTACTATTGGAGTGTCAGTAATTGAGGGTGTGCTGCACTATTGCAGTGTCAGTAATTGAGGGTGTGCTGCACTATTGTAGTGTCAGTAATTGAGGTTGTTCTGTACTATCGGAGTGTCAGTAACTGAGGGTGTGCTGCAATATTGGAGTGTCAGTAATTGAGGGTGTACTGCACTATTGGAATGTCAGTAATTGAGGGTGCGCTGCACTATTGGAGCGTCAGTAATTGAGGGTGTTCTGCACTATTGGAGTGTCAGTAATTGAGGGTGTGCTGCACAATTGGAGTATCAGTAATTGAGTGTGTGCTGCACTGTTGGAGTGTCAGTAATTGAGGGTGTGCTGCACTATTGGAGTGTCAGTAATTGAGGGTGTGCTGCTCTATTGGAGTGTCTGTAATTGAGGGTGTGCTGCACTATTGGAGTGTCAGTAATTGAGTGTGTGCTGCACTATTGGAGTGTCAGTAATTGAGGGTGTGCTGCACTATAGGAGTGTCAGTAATTGTGGGTGTACTGCACTATTGGACTGTCAGGAATTGAGCGTGTGCTGCAATATTGGAGTGTCAGTAACTGAGGATGTGCTGCACTATAGGAATGTCAAGAAATGAGGGTTTGCTGCACTATTTGAGTGTCAGTAATTGAGGGTGTGCTGCATTATTGGAGAGCCAGAAATTGAGGGAGTGTTGTACTATTGGAGTGTCAGCAATTGAGTGTGTGCTGCACTATTTGAGTGTCAGTAATTGAGGGTGTGCTGCATTATTGGAGAGCCAGAAATTGAGGGAGTGTTGTACTATTGGAGTGTCAGCAATTGAGTGTGTGCTGCAGTATTGGAGTGTCAGTAATTGAGGGTGCGCTGCCCTATTGTAATGTCAGTAACTGAGGGTGTGCTGCACAATTGGATTGTCAGTAATTGAGGGTGAGCAGCACAATTGGAGTGTCAGTAATTGAGGGAGTGCTGCACTACTGAAGTGTCAGTTATTGAGGGTGTGCTGCACTATTGGGGTGTCAGTAATTGAGGGTGTGCTGCGCAATTGGAGTGTCAGTGATTGAGGGTTTTCTGCACTATTGGAGTGTCAGTGATTGAGGGTGTGCTGCACTATTGGAGTGTCAGTAATTGTGTTTGCAATGTACTGTTGGAGTGTCAGTAATTGAGGGTGTGCTGCAATATTGGAGCGTCAGTAATTGAGTTTGTGCTGCACTATTGGCGTGTCAGTAATGGAGGGAGTGCTGCACTATTGGAGTGTCAGTAATTGAGGGAGAGCTGCACTATTGGAGTGTCAGTAATTGAGGGTGTTTTGTACTATTGGAGTGTCAGTAATTGAGGGTGCGCTGCACTTTTGGAATGTCAGTAATTGAAGGTGCGCTGCACTATTGGAGCGTCAGTAATTGAGCGTGTTCTGCACAATTGGAGTGTCAGTAATTGAGGGTGTGCTGCACTATTGGATTGTCAGTAATTGAGGGTGTGCTGCACTATTGGAGTGTCAGTAATTGAGGGTGAGCAGCACTATTGGAGTGTCTGTAATTGAGGGTGTGCTGCACTATAGGAGTGTCAGTAATTGAGGGTATGCTGCACTACTCTAGTGTCAGTTATTGAGGGTGTGCTGCACTAATGGAGTGTCAGTCATTGAGGGTGTGCTGCGCTATTGGAGTGTCAGTGATTGAGGGTTTTCTGCACAATTGGAGTGTCAGTAATAGAGGGTGTGCTGCTCTATTGGAGTGTCAGTAATTGAGGGTGTTCTGTACTATTGGAGTGTCAGTAATTGAGGGTGTGCTGCACAATTAGAGTATCAGTAATTGAGGGTGTGCTGCACTATTGGAATGTCAGTAATTGAGGGTGTGCTGCACTATTAGAGTGTCAGTAATTGAGGGTGTGCTGCACTATTGGAGTGTCAGTAATTGAGGGTGTGCTGCACTATTGGAGTGTCAGTAATTGAGGGTGTGCTGCACTATTGGAGCGTCCGGAATTGAGTGTGAGCTGCACAATTGGTGTGTCAATAATTGAGGGTGTGCTGCACTATTGGAGTGTCAGTAATTGAGGGTGTGCTGCACTTTTGGAGTGTCAGTAATTGAGGGTGTGCTGCACTATTGGAGTGTAAGTAATTGAGGGTGCGCTGCCCTATTGGAATGTCAGTAACTGAGGGTGTGCTGCACCATTGGATTGTCAGTAATTGAGGGTGTGCTGCACTATTGGAGTGTCAGTAATTGAGGGTGTGCTGCACTACTGAAGTGTCAGTTATTGAGGGTGTGCTGCACGATTGGTGTGTCAGTAATTGAGGGTGTGTTGCGCTATTGGAGTGTCAGTGATTGTGGGTTTTCTGCACTACTGGAGTGTCAGTAATTGAGGGTGTGCTGCACTATTGGAGTGTCAGTAATTGTGTTTGCAATGTACTATTGGAGTGTCAGTAATTGAGGGTGTGCTGCACTATTGCAGTGTCAGTAATTGAGGGTGTGCTGCACTATTGTAGTGTCAGTAATTGAGGTTGTTCTGTACTATCGGAGTGTCAGTAATTGAGGGTGTGCTGCAATATTGGAGTGTCAGTAATTGAGGGTGTGCTGCACTATTGGAATGTCAGTAATTGAGGGTGCGCTGCACTATTGGAGCGTCAGTAATTGAGGGTGTTCTGCACTATTGGAGTGTCAGTAATTGAGGGTGTGCTGCACAATTGGAGTATCAGTAATTGAGTGTGTGCTGCACTGTTGGAGTGTCAGTAATTGAGGGTGTGCTGCACTATTGGAGTGTCAGTAATTGAGGGTGTGCTGCTCTATTGGAGTGTCTGTAATTGAGGGTGTGCTGCACTATTGGAGTGTCAGTAATTGAGTGTGTGCTGCACTATTGGAGTGTCAGTAATTGAGGGTGTGCTGCACTATAGGAGTGTCAGTAATTGTGGGTGTACTGCACTATTGGACTGTCAGTAATTGAGCGTGTGCTGCAATATTGGAGTGTCAGTAACTGAGGATGTGCTGCACTATAGGAATGTCAAGAAATGAGGGTTTGCTGCACTATTTGAGTGTCAGTAATTGAGGGTGTGCTGCATTATTGGAGAGCCAGAAATTGAGGGAGTGTTGTACTATTGGAGTGTCAGCAATTGAGTGTGTGCTGCACTATTTGAGTGTCAGTAATTGAGGGTGTGCTGCATTATTGGAGAGCCAGAAATTGAGGGAGTGTTGTACTATTGGAGTGTCAGCAATTGAGTGTGTGCTGCAGTATTGGAGTGTCAGTAATTGAGGGTGCGCTGCCCTATTGTAATGTCAGTAACTGAGGGTGTGCTGCACAATTGGTTGTCAGTAATTGAGGGTGAGCAGCACAATTGGAGTGTCAGTAATTGAGGGAGTGCTGCACTACTGAAGTGTCAGTTATTGAGGGTGTGCTGCACTTTTGGGGTGTCAGTAATTGAGGGTGTGCTGCGCAATTGGAGTGTCAGTGATTGAGGGTTTTCTGCACTATTGGAGTGTCAGTAATTGAGGGTGTGCTGCACTATTGGAGTGTCAGTAATTGTGTTTGCAATGTACTGTTGGAGTGTCAGTAATTGAGGGTGTGCTGCAATATTGGAGCGTCAGTAATTGAGTTTGTGCTGCACTATTGGCGTGTCAGTAATTGAGGGAGAGCTGCACTATTGGAGTGTCAGTAATTGAGGGTGTTTTGTACTATTGGAGTGTCAGTAATTGAGGGTGCGCTGCACTATTGGAATGTCAGTAATTTAAGGTGCGCTGCACTATTGGAGCGTCAGTAATTGAGCGTGTTCTGCACAATTGGAGTGTCAGTAATTGAGGGTGTGCTGCACTATTGGATTGTCAGTAATTGAGGGTGTGCTGCACTATTGGAGTGTCAGTAATTGAGGGTGAGCAGCACTATTGGAGTGTCTGTAATTGAGGGTGTGCTGCACTATAGGAGTGTCAGTAATTGAGGGTATGCTGCACTACTCTAGTGTCAGTTATTGAGGGTGTGCTGCACGATTGGTGTGTCAGTAATTGAAGGTGTGTTGCGCTATTGGAGTGTCAGTGATTGTGGGTTTTCTGCACTACTGGAGTGTCAGTAATTGAGGGCGTGCTGCACTATTGGAGTGTAAGTAATTGAGGGTGCGCTGCACTATTGGAGTGTAAGTAATTGAGGGTGCGCTGCCCTATTGGAATGTCAGTAACTGAGGTTGTGCTGCACCATTGGATTGTCAGTAATTGAGGGTGTGCTGCACTATTGGAGTGTCAGTAATTGAGGGTGTGCTGCACTACTGAAGTGTCAGTTATTGAGGGTGTGCTGCACGATTGGTGTGTCATTGAAGGTGTGTTGCGCTATTGGAGTGTCAGTGATTGTGGGTTTTCTGCACTACTGGAGTGTCAGTAATTGAGGGTGTGCTGCACTATTGGAGTGTCATTAATTGTGTTTGCAATGTACTATTGGAGTGTCAGTAATTGAGGGTGTGCTGCACTATTGCAGTGTCAGTAATTGAGGGTGTGCTGCACTATTGTAGTGTCAGTAATTGAGGTTGTTCTGTACTATCGGAGTGTCAGTAATTGAGGGTGCGCTGCACAATTGGAATGTCAGTAATTGAGGGTGTGCTGCAATATTGGAGTGTCAGTAATTGAGGGTGTGCTGCACTATTGGAATGTCAGTAATTGAGGGTGCGCTGCACTATTGGAGCGTCAGTAATTGAGGGTGTTCTGCACTATTGGAGTGTCAGTAATTGAGGGTGTGCTGCACAATTGGAGTATCAGTAATTGATTGTGTGCTGCACTGTTGGAGTGTCAGTAATTGAGGGTGTGTGCACTATTGGAGTGTCAGTAATTGAGGGTGTGCTGCTCTATTGGAGTGTCTGTAATTGAGGGTGTGCTGCACTATTGGAGTGTCAGTAATTGAGGGTGTGCTGCACTATTGGAGTGTCAGTAATTGAGGGTGTGCTGCCCTATAGGAGTGTCAGTAATTGTGGGTGTACTGCACTATTGGAGTGTCAGTAATTGAGGGTGTGCTGCAATATTGGTGTGTCAGTAATTGAGGGTGTGCTGCACTATTGGATTGTCAGTAATTGAGGGTGTGCTGCAATATTGGTGTGTCAGTAATTGTGGGTGTACTGCACTATTGGACTGTCAGGAATTGAGCGTGTGCTGCAATATTGGAGTGTCAGTAACTGAGGATGTGCTGCACTATAGGAATGTCAAGAAATGAGGGTTTGCTGCACTATTTGAGTGTCAGTAATTGAGGGTGTGCTGCATTATTGGAGAGCCAGAAATTGAGGGAGTGTTGTACTATTGGAGTGTCAGCAATTGAGTGTGTGCTGCACTATTTGAGTGTCAGTAATTGAGGGTGTGCTGCATTATTGGAGAGCCAGAAATTGAGGGAGTGTTGTACTATTGGAGTGTCAGCAATTGAGTGTGTGCTGCAGTATTGGAGTGTCAGTAATTGAGGGTGCGCTGCCCTATTGTAATGTCAGTAACTGAGGGTGTGCTGCACAATTGGATTGTCAGTAATTGAGGGTGAGCAGCACAATTGGAGTGTCAGTAATTGAGGGAGTGCTGCACTACTGAAGTGTCAGTTATTGAGGGTGTGCTGCACTATTGGGGTGTCAGTAATTGAGGGTGTGCTGCGCAATTGGAGTGTCAGTGATTGAGGGTTTTCTGCACTATTGGAGTGTCAGTAATTGAGGGTGTGCTGCACTATTGGAGTGTCAGTAATTGTGTTTGCAATGTACTGTTGGAGTGTCAGTAATTGAGGGTGTGCTGCAATATTGGAGCGTCAGTAATTGAGTTTGTGCTGCACTATTGGCGTGTCAGTAATGGAGGGAGTGCTGCACTATTGGAGTGTCAGTAATTGAGGGAGAGCTGCACTATTGGAGTGTCAGTAATTGAGGGTGTTTTGTACTATTGGAGTGTCAGTAATTGAGGGTGCGCTGCACTTTTGGAATGTCAGTAATTGAAGGTGCGCTGCACTATTGGAGCGTCAGTAATTGAGCGTGTTCTGCACAATTGGAGTGTCAGTAATTGAGGGTGTGCTGCACTATTGGATTGTCAGTAATTGAGGGTGTGCTGCACTATTGGAGTGTCAGTAATTGAGGGTGAGCAGCACTATTGGAGTGTCTGTAATTGAGGGTGTGCTGCACTATAGGAGTGTCAGTAATTGAGGGTATGCTGCACTACTCTAGTGTCAGTTATTGAGGGTGTGCTGCACTAATGGAGTGTCAGTCATTGAGGGTGTGCTGCGCTATTGGAGTGTCAGTGATTGAGGGTTTTCTGCACAATTGGAGTGTCAGTAATAGAGGGTGTGCTGCTCTATTGGAGTGTCAGTAATTGAGGGTGTTCTGTACTATTGGAGTGTCAGTAATTGAGGGTGTGCTGCACAATTAGAGTATCAGTAATTGAGGGTGTGCTGCACTATTGGAATGTCAGTAATTGAGGGTGTGCTGCACTATTAGAGTGTCAGTAATTGAGGGTGTGCTGCACTATTGGAGTGTCAGTAATTGAGGGTGTGCTGCACTATTGGAGTGTCAGTAATTGAGGGTGTGCTGCACTATTGGAGCGTCCGGAATTGAGTGTGAGCTGCACAATTGGTGTGTCAATAATTGAGGGTGTGCTGCACTATTGGAGTGTCAGTAATTGAGGGTGTGCTGCACTTTTGGAGTGTCAGTAATTGAGGGTGTGCTGCACTATTGGAGTGTAAGTAATTGAGGGTGCGCTGCCCTATTGGAATGTCAGTAACTGAGGGTGTGCTGCACCATTGGATTGTCAGTAATTGAGGGTGTGCTGCACTATTGGAGTGTCAGTAATTGAGGGTGTGCTGCACTACTGAAGTGTCAGTTATTGAGGGTGTGCTGCACGATTGGTGTGTCAGTAATTGAGGGTGTGTTGCGCTATTGGAGTGTCAGTGATTGTGGGTTTTCTGCACTACTGGAGTGTCAGTAATTGAGGGTGTGCTGCACTATTGGAGTGTCATTAATTGTGTTTGCAATGTACTATTGGAGTGTCAGTAATTGAGGGTGTGCTGCACTATTGCAGTGTCAGTAATTGAGGGTGTGCTGCACTATTGTAGTGTCAGTAATTGAGGTTGTTCTGTACTATCGGAGTGTCAGTAATTGAGGGTGTGCTGCAATATTGGAGTGTCAGTAATTGAGGGTGTGCTGCACTATTGGAATGTCAGTAATTGAGGGTGCGCTGCACTATTGGAGCGTCAGTAATTGAGGCTGTTCTGCACTATTGGAGTGTCAGTAATTGAGGGTGTGCTGCACAATTGGAGTATCAGTAATTGAGTGTGTGCTGCACTGTTGGAGTGTCAGTAATTGAGGGTGTGCTGCACTATTGGAGTGTCAGTAATTGAGGGTGTGCTGCTCTATTGGAGTGTCTGTAATTGAGGGTGTGCTGCACTATTGGAGTGTCAGTAATTGAGTGTGTGCTGCACTATTGGAGTGTCAGTAATTGAGGGTGTGCTGCACTATAGGAGTGTCAGTAATTGTGGGTGTACTGCACTATTGGACTGTCAGTAATTGAGCGTGTGCTGCAATATTGGAGTGTCAGTAACTGAGGATGTGCTGCACTATAGGAATGTCAAGAAATGAGGGTTTGCTGCACTATTTGAGTGTCAGTAATTGAGGGTGTGCTGCATTATTGGAGAGCCAGAAATTGAGGGAGTGTTGTACTATTGGAGTGTCAGCAATTGAGTGTGTGCTGCACTATTTGAGTGTCAGTAATTGAGGGTGTGCTGCATTATTGGAGAGCCAGAAATTGAGGGAGTGTTGTACTATTGGAGTGTCAGCAATTGAGTGTGTGCTGCAGTATTGGAGTGTCAGTAATTGAGGGTGCGCTGCCCTATTGTAATGTCAGTAACTGAGGGTGTGCTGCACAATTGGTTGTCAGTAATTGAGGGTGAGCAGCACAATTGGAGTGTCAGTAATTGAGGGAGTGCTGCACTACTGAAGTGTCAGTTATTGAGGGTGTGCTGCACTTTTGGGGTGTCAGTAATTGAGGGTGTGCTGCGCAATTGGAGTGTCAGTGATTGAGGGTTTTCTGCACTATTGGAGTGTCAGTAATTGAGGGTGTGCTGCACTATTGGAGTGTCAGTAATTGTGTTTGCAATGTACTGTTGGAGTGTCAGTAATTGAGGGTGTGCTGCAATATTGGAGCGTCAGTAATTGAGTTTGTGCTGCACTATTGGCGTGTCAGTAATTGAGGGAGAGCTGCACTATTGGAGTGTCAGTAATTGAGGGTGTTTTGTACTATTGGAGTGTCAGTAATTGAGGGTGCGCTGCACTATTGGAATGTCAGTAATTTAAGGTGCGCTGCGCTATTGGAGAGTCAGTAATTGAGCGTGTTCTGCACAATTGGAGTGTCAGTAATTGAGGGTGTGCTGCACTATTGGATTGTCAGTAATTGAGGGTGTGCTGCACTATTGGAGTGTCAGTAATTGAGGGTGAGCAGCACTATTGGAGTGTCTGTAATTGAGGGTGTGCTGCACTATAGGAGTGTCAGTAATTGAGGGTATGCTGCACTACTCTAGTGTCAGTTATTGAGGGTGTGCTGCACGATTGGTGTGTCAGTAATTGAAGGTGTGTTGCGCTATTGGAGTGTCAGTGATTGTGGGTTTTCTGCACTACTGGAGTGTCAGTAATTGAGGGTGTGCTGCACTATTGGAGTGTAAGTAATTGAGGGTGCGCTGCACTATTGGAGTGTAAGTAATTGAGGGTGCGCTGCCCTATTGGAATGTAAGTAACTGAGGTTGTGCTGCACCATTGGATTGTCAGTAATTGAGGGTGTGCTGCACTATTGGAGTGTCAGTAATTGAGGGTGTGCTGCACTACTGAAGTGTCAGTTATTGAGGGTGTGCTGCACGATTGGTGTGTCATTGAAGGTGTGTTGCGCTATTGGAGTGTCAGTGATTGTGGGTTTTCTGCACTACTGGAGTGTCAGTAATTGAGGGTGTGCTGCACTATTGGAGTGTCATTAATTGTGTTTGCAATGTACTATTGGAGTGTCAGTAATTGAGGGTGTGCTGCACTATTGCAGTGTCAGTAATTGAGGGTGTGCTGCACTATTGTAGTGTCAGTAATTGAGGTTGTTCTGTACTATCGGAGTGTCAGTAATTGAGGGTGCGCTGCACAATTGGAATGTCAGTAATTGAGGGTGTGCTGCAATATTGGAATGTCAGTAATTGAGGGTGCGCTGCACTATTGGAGCGTCAGTAATTGAGGGTGTTCTGCACTATTGGAGTGTCAGTAATTGAGGGTGTGCTGCACAATTGGAGTATCAGTAATTGATTGTGTGCTGCACTGTTGGAGTGTCAGTAATTGAGGGTGTGTGCACTATTGGAGTGTCAGTAATTGAGGGTGTGCTGCTCTATTGGAGTGTCTGTAATTGAGGGTGTGCTGCACTATTGGAGTGTCAGTAATTGAGGGTGTGCTGCACTATTGGAGTGTCAGTAATTGAGGGTGTGCTGCCCTATAGGAGTGTCAGTAATTGTGGGTGTACTGCACTATTGGAGTGTCAGTAATTGAGGGTGTGCTGCAATATTGGTGTGTCAGTAATTGAGGGTGTGCTGCACTATTGGATTGTCAGTAATTGAGGGTGTGCTGCAATATTGGTGTGTCAGTAATTGTGGGTGTACTGCACTATTGGACTGTCAGTAATTGAGGGTGTGCTGCACTATTGGAGTCTCTGTAATAGAACGTGTGCTGAAATATTGGAGTGTCAGTAATTGAGGGTGTGCTGCTATATGGGAGTGTCAGTAATTGAGGGTGTGCTGCACTATTGGACTGTCAGTTATTGAGGGTGTGCTGCACTATTGGAGTGTCAGTAATTGAGGGTGTGCTGCTCTATTGGAGTGTCTGTAATTGAGGGTGTGCTGCACTATTGGAGTGTCAGTAATTGAGGGTGTGCTGCACTATTGGAGTGTCAGTTATTGAGGGTGTGCTGCCCTATAGGAGTGTCAGTAATTGTGGGTGTACTGCACTATTGGACTGTCAGTAATTGAGGGTGTGCTGCAATATTGGTGTGTCAGTAATTGAGGGTGTGCTGCACTATTGGACTGTCAGTAATTGAGGGTGTGCTGCAATATTGGTGTGTCAGTAATTGTGGGTGTACTGCACTATTGGACTGTCAGTAATTGAGGGTGTGCTGCAAAATTGGTGTGTCAGTAATTGTGGGTGTACTGCACTATTGGAGTGTCAGTAATTGAGGGTGTGCTGCACTATTGGAGTGTCAGTAATTGAGGGTGTTCTGTACTATTGGAGTGTCAGTAATTGAGGGTGAGCAGCACTATTGGAATGTCAGTAACTGAGGGTGTGCTGCACTATAGGAGTGTCAGTAATTGAGGATGTGCTGCACTACTGGTGTCAGTTATTGAGGGTGTGCTGCGCTATTGGAGTGCCAGTGATTGAGGGTTTTCTGCACTATTGGAGTGTCAGTAATTGAGGGTGTGCTGCACTATTGGTGTGTCAGTAATTGAGGGTGTGCTGCACTATTGGTGTGTCAGAAATTGAGGGAGTGCTGTACTAATGTAGTGTCAGTAATTGAGGGTGTGCTGCAATTTTGGAGTGCCAGTAATTGAGGGTGTGCTGCACTATTGGAGTGTCAGTAATTGAGGGTGTGCTGCGCTATTGGAGTGTCAGTAAATGAGGGAGTGCTGCACTATTGGAGTTTCAGTAATTGAGGGTGTGCTGCACTATTGGACTGTCAGTAATTGAGGGTGTGCTGCACTATTGGACTGTCAGTAATTGAGGCTGTGCTGCACTATTGGACTGTCAGTAATTGAGGCTGTGCTGCACTATTGGACTGTCAGTAATTGAGGGTGTGCTGCACTATTGGAGTGTCAGTAATTGAGGGTGTGCTGCTCTTTTGGAGTGTCAGTAATTGAGGGTGTGCTGCACTATTGGAGTGTCAGTAATTGAGGGTTTGCTGCACTATAGGAGTGTCAGTAATTGTGAGTGTACTGCACTATTGGACTGTCAGTAATTGAGGGTGTGCTGCAATATTGGTGTGTCAGTAATTGAGGGTGTGCTGTACTATTGGAGTGTCAGTAACTGAGGATGTGCTGCACTATAGGAATGTCAATAATTGAGGGTGTGCTGCACTATTTGAGTGTCAGTAATTGAGGGTGTGCTGCACTATTGGAGTGTCAGTAATTGAGGGTGTGCTGCACTATTGGAGTGTCAGTAATTGAGTGTGTGCTGCAGTATTGGAGTGCAGGAATTGAGGGTGTGCTGCACTATTGGAGCGTCAGTACTTGAGGTTGCAATGTTCTATTGGAGTGTCAGTACTTGAGGGTGTGCTGCACTATTGGACTGTCAGTAATTGAGGTTGCAATGTACTATTGGGGTGTCAGTACTTGAGTGTGTGCTGCGCTATTGGAGTGTCAGTAATTGTGGGTGTGCTGCACTATTGGAGTGTCAGTAATTGAGGGTGCGCTGCCCTAATTGTAATGTCAGTAACTGAGGGTGTGCTGCACTATTGGACTGTCAGTAATTGAGTCTGTGCTGCACTATTGGACTGTCAGTAATTGAGGGTGTGCTGCACTATTGGAGTGTCAGTAATTGAGGGTGTGCTGCTCTATTGGAGTGTCAGAAATTGAGCGTGTGCTGCACTATTGGAGTGTCAGTAATTGAGGGTGTGCTGCACTATAGGAGTGTCAGTAATTGTGGGTGTGCTGCAATATTGGTGTGTCAGTAATTGAGGGTGTACTGCACTATTGGACTGTCAGTAGTTGAGGCTGTGCTGCACTATTGGATTGTCAGTAATTGAGGCTGTGCTGCACTATTGGACTGTCATTAATTGAGGCTGTGCTGCACTATTGGACTGTCAGTAATTGAGGGTGTGCTGCACTATTGGAGTGTCAGTAATTGAGGGTGTGCTGCTCTATTGGAGTGTCTGTAATTGAGGGTATGCTGCACTATTGCAGTGTCAGTAATTGAGGGTGTGCTGCACTATAGGAGTGTCAGTAATTGTGGGTGTACTGCACTATTGGACTGTCAGTAATTGAGGGTGTGCTGCAATATTGGTGTGTCAGTAATTGAGGTTGTGCTGCACTATTGGAGTGTCAGTAACTGAGGATGTGCTGCACTATAGGAATGTCAATAATTGATGGTTTGCTGCACTATTTGAGTGTCAGTAATTGAGTGTGTACTGCAGTATTGGAGTGTCAGTAATTGAGGGTGCGCTGCCCTATTGTAATGTCAGTAACTGAGGGTGTGCTGCACAATAGGATTGTCAGTAATTGAGGGTGTGCTGCACTATTGGTGTGTCAGTAATTGAGGGTGAGCAGCACTATTGGAGTGTCAGTAATTGAGGGTGTGCTGCACTATAGGTGTGCCAGTAATTGAGGGTGTGCTGCACTACTGAAGTGTCAGTTATTGAGGGTGTGCTGCACTATTGGGGTGTCAGTAATTGAGGGTGTGCTGCGCAATTGGAGTGTCAGTGATTCAGGGTTTTCTGCACTATTGGAGTGTCAGTAATTGAGGGTGTGCTGCACTATTGGAGTATCAGTAATTGTGTTTGCAATGTACTGTTGGAGTGTCAGTAATTGAGGGTGTGCTGCAATATTGGAGCGTCAGTAATTGAGTGTGTGCTGCACTATTGGCGTGTCAGTAATGGAGGGAGTGCTGCACTATTGGAGTGTCAGTAATTGAGGGAGTGCTGCACTATTGGAGTGTCAGTAATTGAGGGTGTTCTGTACTATTGGAGTGTCAGTAATTGAGGGTGCGCTGCACTATTGGAATGTCAGTAATTGAAGGTGCGCTGCACTATTGGAGCGTCAGTAATTGAGCG
The DNA here is from genome assembly GCA_026770705.1 of Isurus oxyrinchus. Lineage (NCBI taxonomy): Eukaryota > Metazoa > Chordata > Chondrichthyes > Lamniformes > Lamnidae > Isurus > Isurus oxyrinchus. Next base: position 919,910 of record JANJGN010000103.1, on the reverse strand, counting down.
TGTTCTGCACAATTGGAGTGTCAGTAATTGAGGGTGCGCTGCCCTATTGGAATGTCAGCAACTGAGGGTGTGCTGCACAATTGGACTGTCAGTAATTGAGGTTGTGCTGCACTATTTTTGTGTCATTAATTGAGTGTGTGCTGCACTATTGGAGTGTGAGTAACTGAGGGTGTGCTGCACTATTGGAGTGTCAGTAATTGAGCGTGTGCTGCACAATTGGATTGTCAGTAATTGAGGGTGTGCTGCACTATTGGAGTACAGTAATGGAGGGTGTGCTGCATTATTGGAGTGTCAGCAATTGAGGGTGTGCTGCACTATTGGAGTGCCAGTAATTGAGGTTGTGCTGCACTAATGGAGTCTCAATATTTGAGGGTCTGCTGCACTTTTGTATGTCAGTAATTGAGGATGTGCTGCACTATTGGAGCGTCAGTACTTGAGGTTGCAATGTTCTATTGGAGTGTCAGTACTTGAGGGTGTGCTGCACTATTGGAGTGTCAGTAATTGAGGGTGTGCTGCACTATTGGTGTGTCAGAAATTGAGGGAGTGCTGCTATATGGGAGTGTCAGTAATTGAGGGTGTGCTGCACTATTGGTGTGTCAGTAATTGAGGCTGTGCTGCACTATTGGACTGTCAGTAATTGAGGCTGTGCTGCACTATTGGACTGTCAGTAATTGAGGGTGTGCTGCACTATTGGAGTGTCAGTAATTGAGGGTGTGCTGCTCTTTTGGAGTGTCAGTAATTGAGGGTGTGCTGCACTATTGGAGTGTCAGTAATTGAGGGTTTGCTGCACTATAGGAGTGTCAGTAATTGTGAGTGTACTGCACTATTGGACTGTCAGTAATTGAGGGTGTGCTGCAATATTGGTGTGTCAGTAATTGAGGGTGTGCTGCACTATTGGAGTGTCAGTAACTGAGGATGTGCTGCACTATAGGAATGTCAATAATTGAGGGTGTGCTGCACTATTTGAGTGTCAGTAATTGAGGGTGTGCTGCACTATTGGAGTGTCAGTAATTGAGGGTGTGCTGCACTATTGGAGTGTCAGTAATTGAGTGTGTGCTGCAGTATTGGAGTGCAGGAATTGAGGGTGTGCTGCACTATTGGAGCGTCAGTACTTGAGGTTGCAATGTTCTATTGGAGTGTCAGTACTTGAGGGTGTGCTGCACTATTGGACTGTCAGTAATTGAGGTTGCAATGTACTATTGGGGTGTCAGTACTTGAGTGTGTGCTGCGCTATTGGAGTGTCAGTAATTGTGGGTGTGCTGCACTATTGGAGTGTCAGTAATTGAGGGTGCGCTGCCCTATTGTAATGTCAGTAACTGAGGGTGTGCTGCACTATTGGACTGTCAGTAATTGAGTCTGTGCTGCACTATTGGACTGTCAGTAATTGAGGGTGTGCTGCACTATTGGAGTGTCAGAAATTGAGGGTGTGCTGCTCTATTGGAGTGTCAGAAATTGAGCGTGTGCTGCACTATTGGAGTGTCAGTAATTGAGGGTGTGCTGCACTATAGGAGTGTCAGTAATTGTGGGTGTGCTGCAATATTGGTGTGTCAGTAATTGAGGGTGTACTGCACTATTGGACTGTCAGTAGTTGAGGCTGTGCTGCACTATTGGATTGTCAGTAATTGAGGCTGTGCTGCACTATTGGACTGTCATTAATTGAGGCTGTGCTGCACTATTGGACTGTCAGTAATTGAGGGTGTGCTGCACTATTGGAGTGTCAGTAATTGAGGGTGTGCTGCTCTATTGGAGTGTCTGTAATTGAGGGTATGCTGCACTATTGGAGTGTCAGTAATTGAGGGTGTGCTGCACTATAGGAGTGTCAGTAATTGTGGGTGTACTGCACTATTGGACTGTCAGTAATTGAGGGTGTGCTGCAATATTGGTGTGTCAGTAATTGAGGGTGTGCTGCACTATTGGAGTGTCAGTAACTGAGGATGTGCTGCACTATAGGAATGTCAATAATTGAGGGTTTGCTGCACTATTTGAGTGTCAGTAATTGAGTGTGTACTGCAGTATTGGAGTGTCAGTAATTGAGGGTGCGCTGCCCTATTGTAATGTCAGTAACTGAGGGTGTGCTGCACAATTGGATTGTCAGTAATTGAGGGTGTGCTGCACTACTGGTGTGTCAGTAATTGAGGGTGAGCAGCACTATTGGAGTGTCAGTAATTGAGGGTGTGCTGCATTATAGGTGTGCCAGTAATTGAGGGTGTGCTGCACTACTGAAGTGTCAGTTATTGAGGGTGTGCTGCACTATTGGGGTGTCAGTAATTGAGGGTGTGCTGCGCAATTGGAGTGTCAGTGATTCAGGGTTTTCTGCACTATTGGAGTGTCAGTAATTGAGGGTGTGCTGCACTATTGGAGTATCAGTAATTGTGTTTGCAATGTACTGTTGGAGTGTCAGTAATTGAGGGTGTGCTGCAATATTGGAGCGTCAGTAATTGAGTGTGTGCTGCACTATTGGCGTGTCAGTAATGGATGGAGTGCTGCACTATTGGAGTGTCAGTAATTGAGGGAGTGCTGCACTATTGGAGTGTCAGTAATTGAGGGTGTTCTGTACTATTGGAGTGTCAGTAATTGAGGGTGCGCTGCACTATTGGAATGTCAGTAATTGAAGGTGCGCTGCACTATTGGAGCGTCAGTAATTGAGCGTGTTCTGCACAATTGGAGTGTCAGTAATTGAGGGTGCGCTGCCCTATTGGAATGTCAGCAACTGAGGGTGTGCTGCACAATTGGACTGTCAGTAATTGAGGTTGTGCTGCACTATTTTTGTGTCATTAATTGAGTGTGTGCTGCACTATTGGAGTGTGAGTAACTGAGGGTGTGCTGCACTATTGGAGTGTCAGTAATTGAGCGTGTGCTGCACAATTGGATTGTCAGTAATTGAGGGTGTGCTGCACTATTGGAGTACAGTAATGGAGGGTGTGCTGCATTATTGGAGTGTCAGCATTTGAGGGTGTGCTGCACTATTGGAGTGCCAGTAATTGAGGTTGTGCTGCACTAATGGAGTCTCAATATTTGAGGGTCTGCTGCACTTTTGTATGTCAGTAATTGAGGATGTGCTGCACTATTGGAGCGTCAGTACTTGAGGTTGCAATGTTCTATTGGAGTGTCAGTACTTGAGGGTGTGCTGCACTATTGGAGTGTCAGTAATTGAGGGTGTGCTGCACTATTGGTGTGTCAGAAATTGAGGGAGTGCTGCTATATGGGAGTGTCAGTAATTGAGGGTGTGCTGCACTATTGGTGTGTCAGTAATTGAGTGTGTGCTGCACTTTTGGAGTGCCAGTAATTGAGGGTGTGCTGCACTATCGGAGTGTCAGTAATTGAGGGTGTGCTGCGTTATTTAGGTGTCAGTAAATGAGGGAGTGCTGCACTATTGGAGTGTCAGTAATTGAGGGTGTGCTGCACTATTGGAGTGTCAGTTATTGAGGGCGTGCTGCTTATTGGTGTGTCAGTAATTGAGGGTGCGCTGCACTATTGGAGTGCCAGTATTTGAGGTTGTGCTGCACTATTGGAGTGTCAGTAATTGAGGGTGTGCTGCACTATTGGAGTGTCAGTAATTGAGGGAGTGCTTCACTATTGGAGTGTCAGTAATTGAGGGTTTGCTGTACTATTGGAGTGTCAGTAATTGAGGGTGTGCTGCACTATTGGAGTGTCAGTTATTGAGGGCGTGCTGCTTATTGGTGTGTCAGTAATTGAGGGTGCGCTGCACTATTGGAGTGCCAGTATTTGAGGTTGTGCTGCACTATTGGAGTGTCAGTAATTGAGGGTGTGCTGCACTATTGGAGTGTCAGTAAATGAGGGAGTGCTGCACTATTGGAGTGTCAGTAATTGAGGGTGTGCTGTACTATTTGAGTGTAAGTAATTGATAATGTGCTGCACTATTGGACTGTCAGTAATTGAGGCTGTGCTGCACTATTGGAGTGTCAGTAATTGAGGGTGTGCTGCACTATTGGACTGTCAGTAATTGAGGGTGTGCTGCACTATTGGAGTGTCAGTAAATGAGGGAGTGCTGCACTATTGGAGTGTCAGTAATTGAGGGTGTGCTGTACTATTTGAGTGTAAGTAATTGAGAATGTGCTGCACTATTGGACTGTCAGTAATTGAGGCTGTGCTGCACTATTGGAGTGTCAGTAATTGAGTCTGTGCTGCACTATTGGACTGTCAGTAATTGAGGGTGTGCTGCACTATTGGAGTGTCAGTAATTGAGGGTGTGCTGCTCTATTGGAGTGTCAGTAATTGAGGGTGTGCTGCACTATTGGAGTGTCAGTAATTGAGGGTGTGCTGCACTATAGGAGTGTCAGTAATTGTGGGAGTACTGCACTATTGGACTGTCAGTAATTGAGCGTGTGCTGCAATATTGGAGTGTCAGTAACTGAGGATGTGCTGCACTATAGGAATGTCAAGAAATGAGGGTTTGCTGCACTATTTGAGTGTCAGTAATTGAGGGTGTGCTGCATTATTTGGAGAGCCAGAAATTGAGGGAGTGTTGTACTATTGGAGTGTCAGCAATTGAGTGTGTACTGCAGTATTGGAGTGTCAGTAATTGAGGGTGCGCTGCCCTATTGTAATGTCAGTAACTGAGGGTGTGCTGCACAATTGGATTGTCAGTAATTGAGGGTGTGCTGCACTATTGGAGTGTCAGTAATTGAGGGTGAGCAGCACTATTGGAGTGTCAGTAATTGAGGGTGTGCTGCACTACTGAAGTGTCAGTTATTGAGGGTGTGCTGCACTATTGGGGTGTCAGTAATTGAGGGTGTGCTGCGCAATTGGAGTGTCAGTGATTGAGGGTTTTCTGCACTATTGGAGTGTCAGTAATTGAGGGTGTGCTGCACTATTGGAGTGTCAGTAATTGTGTTTGAAATGTACTGTTGGAGTGTCAGTAATTGAGGGTGTGCTGCAATATTGGAGCGTCAGTAATTGAGTTTGTGCTGCACTATTGGCGTGTCAGTAATGGAGGGAGTGCTGCACTATTGGAGTGTCAGTAATTGAGGGAGAGATGCACTATTGGAGTGTCAGTAATTGAGGGTGTTTTGTACTATTGGAGTGTCAGTAATTGAGGGTGCGCTGCACTATTGGAATGTCAGTAATTGAAGGTGCGCTGCACTATTGGAGTGTCAGTAATTGAGCGTGTTCTGCACAATTGGAGTGTCAGTAATTGAGGGTGTGCTGCACTATTGGATTGTCAGTAATTGAGGGTGTGCTGCACTATTGGAGTGTCAGTAATTGAGGGTGAGCAGCACTATTGGAGTGTCAGTAATTGAGGGTGTGCTGCACTATAGGAGTGTCAGTAATTGAGGGTATGCTGCACTACTCTAGTGTCAGTTATTGAGGGTGTGCTGCACTAATGGAGTGTCAGTCATTGAGGGTGTGCTGCGCTATTGGAGTGTCAGTGATTGAGGGTTTTCTGCACAATTGGAGTGTCAGTAATAGAGGGTGTGCTGCTCTATTGGAGTGTCAGTAATTGAGGGTGTTCTGTACTATTGGAGTGTCAGTAATTGAGGGTGCGCTGCACTATTGGAATGTCAGTAATTGAGGGTGTGCTGCACTATTGGAGTGTCAGTAATTTAGGGTGTGCTGCACTATTGGAGTGTCAGTAATTGAGGGTGTGCTGCACTATTGGAGCGTCCGGAATTGAGTGTGAGCTGCACAATTGGTGTGTCAGTTATTGAGGGTGTGCTGCACTATTGGAGTGTCAGTAATTGAGGGTGTGCTGCACTTTTGGAGTGTCAGTAATTGAGGGTGTGCTGCACTATTGGAGTGTAAGTAATTGAGGGTGCGCTGCCCTATTGGAATGTCAGTAACTGAGGGTGTGCTGCACCATTGGATTGTCAGTAATTGAGGGTGTGCTGCACTATTGGAGTGTCAGTAATTGAGGGTGTGCTGCACTACTGAAGTGTCAGTTATTGAGGGTGTGCTGCACGATTGGTGTGTCAGTAATTGAGGGTGTGTTGCGTTATTGGAGTGTCAGTGATTGTGGGTTTTCTGCACTACTGGAGTGTCAGTAATTGAGGGTGTTCTGCACTATTGGAGTGTCAGTAATTGAGGGTGTGCTGCACTACTGAAGTGTCAGTTATTGAGGGTGTGCTGCACGATTGGTGTGTCAGTAATTGAGGGTGTGTTGCGTTATTGGAGTGTCAGTGATTGTGGGTTTTCTGCACTACTTGAGTGTCAGTAATTGAGGGTGTGCTGCACTATTGGAGTGTCAGTAATTGAGGGTGTGCTGCACTATTGCAGTGTCAGTAATTGAGGGTGTGCTGCACTATTGTAGTGTCAGTAATTGAGGTTGTTCTGTACTATCGGAGTGTCAGTAATTGAGGGTGTGCTGCACTATTGGAGTGTCAGTAATTGAGGGTGTGATGCACTATTGGAATGTCAGTAATTCAGTGTGTGCTGCACTATTGGAGTGTCAGTAATTGAGGGTGTGCTTCACTATTGGAGTCTCTGTAATAGAACGTGTGCTGAAATATTGGAGTGTCAGTAATTGAGGGTGTGCTGCTATATGGGAGTGTCAGTAATTGAGGGTGTGCTGCACTATTGGACTGTCAGTTATTGAGGGTGTGCTGCACTATTGGAGTGTCAGTAATTGAGGGTGTGCTGCTCTATTGGAGTGTCTGTAATTGAGGGTGTGCTGCACTATTGGAGTGTCAGTAATTGAGGGTGTGCTGCATTATTGGAGTGTCAGTAATTGAGGGTGTGCTGCACTATTGGAGTGTCAGTAATTGAGGCTGTGCAGCACTATTGGAGTGTCAGTAATTGAGGGTGTGCTGCACTATTGGAGTGTCAGTAATTGAGGGTGTGCTGCTCTATTGGAGTGTCTGTAATTGAGGGTGTGCTGCACTATTGGAGTGTCAGTAATTGAGGGTGTGCTGCCCTATAGGAGTGTCAGTAATTGTGGGTGTACTGCACTATTGGACTGTCAGTAATTGAGGGTGTGCTGCAATATTGGTGTGTCAGTAATTGAGGGTGTGCTGCACTATTGGACTGTCAGTAATTGAGGGTGTGCTGCAATATTGGTGTGTCAGTAATTGTGGGTGTACTGCACTATTGGACTGTCAGTAATTGAGGGTGTGCTGCAATATTGGTGTGTTAGTAATTGATGGTGTACTGCACTATTGGACTGTCAGTAATTGAGGGTGTGCTTCACTATTGGAGTGTCAGTAACTGAGGATGTGCTGCACTATAGGAATGTCAATAATTGAGGGTTTGCTGCACTATTTGAGTGTCAGTAATTGAGGGTGTGCTGCATTATTGGAGAGCCAGAAATTGAGAGAGTGTTGTACTATTGGAGTGTCAGTAATTGAGTGTGTGCTGCAGTATTGGAGTGTTAGTAATTGAGGGTGCGCTGCCCAATTGTAATGTCTGTAACTGAGGGTGTGCTGCACAATTGGATTGTCAGTAATTGAGGGTGTGCTGCACTATTGGAGTGTCAGTAATTGAGGGTGAGCAGCACTATTGGATAGTCAGTAATTGAGGTTGTGCTGCACTATAGTTGTGTACGTAATTGAGGGTGTGCTGCACTACTGAAGTGTCAGTTATTGAGGGTGTGCTGCACTATTGGGGTGTCAGTAATTGAGGGTGTGCTGCGCTATTGGAGTGTCAGTGATTGAGGTTTTTCTGCACTATCGGAGTGAGAGTAATTGAGGGTGTGCTGCACTATTGGAGTGTCAGTAATTGTGTTTGCAATGTACTGTTGGAGTGTCAGTAATTGAGGGTGTGCTGCAATATCGGAGTGTCAGTAATTGAGTGTGTGCTGCACTATAGGCGTGTCAGTAATGGAGGGAGTGCTGCAATATTGGAGTGTCAGTAATTGAGGGTGTGCTGCTCTATTGGAGTGTCATTAATTGAGGGTGTTCTGCACTATTGGAATGTCAGTAATTGAGGGTGTGCTGCACTATTAGAGTGTCAGTAATTGAGGGTGTGCTGCACTATTGGAGTGTGAGTAATTGAGGGTGTGCTGCACAATTGGAGTGTCAGTAATTGAGGGTGTGCTGCTCTATTGGAGTGTCAGTAATTGAGGGTGTTCTGTACTATTGGAGTGTCAGTAATTGAGGCTGTGCTGCACTATGGGAGTGTCAGTAACTGAGGGTGTGCTGCACTATTAGAGTGTCAGTAATTGAGGGTGTGCTGCACTATTGGAGTGTCAGTAATTGAGGGTGTGCTGCACTATTGGAGTGTCAGTAATTGAGGGTGTGCTGCACTATTGGAGCGTCCGGAATTGAGTGTGAGCTGCACAATTGGTGTGTCAGTTATTGAGGGTGTGCTGCACTATTGGAGTGTCAGTAATTGAGGGTGTGCTGCACTTTTGGAGTGTCAGTAATTGAGGGTGTGCTGCACTATTGGAGTGTAAGTAATTGAGAGTGCGCTGCCCTATTGGAATGTCAGTAACTGAGGGTGTGCTGCACAATTGGATTGTCTGTAATTGAGGGTGTGCTGCACTATTGGAGTGTCAGTAATTGAGGGTGTGCTGCACTACTGAAGTGTCAGTTATTGAGGGTGTGCTGCACGATTGGTGTGTCAGTAATTGAGGGTGTGTTGCGCTATTGGAGTGTCAGTGATTGTGGGTTTTCTGCACTACAGGAGTGTCAGTAATTGAGGGTGTGCTGCACTATTGGAGTGTTATTAATTGTGTTTGCAATGTACTATTGGAGTGTCAGTAATTGAGGGTGTGCTGCACTATTGCAGTGTCAGTAATTGAGGGTGTGCTGCACTATTGTAGTGTCAGTAATTGAGGTTGTTCTGTACTATCGGAGTGTCAGTAATTGAGGGTGCGCTGCACTATTGGAATGTCAGTAATTGAGGGTGCGCTGCACTATTGGAGCATCAGTAATTGAGGGTGTTCTGCACTATTGGAGTGTCAGTAATTGAGGGTGCGCTGCCCTATTGGAGTGTCAGTAACTGAGGGTGTGCTGCACAATTGGAGTATCAGTAATTGAGGGTGTGCTGCACTATTGCAGTGTCAGTAATGGAGGGTGTTTTGCACTATTGGAGTGTCAGTAATTGAGGGTGTCCTTCACTATTGGAGTCTCTGTAATAGAACGTGTGCTGAAATATTGGAGTGTCAGTAATTGAGGGTGTGCTGCTATATGGGAGTGTCAGTAATTGAGGGTGTGCTGCACTATTGGTGTGTCAGAAATTGAGGGAGTGCTGTACTAAGGTAGTGTCAGTAATTGTGTGTGTGCTGCACTTTTTGAGTGCCAGTAATTGAGGGAGTGCTGCACTATTGGACTGTCAGTTATTGAGGGTGTGCTGCACTATTGGAGTGTCAGTAATTGAGGGTGTGCTGCTCTATTGGAGTGTCAGTAATTGAGGGTGTGCTGCACTATTGGAGTGTCAGTAATTGAGGGTCTGCTGCCCTATAGGAGTGTCAGTAATTGTGGGTGTACTGCACTATTGGACTGTCAGTAATTGAGAGTGTGCTGCAATATTGGTGTGTCAGTAATTGAGGGTGTGCTGCGCTATTGGAGTGTCAGTAACTGAGGATGTGCTGCACTATAGGAATGTCAATAATTGAGGTTTTGCTGCACTATTTGAGTGTCAGTAATTGAGGGTGTGCTGCATTATTGGAGAGCCAGAAATTGAGGGAGTGTTGTGCTATTGGAGTGTCAGTAATTGAGTGTGTGCTGCAGTATTGGAGTGTTAGTAATTGAGGGTGCGCTGCCCAATTGTAATGTCTGTAACTGAGGGTGTGCTGCACAATTGGATTGTCAGTAATTGAGGGTGTGCTGCACTATTGGAGTGTCAGTAATTGAGGGTGAGCAGCACTATTGGATAGTCAGTAATTGAGGGTGTGCTGCACTATAGTTGTGTAAGTAATTGAGGGTGTGCTGCACTACTGAAGTGTCAGTTATTGAGGGTGTGCTGCACTATTGGGGTGTCAGTAATTGAGGGTGTGCTGCGCTATTGGCGTGTCAGTGATTGAGGTTTTTCTGCACTATCGGAGTGTGAGTAATTGAGGGTGTGCTGCACTATTGGAGTGTCAGTAATTGTGTTTGCAATGTACTGTTGGAGTGTCAGTAATTGAGGGTGTGCTGCAATATCGGAGTGTCAGTAATTGAGTGTGTGCTGCACTATAGGCGTGTCAGTAATGGAGGGAGTGCTGCACTATTGGAGTGTCAGTAATTGAGGGTGTGCTGCTCTATTGGAGTGTCAGTAATTGAGGGTGTTCTGTACTATTGGAGTGTCAGTAATTGAGGGTGTGCTGCACTATTAGAGTGTCAGTAATTGAGGGTGTGCTGCACTATTGGAGTGTCAGTAATTGAGGGTGTGCTGCACTATTGGAGTGTCAGTTATTGAGGGTGTGCTGCACTATTGGAGCGTCCGGAATTGAGGGTGAGCTGCACAATTGGTGTGTCAGTTATTGAGGGTGTGCTGCACTATTGGAGTGTCAGTAATTGAGGGTGTGCTGCACTTTTGGAGTGTCAGTAATTGAGGGTGTGCTGCACTATTGGTGTGTCAGTAATTGAGGGTGTGCTGCACTATTGGAGTGTCAGTAATTGAGGGTGTGTTGCACTATTGGAATGTCAGTAATTGAGGGTGTGCTACACTTTTGGAGTGTCAGTAATTGAGGGTGTGCTGCACTATTGGAGTGTCAGTAATTGAGGGTGTGCTGCACTATTGGAGTGTCAGTAATTGAGGGTGTGCAGCACTATTGGAGCGTACGGAATTGAGGGTGAGCTGCACAATTGGTGTGTCAGTTATTGAGGGTGTGCTGCACTATTGGAGTGTCAGTAATTGAGGGTGTGCTGCACTTTTGGAGTGTCAGTAATTGAGGGTGTGCTGCACTATTGGAGTGTAAGTAATTGAGGGTGCGCTGCCCTATTGGAATGTCAGTAATTGAGTGTGTGCTGCACAATTGGATTGTCAGTAATTGAGGGTGTGCTGCACTATTGGAGTGTCAGTAATTGAGGGTGTGCTGCACTACTGAAGTGTCAGTTATTGAGGGTGTGCTGCACGATTGGTGTGTCAGTAATTGAGGGTGTGTTGCGCTATTGGAGTGTCAGTGATTGTGGGTTTTCTGCACTATTGGAGTGTCAGTAATTGAGGGTGTGCTGCACTATTGGAGTCTCATTAATTGTGTTTGCAATGTACTATTGCAGTGTCAGTAATTGAGGGTGTGCTGCACTATTGCTGTGTCAGTAATTGAGGGTGTGCTGCACTATTGTAGTGTCAGTAATTGAGGTTGTTCTGTACTATTGGAGTGTCAGTAATTGAGGGTGCGCTGCACTATTGGAATGTCAGTAATTGAGGGTGCGCTGCACTATTGGAGCGTCAGTAATTGAGGGTGTTCTGCACTATTGGAGTGTCAGTAATTGAGGGTGCGCTGCCCTATTGGAGTGTCAGTAACTGAGGGTGTGCTGCACAATTGGAGTATCAGTAATTGAGCGTGTGCTGCACTATTGCAGTGTCAGTAATGGAGGGTGTGCTGCACGATTGGAGTGTCAGTAAATGAGGGAGTGCTGCACTATTGGAGTGTCTGTAACTGAGGGTGTGCTGCACTATTGGAGTGTCAGTAATTGAGGGTGTGCTGCACTATTGGAGTGTCAGTAATTGAGAGTGTGCTGCACTATTGGAGAGTCAGTAATTGAGGGTGTGCTGCGCTATTGGAGTGTCAGTAAATGAGGGAGTGCTGCACTATTGGAGTGTCATTAATTGAGGGTGTGCTGCACTATTGGAGAGTCAGTAATTGAGGGTGTGCTGCGCTATTGGAGTATCAGTAATTGAGGGTGTGCTGCACTATTGGAGTGTCCGGAATTGAGGGTGTGCTGCACTATTGGAGTGTCAGTATTTGAGAGTGTGCTGCACTATTGGAGAGTCAGTAATTGAGGGTGTGCTGCGCTATTGGAGTGTCAGTAAATGAGGGAGTGCTGCACTATTGGAGTGTCATTAATTGACGGTGTGCTGCACTATTGGAGTCTCAGTAATTGAGGGTGTGCTGCATTATTGGAGTGTCAGTAATTGAGGGTGTGCTGTACTATTGGAGTGTCAGTAATTGAGGATGTGCTGCACTATTGGACTGTCAGTAATTGAGGCTGTGCTGCACTATTGGAGTGTCAGTAATTGAGGATGTGCTGCACTATTGGACTGTCAGTAATTGAGGGTGTGCTGCACTATTGGAGTGTGAGTAATTGAGGGTGTGCTGCACTATTGGAGTGTCAGTAATTGAGTGTGTGCTGCAGTATTGGAGTGTCAGTAATTGAGGGTGCACTGCCCTAATGTAATGTCAGTAACTGAGGGTGTGCTGCACAATTGGATTGTCAGTAATTGAGGGTGTGCTGCACTATTGGAGTGTCAGTAATTGAGGGTGAGCAGCACTATTGGATTGTCAGTAATTGAGGGTGTGCTGCACTACTGAAGTGTCAGTTATTGAGGGTGTGCTGCACTATTGGGGTGTCAGTAATTGAGGTTGTGCTGCGCTATTGGAGTGTCAGTGATTGAGGTTTTTCTGAACTATTGGAGTGTGAGTAATTGAGGGTGTGCTGCACAATTGGAGTGTCAGTAATTGTGTTTGCAATGTACTTTTGGAGTGTCAGTAATTGAGGGTGTGCTGCAATATCGGAGTGTCAGTAATTGAGTGTGTGCTGCAGTATTGGAGTGTCAGTAAATGAGGGTGCACTGCCCTAATGTATTGTCAGTAACTGAGGGTGTGCTGCACAATTGGATTGTCAGTAATTGAGGGTGTGCTGCACTATTGGAGTGTCAGTAATTGAGGGTGTGCTTCACTATAGTTGTGTAAGTAATTGAGGGTGTGCTGCACTACTGAAGTGTCAGTTATTGAGGGTGTGCTGCACTATTGGGGTGTCAGTAATTGAGGTTGTGCTGCGCTATTGGAGTGTCAGTGTTTGAGGTTTTTCTGCACTATTGGAGTGTGAGTAATTGAGGGTGTGCTGCACTATTGGAGTGTCAGTAATTGTGTTTGCAATGTACTGTTGGAGTGTCAGAAATTGAGGGTGTGCTGCAATATCGGAGTGTCAGTAATTGAGTGTGTGCTGCACTATAGGCGTGTCAGTAATGGAGGGAGTGCTGCACTATTGGAGTGTCAGTAATTGAGGGTGCGCTGCACTATTGGAGTGTCAGTAATTGAGTGTGTGCTGTACTATTGGAGTGTCAGTTATTGAGGGTGAGCAGCACTATTGGAGTGTCAGTAATTGAGGGTGTGCTGCACTATAGGAGTGCCAGTAATTGAGGGTGTGCTGCACTACTGAAGTGTCAGTTATTGAGGGTGTGCTGCACTATTGGAGTGTCAGTAATTGAGGGTGTGCTGCACTATTGCAGTGTCAGTAATGGAGGGTGTGCTGCACGATTGGAGTGTCAGTAAATGAGGGAGTGCTGCACTATTGGAGTGTCTGTAACTGAGGGTGTGCTGCACTATTGGAGTGTCAGTAATTGAGGGTGTGATGCACTATTGGAGTGTCAGTAATTGAGGGTGTGCTGCGCTATTGGAGTGTCTGTAACTGAGGGTGTGCTGCACTATTGGAGTGTCAGTAATTGAGAGTGTGCTGCACTATTGGAGAGTCAGTAATTGAGGGTGTGCTGCGCTATTGGAGTGTCAGTAAATGAGGGAGTGCTGCACTATTGGAGTGTCAGTAATTGAGGGTGTGCTGTACTATTGGAGTGTCAGTAATTGAGGATGTGCTGCACTATTGGACTGTCAGTAATTGAGGGTGTGCTGCACTATTGGAGTGTCAGTAATTGAGGGTGCGCTGCACTATTGGAGTGTCAGTAATTGAGGATGTGCTGCACTATTGGAGTGTCAGTGATTGAGGTTTTTCTGCACTATCGGAGTGTGAGTAATTGAGGGTGTGCTGCACTATTGGAGTGTCAGTAATTGTGTTTGCAATGTACTGTTGGAGTGTCAGTAATTGAGTGTGTGCTGCACTATAGGCGTGTCAGTAATGGAGGGAGTGCTGCACTATTGGAGTGTCAGTAATTGAGGGTGTGCTGCTCTATTGGAGTGTCAGTAATTGAGGGTGTTCTGTACTATTGGAGTGTCAGTAATTGAGGGTGTGCTGCACTATTAGAGTGTCAGTAATTGAGGGTGTGCTGCACTATTGGAGTGTGAGTAATTGAGGGTGTGCTGCACTATTGGAGTGTCAGTAATTGAGGGTGTGCTGTACTATTGGAGTGTCCGGAATTGAGGGTGAGCTGCACAATTGGTGTGTCAGTTATTGAGGGTGTGCTGCACTATTGGAGTGTCAGTAATTGAGGGTGTGCTGCACTTTTGGAGTGTCAGTAATTGAGGGTGTGCTGCACTATTGGTGTGTCAGTAATTGAGGGTGTGCTGCACTATTGGAGTGTCAGTAATTGAGGGTGTGTTGCACTATTGGAATGTCAGTAATTGAGGGTGTGCTACACTTTTGGAGTGTCAGTAATTGAGGGTGTGCTGCACTATTGGAGTGTCAGTAATTGAGGGTGTGCTGCACTATTGGAGTGTCAGTAATTGAGGGTGTGCTGCAATATTGGAGCGTCCGGAATTGAGGGTGAGCTGCACAATTGGTGTGTCAGTTATTGAGGGTGTGCTGCACTATTGGAGTGTCAGTAATTGAGGGTGTGCTGCACTTTTGGAGTGTCAGTAATTGAGGGTGTGCTGCACTATTGGAGTGTAAGTAATTGAGGGTGCGCTGCCCTATTGGAATGTCAGTAATTGAGTGTGTGCTGCACAATTGGATTGTCAGTAATTGAGGGTGTGCTGCACTATTGGAGTGTCAGTAATTGAGGGTGTGCTGCACTACTGAAGTGTCAGTTATTGAGGGTGTGCTGCACGATTGGTGTGTCAGTAATTGAGGGTGTGTTGCGCTATTGGAGTGTCAGTGATTGTGGGTTTTCTGCACTATTGGAGTGTCAGTAATTGAGGGTGTGCTGCACTATTGGAGTCTCATTAATTGTGTTTGCAATGTACTATTGCAGTGTCAGGAATTGAGTGTGTGCTGCACTATTGCCGTGTCAGTAATTGAGGGTGTGCTGCACTATTGTAGTGTCAGTAATTGAGGTTGTTCTGTACTATTGGAGTGTCAGTAATTGAGGGTGCGCTGCACTATTGGCATGTCAGTAATTGAGGGTGCGCTGCACTATTGGAGCGTCAGTAATTGAGGGTGTTCTGCACTATTGGAGTGTCAGTAATTGAGGGTGCGCTGCCCTATTGGAGTGTCAGTAACTGAGGGTGTGCTGCACAATTGGAGTATCAGTAATTGAGCGTGTGCTGCACTATTGCAGTGTCAGTAATGGAGGGTGTGCTGCACGATTGGAGTGTCAGTAAATGAGGGAGTGCTGCACTATTGGAGTGTCTGTAACTGAGGGTGTGCTGCACTATTGGAGTGTCAGTAATTGAGGGTGTGCTGCACTATTGGAGTGTCAGTAATTGAGAGTGTGCTGCACTATTGGAGAGTCAGTAATTGAGGGTGTGCTGCGCTATTGGAGTGTCAGTAAATGAGGGAGTGCTGCACTATTGGAGTGTCATTAATTGAGGGTGTGCTGCACTATTGGAGAGTCAATAATTGAGGGTGTGCTGCGCTATTGGAGTGTCAGTAATTGAGGGTGTGCTGCACTATTGGAGTGTCAGTAATTGAGGGTGTGCTGCACTATTGGAGTGTCAGTATTTGAGAGTGTGCTGCACTATTGGAGAGTCAGTAATTGAGGGTGTGCTGCGCTATTGGAGTGTCAGTAAATGAGGGAGTGCTGCACTATTGGAGTGTCATTAATTGACGGTGTGCTGCACTATTGGAGTCTCAGTAATTGAGGGTGTGCTGCATTATTGGAGTGTCAGTAATTGAGGGTGTGCTGTACTATTGGAGTGTCAGTAATTGAGGATGTGCTGCACTATTGGACTGTCAGTAATTGAGGCTGTTCTGCACTATTGGAGTGTCAGTAATTGAGGATGTGCTGCACTATTGGACTGTCAGTAATTGAGGGCGTGCTGCACTATTGGAGTGTGAGTAATTGAGGGTGTGCTGCACTATTGGAGTGTCAGTAATTGAGTGTGTGCTGCAGTATTGGAGTGTCAGTAATTGAGGGTGCACTGCCCTAATGTAATGTCAGTAACTGAGGGTGTGCTGCACAATTGGATTGTCAGTAATTGAGGGTGTGCTGCACTATTGGAGTGTCAGTAATTGAGGGTGAGCAGCACTATTGGATTGTCAGTAATTGAGGGTGTGCTGCACTACTGAAGTTTCAGTTATTGAGGGTGTGCTGCACTATTGGGGTGTCAGTAATTGAGGTTGTGCTGCGCTATTGGAGTGTCAGTGATTGAGGTTTTTCTGCACTATTGGAGTGTGAGTAATTGAGGGTGTGCTGCACTATTGGAGTGTCAGTAATTGTGTTTGCAATGTACTGTTGGAGTGTCAGTAATTGAGGGTGTGCTGCAATATCGGAGTGTCAGTAATTGAGAGTGTGCTGCAGTATTGGAGTGTCAGTAATTGAGGGTGCACTGCCCTAATGTAATGTCAGTAACTGAGGGTGTGCTGCACAATTGGATTGTCAGTAATTGAGGGTGTGCTGCACTATTGGAGTGTCAGTAATTGAGGGTGTGCTGCACTATTGGAGTGTCAGTAATTGAGGGTGTGCTTCACTATAGTTGTGTAAGTAATTGAGGGTGTGCTGCACTACTGAAGTGTCAGTTATTGAGGGTGTGCTGCACTATTGGGGTGTCAGTAATTGAGGTTGTGCTGCGCTATTGGAGTGTCAGTGTTTGAGGTTTTTCTGCACTATTGGAGTGTGAGTAATTGAGGGTGTGCTGCACTATTGGAGTGTCAGTAATTGTGTTTGCAATGTACTGTTGGAGTGTCAGTAATTGAGGGTGTGCTGCAATATCGGAGTGTCAGTAATTGAGTGTGTGCTGCAGTATTGGAGTGTCAGTAATTGAGGGTGCACTGCCCTAATGTAATGTCAGTAACTGAGGGTGTGCTGCACAATTGGATTGTCAGTAATTGAGGGTGTGCTGCACTATTGGAGTGTCAGTAATTGAGGGTGTGCTGCACTATTGGAGTGTCAGTAATTGAGGGTGTGCTTCACTATAGTTGTGTAAGTAATTGAGGGTGTGCTGCACTACTGAAGTGTCAGTTATTGAGGGTGTGCTGCACTATTGGGGTGTCAGTAATTGAGGTTGTGCTGCGCTATTGGAGTGTCAGTGTTTGAGGTTTTTCTGCACTATTGGAGTGTGAGTAATTGAGGGTGTGCTGCACTATTGGAGTGTCAGTAATTGTGTTTGCAATGTACTGTTGGAGTGTCAGTAATTGAGGGTGTGCTGCAATATCGGAGTGTCAGTAATTGAGTGTGTGCTGCACTATAGGCGTGTCAGTAATGGAGGGAGTGCTGCACTATTGGAGTGTCAGTAATTGAGGGTGCGCTGCACTATTGGAGTGTCAGTAATTGAGGGTGTGCTGTACTATTGGAGTGTCAGTTATTGAGGGTGAGCAGCACTATTGGAGTGTCAGTAATTGAGGGTGTGCTGCACTATAGGAGTGCCAGTAATTGAGGGTGTGCTGCACTACTGAAGTGTCAGTTATTGAGGGTGTGCTGCACTATTGGAGTGTCAGTAATTGAGGGTGTGCTGCACTATTGCAGTGTCAGTAATGGAGGGTGTGCTGCACGATTGGAGTGTCAGTAAATGAGGGAGTGCTGCACTATTGGAGTGTCTGTAACTGAGGGTGTGCTGCACTATTGGAGTGTCAGTAATTGAGGGTGTGATGCACTATTGGAGTGTCAGTAATTGAGGGTGTGCTGCGCTATTGGAGTGTCTGTAACTGAGGGTGTGCTGCACTATTGGAGTGTCAGTAATTGAGAGTGTGCTGCACTATTGGAGAGTCAGTAATTGAGGGTGTGCTGCGCTATTGGAGTGTCAGTAAATGAGGGAGTGCTGCACTATTGGAGTGTCATTAATTGAGGGTGTGCTGCACTATTGGAGAGTCAGTAATTGAGGGTGTGCTGCGCTATTGGAGTATCAGTAATTGAGGGTGTGCTGCACGATTGGAGTGTCAGTAATTGAGGGTGTGCTGCACTATTGGAGTGTCAGTAAATGAGGGAGTGCTGCACTATTGGAGTGTCTGTAACTGAGGGTGTGCTGCACTATTGGAGTGTCAGTAATTGAGGGTGTGCTGCACTATTGGAGTGTCAGTAATTGAGAGTGTGCTGCACTATTGGAGAGTCAGTAATTGAGGGTGTGCTGCGCTATTGGAGTGTCAGTAAATGAGGGAGTGCTGCACTATTGGAGTGTCATTAATTGAGGGTGTGCTGCACTATTGGAGTGTCAGTAATTGAGGGTGTGCTGCGCTATTGGAGTATCAGTAATTGAGGGTGTGCTGCACTATTGGAGTGTCAGTAATTGAGGGTGTGCTGCACTATTGGAGCGTCAGTAATTGAGAGTGTGCTGCACTATTGGAGAGTCAGTAATTGAGGGTGTGCTGCGCTATTGGAGTGTCAGTAAATGAGGGAGTGCTGCACTATTGGAGTGTCATTAATTGACGGTGAGCTGCACTATTGGAGTCTCAGTAATTGAGGGTGTGCTGCATTATTGGAGTGTCAGTAATTGAGGGTGTGCTGTACTATTGGAGTGTCAGTAATTGAGGATGTGCTGCACTATTGGACTGTCAGTAATTGAGGCTGTGCTGCACTATTGGAGTGTCAGTAATTGAGGATGTGCTGCGCTATTGGACTGTCAGTAATTGAGGGTGTGCTGCACTATTGGAGTGTGAGTAATTAAGGGTGTGCTGCACTATTGGAGTGTCAGTAATTGAGTGTGTGCTGCAGTATTGGAGTGTCAGTAATTGAGGGTGCACTGCCCTAATGTAATGTCAGTAACTGAGGGTGTGCTGCACAATTGGATTGTCAGTAATTGAGGGTGTGCAGCACTATTGGAGTGTCAGTAATTGAGGGTGAGCAGCACTATTGGATTCAGTAATTGAGGGTGTGCTGCACTACTGAAGTGTCAGTTATTGAGGGTGTGCTGCACTATTGGGGTGTCAGTAATTGAGGTTGTGCTGCGCTATTGGAGTGTCAGTGATTGAGGTTTTTCTGCACTATTGGAGTGTGAGTAATTGAGGGTGTGCTGCACTATTGGAGTGTCAGTAATTGTGTTTGCAATGTACTGTTGGAGTGTCAGTAATTGAGGGTGTGCTGCAATATCGGAGTGTCAGTAATTGAGTGTGTGCTGCAGTATTGGAGTGTCAGTAATTGAGGGTGCACTGCCCTAATGTAATGTCAGTAACTGAGGGTGTGCTGCACAATTGGATTGTCAGTAATTGAGGGTGTGCTGCACTATTGGAGTGTCAGTAATTGAGGGTGTGCTGCACTATTGGAGTGTCAGTAATTGAGGGTGTGCTTCACTATAGTTGTGTAAGTAATTGAGGGTGTGCTGCACTACTGAAGTGTCAGTTATTGAGGGTGTGCTGCACTATTGGAGTGTCAGTAATTGAGGTTGTGCTGCGCTATTGGAGTGTCAGTGTTTGAGGTTTTTCTGCACTATTGGAGTGTGAGTAATTGAGGGTGTGCTGCACTATTGGAGTGTCAGTAATTGTGTTTGCAATGTACTGTTGGAGTCTCAGTAATTGAGGGTGTGCTGCAATATCGGAGTGTCAGTAATTGAGTGTGTGCTGCACTATAGGCGTGTCAGTAATGGAGGGAGTGCTGCACTATTGGAGTGTCAGTAATTGAGGGTGCGCTGCACTATTGGAGTGTCAGTAATTGAGGGTGTGCTGTACTATTGGAGTGTCAGTTATTGAGGGTGAGCAGCACTATTGGAGTGTAAGTAATTGAGGGTGTGCTGCACTATAGGAGTGTCAGTAATTGAGGGTGTGCTGCACTACTGATGTGTCAGTTATTGAGGGTGTGCTGCACTATTGGAGTGTCAGTAATTGAGGGTGTGCTGCGCTATCGGAGTGTCAATGATTGAGGGTTTTCTGCACTATTGGAGTGTAAGTAATTGAGGGTGTGCTGCACTATTGGAGTGTCAGTAATTGAGGTTGCAATGTACTATTGGAGTGTCAGTAATTGACGTCGTGCTGCACTATTGGAGTGTCATTAATTGAGGGTGTGCTGCAATATTGGAGTGCCACTAATTGAGTGTGTGCTGCAATATAGGAGTGTCAGTAATGGAGGGAGTGCTGCACTATTGGAGTGTCAGTAATTGAGGGTATGCTGCACTATTGGAGTGTCAGTAATTGAGGGTTTGCTGCACTATTGGAATGTCAGTAATTGAGGGTGTGCTGCACTATTGGAGTGTCAGTAATTGAGGGTGTGCTGCAGTATTGGAGTGTCAGTAATTGAGGGTGTGCTGCACTATTGGAGTGTCAGTAATTGAGGGTGTGCTGCACTATTGGAGTGTCAGTAATTGTGGGTGTGCTGCACTATTGGAGTGTCAGTAATTGTGTTTGCAATGTACTGTTGGAGTGTCAGTAATTGAGGGTGTGCTGCAATATCGGAGTGTCAGTAATTGAGTGTGTGCTGCAGTATTGGAGTGTCAGTAAATGAGGGTGCACTGCCCTAATGTATTGTCAGTAACTGAGGGTGTGCTGCACAATTGGATTGTCAGTAATTGAGGGTGTGCTGCACTATTGGAGTGTCAGTAATTGAGGGTGTGCTTCACTATAGTTGTGTAAGTAATTGAGGGTGTGCTGCACTACTGAAGTGTCAGTTATTGAGGGTGTGCTGCACTATTGGGGTGTCAGTAATTGAGGTTGTGCTGCGCTATTGGAGTGTCAGTGTTTGAGGTTTTTCTGCACTATTGGAGTGTGAGTAATTGAGGGTGTGCTGCACTATTGGAGTGTCAGTAATTGTGTTTGCAATGTACTGTTGGAGTGTCAGAAATTGAGGGTGTGCTGCAATATCGGAGTGTCAGTAATTGAGTGTGTGCTGCACTATAGGCGTGTCAGTAATGGAGGGAGTGCTGCACTATTGGAGTGTCAGTAATTGAGGGTGCGCTGCACTATTGGAGTGTCAGTAATTGAGTGTGTGCTGTACTATTGGAGTGTCAGTTATTGAGGGTGAGCAGCACTATTGGAGTGTCAGTAATTGAGGGTGTGCTGCACTATAGGAGTGCCAGTAATTGAGGGTGTGCTGCACTACTGAAGTGTCAGTTATTGAGGGTGTGCTGCACTATTGGAGTGTCAGTAATTGAGGGTGTGCTGCACTATTGCAGTGTCAGTAATGGAGGGTGTGCTGCACGATTGGAGTGTCAGTAAATGAGGGAGTGCTGCACTATTGGAGTGTCTGTAACTGAGGGTGTGCTGCACTATTGGAGTGTCAGTAATTGAGGGTGTGATGCACTATTGGAGTGTCAGTAATTGAGGGTGTGCTGCGCTATTGGAGTGTCTGTAACTGAGGGTGTGCTGCACTATTGGAGTGTCAGTAATTGAGAGTGTGCTGCACTATTGGAGAGTCAGTAATTGAGGGTGTGCTGCGCTATTGGAGTGTCAGTAAATGAGGGAGTGCTGCACTATTGGAGTGTCAGTAATTGAGGGTGTGCTGTACTATTGGAGTGTCAGTAATTGAGGATGTGCTGCACTATTGGACTGTCAGTAATTGAGGGTGTGCTGCACTATTGGAGAGTCAGTAATTGAGGGTGCGCTGCACTATTGGAGTGTCAGTAATTGAGGATGTGCTGCACTATTGGAGTGTCAGTGATTGAGGTTTTTCTGCACTATCGGAGTGTGAGTAATTGAGGGTGTGCTGCACTATTGGAGTGTCAGTAATTGTGTTTGCAATGTACTGTTGGAGTGTCAGTAATTGAGTGTGTGCTGCACTATAGGCGTGTCAGTAATGGAGGGAGTGCTGCACTATTGGAGTGTCAGTAATTGAGGGTGTGCTGCTCTATTGGAGTGTCAGTAATTGAGGGTGTTCTGTACTATTGGAGTGTCAGTAATTGAGGGTGTGCTGCACTATTAGAGTGTCAGTAATTGAGGGTGTGCTGCACTATTGGAGTGTGAGTAATTGAGGGTGTGCTGCACTATTGGAGTGTCAGTAATTGAGGGTGTGCTGTACTATTGAAGTGTCCGGAATTGAGGGTGAGCTGCACAATTGGTGTGTCAGTTATTGAGGGTGTGCTGCACTATTGGAGTGTCAGTAATTGAGGGTGTGCTGCACTTTTGGAGTGTCAGTAATTGAGGGTGTGCTGCACTATTGGTGTGTCAGTAATTGAGGGTGTGCTGCACTATTGGAGTGTCAGTAATTGAGGGTGTGTTGCACTATTGGAATGTCAGTAATTGAGGGTGTGCTACACTTTTGGAGTGTCAGTAATTGAGGGTGTGCTGCACTATTGGAGTGTCAGTAATTGAGGGTGTGCTGCACTATTGGAGTGTCAGTAATTGAGGGTGTGCTGCAATATTGGAGCGTCCGGAATTGAGGGTGAGCTGCACAATTGGTGTGTCAGTTATTGAGGGTGTGCTGCACTATTGGAGTGTCAGTAATTGAGGGTGTGCTGCACTTATTTAGTGTCAGTAATTGAGGGTGTGCTGCACTATTGGAGTGTAAGTAATTGAGGGTGCGCTGCCCTATTGGAATGTCAGTAATTGAGTGTGTGCTGCACAATTGGATTGTCAGTAATTGAGGGTGTGCTGCACTATTGGAGTGTCAGTAATTGAGGGTGTGCTGCACTACTGAAGTGTCAGTTATTGAGGGTGTGCTGCACGATTGGTGTGTCAGTAATTGAGGGTGTGTTGCGCTATTGGAGTGTCAGTGATTGTGGGTTTTCTGCACTATTGGAGTGTCAGTAATTGAGGGTGTGCTGCACTATTGGAGTCTCATTAATTGTGTTTGCAATGTACTATTGCAGTGTCAGGAATTGAGTGTGTGCTGCACTATTGCCGTGTCAGTAATTGAGGGTGTGCTGCACTATTGTAGTGTCAGTAATTGAGGTTGTTCTGTACTATTGGAGTGTCAGTAATTGAGGGTGCGCTGCACTATTGGCATGTCAGTAATTGAGGGTGCGCTGCACTATTGGAGCGTCAGTAATTGAGGGTGTTCTGCACTATTGGAGTGTCAGTAATTGAGGGTGCGCTGCCCTATTGGAGTGTCAGTAACTGAGGGTGTGCTGCACAATTGGAGTATCAGTAATTGAGCGTGTGCTGCACTATTGCAGTGTCAGTAATGGAGGGTGTGCTGCACGATTGGAGTGTCAGTAAATGAGGGAGTGCTGCACTATTGGAGTGTCTGTAACTGAGGGTGTGCTGCACTATTGGAGTGTCAGTAATTGAGGGTGTGCTGCACTATTGGAGTGTCAGTAATTGAGAGTGTGCTGCACTATTGGAGAGTCAGTAATTGAGGGTGTGCTGCGCTATTGGAGTGTCAGTAAATGAGGGAGTGCTGCACTATTGGAGTGTCATTAATTGAGGGTGTGCTGCACTATTGGAGAGTCAGTAATTGAGGGTGTGCTGCGCTATTGGAGTGTCAGTAATTGAGGGTGTGCTGCACTATTGGAGTGTCAGTAATTGAGGGTGTGCTGCACTATTGGAGTGTCAGTATTTGAGAGTGTGCTGCACTATTGGAGAGTCAGTAATTGAGGGTGTGCTGCGCTATTGGAGTGTCAGTAAATGAGGGAGTGCTGCACTATTGGAGTGTCATTAATTGACGGTGTGCTGCACTATTGGAGTCTCAGTAATTGAGGGTGTGCTGCATTATTGGAGTGTCAGTAATTGAGGGTGTGCTGTACTATTGGAGTGTCAGTAATTGAGGATGTGCTGCACTATTGGACTGTCAGTAATTGAGGCTGTTCTGCACTATTGGAGTGTCAGTAATTGAGGATGTGCTGCACTATTGGACTGTCAGTAATTGAGGGCGTGCTGCACTATTGGAGTGTGAGTAATTGAGGGTGTGCTGCACTATTGGAGTGTCAGTAATTGAGTGTGTGCTGCAGTATTGGAGTGTCAGTAATTGAGGGTGCACTGCCCTAATGTAATGTCAGTAACTGAGGGTGTGCTGCACAATTGGATTGTCAGTAATTGAGGGTGTGCTGCACTATTGGAGTGTCAGTAATTGAGGGTGAGCAGCACTATTGGATTGTCAGTAATTGAGGGTGTGCTGCACTACTGAAGTTTCAGTTATTGAGGGTGTGCTGCACTATTGGGGTGTCAGTAATTGAGGTTGTGCTGCGCTATTGGAGTGTCAGTGATTGAGGTTTTTCTGCACTATTGGAGTGTGAGTAATTGAGGGTGTGCTGCACTATTGGAGTGTCAGTAATTGTGTTTGCAATGTACTGTTGGAGTGTCAGTAATTGAGGGTGTGCTGCAATATCGGAGTGTCAGTAATTGAGAGTGTGCTGCAGTATTGGAGTGTCAGTAATTGAGGGTGCACTGCCCTAATGTAATGTCAGTAACTGAGGGTGTGCTGCACAATTGGATTGTCAGTAATTGAGGGTGTGCTGCACTATTGGAGTGTCAGTAATTGAGGGTGTGCTGCACTATTGGAGTGTCAGTAATTGAGGGTGTGCTTCACTATAGTTGTGTAAGTAATTGAGGGTGTGCTGCACTACTGAAGTGTCAGTTATTGAGGGTGTGCTGCACTATTGGGGTGTCAGTAATTGAGGTTGTGCTGCGCTATTGGAGTGTCAGTGTTTGAGGTTTTTCTGCACTATTGGAGTGTGAGTAATTGAGGGTGTGCTGCACTATTGGAGTGTCAGTAATTGTGTTTGCAATGTACTGTTGGAGTGTCAGTAATTGAGGGTGTGCTGCAATATCGGAGTGTCAGTAATTGAGTGTGTGCTGCAGTATTGGAGTGTCAGTAATTGAGGGTGCACTGCCCTAATGTAATGTCAGTAACTGAGGGTGTGCTGCACAATTGGATTGTCAGTAATTGAGGGTGTGCTGCACTATTGGAGTGTCAGTAATTGAGGGTGTGCTGCACTATTGGAGTGTCAGTAATTGAGGGTGTGCTTCACTATAGTTGTGTAAGTAATTGAGGGTGTGCTGCACTACTGAAGTGTCAGTTATTGAGGGTGTGCTGCACTATTGGGGTGTCAGTAATTGAGGTTGTGCTGCGCTATTGGAGTGTCAGTGTTTGAGGTTTTTCTGCACTATTGGAGTGTGAGTAATTGAGGGTGTGCTGCACTATTGGAGTGTCAGTAATTGTGTTTGCAATGTACTGTTGGAGTGTCAGTAATTGAGGGTGTGCTGCAATATCGGAGTGTCAGTAATTGAGTGTGTGCTGCACTATAGGCGTGTCAGTAATGGAGGGAGTGCTGCACTATTGGAGTGTCAGTAATTGAGGGTGCGCTGCACTATTGGAGTGTCAGTAATTGAGGGTGTGCTGTACTATTGGAGTGTCAGTTATTGAGGGTGAGCAGCACTATTGGAGTGTCAGTAATTGAGGGTGTGCTGCACTATAGGAGTGCCAGTAATTGAGGGTGTGCTGCACTACTGAAGTGTCAGTTATTGAGGGTGTGCTGCACTATTGGAGTGTCAGTAATTGAGGGTGTGCTGCACTAT
Organism: Isurus oxyrinchus; assembly: GCA_026770705.1. Classification (NCBI taxonomy): domain Eukaryota; kingdom Metazoa; phylum Chordata; class Chondrichthyes; order Lamniformes; family Lamnidae; genus Isurus; species Isurus oxyrinchus. The sequence continues at coordinate 894,507 of JANJGN010000103.1, read as the reverse complement.
TGCAGTGTCAGTAATGGAGGGTGTGCTGCACGATTGGAGTGTCAGTAAATGAGGGAGTGCTGCACTATTGGAGTGTCTGTAACTGAGGGTGTGCTGCACTATTGGAGTGTCAGTAATTGAGGGTGTGATGCACTATTGGAGTGTCAGTAATTGAGGGTGTGCTGCGCTATTGGAGTGTCTGTAACTGAGGGTGTGCTGCACTATTGGAGTGTCAGTAATTGAGAGTGTGCTGCACTATTGGAGAGTCAGTAATTGAGGGTGTGCTGCGCTATTGGAGTGTCAGTAAATGAGGGAGTGCTGCACTATTGGAGTGTCATTAATTGAGGGTGTGCTGCACTATTGGAGAGTCAGTAATTGAGGGTGTGCTGCGCTATTGGAGTATCAGTAATTGAGGGTGTGCTGCACTATTGGAGTGTCAGTAATTGAGGGTGTGCTGCACTATTGGAGTGTCAGTAAATGAGGGAGTGCTGCACTATTGGAGTGTCTGTAACTGAGGGTGTGCTGCACTATTGGAGTGTCAGTAATTGAGGGTGTGCTGCACTATTGGAGTGTCAGTAATTGAGAGTGTGCTGCACTATTGGAGAGTCAGTAATTGAGGGTGTGCTGCGCTATTGGAGTGTCAGTAAATGAGGGAGTGCTGCACTATTGGAGTGTCATTAATTGAGGGTGTGCTGCACTATTGGAGTGTCAGTAATTGAGGGTGTGCTGCGCTATTGGAGTATCAGTAATTGAGGGTGTGCTGCACTATTGGAGTGTCAGTAATTGAGGGTGTGCTGCACTATTGGAGCGTCAGTAATTGAGAGTGTGCTGCACTATTGGAGAGTCAGTAATTGAGGGTGTGCTGCGCTATTGGAGTGTCAGTAAATGAGGGAGTGCTGCACTATTGGAGTGTCATTAATTGACGGTGAGCTGCACTATTGGAGTCTCAGTAATTGAGGGTGTGCTGCATTATTGGAGTGTCAGTAATTGAGGGTGTGCTGTACTATTGGAGTGTCAGTAATTGAGGATGTGCTGCACTATTGGACTGTCAGTAATTGAGGCTGTGCTGCACTATTGGAGTGTCAGTAATTGAGGATGTGCTGCGCTATTGGACTGTCAGTAATTGAGGGTGTGCTGCACTATTGGAGTGTGAGTAATTAAGGGTGTGCTGCACTATTGGAGTGTCAGTAATTGAGTGTGTGCTGCAGTATTGGAGTGTCAGTAATTGAGGGTGCACTGCCCTAATGTAATGTCAGTAACTGAGGGTGTGCTGCACAATTGGATTGTCAGTAATTGAGGGTGTGCAGCACTATTGGAGTGTCAGTAATTGAGGGTGAGCAGCACTATTGGATTCAGTAATTGAGGGTGTGCTGCACTACTGAAGTGTCAGTTATTGAGGGTGTGCTGCACTATTGGGGTGTCAGTAATTGAGGTTGTGCTGCGCTATTGGAGTGTCAGTGTTTGAGGTTTTTCTGCACTATTGGAGTGTGAGTAATTGAGGGTGTGCTGCACTATTGGAGTGTCAGTAATTGTGTTTGCAATGTACTGTTGGAGTGTCAGTAATTGAGGGTGTGCTGCAATATCGGAGTGTCAGTAATTGAGTGTGTGCTGCAGTATTGGAGTGTCAGTAATTGAGGGTGCACTGCCCTAATGTAATGTCAGTAACTGAGGGTGTGCTGCACAATTGGATTGTCAGTAATTGAGGGTGTGCTGCACTATTGGAGTGTCAGTAATTGAGGGTGTGCTGCACTATTGGAGTGTCAGTAATTGAGGGTGTGCTTCACTATAGTTGTGTAAGTAATTGAGGGTGTGCTGCACTACTGAAGTGTCAGTTATTGAGGGTGTGCTGCACTATTGGAGTGTCAGTAATTGAGGTTGTGCTGCGCTATTGGAGTGTCAGTGTTTGAGGTTTTTCTGCACTATTGGAGTGTGAGTAATTGAGGGTGTGCTGCACTATTGGAGTGTCAGTAATTGTGTTTGCAATGTACTGTTGGAGTGTCAGTAATTGAGGGTGTGCTGCAATATCGGAGTGTCAGTAATTGAGTGTGTGCTGCACTATAGGCGTGTCAGTAATGGAGGGAGTGCTGCACTATTGGAGTGTCAGTAATTGAGGGTGCGCTGCACTATTGGAGTGTCAGTAATTGAGGGTGTGCTGTACTATTGGAGTGTCAGTTATTGAGGGTGAGCAGCACTATTGGAGTGTAAGTAATTGAGGGTGTGCTGCACTATAGGAGTGTCAGTAATTGAGGGTGTGCTGCACTACTGATGTGTCAGTTATTGAGGGTGTGCTGCACTATTGGAGTGTAAGTAATTGAGGGTGTGCTGCACTATTGGAGTGTCAGTAATTGAGGTTGCAATGTACTATTGGAGTGTCAGTAATTGACGTCGTGCTGCACTATTGGAGTGTCATTAATTGAGGGTGTGCTGCAATATTGGAGTGCCACTAATTGAGTGTGTGCTGCAATATAGGAGTGTCAGTAATGGAGGGAGTGCTGCACTATTGGAGTGTCAGTAATTGAGGGTATGCTGCACTATTGGAGTGTCAGTAATTGAGGGTTTGCTGCACTATTGGAATGTCAGTAATTGAGGGTGTGCTGCACTATTGGAGTGTCAGTAATTGAGGGTGTGCTGCAGTATTGGAGTGTCAGTAATTGAGGGAGTGCTGCACTATTGGAGTGTCAGTAATTGAGGGTGTGCTGCACTATTGGAGTGTCAGTAATTGTGGGTGTGCTGCACTATTGGAGTGTCAGTAATTGAGGGTGTGCTGCACTATTGGAGCGTCCGGAATTGAGGGTGAGCTCCACAATTGGTGTGTCAGTTATTGAGGGTGTGCTGCACTATTGGAGTGTCAGTAATTGAGGGTGTGCTGCACTTTTGGAGTGTCAGTAATTGAGGGTGTGCTGCACTATTGGAGTGTAAGTAATTGAGGGTGCGCTGCCCTATTGGAATGTCAGTAATTGAGTGTGTGCTGCACAATTGGATTGTCAGTAATTGAGGGTGTGCTGCACTATTGGAGTGTCAGTAATTGAGGGTGTGCTGCACTACTGAAGTGTCAGTTATTGAGGGTGTGCTGCACGATTGGTGTGTCAGTAATTGAGGGTGTGTTGCGCTATTGGAGTGTCAGTGATTGTGGGTTTTCTGCACTATTGGAGTGTCAGTAATTGACGGTGTGCTGCACTATTGGAGTGTCATTAATTGTGTTTGCAATGTACTATTGCAGTGTCAGTAATTGAGGGTGTGCTGCACTATTGCCGTTTCAGTAATTGAGGTGTGCTGCACTATTGTAGTGTCAGTAATTGAGGTTGTTCTGTACTATTGGAGTGTCAGTAATTGAGGGTGCGCTGCACTATTGGAATGTCAGTAATTGAGGGTGCGCTGCACTATTGGAGCGTCAGTAATTGAGGGTGTTTGCACTATTGGAGTGTCAGTAATTGAGGGTGCGCTGCCCTATTGGAGTGTCAGTAACTGAGGGTGTGTTGCACAATTGGAGTATCAGTAATTGAGCGTGTGCTGCACTATTGCAGTGTCAGTAATGGAGGGTGTGCTGCACGATTGGAGTGTCAGTAAATGAGGGAGTGCTGCACTATTGGAGTGTCTGTAACTGAGGGTGTGCTGCACTATTGGAGTGTCAGTAATTGAGGGTGTGCTGCACTATTGGAGTGTCAGTAATTGAGAGTGTGCTGCACTATTGGAGAGTCAGTAATTGAGGGTGTGCTGCGCTATTGGAGTGTCAGTAAATGAGGGAGTGCTGCACTATTGGAGTGTCATTAATTGAGGGTGTGCTGCACTATTGGAGTGTCAGTAATTGAGGGTGTGCTGCGCTATTGGAGTATCAGTAATTGAGGGTGTGCTGCACTATTGGAGTGTCAGTAATTGAGGGTGTGCTGCACTATTGGAGCGTCAGTAATTGAGAGTGTGCTGCACTATTGGAGAGTCAGTAATTGAGGGTGTGCTGCGCTATTGGAGTGTCATTAATTGACGGTGTGCTGCACTATTGGAGTCTCAGTAATTGAGGGTGTGCTGCATTATTGGAGTGTCAGTAATTGAGGGTGTGCTGTACTATTGGAGTGTCAGTAATTGAGGATGTGCTGCACTATTGGACTGTCAGTAATTGAGGCTGTGCTGCACTATTGGAGTGTCAGTAATTGAGGATGTGCTGCGCTATTGGACTGTCAGTAATTGAGGGTGTGCTGCACTATTGGAGTGTGAGTAATTAAGGGTGTACTGCACTATTGGAGTGTCAGTAATTGAGTGTGTGCTGCAGTATTGGAGTGTGAGTAATTGAGGGTGTGCTGCACTATTGGAGTGTCAGTAATTGAGGGTGTGCTGCACTATTGGAGTGTCAGTAATTGAGAGTGTGCTGCACTATTGGAGAGTCAGTAATTGAGGGTGAGCTGCGCTATTGGAGTGTCAGTAAATGAGGGAGTGCTGCACTATTGGAGTGTCAGTAATTGAGGGTGTGCTGTACTATTGGAGTGTCAGTAATTGAGGATGTGCTGCACTATTGGACTGTCAGTAATTGAGGCTGTGCTGCACTATTGGAGTGTCAGTAATTGAGGATGTGCTGCACTATTGGACTGTCAGTAATTGAGGGTGTGCTGCACTATTGGAGTGTGAGTAATTGAGGGTGTGCTGCACTATTGGAGTGTCAGTAATTGAGTGTGTGCTGCAGTATTGGAGTGTCAGTAATTGAGGGTGCACTGCCCTAATGTAATGTCAGTAACTGAGGGTGTGCTGCACAATTGGATTGTCAGTAATTGAGGGTGTGCTGCACTATTGGAGTGTCAGTAATTGAGGGTGAGCAGCACTATTGGATTGTCAGTAATTGAGGGTGAGCTGCACTACTGAAGTGTCAGTTATTGAGGGTGTGCTGCACTATTGGCGTGTCAGTAATTGAGGTTATGCTGCGCTATTGGAGTGTCAGTGATTGAGGTTTTTCTGCACTATTGGAGTGTGAGTAATTGAGGGTGTGCTGCACTATTGGAGTGTCAGTAATTGTGTTTGCAATGTACTGTTGGAGTTTCAGTAATTGAGGGTGTGCTGCAATATCGGAGTGTCAGTAATTGAGTGTGTGCTGCAGTATTGGAGTGTCAGTAATTGAGGGTGCACTGCCCTAATGTAATGTCAGTAACTGAGGGTGTGCTGCACAATTGGATTGTCAGTAATTGAGGGTGTGCTGCACTATTGGAGTGTCAGTAATTGAGGGTGTGCTGCACTATTGGAGTGTCAGTAATTGAGGGTGTGCTTCACTATAGTTGTGTCAGTAATTGAGGTTGTGCTGCGCTATTGGAGTGTCATTGTTTGAGGTTTTTCTGCACTATTGGAGTGTGAGTAATTGAGGGTGTGCTGCACTATTGGAGTGTCAGTAATTGTGTTTGCAATGTACTGTTGGAGTGTCAGTAATTGAGGGTGTGCTGCAATATCGGAGTGTAAGTAATTGAGTGTGTGCTGCACTATAGGCGTGTCAGTAATGGAGGGAGTGCTGCACTATTGGAGTGTCAGTAATTGAGGGTGCGCTGCACTATTGGAGTGTCAGTAATTGAGGGTGTGCTGTACTATTGGAGTGTCAGTTATTGAGGGTGAGCAGCACTATTGGAGTGTCAGTAATTGAGGGTGTGCTGCACTATAGGAGTGTCAGTAATTGAGGGTGTGCTGCACTACTGAAGTGTCAGTTATTGAGGGTGTGCTGCACTATTGGAGTGTCAGTAATTGAGGGTGTGCTGCGCTATCGGAGTGTCAATGATTGAGGGTTTTCTGCACTATTGGAGTGTCAGTAATTGAGGGTGTGCTGCACTATTGGAGTGTCAGTAATTGAGGTTGCAATGTACTATTGGAGTGTCAGTAATTGAGGGTGTGCTGCACTATTGGAGTGTCATTAATTGAGGGTGTGCTGCAATATTGGAGTGCCACTAATTGAGTGTGTGCTGCAATATAGGAGTGTCAGTAATGGAGGGAATGCTGCACTATTGGAGTGTCAGTAATTGAGGGTATGCTGCACTATTGGAGTGTCAGTAATTGAGGGTTTGCTGCACTATTGGAATGTCAGTAATTGAGGGTGTTCTGCACTGTTGGAGTGTCAGTAATTGAGGGTGTGCTGCAGTATTGGAGTGTCAGTAATTGAGGGTGTGCTGCACTATTGGAGTGTCAGTAATTGAGGGTGTGCTGCACTATTGGAGCGTCGGGAATTGATGGTGTGCTGCACAATTGGTGTGTCAGTTATTGAGGGTGTGCTGCACTATTGGAGTGTCAGTAAATGAGGGTGTGCTGCACTTTTGGAGTGTCAGTAATTGAGGGTGTGCTGCACTATTGGAGTGTAAGTAATTGAGGGTGCGCTGCCCTATTGGAATGTCAGTAACTGAGGGTGTGCTGCACAATTGGATTGTCAGTAATTGAGGGTGTGCTGCACTATTGGAGTGTCAGTATTTGAGGGTGTGCTGCACTACTGAAGTGTCAGTTATTGAGGGTGTGCTGCACTATTGGTGTGTCAGTAATTGAGGATGTGCTGCACTATTGGAGTGTTAGTAATTGTGTTTGCAATGTACTGTTGGAGTGTCAATAATTGAGGGTGTGCTGCACTATAGGCGTGTCCGTAATGGAGGGTGTGCTGCACTATTGGAGTGTCAGTAATTGAGCGAGTGCTGCACTATTGGAGTGTCAGTAATTGAAGGTGTGCTGCACTATTGGAATGTCAGTAATAGAGGGGGCGCTGCACTATTGGAGCGTCAGTAATTGAGCGTGTTCTGCACAATTGGAGTGTCAGTAATTGAGGGTGCGCTGCCCTATTGGAATGTCAGCAACTGAGGGTGTGCTGCACAATTGGATTGTCAGTAATTGAGGGTGTGCTGTAATATTGGAGTGTCAGTAATTGAGGGTGTGCTGTACTATTGGAGTGTCAGTAATTGAGGGTGAGCAGCACTATTGGAGTGTCAGTAATTGAGGGTGTGCTGCACTATAGGTGTGTCAGTAATTGAGGGTGTGCTGCACTACTGAAGTGTCAGTTATTGAGGGTGTGCTGCACTAATGGAGTGTCAGTAATTGAGGGTGTGCTGCGCTATTGGAGTGTCAGTGATTGAGGGTTTTCTGCACTATTGGAGTATCAGTAATTGAGGGTGTGCTGCACTATTGGAGTGTCAGTAATTGAGGTTGCAATGTACTATTGGAGTGTCAGTAATTGAGGGTGTGCTGCACTATTGGAGTGTCAGTAATTGAGGCTGTGCTGTACTATTGGAGTGTCAGTAATTGAGGATGTGCTGCACTATTGGACTGTCAGTAGTTGAGGCTGTGCTGCACTATTGGATTGTCAGTAATTGAGGCTGTGCTGCACTATTGGACTGTCAGTAATTGAGGCTGTGCTGCACTATTGGACTGTCAGTAATTGAGGGTGTGCTGCACTATTGGAGTGTCAGTAATTGAGGGTGTGCTGCTCTATTGGAGTGTCAGTAATTGAGTGTGTGCTGCACTATTGGAGTGTCAGTAATTGAGGGTGTGCTGCACTATAGGAGTGTCAGTAATTGTGGGTGTTCTGCACTATTGGACTGTCACTAATTGAGGGTGTGCTGCAATATTGGTGTGTCAGTAATTGAGGGTGTGCTGCACTATTGGAGTGTCAGTAACTGAGGATGTGCTGCACTAGAGGAATGTCAATAATTGAGGGTTTGCTGCACTATTTGAGTGTCAGTAATTGAGGTTGTGCTGCACTATTGGAGTGTCAGTAATTGAGGGTGTGCTGCACTATTGGAGTGTCAGTAATTGAGGGTGTGCTGCATTATTGGAGCGTCGGGAATTGATGGTGTGCTGCAAAATTGGTGTGTCAGTTATTGAGGGTGTGCTGCACTATTGGAGTGTCAGTAAATGAGGGTGTGCTGCACTTTTGGAGTGTCAGTAATTGAGGGTGTGCTGCACTATTGGAGTGTAAGTAATTGAGGGTGCGCTGGCCTATTGGAATGTCAGTAACTGAGGGTGTGCTGCACAATTGGATTGTTAGTAATTGAGGCTGTGCTGAACTATTGGAGTGTCAGTATTTGAGGGTGTGCTGAACTACTGAAGTGTCAGTTATTGAGGGTGTGCTGCACTATTGGAGTGTCAGTAATTGAGGATGTGCTGCACTATTGGAGTGTCAGTAATTGTGTTTGCAATGTACTGTAGGAGTGTCAGTAATTGATGGTGTGCTGCAATATTGGAGCGTCAGTAATTGAGTGTGTGCTGCACTGTAGGCGTGTCAGTAATGGAGGGAGTGCTGCACTATTGGAGTGTCAGTAATTGAGGGAGTGCTGCACTATTGGAGTGTCAGTAATTGAGGGTGCGCTGCACTATTGGAATGTCAGTAATTGAGGGTGTTCTGCACAATTGGAGTGTCAGAAATTGAGGCTGCGCTGCCCTATTGGAATGTAAGCAACTGAGGGTGTGCTGCACAATTGGATTGTCAGTAATTGAGGGTGTGCTGCACTATTGGAGTGTCAGTAATTGAGGGTGTGCTGCACTATAGGAGTGTCAGTAATTGAGGGTGTGCTGCACTACTGAAGTGTCAGTTATTGAGGGTGTGCTGCACTAATGGAGTGTCAGTAATGGAGGGTGTGCTGCGCTATTGGAGTGTAAGTGATTGAGGGTTTTCTGCACTATTGGAGTATCAGTAATTGAGGGTGTGCTGCACTATTGGAGTGTCAGTAATTGAGGTTGCAATGTACTATTGGAGTGTCAGTAATTGAGGGTGTGCTGCACTATTGGTGTGTCAGAAATTGAGGGAGTGCTGTACTAATATAGTGTCAGTAATTGAGTGTGTGCTGCACTTTTGGAGTGTCAGTAAATGAGGGAGTGCTGCACTATTGGAGTGTCAGTAATTTTGGGTGTGCTGTACTATTGGAGTGTCAGTAATTGAGGGTGTGCTGCACTATTGGAGTGTCAGTAATTGAGTGTGTGCTGCACTATTGGTGTGTCAGTAATTGAGGGTGTGCTGCACTATTGGAGTGTCAGTAATTGAGGGTGTGCTGCTCTATTGGAGTGTCAGTAATTGAGTGTGTGCTGCACTATTGGAGTGTCAGTAATTGAGGCTGTGCTGCACTATAGGAGTGTCAGTAATTGTGGGTGTGCTGCACTATTGGACTGTCAGTAATTGAGGTGTGCTGCAATATTGGTGTGTCAGTAATTGAGGGTGTGCTGCACTATTGGAGTGTCAATAACTGAGGATGTGCTGCCCTATAGGAATGTCAATAATTGAGGGTTTGCTGCACTAAGTGAGTGTCAGTAATTGAGGTTGTGCTGCATTATTGGAGAGCCAGAAATTGAGGGACTGTTGTACTATTGGAGTGTCAGTAATTGAGTGTGTGCTGCAGTATTGGAGTGTCAGTAATTGAGGGTGCACTGCCCAAATGTAATGTCAGTAACTGAGGGTGTGCTGCACAATTGGATTGTCAGTAATTGAGGGTGTGCTGCACTATTGGAGTGTCAGTAATTGAGGGTGAGCAGCACCATTGGATTGTCAGTAATTGAGGGTGTGCTGCACTATAGTTGTGTAAGTAATTGAGGGTGTGCTGCACTACTGAAGTGTCAGTGATTGAGGTTTTTCTGCACTATTGGAGTGTGAGTAATTGAGGGTGTGCTGCACTATTGGAGTGTCAGTAATTGTGTTTGCAATGTACTGTTGGAGTGTCAGTAATTGAGGGTGTGCTGCAATATCGGAGTGTCAGTAATTGAGTGTGTGCTGCACTATAGGCGTGTCAGTAATGGAGGGAGTGCTGCACTATTGGAGTGTCAGTAATTGAGGGTGCGCTGCCCTTTTGGAATGTCAGCAACTGAGGGTGTGCTGCACTTTTGGTGTGTCAGTTATTGAGGGCGTGCTGCACTATTGGAGTGTCAGTATTTGAGGGTGTGCTGCTCTACTGGAGTGTCAGTTTTTGAGGATGTGCTGCACTATTGGAGTGTCAGTAATTGAGGCTGTGCAGCACTATTGGAGGGTGAGTAATAGAGGGTGTGCTGCATTATTGGAGTGTCAGTAATTGAGGATGTGCTGCACTATTGGAGTGTCAGTAATTGAGGGTGTGCTGCACTATTGGAGTTTCAGTAATTGAGGGTGTGCTGCACTATTGGAGTGTCAGTAATTAAGGGTGAGCTGCACTATTGGAGTGTCAGTAATTGAGGGTGTGCTGCGCTATAGGAGTGTCAATGATTGAGGGTTTTCTGCACTATTGCAGTGTCAGTAATTGAGGGTGTGCTGCACTATTGTAGTGTCAGTAATTGAGGTTGCAATGTACTATTGGAGTGTCAGTATTTGAGGTCGTGCTGCACTATTGGAGTGTCAGTAATTGAGGGTGTGCTGCAATATTGGAGTGCCACTAATTGAGTGTGTGCTGCATTATAGGCGTGTCAGTAATGGAGGGAGTGCTGCACTATTGGAATGTCAGTAATTGAGGGTGTGCTGCACTATTGGAGTGTCAGTAATTGAGGGTTTGCTGCACTATTGGAGTGTCAGTAATTGAGGGTGTGCTGCACTATTGGAGTGTCAGTAATTGAGGGTGTGCTGTACTTTTGGATTTTCAGTAATTGAGGGTGCGCTACACTATTGGAATGTCAGTAATTGAGGGTGTGCTGCAATATTGGAGTGTCAGTAATTGAGGGTGTGCTGCACTATTGGAGTGTCAGTAATTGAGGGTGTGCTGCACTATTGACGTGTCAGTAATTGAGGGTGTGCTGCACTATTGGAGCGTCGGGAATTGATTGTGTGCTGCACAATTGGTGTGTCAGTTATTGAGGGTGTGCTGCACTATTGGAGTGTCAGTAAATGAGGGTGTGCTGCACTTTTGGAGTGTCAGTAATTGAGGGTGTGCTGCACTATTGGAGTGTAAGTAATTGAGGGTGCGCTGCACTATTGGAATGTCAGTAACTGAGGGTGTGCTGCACTATTGGAGTGTCAGTAATTGAGGTTGTGCTGCACAATTGTATTGTCAGTAATTGAGGGTTCGCTGCACTATTGGAGTGTCAGTATTTGAGGGTGTGCTGCACTACTGAAGTGTCAGTTATTGAGGGTGTGCTGCACTATTGGTGTGTCAGTAATTGAGGGTGTGTTGCGCTATTGGGGTGTCAGTGATTGTGGGTTTTCTGCACTATTGTAGTGTCAGTAATTGAGGGTGTGCTGCACTATTGGAGTGTCAGTAATTGTGTTTGCCATGTACTATTGGAGGGTCAGTAATTGAGGGTGTGCTGCACTATTGCAGTGTCAGTAATTGAGGGTGCGCTGCACTATTGGAATGTCAGTTATTGAGGGTGCGCTGCACTATTGGAGCGTCAGTAATTGAGGTTGTTCTGCACTATTGTAGTGTCAGTAATTGAGTGTGCGCTGCCCTATTGGAGTGTCAGTAACTGAGAGTGTGCTGCACAATTGGAGTGTCAGTAATTGAGGGTGTGCTGCACTATTGGAGGGAATGTAATAGAACGTGTGCTGAAATATTGGAGTGTCAGTAATTGAGTGTGTGCTGCACTTTTGGAGAGCCAGTAATTGAGGGAGTGCTGCACTATTGGAGTGTCAGTAATTGAGGATGTGCTGCACTATTGGACTGTCAGTAATTGAGGCTGTGCTGCACTATTGGACAGTCAGTAATTGAGGGTGTGCTGCACTATTGGAGTGTCAGTAATTGAGGGAGTGCTGCCCTATTGGATTGTCAGTAATTGAGGGTGTGCTGCACTATTGGAGTGTCATTAATTGAGGGTGTGCTGCACTATAGGAGTGTCAGTAATTGAGGGTGTGCTGCACTATTGGACTGTCCGTAATTGAGGGTGTGCTGCAATATTGGTGTGTCAGTAATTGAGGGTGTGCTGCACTATTGGAGTGTCAGTAATTGAGGATGTGCTGCACTAAAGGAAAGTCAATAATTGAGGGTTTGCTGCACTATTTGAGTGTCAGTAATTGAGGGTATGCTGCATTATTGGAGAGCCAGAAATTGAGGGAGTGTTTTACTATTGGAGTGTCAGTAACTGAGGGTGTGCTGCACAATTGGATTGTCAGTAATTGAGGCTGGGCTGCACTATTGGAGTGTCAGTAATTGAGGGTGAGCAGCACTATTGGAGTGTCAGTAATTGTGGCTGTGCTGCACTATAGGAGTGTCAGTAACTGAGGGTGTGCTGCACTACTGAAGTGTCAGTTATTGAGGGTGTGCTGCACTATTGGGGTGTCAGTTATTGAGGGTGTGCTGTGCAATTGGAGTGTCAGTGATTGAGGGTTTTCTGCACTATTGGAGTGTCAGTAATTGAGGGTGTGCTGCACTATTGGAGTGTCAGTAATTGAGTTTGCAATGTACTATTGGAGTGTCAGCAATTGAGGGTGTGCTGCAATATTGGAGTGTCAGTAATTGAGTGTGTGCTGCAGTATAGGCGTGTCAGTAATAGAGGGAGTGCTGCACTATTGGAGTGTCACAATTGAGGGTCTGCTGCACGATTGGGGTGTCAGTAATTGTGGGTGTGCTGTACTATTGGAGTGTCAGTAATTGAGGGAGCGCTGCACTATTGGAATGTCAGGAATTGAGGGTGCGTTGCACTATTGGAGTGTCAGTAATTGAGGGTGTTCTGCACTTTTGGAGTGTCAGTAATTGAGGGTGTGCTGCACTATTGGAGCGTCAGTAATTGAGGGTGTGCTGCACTATTGGAGTGTCAGTAATTGAGGGTGTGCTGCACTATTGGAGTGTCAGTAATTGAGGGTGTGCTGCACTATTGGATCGTCAGTAATTGAGGGTGTGCTGCACTATTGGTGTGTCAGTAATTGAGGGTGTGCTGCACTATTGGAGGGTCAGTATTGAGGGTGTGCTGCACTATTGGAGTGTCCCAAATTGAGGGTGTGCTGCACTATTGGAATGTCAGTAATTGAGGGTGCGCTGCACTAAAGGATTGTCAGTAATTGAGGGTGTGCTGCACTTTTGGAGTACAGTAATGGAGTGTGTGCTGCATTATTGGAGTGTCAGTAATTGAGGGTGTGCTGCACTATTGGAGTGTCAGTACTTGAGGGTGTGCTGCACTATTGGAGTGTCAGTAATTGAGGTTGCAATGTACTATTGGAGTGTCAGTCCTTGAGGGTGTGCTGCACTATTGGAGTGTCAGTACTTGAGGGTGTGCTGCACTATTGGAGTGTCAGTAATTGAGGTTGCAATGTACTATTGGAGTGTCAGTCCTTGAGGGTGTGCTGCACTATTGGAGCGCCAGTAATTGAGGGTGTGCTGCACTATTGGTGTGTCAGTAATTGAGGGTGTGCTGCACTATTGCAGTGTCTATATTTGAGGGTCTGCTGCACTTTTGGACTGGCAGTAATTGAGGGTGTGCTACACTATTGGAGTGTCAGTAATTGAGTGTGTGCTGCAATACTGGAGTGTCTGTAATTGAGGGTGTGCTGCACTATTGGCGTGTCAGTAATTGAGGGTGTGTGGCATTATTGGAGTGTCAGTAATTGAGGGTGTGCTGCAGTATTGGAGTGTCAGTAATTGAGGGTGTGCTGCACTATTGCAGTGTCAGTATTTGAGTGTGTGCTGCACTATTGGAGAGTCAGTAAAGAGGGTTTCTTGCACTATTGGAGTGTCAGTAATTGAGGGTGTGCTGCTCTATTGGAGTGTCAATAATTGTGTGTGTGCTGCACTATTGGAGTTTCAGTAATTGAGGGTGTGCTGCACTATTGGAGTGTCAGTAATTGAGGGTGTGCTGCAATATTGGAGTGTCAGTAATTGAGGGTGTGCCGCACTATTGCAGTGTCAGTAATTGAGTGTGTCCTGTAATATTGGAGTGTCAGTAATTGAGGATGTGCTGCACTACTGGACTGTCACTAATTGAGGCTGTGCTGCACTATTGGAGTGTCAGTAATTGAGGGTGTGCTGCAATATTGGAGTGTCAGTAATTGAGGATGTGCTGCACTATTGGAGTGTCAGTAATTGAGGATGTGCTGCACTATTGGACTGTCAGTAATTGAGGGTGTGCTGCAATATTGGTGTGTCAGTAATTGAGGGTGTGCTGCAGTATTGGAGTGTCCGTAATTGAGGATGTGCTTCACTATAGGAGTGTCAGTAATTGAGCGTTTGCTGCACTATTTGAGTGTCAGTAATTGAGGGTGTGTTGCATTATTGGAGTGCCAGAAATTGAGGGAGTGCTGTTTTATTGGAGTGTCAGTAATTGAGTGTGTGCGGAAATATTGGGGTGTAAGTAATTGACGGTGCGCTGCCCCATTGGAATGTCAGTAACTGAGTGTGTGCTGCACAATTGGATTGTCAGTAATTAAGGGTGTGCTGCACTATTGGAGTGTCAGTAATTGAGGGTGTGCTGCACTTTTGGAGTGTCAGTAATTGAGGTTGCAATGTACTATTGGAGTGTCAGTCTTTGAGGGTGTGCTGCACTATTGGTGTGTCAGTAATTGAGGGTCTGCTGCAATTTAGGAGTGTCAGTAATTGAGGGTGTGCTGCACTATTGGAGTGTCAGTAATGGATGGTGTGCTGCACTATTGCTTGTGTCTATATTTGAGGGTCTGCTGCACTTTTGGCCTGGCTGTAATTGAGAGTGCGCTGCACTATTGGATTGTCTGTAATTGAACGTGTGCTGAAATATTAGTGTGTCAGTAATTGAGGGTGTGCTGCTATATGGGAGTGTCAGTAATTGAGGGTGTGCTGCACTATTGGTGTTTCAGAAATTGAGGGAGTGCTGTACTAATGTAGTGTCAGTAATTGAGTGTGTGCTGCACTTTTGGAGTGTCAGTAATTGAGGGTGTGCTGCACTTTTGTAGTGTTAGTAATTGAGGGTGTGCTGCGCTATAGGAGTGTCAGTAAATGAGGGAGTGCTGCACTGTTGGAGCGTCAGTAATTGAGGGTGTGCTGTACTATTGGAGTGTCAGTAATTGAGGGTGTGCTGCACTATTGGAGAGTGAGTAATTGAGGGTGTGCTGCACTGTTGGACTGTCAGTAATTGAGGGTGCGCTGCACTATTAGACTGCAAGTAATTGAGGGTGTGCTGCAATATTGGTGTGTCAGTAATTGAGGTTGTGCTGCACTATTGGAGTGTCAGTAATTGAGGATGTGCTGCACTATAGGAGTGTCAGTAATTGAGGGTTTGCTGCACTATTTGAGTGTCAGTAATTGAGGGTGTGCTGTACTATTGGAGTGTCAGTAATTGAGGCTGTGCTGCACTATTGGACTGTCAGTAATTGAGGGTGTGCTGCACTATTGGAGTGTCAGTAATTGAGGGCGTGCTGCTCTATTGGATTGTCAGTAATTGAGGGTGTGCTGCACTATTGGAGTGTCAGTAATTGAGGGTGTGCTGTACTATTGGAGTGTCAGTAATTGAGGGTGTGCTGCACAATTGGAGTGTCAGTAATTGAGGCTGTGCTGCACTATTGGAGTTTCAGTAATTGAGGGTTTGCTGCACTATAGGAGTGTCAGTAATTGAGGGTGTGCTGCACTATTGGACTGTCAGTAATTGAGGGTGTGCTGCAATATTGGTGTGTCAGTAATTGAGGGTGTGCTGCACTATTGGAGTGTCAGTAATTGAGGATGTGCTGCACTACTGGACTGTCAATAATTGAGGCTGTGCTGCACTATTTGACTGTCAGTAATTGAGGGTGTGCTGCACTATTGGACTGTGAGTAATTGAGGGTGTGCTGCACTATTGGACTGTCAGTAATTGAGGGTGTGCTGCAATATTGGTGTGTCAGTAATTGAGGGTGTGCTGCAGTATTCGAGTGTCAGTAATTGAGGATGTGCTTCACTATAGGAGTGTCAGTAATTGAGTGTTTGCTGCACTATTTGAGTGTCAGTAAGTGAGGGTGTGTTGCACAATTGGAGTGTCAGTAATTGAGTTTGTGCGGAACTATTGGGGTGTAAGTAATTGAGGGTGCGCTGCCCTATTGGAATGTCAGTAACTGAGTTTGTGCTGCACAATTGGATTGTCAGTAATTGAGGTTGCAATGTACTATTGGAGTGGCAGTCCATGAGGGTGAGCTGCACTATTGGTGTGTCAGTAATTGAATGTGTGTTGCACTATTGCAGTGTCAGTAATGGAGGCTCTGCTGCACTATTGGTGTGTCAGTAATGGAGGGTGTGCTGCACTATTGGAGTGTCAGTAATTGAGGGTGTGCTGCACTATTGCAGTGTCAGAAATGGAGGGTGTGCTACACTATTGGAGTGTCAGTAATTGAGGGTGTGCTACAATATTGGAGTGTCAGTAATTGAGGGTTTGCAGCGCTATTGGAGTGTCAGTAATTGAGGGCGTGCTGCACTATTGGAGTGTCAGTAATTGAGGGTGTGCTGCGCTATAGGAGTGTCAGTAATTGAGGCTGTGCTGCACTTTTGGAGTGTCAGTAATTGAGGGTGTGCTGCACTATTGTAGTGTCAGTAATTGAGGGTGTGCTGCGCTATAGGAGTGTCAGTAAATGAGGGAGTGCTGCACTGTTGGAGTGTCAGTAATTGAGGATGTGCTGCACTATTGGTCTGTCACTAATTGAGGCTGTGCTGCACTATTTGACTGTCAGTAATTGAGGGTGTGCTGCACTGTTGGACTGTCAGTAATTGAGGGTGTGCTGCACTATTAGACTGTAAGTAATTGAGTGTGTGCTGCAATATTGGTGTGCCAGTAATTGAGGGTGCGCTGCACTATTGGAGTGTCAGTAATTGAGGATGTGCTGCACTATAGGAATGTCAATAATTGAGGGTTTGCTGCACTATTTGAGTGTCAGTAATTGAGGGTGTGCTGCACTATTGGAGTGTAAGTTATTGAGGGTGTGCTGCACTATTGGAGTGCCAGTAATTGAGCGTGCGCTGCCCTATTGGAATGTCAGTAACTGAGGGTGTGCTGCCCAATTGGAGTGTTAGTAATTGAGGGTGGGCTGCACTATTGGAGTGTCAGTAATTGAGGCTGTGCCGCACTATAGGAGTGTCAGTAACTGAGGGTGTGCTGCACTAGTGAAGTGTCAGTTATTGAGGGTGTGCTGCACTATTGGGGTGTCAGTTATTGAGGGTGTGCTGCGCAATTGGAGTGTCAGTGATTGAGGGTTTTCTGCACTATTGGAGTGTCAGTAATTGAGGGTGTGCTGCACTATTGGAGTGTCAGTAATTGAGTTTGCAATGTACTATTGGAGTGTCAGAAATTGAGGGTGTGCTGCAATATTGGAGTGTCAGTAATTGAGTGTGTGCTGCAGTATAGGCGTGTCAGTAATGGAGGGAGTGCTGCACTATTGGAGTGTCACAATTGAGGGTGTGCTGCACTATTGGGGCGTCAGTAATTGAGGGTGTGCTGTACTATTGGAGTGTCAGTAATTGAGGGTGCGCTGCACTATTGGAATGTCAGTAATTGAGGGTGCATTGCACTATTGGAGCGTCAGTAATTGAGGGTGTTCTGTACTATTGGAGTGTCAGTAATTGAGGGTGTGCTGCACAATTGGACTGTCAGTAATTGAGGGTATGCTGCACTATTGGAGTGTCAGTAATTGAGGGTGTGCTGCACTATTGGAGTGTCAGTAATTGAGGCTGTGCTGCACTATTGGAGCGTCAGTAATTGAGGGTGTGCTGCACTATTGGTGTGTCAGTAATTGAGGGTGTGCTGCACTATTGGAGTGTCAGTAATTGAGGGTGTGCTGCACTATTGGAGTTTCACTAATTGAGGGTGTGCTGCACTATTGGAGTGTCAGTAATTGAGGGTGCGCTGCACTAAAGGAGTGTCAGTAATTGAGGTTGAGCTGCACTATTGGAGTACAGTAATGGAGGGTGTGCTGCATTATTGGAGTGTCAGTAATTGAGGCTGTGCTGCACTGTAGGAGTGTCAGTAACTGAGGGTGTGCTGCACTACTGAAGTGTCAGTTATTGAGGGTGTGCTGCACTATTGTGGTGTCAGTTATTGAGGGTGTGCTGCGCAATTGGAGTGTCAGTGATTGAGGGCTTTCTGCACTATTGGAGTGTCAGTACTTGAGGGTGTGATGCACTATTGGAGTGTCAGTAATTGAGGTTGCAATGTACTATTGGAGTGTCAGTCCTTGAGGGTGTGCTGCACTATTGGTGTGTCAGTAATTGAGGGTGTGCTGCACTATTGGAGTGTCAGTAATGGATGGTGTGCTGCAAAATTGCAGTGTCTATATTTGAGGGTCTGCTGCACTTTTGGACTGGCAGTAATTGAGAGTGCGCTCCACTATTGTAGTGTCAGTAATTGAGGGTGTGCTGCACTATTGGTGTGTCAGAAATTGAGGGAGTGCTGTACTAATGTAGTGTCAGTAATTGAGTGTGTGCTGCACTTTTGGAGTGTCAGTAATTGAGGTTGTGCTGCACTATTGGAGTGTCAGTAATTGAGGATGTGCAGCACTATTGGAGTGTCAGTAATTGAGGGTGTGATGCACTATTGGAGTGTCAGTAATTGAGGGTGTGCTGTATTATTGGAGTGTAAGTAATTGAGGGTGTGCTGCAATATTGGAGTGTCAGTAATTGAGGGTGTGCTGCACTATTGGAGTGTCAGTAATTGAGGGTGTGCTGCACTATTGGAGTGTCAGTAATTGAGGATGTGCTGCACTATTGGAGTGTCAGTAATTGAGGGTGAGCTGCACTTTTGGAGGGTCAGTAAATGAGGGTGAGCTGCTCTCTTGGAGTGTCAGTAAATGAGGGAGTGCTGCACTATTGTAGTGTAAGTAATTGAGGTTTTGCTGCACTATTGGAATGTCAGTAATTGAGGGTGTGCTGTTCTATTGTTGTGTCAGTAATTGAGTGTGTGCTGCACTATTGGAGTGTCAGTAATTGAGTGTGCGATGCACTACTGGAGTGTCGGTAATTGAGTGTGAGCTGCACTATTGCAGTGTCAGTAATTGAGTGAGTGCTGTTCTATTGGTGTGTCAGTAATTGAGTGTGTGCTGAACTATTGGAGTGTCAGTAATTGAGGGTGAGCAGCACTATTGGAGTGTCAGGAATTGAGGGTGTGCTGCACTATAGGCATGTCAGTAATTGAGGCTGTGCTAAACTATTGGTGTGTCAGCAATTGAGGTAGTGCTGCACTATTGGAGTATCAGTAATTGAGGGTGTGCTGCACTACTGTAGTGTCAGTAATTGAGGGTGTGCTGCACTACTGGAGTGTCAGTTATTGAGGGTGTGCTGCACTATTGGAGTGTCAGTAATTGAGGGTGTGCTGCACTATTGGAGTGTCAGTGATTGAGGGTTTTCTGCACTATTGGAGTGTCAGTAATTGAGAGTGTGCTGCAATATTGGAGTGTCAGTAATTGAGGGTGTGCTGCACTATTGGAGTGTCAGTAATTGAGGGTGTTCTGCACTATTGGAGTGTCAGTAATTCAGTTTGCAATGTACTATGGGAGTGTCAGTAATTGAGGGTGTGCTGCTCTATTGGAGTGTCAGTGAATGAGGGTGAGCTGCTCTCTTGGACTGTCAGTAAATGAGGGAGTGCTGCACTATTGTAGTGTAAGTAATTGAGGTTTTGCTGCACTATTGGAATGTCAGTAATTGAGGTTGTGATGTTCTATTTGGGTGTCAGTAATTGAGGGAGTGCTGCACTAATGGAGTGTCTGTAATTGAGTGTGTGCTGCACTACTGGAGTGCCAGTAATTGAGTGTGTGCTGCACTATTGCAGTGTCAGTAATTGAGTGAGTGCTGTTCTATTGGAGTGTCAGTATTTGAGTGTGCGCTGCACTATTGGAGTGTCAGTAATTGAGTGTGCGCTGCACTACTGGAGTGTCAGTAATTGAGGGTGTGCTGCACTATTGGAGTGTCAGTAATTGAGGGTGTTCTGCACTATTGGAGTGTCAGTAATTGAGGATGTGCAGCACTATTGGAGTGTCAGTAATTGAGGGAGTGCAGCACTATTGGAGTGTCAGTAATTGAGGGAGTGCTGCACTATTGGAATGTCAGTAATTGAGGATGTGCAGCACTATTGGAGTGTCAGTAATTGAGGGAGTGCTGCACTATTGGAGTGTCAGTAATTGAGGGTGTGCTGCACTATTGGATTTTCAGTAATTTAGGGTGTGTTGCACTATAGGACTGTCAGTAATTGAGGGTGTGCTGCACTACTGAAGTGTCAGTTATTGAGGGTGTGCTGCACTATTGGAGTGTCAGTAATTGAGGTTGTGCTGCACTATTGGATTTTCAGCAATTTAGGGTGTGTTGCACTATAGGACTGTCAGTAATTGAGGGTGTGCTGCACTACTGAAGTGTCAGTTATTGAGGGTGTGCTGCGCTATTGGAGTGTCAGTGATTGAGGCTTTTCTGCACTATTGGAGTGTCAGTAATTGAGTTTGCAATGTACAATTGGAGTGTCAGTAATTGAGGGTGTGCTGCAATATTGGAGTGTCAGTAAAAAGGGTGTGCTGCACTATTGGAGTGTCAGTAATTGAGGGTGTGCTGCACTATTGGAGTGTCAGTAATTGAGGGTGTGCTGCACTATTGGAGTGTCAGTAATTGAGGGTGTGCTGCACTATTGGAGTGTCAGTAATTGATGATGTGCTGCACTATAGGAGTGTCAGTAATTGAGGGTTTGCTGCACTATTTGAGTGTCAGTAATTGAGGGTGTGTTGCATTATTGGAGTGCCAGAAATTGAGGGAGTGCTGTACTATTGGAGTGTCAGTAATTGATTGTGTGCGGAACAATTGGATTGTCAGTAATTGAGGGTGTGCTGCACTATTGGAGTGTCAGTAATTGAGGGTGTGCTGCACTATTGGAGTGTCAGTAATTGAGGGTGAGCAGCACTATTGGAGTGTCAGTAATTGAGGGTGAGCAGCACTATTGGAGTGTCAGGAATTGAGGGTGTGCTGCACTATAGGCATGTCAGTAATTGAGGGTATGCTAAACTATTGGTGTGTCAGCAATTGAGGTTGTGCTGCACTATTGGAGTGTCAGTGATTGAGGGTTTTCTGCACTATTGGAGTGTCAGTAATTCAGTTTGCAATGTACTATGGGAGTGTCAGTAATTGAGGGTGAGCTGCTCTTTTGGAGTGTCAGTAAATGAGGGTGAGCTGCTCTCTTGGAGTGTCAGTAAATGAGGGAGTGCTGCACTATTGTAGTGTAAGTAATTGAGGTTTTGCTGCACTATTGGAGTGTCAGTAATTGAGGGTGTGCTGTTCTATTGGTGTGTCAGTAATTGAGTGTGTGCTGCACTATTGCAGTGTCAGTAATTGAGGGAGCGCTGTTCTATTGGTGTGTCAGTAATTGAGTGTGCGCTGCACTACTGGAGTGTCAGTAATTGAGTGTGAGCTGCACTATTGCAGTGTCAGTAATTGAGTGAGTGCTGTTCTATTGGTGTGTCAGTAATTGAGTGTGCGCTGCACTACTGGAGTGTCAGTAATTGAGGGTGTGCTGCACTACTGGAGTGTCAGTTAATTAGGGTGTTCTGAAATATTGGAGTGTCAGTAATTGAGGATGTGCAGCACTATTGGAGTGTCAGTAATTGAGGGAGTGCTGCACTATTGGAGTGTCAGTAATTGAGTGTGTGCTGCACTATTGGAGTGTCAGTAATTGAGGGTGAGCAGCACTATTGGAGTGTCAGTAATTGAGGGTGTGCTGCACTATAGGAGTGTCAGGAATTCAGGGTGTGCTGCACTACTGAAGTGTCAGTTATTGAGTGTGTGCTGCACTATTGGAGTGTCAGTAATTGAGGGTGTGCTGCGCTATTGGAGTGTCAGTGATTGAGGGTTTTCTGCACTATTGGAGTGTCAGTAATTGAGTTTGCAATGTACAATTGGAGTGTCAGTAATTGAGGGTGTGCTGCAATATTGGAGTGTCAGTAAAAAGGGTGTGCTGCACTATTGGATTGTCAGTAGTTGAGGGTGTGCTGTACTATTGGAGTGACAGTAATTGAGGGTGCGCTGCACTATTGGAATGTCAGTAATTGAGGGTTCGCTACACTATTGGAGCGTCAGTAATTGAGGGAGTGCTGCACTATTGGAGTGTCAGTAATTGAGGGTGTGCTGCACTATTGGAGCGTCAGTAATTGAGGGTGTGCTGCACTATTGGAGTGTCAGTAATTGAGGGTGTGCTCCACTATTGGAGTGTCAGTAATTGGGGGTGTGCTGCACTATTGCAGTGTCAGTAATTGAGGGTGTGCTGCACTATTGGAGCCTCAGTAATTGAGGGTGTGCTGCACTATTGGTGTGTCAGTAATTGAGGGTGTGCTGCACTATTGGAGTGTCAGTAATTGAGGTTGTGCTGCACTATTGGAGTGCCAGTAATTGAGGGTGTGCTGCACTATTGGAGTGTCAGTAATTGAGGGTGTGCTGCACTATTGGAGTGTCAGTAATTCAGGGTGTGCTGCACTATTGGAGTGTCAGTAATTGAGGGTGTGCTGCACTATTGGAGTGTCAGTAATTGAGGGTGAGCAGCACTATTGGAGTGTCAGTAATTGAGGGTGAGCAGCACTATTGGAGTGTCAGGAATTGAGGGTGTGCTGCACTATAGGCATGTCAGTAATTGAGGGTGTGCTAAACTATTGGTGTGTCAGCAATTGAGGTTGTGCTGCACTATTGGAGTGTCAGTGATTGAGGGTTTTCTGCACTATTGGAGTGTCAGTAATTCAGTTTGCAATGTACTATGGGAGTGTCAGTAATTGAGGGTGAGCTGCTCTTTTGGAGTGTCAGTAAATGAGGGTGCGCTGCTCTCTTGGAGTGTCAGTAAATGAGGGAGTGCTGCACTATTGTAGTGTAAGTAATTGAGGTTTTGCTGCACTATTGGAGTGTCAGTAATTGAGGGTGTGCTGTTCTATTGGTGTGTCAGTAATTGAGTGTGTGCTGCACTATTGCAGTGTCAGTAATTGAGGGAGCGCTGTTCTATTGGTGTGTCAGTAATTGAGTGTGCGCTGCACTACTGGAGTGTCAGTAATTGAGTGTGAGCTGCACTATTGCAGTGTCAGTAATTGAGTGAGTGCTGTTCTATTGGTGTGTCAGTAATTGAGTGTGCGCTGCACTACTGGAGTGTCAGTAATTGAGGGTGTGCTGCACTACTGGAGTGTCAGTTAATTAGGGTGTTCTGAAATATTGGAGTGTCAGTAATTGAGGATGTGCAGCACTATTGGAGTGTCAGTAATTGAGGGAGTGCTGCACTATTGGAGTGTCAGTAATTGAGGGTGTGCTGCACTATTGGAGTGTCAGTAATTGAGGGTGAGCAGCACTATTGGAGTGTCAGTAATTGAGGGTGTGCTGCACTATAGGAGTGTCAGGAATTGAGGGTGTGCTGCACTACTGAAGTGTCAGTTATTGAGTGTGTGCTGCACTATTGGAGTGTCAGTAATTGAGGGTGTGCTGCGCTATTGGAGTGTCAGTGATTGAGGGTTTTCTGCACTATTGGAGTGTCAGTAATTGAGTTTGCAATGTACAATTGGAGTGTCAGTAATTGAGGGTGTGCTGCAATATTGGAGTGTCAGTAAAAAGGGTGTGCTGCACTATTGGATTGTCAGTAGTTGAGGGTGTGCTGTACTATTGGAGTGACAGTAATTGAGGGTGCGCTGCACTATTGGAATGTCAGTAATTGAGGGTTCGCTACACTATTGGAGCGTCAGTAATTGAGGGTGTGCTGCACTATTGGAGTGTCAGTAATTGAGGGTGTGCTGCACTATTGGAGCGTCAGTAATTGAGGGTGTGCTGCACTATTGGAGTGTCAGTAATTGAGGGTGTGCTCCACTATTGGAGTGTCAGTAATTGGGGGTGTGCTGCACTATTGCAGTGTCAGTAATTGAGGGTGTGCTGCACTATTGGAGCCTCAGTAATTGAGGGTGTGCTGCACTATTGGTGTGTCAGTAATTGAGGGTGTGCTGCACTATTGGAGTGTCAGTAATTGAGGTTGTGCTGCACTATTGGAGTGCCAGTAATTGAGGGTGTGCTGCACTATTGGAGTGTCAGTAATTGAGGGTGTGCTGCACTATTGGAGTGTCAGTAATTCAGGGTGTGCTGCACTTTTGGAGTGTCAGTAATTGAGGGTGTGCTGCACTATTGGAGTGTCAGTAATTGAGGGTGAACTGCACTATTGCAGTGTCAGTAATTGATGTTGAAATGTACTATTGGAGTGACAGTAACTGAGGGTGTGCTGCAATATTGGCGTGTCTGTAGTTGAGGGTGTGCTGCACATTTCGTGTCTCAGTAGTTGAGGGTGACCTGCACTATTGGAGTGTGAGTAATTGAGGGTGTGCTGCACTATTGGCTTTTCAGTAATTAAGGGTGTGCTGCACTATTGTGGTGTCAGTAATTGAGGGTGCGCTGCAAATTTGGTGTGTCAGTAGTTGAGGGTGTACTGCACTATTGGAGTGTCTGTAATTGAGGGTGTGCTGCAATCTTGGAGTGTCAGTAATTGAGGTTCAGCTGCACTATTTGAGTGTCAGTAAATGAGGATGTGCTGCACTATTGCAGTGTTAGTAATTGAGGGTGTGCTGCAATATTGGTGTGTCAGTAATTGAGGGTGTGCTGCACTATGGGAGTGCCAGTAATTGAGGGTGTGCTGCACAATTGGAGTGTTAGTAATTGAGGGTGTGCTGCTTATGGGAGTGTCAGTAATTAACGGTGTGCTGCACTATTGGTGGGTCAGAAATTGAGGGAGTGCTGTACTAATGTAGTGTCAGTAATTGAGTGTGTGCTGCACTTTTGGTGTGTCAGTAATTGAGGGTGTGCTGCACTATTGTAGTGTCAGTAATTGAGGGTGTGCTGCGCTATAGGAGTGTCAGTAATTGAGGGAGTGCTGCACTGTTGGAGTTTCAGTAATTGAGGGTGAGCTGCACTATTGGAGTGTCAGTAATTGAGGGAGTGCTGCACTGTTGGAGTGTCAGTAATTGAGGGATTGCTGTACTATTGGAGTGTCAGTAATTGAGGATGTGCTGCACTATTGGACTGTCACTAATTGAGGGTGTGCTGCACTATTTGACTGTCAGTAATTGAGGGTGTGCTGCACTATTGGACTGTCCGTAATTGAGGGTGTGCTGCACTATTGGACTGTCAGAAATTGAGGGTGTGCTGCAATATTGGTGTGTCAGTAATTGAGGGTGTGCTGCACTATTGGAGTGTCAGTAATTGAGGATGTGCTGCACTATAGGAGTGTCAGTAATTGGGGGTTTGCTGCACTATTTGAGTGTCAATAATTGAGGGTGTGTTGCATTATTGGAGTGCCAGAAATTGAGGGAGTGCCTTAGTATTGGAGTGTCAGTAATTGAGTGTGTGCGGAACTATTGGGGAGTAAGTAATTGAGGGTGCGCTGCCTTATTGGAATGTCAGTAACTGAGGGTGTGCTGCACAATTGCAGTGTCAGTAATTGAGGGTGTGCTGCACTATTGGAGCCTCAGTAATTGAGGGTGTGCTGCACTATTGGTGTGTCAGTAATTGAGGGTGTGCTGCACTATTGGAGTGTCAGTAATTGAGGTTGTGCTGCACTATTGGAGTGCCAGTAATTGAGGGTGTGCTGCACTATTGGGTGTCAGTAATTGAGGGTGTGCTGCACTATTGGAGTGTCAGTAATTCAGGGTGTGCTGCACTATTGGAGTGTCAGTAATTGAGGGTGTGCTGCACTATTGGAGTGTCAGTAATTGAGGGTGAACTGCACTATTGCAGTGTCAGTAATTGATGTTGAAATGTACTATTGGAGTGACAGTAACTGAGGGTGTGCTGCAATATTGGCGTGTCTGTAGTTGAGTGTGTGCTGCACATTTCGTGTCTCAGTAGTTGAGGGTGACCTGCACTATTGGAGTGTGAGTAATTGAGGGTGTGCTGCACTATTGGCTTTTCAGTAATTAAGGGTGTGCTGCACTATTGTGGTGTCAGTAATTGAGGGTGCGCTGCAAATTTGGTGTGTCAGTAGTTGAGGGTGTACTGCACTATTGGAGTGTCTGTAATTGAGGGTGTGCTGCAATCTTGGAGTGTCAGTAATTGAGGTTCAGCTGCACTATTTGAGTGTCAGTAATTGAGGATGTGCTGCACTATTGCAGTGTTAGTAATTGAGGGTGTGCTGCAATATTGGTGTGTCAGTAATTGAGGGTGTGCTGCACTATGGGAGTGCCAGTAATTGAGGGTGTGCTGCACAATTGGAGTGTCAGTAATTGAGGGTGTGCTGCTTATGGGAGTGTCAGTAATTAACGGTGTGCTGCACTATTGGTGGGTCAGAAATTGAGGGAGTGCTGTACTAATGTAGTGTCAGTAATTGAGTGTGTGCTGCACTTTTGGTGTGTCAGTAATTGAGGGTGTGCTGCACTATTGTAGTGTCAGTAATTGAGGGTGTGCTGCGCTATAGGAGTGTCAGTAATTGAGGGAGTGCTGCACTGTTGGAGTGTCAGTAATTGCGGGTGAGCTGCACTATTGGAGTGTCAGTAATTGAGGGAGTGCTGCACTGTTGGAGTGTCAGTAATTGAGGGATTGCTGTACTATTGGAGTGTCAGTAATTGAGGATGTGCTGCACTATTGGACTGTCACTAATTGAGGGTGTGCTGCACTATTTGACTGTCAGTAATTGAGGGTGTGCTGCACTATTGGACTGTCCGTAATTGAGGGTGTGCTGCACTATTGGACTGTCAGAAATTGAGGGTGTGCTGCAATATTGGTGTGTCAGTAATTGAGGGTGTGCTGCACTATTGGAGTGTCAGTAATTGAGGATGTGCTGCACTATAGGAGTGTCAGTAATTGGGGGTTTGCTGCACTATTTGAGTGTCAATAATTGAGGGTGTGTTGCATTATTGGAGTGCCAGAAATTGAGGGAGTGCCTTAGTATTGGAGTGTCAGTAATTGAGTGTGTGCGGAACTATTGGGGAGTAAGTAATTGAGGGTGCGCTGCCTTATTGGAATGTCAGTAACTGAGGGTGTGCTGCACAATTGGATTGTCAGTAATTGAGGGTGTGCTGCACTATTGGAGTGTTAGTAATTGAGATTGGCTGCACAATTGGATTGTCAGTAATTGAGGGTGTGCTGCACTAAAGGAGTGTCAGTAATTGAGGGTGTGCTGCGCTATTGGAGTGTCAGTAATTGAGTGTGTGGTGCACTATTTCAGTATCAGTAATTGTGTGTGTGCTGAGCTATTGGAGTATCAGTAATTGAGGGTGTGCTGTACTATTGGAGTGTCAGTAATTGAGGTTGGGCTGCACTATTGGAGTGTCAGTAATTGAGTGTGTGCTGCACTATTGGAGTGTCAGTAATTGAGGGTGTGCTGCACTATTGGAGTGTCAGTAATTGAGGTTGGGCTGCACTATTGGAGTGTCAGTAATTGAGGGTGTGCTGCACTATTGATGTGTCAGTAATTGAGTGTGTTTTGCACTATTGGAATGTCAGTAATTGAGTGTGTGATTTGCTATTGGAGTGTCAGTAATGGAGGGTGTGCTGTACTATTGGATTGTCAATAATTGAGGGTGTGCTGCAATATTGGAGTGTCAGTAATTGAGGGTGTGCTGCACTATTGGAGTTTCAGTAATTGAGGGTGTGCTGCAATATTGGAGTGTCAGTAATTGAGGGTGTGCTGCACTATTGGAGTTTCAGTAATTGAGGGTGTGCTGCACTATTGGAGTGTCAGTAATTGAGGGTGTGCAGCACTATTGGAGTGTCAGTAATTGAGGCTGTGCGGCACAATTGAAATTTCAGTAATTGAGTGTGCGCTGCTCTATTGGAGTGTCAGTAATTGAGGGTGTGCTGCACTATTGAAGTTTCAGTAATTGACGGTGTGCTGCACTATTGGAGTGTCAGTAATTGAGGCTGAGCTGCACTATTGGAGTGTCAGTAATTGAGGGTGTGCTGCACTTTTGGAGTGACAGTAATTGGGGGTTTGCTGCACCATTGTAGTGTCAGTAATTGAGGGTGTGCTGCACTATTGGAGTATCAGTAATTGAGGGTGTGCTGCACTATTGGAGTGTCAGTAATTGAGGGTGTGCTGCAGTGTTAGAGAGTCAGAAATTGAGTGGGTTCTGCACTATTGGATTGTCAGTAATTCATGGTTTGCTGATGTTTGGAGTGTCAGCAATTGAGGGTGTCTTGCCCTCTTCGTGTGTCAGTATTTGCTGGTGTGCCGCACTATTGGAGTATCAGCAATTGAGGGTGTGATGCACTATTGGAGATGAGTAATTGAGGGTGTGCTACACTATTGGAGTGTCAGTAATTGAGGGTGTGCTGCACTATTGGAGTGTCACTAATTGAGGGTGTGCTGCACATTTTGAGTGTCAGTAATTGAGGGTGCGCTGCAATTTTGTAGTGTCAGTAATTGAGGGTGTGCTGCACTATAGGAGTGTCAGTAATTGAGGGTGTGCTGCACTATTCTAGTGTCAGTAATGGAGGGTGTGCTGCACTATTGGAGTGTCAGTAATTGAGGGTATGCTGCACTATAGGATTGTCAGTAATTGAGGGTGTGCTGCAATATTGGAGTGTCAGTAATTGAGGGTGAGCTGCACTATTGTAGTGCCCGTAATTGCGGGTGTGCTGCACTACTGGAGAGTCAGAAATTGAGGGTGCGCTGCACTATTGGAGTGTCAGTAATTGAGGGTGTGCTGCAGTATTGTGTTGTCAGTAATTGAGGGTGAGCTGCACTATTGGAGTGAGTATTTGTGTGTGCGCTACACTATTGGAGTGACAGTAATTGAGGGTGTGCTGCACTATTGGAGTGTCAGTAATTGAGGGTGTGCTGCACTATTGGAGTGTCAATAATTGATCGTGTGCTGCACTATTGGAGTGTCAGTAATTGAGGGTGTGCTGCACTATTGGAGTGTCAGTAATTGAGTGTGTGCTGCACTATTGGAGTGTCAGTAATTGAGGGTGTGCTGCACTATTGGTGTGTCAGTAATTGAGGGTGTGCAGCACTATTGGAGTGTAAGTAATTGAGCTTGTGCTGCACCATTCGAGTGTCAGTAATTGAGGGTGTCCTGCACTACTGATGTGTCAGTAATTTAGGCTCTGCCTCACAATTGGAGTGTCAGTATTTGAGTGTGCGCTGCACTATTTGAGTGTCAGTAATTGTTGGTATGCTGCGCTAATGGAGTGTCAGTAATTGAGGCTGTGCTGCACTATTGATGTTTCAATAATTGAGTGTGTGCTGCAATATTGGAGTGTCAGTAATTGAGGCTGTGCTGCACTATTGGAGGGTCTGTAATTGAGGCTCTGCTGCACAATTGGAGTGTCAGTAATTGAGGGTGTGCTGCGCTATTGGTTTGACAGTAATTGATGTTGTGCTGCAATATTGGAGTAACTGTAATTGAGGGTGTACTGCACTACTGGAGTGTCAGTTTTTGAGGGTGTCCAACACCTTTGGAGTTTCAGTAATTGACGTGTGCTACATTATTGGAGTGTCAGTAATTGAGGCTATGCTGCAATTTTGGAGTGTCATTAATTGAGGGTGTGCTGCACTATTGGAGTGTCAGTAATTGAGGGTGCGCTGCAATATTGGTGTGTCAGTAATTACGGGTGTGCTGCACTATTGGAGTGTCAGTAATTGAGTGTGTGCTGCTCTATTGGAGTGTCAGTAATTGAGGCTGAGCTGCACTATTGAGTGTCAGTAATTGAGGGTGTGCTGCACTATTGGATTGTCAGTAATTGAGTTTGCAATGTACAATTGGAGTGTCAGTAATTGAGGGTGTGCTGCAATATTGGAGTGTCAGTAAAAAGGATGTGCTGCACTATTGGAGTGTCAGTAATTGAGGGTGCGCTGCAATATTGGAATGTCAGTAATTGAGGGTGCGCTGCACTATAGGAGCGTCAGTAATTGAGGGTGTGCTGCACTATTGGTTTGTCAGTAATTGAGGTTGTGC
The DNA here is from genome assembly GCA_026770705.1 of Isurus oxyrinchus. Classification (NCBI taxonomy): domain Eukaryota; kingdom Metazoa; phylum Chordata; class Chondrichthyes; order Lamniformes; family Lamnidae; genus Isurus; species Isurus oxyrinchus. The sequence goes on along the minus strand of JANJGN010000103.1, from coordinate 864,857 downwards.
TGCACTATTGGAGCGTCAGTAATTGAGGGTGTGCTGCACTATTGGAGTGTCAGTAATTGAGGGAGTGCTGCACTATTGGAGTGTCAGTAATTGAGGGCGTGCTGCACTATTGGAGTGTCAGTAATTCAGGGTGTGCTGCACTATTGGAGTGTCAGTAATTGAGGGTGTGCTGCACTATTGGAGTGTCAGTAATTGAGGGTGTGCTGCACTATTGCAGTGTCAGTAATTGATGTTGAAATGTGCTATTGGAGTGACAGTAATTGAGGGTGTGCTGCAATATTGGCGTGTCTGTGTAGAGGGTGTGCTGCACATTTTGTGTCTCAGTAGTTGAGGGTGACCTGCATTATTGGTGTGTGAGTAATTGAGGGTGTGCCGTACTACTGGAGTGTCAGTTTTTGAGGGTGTGCTGCACTATTGGAGTGTCAGTAATTGAGGGTGTGCTGCACTATTGGAGTGTCAGTAATTGAGGGTGTGCTGAACTATTGGAGTGTCAGTAATGGAGGGTGTGCTGCACTTTTGAGTGTCACTAATTGAGGGTGTGATGCACTATTGGAGTGTCAGTAATTGAGGGTGTGGTGCACTAATTCAGTGTCAGTAATTATGTGTGTGCTGCGCTTTTGGAGTGTCAGTAATTGAGGGTGTGCTGTAATATTGGAGTGTCAGAATTGAGAGTGTGCTGCCCTATTGGAGTGTCATTAATTGAGCTTGTGCTGCACTATTGGAGTGTCAGTAATTGAGGGTGAGCTGCACTATTGGAGTGTCAGTAATTGAGGATGTGCTGCACTATTGGAGTGTCAGTAATTGAGGGTGTGCTGCACTATTGCAGTGTCAGTAATGGAGGGTGTGCTGCACTGTTGTTGTGTCATTAATTGAGTGTGTGCTGCACTATTGGAGTGTCAGTAATTGAGTGTGTGATTCGCTATTGGAGTGTCAGTAATTGAGGGTGAGCAGCACGATTGGAGTGTCAGTAATTGAGGGTGTGCTGCACTATTGGAGTGTCAGTAATTGAGGGTGTGCTGCAATATTGAGTGTCAGTAATTGAGGGTGGGCTGCACTATTGGAGTGTCAGTAATTGAGGGTGTGCTGCACTATTGGAGTGTCAGTAATTGAGGCTGTGCTGCACAATTGGAGTGTCAGTAATTGAGGGTGTGCTGCACTATTGGAGTGTCAGTAATTGAGGTTGTGCTGCACAATTGGAGGGTCAGCAATTGAGGGTGTGCTATACTATTGGAGTGTCAGTAATTGAGGCTGTGCTGCACTCTTGGAGTGTCAGTAATTGAGGCTGTGCTGCACTATTGGAGTGTCAGTAATTGAGTCTGTGCTGCACAATTGGAGTGTCAGTAATTGAGGGTGTGCTGCACTATTGGAGTGTCAGTAATTGAGGGTGTGCTGCGCTATTGGAGTGTCAGTAATTGAGGGTGTGCTGCAATATTGGAGTGTCAGTAATTGAGGGTGTGCTGCAATATTGGAGTGTCAGTAAAAAGGGTGTGCTGCACTATTGGAGCGTCAGTAATTGAGGGTGTGCTGCACTATTGGAGTGTCAGTAATTGAGGTTGTGCTGCACTATTGGAGCGTCAGTAATTGAGGGTGTGCTGCACTATTGGAGTGTCAGTAATTGAGGGTGTGCTGCACTATTGGAGTGTCAGTAATTGAGGGCGTGCTGCACTATTGGAGTGTCAGGAATTCAGGGTGTGCTGCACTATTGGAGTGTCAGTAATTGAGGGTGTGCTGCACTATTGGAGTGTCAGTAATTGAGGATGTGCTGCACTATTGCAGTGTCAGTAATTGATGTTGAAATGTACTATTGGAGTGACAGTAATTGAGGGTGTGCTGCAATAGTGGCGTGTCTGTGTTTGAGGGTGTGCTGCACATTTCGTGTCTCAGTAGTTGAGGGTGACCTGCACTATTGGAGTGTGAGTAATTGAGGGTGTGCTGCACTATTGGCTTTTCAGTAATTAAGGGTGTGCTGCACTATTGGAGTGTCAGTAATTGAGGGTGCGCTGCACATTTGGTGTGTCAGTAGTTGAGGGTGCGCTGCACTATTGGAGTGTCTGTAATTGAGGGTGTGCTGCACTATGGGAGTGTCAGTAATTGAAGGTGTGCTGCACAATTGGAGTGTCAGTAATTGAGGGTGTGCTGCACTATTGGAGTGTCAGTAATTGAGGGTGTGCTGCACTATTGGTGTGTCAGAAATTGAGGGAGTGCTGTCCTAATGTAGTGTCAGTAATTGAGTGTGTGCTGCACTTTTGGAGTGTCAGTAATTGAGGTTGTGCTGCACTATTGTAGTGTCAGTAATTGAGGGTGTGCTGCGCTATAGGAGTGTCAGTAATTGAGGGAGTGCTGCACTCTTGGAGTGTCAGTAATTGAGGGAGTGCTGTACTATTGGAGTGTCAGTAATTGAGGGAGTGCTGCACTATTGGAGTGTCAGTAATTGAGGGAGTGCTGCACTATTGGAGTGTCAGTAATTGAGGGAGTGCTGTACTATTGGAGTGTCAGTAAATGAGGATGTGCTGCACTATTGGACTGTCACTAATTGAGGGTGTGCTGCACTATTTGACTGTCAGTAATTGAGGGTGTGCTGCACTATTGGACTGTCAGTAATTGAGGGTGTGCTGCACTATTGGACTGTCAGAAATTGAGGGTGTGCTGCACTATTGGAGTGTCAGTAATTGAGGGTGTGCTGCACTATTGGAGTGTCAGTAATTGAGGATGTGCTGCACTATAGGAGTGTCAGTAATTGAGGGTTTGCTGCACTTTTTGAGTGTCATTAATTGAGTGTGTGCTGCACTATTGGAGTGTCAGTAATTGAGTGTGTGATTCGCTACTGGAGTGTCAGTAATTGAGGCTGTGCTGCACTATTGGAGTGTCAGTAATTGAGTCTTTGCTGCACTATTGGACTGTCAGTAATTGAGGGCGTGCTGCACTATTGGAGTGTCAGTAATTGAGGGTGTGCTGCGCTATTGGAGTGTCAGTAATTGAGGGTGTGCTGCAATATTGGAGTGTCAGTAATTGAGGGTGTGCTGCAATATTGGAGTGTCAGTAAAAAGGGTGTGCTGCACTATTGGAGCGTCAGTAATTGAGGGTGTGCTGCACTATTGGAGTGTCAGTAATTGAGGTTGTGCTGCACTATTGGAGCGTCAGTAATTGAGGGTGTGCTGCACTATTGGAGTGTCAGTAATTGAGGGTGTGCTGCACTATTGGAGTGTCAGTAATTGAGGGCGTGCTGCACTATTGGAGTGTCAGGAATTCAGGGTGTGCTGCACTATTGGAGTGTCAGTAATTGAGGGTGTGCTGCACTATTGGAGTGTCAGTAATTGAGGGTGTGCTGCACTATTGCAGTGTCAGTAATTGATGTTGAAATGTACTATTGGAGTGACAGTAATTGAGGGTGTGCTGCAATAGTGGCGTGTCTGTGTTTGAGGGTGTGCTGCACATTTCGTGTCTCAGTAGTTGAGGGTGACCTGCACTATTGGAGTGTGAGTAATTGAGGGTGTGCTGCACTATTGGCTTTTCAGTAATTAAGGGTGTGCTGCACTATTGGAGTGTCAGTAATTGAGGGTGCGCTGCACATTTGGTGTGTCAGTAGTTGAGGGTGTGCTGCACTATTGGAGTGTCTGTAATTGAGGGTGTGCTGCACTATGGGATTGTCAGTAATTGAAGGTGTGCTGCACAATTGGAGTGTCAGTAATTGAGGGTGTGCTGCACTATTGGAGTGTCAGTAATTGAGGGTGTGCTGCACTATTGGTGTGTCAGAAATTGAGGGAGTGCTGTCCTAATGTAGTGTCAGTAATTGAGTGTGTGCTGCACTATTAGACTGTCACTAATTGAGGGTGTGCTGCACTATTTGACTGTCAGTAATTGAGGGTGTGCTGCACTATTGGACTGTCAGTAATTGAGGGTGTGCTGCAGTATTGGACTGTCAGAAATTGAGGGTGTGCTGCAATATTGGTGTGTCAGTGATTGAGGGTGTGCTGCACTATTGGAGTGTCAGTAATTGAGGATGTGCTGCACTATAGGAGTGTCAGTAATTGAGGGTTTGCTGCACTTTTTGAGTGTCATTAATTGAGTGTGTGCTGCACTATTGGAGTGTCAGTAATTGAGTGTGTGATTCGCTACTGGAGTGTCAGTAATTGAGGGTGTGCTGTACTATTGGAGTGTCAGTAATTGAGGGTGTGCTGCACTATTGGAGGGTCAATAATTGTGTGTGTGCAGCACTATTGGAGTTTCAGTAATTGTGGGTGTGCTGCACTATTTGGAGTGTCAGTAATTGAGGGTGTGCTGCACTATTGGAGTGTCTGTAATTGAGGGTGTGCTGCAATCTTGGAGTGTCAGTAATTGAGGGTGTGCTGCACTATTGGACTGTCAGTAATTGAGGGTGTTCTGCACTATTGGACTTCAGAAATTGAGGGTGTGCTGCAATATTGGTGTGTCAGTAATTGAGGATGTGCTGCACTATAGGAGTGTCAGTAATTGAGGGTTTGCTGCACTGTTGGAGTGTCAGTAATTGAGGGTGTGCTGCACTATTGGAGTGTCAGTAATTGAGGGAGTGCTGCACTGTTGGAGTGTCAGTAATTGAGGGAGTGCTGTACTATTGGAGTGTCAGTAAATTAGGATGTGCTGCACTATTGGACTGTCACTAATTGAGGGTGTGCTGCACTATTTGACTGTCAGGAATTGAGGGTGTGCTGCACTATTGGACTGTCAGTAATTGAGGGTGTGCTGCACTATTGGACTGTCAGAAATTGAGGGTGTGCTGCAATATTGGTGTGTCAGTAATTGAGGGTGTGCTGCACTATTGGAGTGTCAGTAATTGAGGATGTGCTGCACTATAGGAGTGTCAGTAATTGAGGGTTTGCTGCACTATTTGAGTGTCATTAATTGAGTGTGTGCTGCACTGTTGGAGTGTCAGTAATTGAGTGTGTGATTCGCTTCTGGAGTGTCAGTAATTGAGGGTGTGCTGTACTATTGGAGTGTCAGTAATTGAGGGTGTGCTGCACTATTGGAGGGTCAATAATTGTGTGCGTGCAGCACTATTGGAGTTTCAGTAATTGTGGGTGTGCTGCACTATTGGAGTGTCAGTAATTGAGGGTGTGCTGCAATATTGAGTGTCAGTAATGGAATGTGTGCTGCACTATTGGAGTGTCAGTAATTGAGGGTGTGCTGCACTATTGGAGTGTCAGTAATTGAGGCTGTGCTGCACAATTGGAGTGTCAGTAATTGATTGTGCGCTGCACTATTGGAGTGTCAGTAATTGTGGGTGTGCTGCACTATTGGAGCGTCAGGAATTGAGGCTGTGCTGCACTATTGAAGTTTCAGTAATTGAGGGTGTGACGCAATATTGGAGTGTCAGTAATTGAGGCTGTGCTGCACAATTGGAGTGTCAGTAATTGAGGCTGAGTTGCACTATTGGAGTGTCAGTAATTGAGGGTGTGCTGCACTATTCTACTGTCAGTATTTAATGGTGTAGTGCACTATTGGATTGTCAGTAATTGAGTGTGTGCTGCACTATTGGAGTGTCAGTAATTGTGGGTGTGCTGCACTACTGGAGTGTCAGTAATTGAGGGTGCGCTGCGCTATTGGAGTGTCAGTGATTGAGGGTGTGCTGCAATATTGAGTGTCAGTAATGGAATGTGTGCTGCACTATTGGAGTGTCAGTAATTGAGGGTGTGCTGCACTATTGGAGTGTCAGTAATTGAGGGTGTGCTCCACTATTGGAGTGTCAGTAATTGGTGGTGTGCTGCACTATTGGAGTGTCAGTAATTGAGGGTGTGCTGCACTATTGGTGTGTCAGTAATTGAGGGTGTGCTGCACTATTGGAGTGTCAGTAATTGAGGGTGTACTGCACTATTGGAGTCTCAGTAATTGAGGGTGTGCTGCACTATTGGAGTGTCAGTAATTGAGGTTGTGCTGCACTATTGGAGTGTCAGTAATTCAGGGTGTGCTGCACTTTTGGAGTGTCAGTAATTGAGGGTGTGCTGCACTATTGGAGTGTCTGTAATTGAGGGTGTGCTGCACTATTGCAGTCTCAGTAATTGATGTTGAAATGTACTATTGGAGTGACAGTAATTGAGGGTGTGCTGCAATATTGGCGTGTCTGTAGTTGAGGGTGTGCTGCACATTTCGTGTCTCAGTAGTTGAGGGTGACCTGCACTATTGGAGTGTGAGTAATTGAGGGTGTGCTGCACTATTGGCTTTTCAGTAATTAAGGGTGTGCGGCACTATTGGAGTGTCAGTAATTGAGGGTGCGCTGCACATTTGGTGTGTCAGTAGTTGAGGGTGTGCTGCACTATTGGAGTGTCTGTAATTGAGGGTGTGCTGCAATCTTGGAGTGTCAGTAATTGAGGTTCTGCTGCACTATTGGAGTGTCAGTAATTGAGGGTGTGCTGCACTATGGGAGTGTCAGTAATTGAGGGTTTTCTGCACAATTGGAGTGTCAGTAATTGAGTTTGTGCTTCACTATTGGAGTGTCAGTAATTGAGGGTGAGCTGCACTATTGGTGTGTCAGAAATTGAGGGACTGGTGTACTAATGTAGTGTCAGTAATTGAGTGTGTGCTGCACTTTTGGAGTGTCAGTAATTGAGGGTGTGCTGCACTATTGGAGTGTCAGTAATTGAGGGTGTGCTGCACTATTGGAGTGTCAGTAATTGAGGGTGTGCTGCACTATTGGAGTGTCAGTAATTGAGGGTGTGCTGCGCTATAGGAGTGTCAGTAATTGAGGGAGTGCTGCACTGTTGGATTGTCAGTAATTGAGGTTGTGCTGCACTATTGGAGTGTCAGTAATTGAGGGAGTGCTGCACTGTTGGAGTGTCAGTAATTGAGGATGTGCTGCACTATTGGACTGTCACTAATTGAGGGTGTGCTGCACTATTTGACTGTCAGTAATTGAGGGTGTGCTGCACTATTGGACTTTCAGTAATTGAGGGTGTGCTGCACTATTGGACTGTCAGAAATTGAGGGTGTGCTGCACTATTGGAGTGTCAGTAATTGAGGGTGTGCTGCACTATTGGAGTGTCAGTAATTGAGGATGTGCTGCACTATAGGAGTGTCAGTAATTGAGGGTTTGCTGCACTTTTTGAGTGTCATTAATTGAGTGTGTGCTGCACTATTGGAGTGTCAGTAATTGAGTGTGTGATTCGCTACTGGAGTGTCAGTAATTGAGGCTGTGCTGCACTATTGGAGTGTCAGTAATTGAGTCTTTGCTGCACTATTGGACTGTCAGTAATTGAGGGCGTGCTGCACTATTGGAGTGTCAGTAATTGAGGGTGTGCTGCGCTATTGGAGTGTCAGTAATTGAGGGTGTGCTGCAATATTGGAGTGTCAGTAATTGAGGGTGTGCTGCAATATTGGAGTGTCAGTAAAAAGGGTGTGCTGCACTATTGGAGCGTCAGTAATTGAGGGTGTGCTGCACTATTGGAGTGTCAGTAATTGAGGTTGTGCTGCACTATTGGAGCGTCAGTAATTGAGGGTGTGCTGCACTATTGGAGTGTCAGTAATTGAGGGTGTGCTGCACTATTGGAGTGTCAGTAATTGAGGGCGTGCTGCACTATTGGAGTGTCAGGAATTCAGGGTGTGCTGCACTATTGGAGTGTCAGTAATTGAGGGTGTGCTGCACTATTGGAGTTTCAGTAATTGAGGGTGTGCTGCACTATTGCAGTGTCAGTAATTGATGTTGAAATGTACTATTGGAGTGACAGTAATTGAGGGTGTGCTGCAATAGTGGCGTGTCTGTGTTTGAGGGTGTGCTGCACATTTCGTGTCTCAGTAGTTGAGGGTGACCTGCACTATTGGAGTGTGAGTAATTGAGGGTGTGCTGCACTATTGGCTTTTCAGTAATTAAGGGTGTGCTGCACTATTGGAGTGTCAGTAATTGAGGGTGCGCTGCACATTTGGTGTGTCAGTAGTTGAGGGTGTGCTGCACTATTGGAGTGTCTGTAATTGAGGGTGTGCTGCACTATGGGATTGTCAGTAATTGAAGGTGTGCTGCACAATTGGAGTGTCAGTAATTGAGGGTGTGCTGCACTATTGGAGTGTCAGTAATTGAGGGTGTGCTGCACTATTGGTGTGTCAGAAATTGAGGGAGTGCTGTCCTAATGTAGTGTCAGTAATTGAGTGTGTGCTGCACTATTGGACTGTCACTAATTGAGGGTGTGCTGCACTATTTGACTGTCAGTAATTGAGGGTGTGCTGCACTATTGGACTGTCAGTAATTGAGGGTGTGCTGCAGTATTGGACTGTCAGAAATTGAGGGTGTGCTGCAATATTGGTGTGTCAGTAATTGAGGGTGTGCTGCACTATTGGAGTGTCAGTAATTGAGGATGTGCTGCACTATAGGAGTGTCAGTAATTGAGGGTTTGCTGCACTTTTTGAGTGTCATTAATTGAGTGTGTGCTGCACTATTGGAGTGTCAGTAATTGAGTGTGTGATTCGCTACTGGAGTGTCAGTAATTGAGGGTGTGCTGTACTATTGGAGTGTCAGTAATTGAGGGTGTGCTGCACTATTGGAGGGTCAATAATTGTGTGTGTGCAGCACTATTGGAGTTTCAGTAATTGTGGGTGTGCTGCACTATTTGGAGTGTCAGTAATTGAGGGTGTGCTGCACTATTGGAGTGTCTGTAATTGAGGGTGTGCTGCAATCTTGGAGTGTCAGTAATTGAGGGTGTGCTGCACTATTGGACTGTCAGTAATTGAGGGTGTTCTGCACTATTGGACTTCAGAAATTGAGGGTGTGCTGCAATATTGGTGTGTCAGTAATTGAGGATGTGCTGCACTATAGGAGTGTCAGTAATTGAGGGTTTGCTGCACTGTTGGAGTGTCAGTAATTGAGGGTGTGCTGCACTATTGGAGTGTCAGTAATTGAGGGAGTGCTGCACTGTTGGAGTGTCAGTAATTGAGGGAGTGCTGTACTATTGGAGTGTCAGTAAATTAGGATGTGCTGCACTATTGGACTGTCACTAATTGAGGGTGTGCTGCACTATTTGACTGTCAGGAATTGAGGGTGTGCTGCACTATTGGACTGTCAGTAATTGAGGGTGTGCTGCACTATTGGACTGTCAGAAATTGAGGGTGTGCTGCAATATTGGTGTGTCAGTAATTGAGGGTGTGCTGCACTATTGGAGTGTCAGTAATTGAGGGTGTGCTGCACTATTGGAGTGTCAGTAATTGAGGGTGTGCTGCACTATTGGAGTGTCAGTAATTGAGGGTGTGCTGCGCTATAGGAGTGTCAGTAATTGAGGGAGTGCTGCACTGTTGGATTGTCAGTAATTGAGGTTGTGCTGCACTATTGGAGTGTCAGTAATTGAGGGAGTGCTGCACTGTTGGAGTGTCAGTAATTGAGGATGTGCTGCACTATTGGACTGTCACTAATTGAGGGTGTGCTGCACTATTTGACTGTCAGTAATTGAGGGTGTGCTGCACTATTGGACTTTCAGTAATTGAGGGTGTGCTGCACTATTGGACTGTCAGAAATTGAGGGTGTGCTGCACTATTGGAGTGTCAGTAATTGAGGGTGTGCTGCACTATTGGAGTGTCAGTAATTGAGGATGTGCTGCACTATAGGAGTGTCAGTAATTGAGGGTTTGCTGCACTTTTTGAGTGTCATTAATTGAGTGTGTGCTGCACTATTGGAGTGTCAGTAATTGAGTGTGTGATTCGCTACTGGAGTGTCAGTAATTGAGGCTGTGCTGCACTATTGGAGTGTCAGTAATTGAGTCTTTGCTGCACTATTGGACTGTCAGTAATTGAGGGCGTGCTGCACTATTGGAGTGTCAGTAATTGAGGGTGTGCTGCGCTATTGGAGTGTCAGTAATTGAGGGTGTGCTGCAATATTGGAGTGTCAGTAATTGAGGGTGTGCTGCAATATTGGAGTGTCAGTAAAAAGGGTGTGCTGCACTATTGGAGCGTCAGTAATTGAGGGTGTGCTGCACTATTGGAGTGTCAGTAATTGAGGTTGTGCTGCACTATTGGAGCGTCAGTAATTGAGGGTGTGCTGCACTATTGGAGTGTCAGTAATTGAGGGTGTGCTGCACTATTGGAGTGTCAGTAATTGAGGGCGTGCTGCACTATTGGAGTGTCAGGAATTCAGGGTGTGCTGCACTATTGGAGTGTCAGTAATTGAGGGTGTGCTGCACTATTGGAGTTTCAGTAATTGAGGGTGTGCTGCACTATTGCAGTGTCAGTAATTGATGTTGAAATGTACTATTGGAGTGACAGTAATTGAGGGTGTGCTGCAATAGTGGCGTGTCTGTGTTTGAGGGTGTGCTGCACATTTCGTGTCTCAGTAGTTGAGGGTGACCTGCACTATTGGAGTGTGAGTAATTGAGGGTGTGCTGCACTATTGGCTTTTCAGTAATTAAGGGTGTGCTGCACTATTGGAGTGTCAGTAATTGAGGGTGCGCTGCACATTTGGTGTGTCAGTAGTTGAGGGTGTGCTGCACTATTGGAGTGTCTGTAATTGAGGGTGTGCTGCACTATGGGATTGTCAGTAATTGAAGGTGTGCTGCACAATTGGAGTGTCAGTAATTGAGGGTGTGCTGCACTATTGGAGTGTCAGTAATTGAGGGTGTGCTGCACTATTGGTGTGTCAGAAATTGAGGGAGTGCTGTCCTAATGTAGTGTCAGTAATTGAGTGTGTGCTGCACTATTGGACTGTCACTAATTGAGGGTGTGCTGCACTATTTGACTGTCAGTAATTGAGGGTGTGCTGCACTATTGGACTGTCAGTAATTGAGGGTGTGCTGCAGTATTGGACTGTCAGAAATTGAGGGTGTGCTGCAATATTGGTGTGTCAGTAATTGAGGGTGTGCTGCACTATTGGAGTGTCAGTAATTGAGGATGTGCTGCACTATAGGAGTGTCAGTAATTGAGGGTTTGCTGCACTTTTTGAGTGTCATTAATTGAGTGTGTGCTGCACTATTGGAGTGTCAGTAATTGAGTGTGTGATTCGCTACTGGAGTGTCAGTAATTGAGGGTGTGCTGTACTATTGGAGTGTCAGTAATTGAGGGTGTGCTGCACTATTGGAGGGTCAATAATTGTGTGTGTGCAGCACTATTGGAGTTTCAGTAATTGTGGGTGTGCTGCACTATTTGGAGTGTCAGTAATTGAGGGTGTGCTGCACTATTGGAGTGTCTGTAATTGAGGGTGTGCTGCAATCTTGGAGTGTCAGTAATTGAGGGTGTGCTGCACTATTGGACTGTCAGTAATTGAGGGTGTTCTGCACTATTGGACTTCAGAAATTGAGGGTGTGCTGCAATATTGGTGTGTCAGTAATTGAGGATGTGCTGCACTATAGGAGTGTCAGTAATTGAGGGTTTGCTGCACTGTTGGAGTGTCAGTAATTGAGGGTGTGCTGCACTATTGGAGTGTCAGTAATTGAGGGAGTGCTGCACTGTTGGAGTGTCAGTAATTGAGGGAGTGCTGTACTATTGGAGTGTCAGTAAATTAGGATGTGCTGCACTATTGGACTGTCACTAATTGAGGGTGTGCTGCACTATTTGACTGTCAGGAATTGAGGGTGTGCTGCACTATTGGACTGTCAGTAATTGAGGGTGTGCTGCACTATTGGACTGTCAGAAATTGAGGGTGTGCTGCAATATTGGTGTGTCAGTAATTGAGGGTGTGCTGCACTATTGGAGTGTCAGTAATTGAGGATGTGCTGCACTATAGGAGTGTCAGTAATTGAGGGTTTGCTGCACTATTTGAGTGTCATTAATTGAGTGTGTGCTGCACTGTTGGAGTGTCAGTAATTGAGTGTGTGATTCGCTTCTGGAGTGTCAGTAATTGAGGGTGTGCTGTACTATTGGAGTGTCAGTAATTGAGGGTGTGCTGCACTATTGGAGGGTCAATAATTGTGTGCGTGCAGCACTATTGGAGTTTCAGTAATTGTGGGTGTGCTGCACTATTGGAGTGTCAGTAATTGAGGGTGTGCTGCAATATTGAGTGTCAGTAATGGAATGTGTGCTGCACTATTGGAGTGTCAGTAATTGAGGGTGTGCTGCACTATTGGAGTGTCAGTAATTGAGGCTGTGCTGCACAATTGGAGTGTCAGTAATTGATTGTGCGCTGCACTATTGGAGTGTCAGTAATTGTGGGTGTGCTGCACTATTGGAGCGTCAGGAATTGAGGCTGTGCTGCACTATTGAAGTTTCAGTAATTGAGGGTGTGACGCAATATTGGAGTGTCAGTAATTGAGGCTGTGCTGCACAATTGGAGTGTCAGTAATTGAGGCTGAGTTGCACTATTGGAGTGTCAGTAATTGAGGGTGTGCTGCACTATTCTACTGTCAGTATTTAATGGTGTAGTGCACTATTGGATTGTCAGTAATTGAGTGTGTGCTGCACTATTGGAGTGTCAGTAATTGTGGGTGTGCTGCACTACTGGAGTGTCAGTAATTGAGGGTGCGCTGCGCTATTGGAGTGTCAGTGATTGAGGGTGTGCTGCAATATTGAGTGTCAGTAATGGAATGTGTGCTGCACTATTGGAGTGTCAGTAATTGAGGGTGTGCTGCACTATTGGAGTGTCAGTAATTGAGGGTGTGCTCCACTATTGGAGTGTCAGTAATTGGTGGTGTGCTGCACTATTGGAGTGTCAGTAATTGAGGGTGTGCTGCACTATTGGTGTGTCAGTAATTGAGGGTGTGCTGCACTATTGGAGTGTCAGTAATTGAGGGTGTACTGCACTATTGGAGTCTCAGTAATTGAGGGTGTGCTGCACTATTGGAGTGTCAGTAATTGAGGTTGTGCTGCACTATTGGAGTGTCAGTAATTCAGGGTGTGCTGCACTTTTGGAGTGTCAGTAATTGAGGGTGTGCTGCACTATTGGAGTGTCTGTAATTGAGGGTGTGCTGCACTATTGCAGTCTCAGTAATTGATGTTGAAATGTACTATTGGAGTGACAGTAATTGAGGGTGTGCTGCAATATTGGCGTGTCTGTAGTTGAGGGTGTGCTGCACATTTCGTGTCTCAGTAGTTGAGGGTGACCTGCACTATTGGAGTGTGAGTAATTGAGGGTGTGCTGCACTATTGGCTTTTCAGTAATTAAGGGTGTGCGGCACTATTGGAGTGTCAGTAATTGAGGGTGCGCTGCACATTTGGTGTGTCAGTAGTTGAGGGTGTGCTGCACTATTGGAGTGTCTGTAATTGAGGGTGTGCTGCAATCTTGGAGTGTCAGTAATTGAGGTTCTGCTGCACTATTGGAGTGTCAGTAATTGAGGGTGTGCTGCACTATGGGAGTGTCAGTAATTGAGGGTTTTCTGCACAATTGGAGTGTCAGTAATTGAGTTTGTGCTTCACTATTGGAGTGTCAGTAATTGAGGGTGAGCTGCACTATTGGTGTGTCAGAAATTGAGGGACTGGTGTACTAATGTAGTGTCAGTAATTGAGTGTGTGCTGCACTTTTGGAGTGTCAGTAATTGAGGGTGTGCTGCACTATTGGAGTGTCAGTAATTGAGGGTGTGCTGCACTATTGGAGTGTCAGTAATTGAGGGTGTGCTGCACTATTGGAGTGTCAGTAATTGAGGGTGTGCTGCGCTATAGGAGTGTCAGTAATTGAGGGAGTGCTGCACTGTTGGATTGTCAGTAATTGAGGTTGTGCTGCACTATTGGAGTGTCAGTAATTGAGGGAGTGCTGCACTGTTGGAGTGTCAGTAATTGAGGATGTGCTGCACTATTGGACTGTCACTATTTGAGGGTGTGCTGCACTATTGGAGTGTCAGTAATTGAGGGTGTGCTGCACTATTGGACTGTTAGTAATTGAGGGTGTTTCTGCACTATTGGACTGTCAGAAATTGAGGGTGTGCTGCAATATTAGTGTGTCAGTAATTGAGGGTGAGCTGCACTATTGGAGTGTCAGTAATTGAGGATGTGCTGCACTATAGGAGTGTCAGTAATTGAGGGTTTGCTGCACTATTTGAGTGTCAATAATTGAGGGTGTGCTGCATTATTGGAGTGCCAGAAATTGAGGGAGTGCTGTACTATTGGAGTGTCAGTAAATTAGGATGTGCTGCACTATTGGACTGTCACTAATTGAGGGTGTGCTGCACTATTTGACTGTCAGGAATTGAGGGTGTGCTGCACTATTGGACTGTCAGTAATTGAGGGTGTGCTGCACTATTGGACTGTCAGAAATTGAGGGTGTGCTGCAATATTGGTGTGTCAGTAATTGAGGGTGTGCTGCACTATTGGAGTGTCAGTAATTGAGGATGTGCTGCACTATAGGAGTGTCAGTAATTGAGGGTTTGCTGCACTATTTGAGTGTCATTAATTGAGTGTGTGCTGCACTGTTGGAGTGTCAGTAATTGAGTGTGTGATTCGCTTCTGGAGTGTCAGTAATTGAGGGTGTGCTGTACTATTGGAGTGTCAGTAATTGAGGGTGTGCTGCACTATTGGAGGGTCAATAATTGTGTGCGTGCAGCACTATTGGAGTTTCAGTAATTGTGGGTGTGCTGCACTATTGGAGTGTCAGTAATTGAGGGTGTGCTGCAATATTGAGTGTCAGTAATGGAATGTGTGCTGCACTATTGGAGTGTCAGTAATTGAGGGTGTGCTGCACTATTGGAGTGTCAGTAATTGAGGCTGTGCTGCACAATTGGAGTGTCAGTAATTGATTGTGCGCTGCACTATTGGAGTGTCAGTAATTGTGGGTGTGCTGCACTATTGGAGCGTCAGGAATTGAGGCTGTGCTGCACTATTGAAGTTTCAGTAATTGAGGGTGTGACGCAATATTGGAGTGTCAGTAATTGAGGCTGTGCTGCACAATTGGAGTGTCAGTAATTGAGGCTGAGTTGCACTATTGGAGTGTCAGTAATTGAGGGTGTGCTGCACTATTCTACTGTCAGTATTTAATGGTGTAGTGCACCATTGGATTGTCAGTAATTGAGTGTGTGCTGCACTATTGGAGTGTCAGTAATTGTGGGTGTGCTGCACTACTGGAGTGTCAGTAATTGAGGGTGCGCTGCGCTATTGGAGTGTCAGTGATTGAGGGTGTGCTGCAATATTGAGTGTCAGTAATGGAATGTGTGCTGCACTATTGGAGTGTCAGTAATTGAGGGTGTGCTGCACTATTGGAGTGTCAGTAATTGAGGGTGTGCTCCACTATTGGAGTGTCAGTAATTGGTGGTGTGCTGCACTATTGGAGTGTCAGTAATTGAGGGTGTGCTGCACTATTGGTGTGTCAGTAATTGAGGGTGTGCTGCACTATTGGAGTGTCAGTAATTGAGGGTGTACTGCACTATTGGAGTCTCAGTAATTGAGGGTGTGCTGCACTATTGGAGTGTCAGTAATTGAGGTTGTGCTGCACTATTGGAGTGTCAGTAATTCAGGGTGTGCTGCACTTTTGGAGTGTCAGTAATTGAGGGTGTGCTGCACTATTGGAGTGTCTGTAATTGAGGGTGTGCTGCACTATTGCAGTCTCAGTAATTTATGTTGAAATGTACTATTGGAGTGACAGTAATTGAGGGTGTGCTGCAATATTGGCGTGTCTGTAGTTGAGGGTGTGCTGCACATTTCGTGTCTCAGTAGTTGAGGGTGACCTGCACTATTGGAGTGTGAGTAATTGAGGGTGTGCTGCACTATTGGCTTTTCAGTAATTAAGGGTGTGCGGCACTATTGGAGTGTCAGTAATTGAGGGTGCGCTGCACATTTGGTGTGTCAGTAGTTGAGGGTGTGCTGCACTATTGGAGTGTCTGTAATTGAGGGTGTGCTGCAATCTTGGAGTGTCAGTAATTGAGGTTCTGCTGCACTATTGGAGTGTCAGTAATTGAGGGTGTGCTGCACTATGGGAGTGTCAGTAATTGAGGGTTTTCTGCACAATTGGAGTGTCAGTAATTGAGTTTGTGCTTCACTATTGGAGTGTCAGTAATTGAGGGTGAGCTGCACTATTGGTGTGTCAGAAATTGAGGGACTGGTGTACTAATGTAGTGTCAGTAATTGAGTGTGTGCTGCACTTTTGGAGTGTCAGTAATTGAGGGTGTGCTGCACTATTGGAGTGTCAGTAATTGAGGGTGTGCTGCACTATTGGAGTGTCAGTAATTGAGGGTGTGCTGCACTATTGGAGTGTCAGTAATTGAGGGTGTGCTGCGCTATAGGAGTGTCAGTAATTGAGGGAGTGCTGCACTGTTGGATTGTCAGTAATTGAGGTTGTGCTGCACTATTGGAGTGTCAGTAATTGAGGGAGTGCTGCACTGTTGGAGTGTCAGTAATTGAGGATGTGCTGCACTATTGGACTGTCACTATTTGAGGGTGTGCTGCACTATTGGAGTGTCAGTAATTGAGGGTGTGCTGCACTATTGGACTGTTAGTAATTGAGGGTGTTTCTGCACTATTGGACTGTCAGAAATTGAGGGTGTGCTGCAATATTGGTGTGTCAGTAATTGAGGGTAAGCTGCACTATTGGAGTGTCAGTAATTGAGGATGTGCTGCACTATAGGAGTGTCAGTAATTGAGGGTTTGCTGCACTATTTGAGTGTCAATAATTGAGGGTGTGCTGCATTATTGGAGTGCCAGAAATTGAGGGAGTGCTGTACTATTGGAGTCTCAGTAATTGAGTGTATGCGGAACTATTGGGGTGTAAGTAATTGAGGGTGCGCTGCCTTATTGGAATGTCAGTAACTGAGGGTGTGCTGGACAATTGGATTGTCAGTAATTGAGGGTGTGCTGCACTATTGGAGTGTCAGTAATTGAGGGTGTGCTGTACTATTGGAGTGTCAGAAATTGAGGGTGAGCAGCACTAATGGACTGTCAGGAATTGAGGGTGTGCTGCACTATTGGAGTGTCAGTAATTGAGGCTGTGCTGCACAGTTGGAGTGTCAGTAATTGATTGTGCGCTGCATTATTGGAGTGTCAGTAATTGAGGGTGTGCTGCACTATTGGAGTGTAGGTAATTGAGGCTGTGCTGCACTTTTGAAGTTTCAGTAATTGAGGGTGTGAAGCAATATTGGAGTGTCAGTAATTGAGGGTGTGCTGTACTATTGGAGTGTCAGTAATTGAGGCTGTGCTGCACTATTGGAGTGTCAGTAATTGAGGCTGAGCTGCACTATTGGAGTGTCAGTAGTTGAGGGTGTGCTGCACTATTCTAGTGTCAGTAATTAATGGTGTAGTGCACTATTGTATTGTCAGTAATTGAGTGTGTGCTGCACTATTGGAGTGTCAGTAATTGAGGGTGTGCTGCGCTATTGGAGTGTCAGTGATTGAGGGTTTTCTGCACTATTGGAGTGTCAGTAATTGAGTTTGCAATGTACAATTGGTGTGTCAGTAATTGAGGGTGTGCTGCAATATTGGAGTGTCAGTAAAAAGGGTGTGCTGCACTATTGGAGCCTCAGTAATTGAGGGTGTGCTGTACTATTGGAGTGTCAGTAATTGAGGGTGCGCTGCACTATTGGAGTGTCAGTAATTGAGGGTGTGCTGCACTATTGGAGTGTCAGTAATTGAGGGTGTGCTGCTCTATTGGAGTGTCAGTAATTGAGGGTGTGCTGCACTATTGGAGTCTCAGTAATTCAGGCTGTGCTGCACTATTGGAGTGTCAGTAATTGAGGGTGTGCTGCAATATTGGAGTGTCAGTAGTCGAGGGTGTGCTGCACTGTTGGAGTGTCTGTAATTGAGGGTGTGCTGCAATCTTGGAGTGTCAGTAATTGAGGTTCTGCTGCACTATTGGAGTGTCAGTAATTGAGGGTGTGCTGCACTATTGGAGTGTTAGTAAATGAGGGTGTGCTGCAATATTGGAGTGTCAGTAATTGAGGGTGTGCTGCACTATGGGAGTGTCAGTAATTGAGGGTGTGCTGCACGATTGGAGTGTCAGTAATTGAGGGTGTGCTGCAATATTGGAGTGTCAGTAATTGAGGGTGTGCTGCACTATTGGTGTGTCAGAAATTGAGGGAGTGCTGTCCTAATGTAGTGTCAGTAATTGAGTGTGTGCTGCACTTTTGGAGTGTCAGTAATTGACGGTGTGCTGCACTATTGTAGTGTCAGTAATTGAGGGTGCGCTGCGCTAAAGGAGTGTCAGTAATTGAGGGAGTGCTGCACTGTTGGAGTGTCAGTAATTGAGGGTGTGCTGCACAATTGGAGTGTCAGTAATTGAGGGAGTGCTGCACTGTTGGAGTGTCAGTAATTGAGGGAGTGCTGTACTATTGGAGTGTCAGTAATTGAGGATGTGCTGCACTATTGGACTGTCACTAATTGAGGGTGTGCTGCACTATTGGAGTGTCAGTAATTGAGGGTGTGCTGCACTATTGGAGTATCAGTAATTGAGGCTGTGCTGCACAATTGGAGTGTCAGTAATTGATTGTGCGCTGCACTATTGGAGTGTCAGTAATTGTGGGTGTGCTGCACTATTGGAGCGTCAGGAATTGAGGCTGTGCTGCACTATTGAAGTTTCAGTAATTGAGGGTGTGACGCAATATTGGAGTGTCAGTAATTGAGGCTGTGCTGCACAATTGGAGTTTCAGTAATTGAGGCTGAGCTGCACTATTGGAGTGTCAGTAATTGAGGGTGTGCTGCACTATTGGAGTGTCAGTAATTGAGGCTGTGCTGCACAATTGGAGTGTCAGTAATTGAGGCTGAGCTGCACTATTGGAGTGTCAGTAATTGAGGGTGTGCTGCACTATTCTAGTGTCAGTAATTAATGGTGTAGTGCACTATTGGATTGTCAGTAATTGAGTGTGTGCTGCACTATTGGAGTGTCAGTAATTGTGGGTGTGCTGCACTACTGGAGTGTCAGTAATTGAGGGTGCGCTGCGCTATTGGAGTGTCAGTGATTGAGGGTGTGCTGCAATATTGGAGTGTCAATAAAAAGTGTGTGCTGCACTATTGGAGTGTAAGTAGTTGAGGGTGTGCTGTACTATTGGAGTGTCAGTAATTGAGGGTGCGCTGCACTATTGGAATGTCAGTAATTGAGGGTGCGCTGCACTATTGGAGCGTCAGTAATTGAGGGTGTGCTGCACTATTGGAGTGTCAGTAATTGAGGTTGTGCTGCACTATTGGAGCGTTAGTAATTGAGGGTGTGCTGCACTATTGGAGTGTCAGTAATTGAGGGTGTGCTCCACTATTGGAGTGTCAGTAATTGGTGGTGTGCTGCACTATTGGAGTGTCAGTAATTGAGGGTGTGCTGCACTATTGGTGTGTCAGTAATTGAGGGTGTGCTGCACTATTGGAGTGTCAGTAATTGAGGGTGTACTGCACTATTGGAGTCTCAGTAATTGAGGGTGTGCTGCACTATTGGAGTGTCAGTAATTGAGG
Source organism: Isurus oxyrinchus (assembly GCA_026770705.1). Classification (NCBI taxonomy): domain Eukaryota; kingdom Metazoa; phylum Chordata; class Chondrichthyes; order Lamniformes; family Lamnidae; genus Isurus; species Isurus oxyrinchus. The sequence continues at coordinate 845,633 of JANJGN010000103.1, read as the reverse complement.
GTGTGCTGCACTATTGGAGTGTCAGTAATTCAGGGTGTGCTGCACTATTGGAGTGTCTGTAATTGAGGGTGTGCTGCACTATTGCAGTCTCAGTAATTGATGTTGAAATGTACTATTGGAGTGACAGTAATTGAGGGTGTGCTGCAATATTGGCGTGTCTGTAGTTGAGGGTGTGCTGCACATTTCGTGTCTCAGTAGTTGAGGGTGACCTGCACTATTGGAGTGTGAGTAATTGAGGGTGTGCTGCACTATTGGCTTTTCAGTAATTAAGGGTGTGCGGCACTATTGGAGTGTCAGTAATTGAGGGTGCGCTGCACATTTGGTGTGTCAGTAGTTGAGGGTGTGCTGCACTATTGGAGTGTCTGTAATTGAGGGTGTGCTGCAATCTTGGAGTGTCAGTAATTGAGGTTCTGCTGCACTATTGGAGTGTCAGTAATTGAGGTTGTGCTGCACTATGGGAGTGTCAGTAATTGAGGATTTTCTGCACAATTGGAGTGTCAGTAATTGAGTTTGTGCTTCACTATTGGAGTGTCAGTAATTGAGGGTGAGCTGCACTATTGGTGTGTCAGAAATTGAGGGACTGGTGTACTAATGTAGTGTCAGTAATTGAGTGTGTGCTGCACTTTTGGAGTGTCAGTAATTGAGGGTGTGCTGCACTATTGGAGTGTCAGTAATTGAGGGTGTGCTGCACTATTGGAGTGTCAGTAATTGAGGGTGTGCTGCACTATTGGAGTGTCAGTAATTGAGGGTGTGCTGCGCTATAGGAGTGTCAGTAATTGAGGGAGTGCTGCACTGTTGGATTGTCAGTAATTGAGGGTGTGCTGCACTGTTGGAGTGTCAGTAATTGAGGGAGCGCTGTACTATTGGAGTGTCAGTAATTGAGGATGTGCTGCACTATTGGACTGTCACTATTTGAGGGTGTGCTGCACTATTGGAGTGTCAGTAATTGAGGGTGTGCTGCACTATTGGACTGTCAGTAATTGAGGGTGTTTCTGCACTATTGGACTGTCAGAAATTGAGGGTGTGCTGCAATATTGGTGTGTCAGTAATTGAGGGTGAGCTGCACTATTGGAGTGTCAGTAATTGAGGATGTGCTGCACTATAGGAGTGTCAGTAATTGAGGGTTTGCTGCACTATTTGAGTGTCAATAATTGAGGGTGTGCTGCATTATTGGAGTGCCAGAAATTGAGGGAGTGCTGTACTATTGGAGTCTCAGTAATTGAGTGTATGCGGAACTATTGGGGTGTAAGTAATTGAGGGTGCGCTGCCTTATTGGAATGTCAGTAACTGAGGGTGTGCTGGACAATTGGATTGTCAGTAATTGAGGGTGAGCTGTACTATTGGAGTGTCAGTAATTGAGGGTGAGCAGCACTAATGGACTGTCAGGAATTGAGGGTGTGCTGCACTATTGGAGTGTCAGTAATTGAGGCTGTGCTGCACAGTTGGAGTGTCAGTAATTGATTGTGCGCTGCATTATTGGAGTGTCAGTAATTGAGGGTGTGCTGCACTATTGGAGTGTCAGTAATTGAGGGTGTGAAGCAATATTGGAGTGTCAGTAATTGAGGGTGTGCTGCACTATTGGAGTTTCAGTAATTGAGGGTGTGAAGCAATATTGGAGTGTCAGTAATTGAGGGTGTGCTGTACTATTGGAGTGTCAGTAATTGAGGCTGTGCTGCACTATTGGAGTGTCAGTAATTGAGGCTGAGCTGCACTATTGGAGTGTCAGTAGTTGAGGGTGTGCTGCACTATTCTAGTGTCAGTAATTAATGGTGTAGTGCACTATTGTATTGTCAGTAATTGAGTGTGTGCTGCACTATTGGAGTGTCAGTAATTGAGGGTGTGCTGCGCTATTGGAGTGTCAGTAATTGAGGGTGAGCAGCACTAATGGAGTGTCCGGAATTGAGGGTGTGCTGCACTATAGGCATGTCAGTAATTGAGGGTGTGCTAAACTATTGGTGTGTCAGCAATTGAGGTTGTGCTGCACTATTGGAGTGTCAGTGATTGAGGGTTTTCTGCACTATTGGAGTGTCAGTAATTGAGTTTGCAATGTACAATTGGTGTGTCAGTAATTGAGGGTGTGCTGCAATATTGGAGTGTCAGTAAAAAGGGTGTGCTGCACTATTGGAGCCTCAGTAATTGAGGGTGTGCTGTACTATTGGAGTGTCAGTAATTGAGGGTGCGCTGCACTATTGGAGTGTCAGTAATTGAGGGTGTGCTGCACTATTGGAGTGTCAGTAATTGAGGGTGTGCTGCACTATTGGAGTGTCAGTAATTGAGGGTGTGCTGCACTATTGGAGTGTCAGTAATTCAGGCTGTGCTGCACTATTGGAGTGTCAGTAATTGAGGGTGTGCTGCAATATTGGAGTGTCAGTAGTTGAGGGTGTGCTGCACTGTTGGAGTGTCTGTAATTGAGGGTGTGCTGCAATCTTGGAGTGTCAGTAATTGAGGTTCTGCTGCACTATTGGAGTGTCAGTAATTGAGGGTGTGCTGCACTATTGGAGTGTTAGTAAATGAGGGTGTGCTGCAATATTGGAGTGTCAGTAATTGAGGGTGTGCTGCACTATGGGAGTGTCAGTAATTGAGGGTGTGCTGCACGATTGGAGTGTCAGTATTTGAGGGTGTGCTGCAATATTGGAGTGTCAGTAATTGAGGGTGTGCTGCTTATGGGAGTGTCAGTAATTGAGGGTGTGCTGCACTATTGGTGTGTCAGAAATTCAGGGAGTGCTGTCCTAATGTAGTGTCAGTAATTGAGTGTGTGCTGCACTTTTGGAGTGTCAGTAATTGACGGTGTGCTGCACTATTGTAGTGTCAGTAATTGAGGGTGCGCTGCGCTAAAGGAGTGTCAGTAATTGAGGGAGTGCTGCACTGTTGGAGTGTCAGTAATTGAGGGTGTGCTGCACTATTGGAGTGTCAGTAATTGAGGGAGTGCTGCACTGTTGGAGTGTCAGTAATTGAGGGAGTGCTGTACTATTGGAGTGTCAGTAATTGAGGATGTGCTGCACTATTGACTGACACTAATTGAGGGTGTGCTGCACTATTTGACTTTCAGTAATTGAGGGTGTGTTGCACTATTGGACTGTCAGTAATTGAGGGTGTGCTGCACTATTGGAGTGTCAGTAATTGAGGGTGTGCTGCAATATTGGTGTGTCAGTAATTGAGGATGTGCTGCACTATAGGAGTGTCAGTAATTGAGGGTTTGCTGCACTATTTGAGTGTCAATAATTGAGGGTGTGTTGCATTATTGGAGTGATAGAAATTGAGGGAGTGCTGTACTATTGTATTGTCAGTAATTGAGTGTGTTCGGAACTATTGGGGTGTACGTAATTGAGGGTGCGCTGCCCTATTGGAATGTCAGTAACTGAGGGTGTGCTGCACAATTGGATTGTCAGTAATTGAGGGTGTGCTGCACTATAGGAGTGTCAGTAATTGAGGGTGTGCTGTACTATTGGAGTGTCAGTAATTGAGGGTGAGCAGCACTAATGGAGTGTCCGGAATTGAGGGTGTGCTGCACTATAGGCATGTCAGTAATTGAGGGTGTGCTAAACTATTGGTGTGTCAGCAATTGAGGTTGTGCTGCACTATTGGAGTGTCAGTAATTGAGGGTGTGGTGCACTATTTCAGTATCAGTAATTGTGTGTGTGCTGAGCTATTGGAGTATCAGTAATTGAGGGTGTGCTGTACTATTGGAGTGTCAGAATTGAGGGTGTGCTGCCCTATTGGAGTGTCATTAATTGAGGTTGGCTGCACTATTGTAGTGTCAGTAATTGAGGGTGTGCTGCACTATTGGAGTGTCAGTAATTGAGGGTGTGCTGCACTATTGATGTGTCAGTAATTGAGTGTGTTTTGCACTATTGGAGTGTCAGTAATTGAGTGTGTGATGCGCTATTGGAGTGTCAGTAATTGAGGTTGTGCTGCACTATTGGAGTGTCAGTAATTGAGGGTGTGCTGCACTATTGCAGTGTTAGTAATTGAGGGTGTGCTGCACTATTGGTGTGTCAGTAATTGAGTGTGTTTTGCACTATTGGAGTGTCAGTAATTGAGTGTGTGATGCGCTATTGGAGTGTCCGTAATTGAGGGTGTGCTGCACATTTTGAGTGTCAGTAATTGAGGGTGCGCTGCAATTTTGTAATGTCAGTAATTGAGGGTGTGCTGCACTATAGGAGTGACAGTAATTGAGGGTGCGCTGCACTATTCTAGTGTCAGTAATTGAGGGTGTGCTGCACTATTGGAGTGTCAGTAATTGAGGGTATGCTGCACTATAGGACTGTCAGTAATTGAGTGTGTGCTGCAATATTGGAGAGTCAGTAATTGAGGGTGAGCTGCACTATTGTAGTGCCCGTAATTGTGGGTGTGCTGCACTACTGGAGAGTCAGTAATTGAGAGTGTGCTGCGCTATTGGAGTGCCAGTAATTGAGGGTGTGCTGCACAATTGGAGTGTCAGTAATTTAGGCTGTGCTGCACAATTGGAGTGCCAGTATTTGAGTTTGCGTTGCACAATTGGTGTGTCAGTAATTGTTGGTATGCTGCACTAAAGGCGTGTCAGTAATTGAGGCTGTGCTGCACTATTGATGTTTCAGTAATTGAGTGTGTGCTGCAATATTGGAGTGTCACTAATTGAGGCTGTGCTGCACTATTGGAGTGTCAGTAATTGAGGGTGTGCTGCACTATTGGAGTGTCAGTAATTGAGGGTGTGCTGCACAATTGGAGTGTCAGTAATTGAGGCTGAGCTGCACTATTGGAGTGTTAGTAATTGAGGGTGTGCTGCACTATTGGTTTGACAGTAATTGATGTTGTGCTGCAATAGTGGAGTAACTGTAATTGAGGTTGTGCTGCACTACTGGAGTGTCAGTTTTTGATGGTGTCCAGCACCTTTGGAGTTTCAGTTATTGACGTGTGCTACACTATTGGAGGGTAAGTAATTGAGGCTATGCTGCAATTTTGGAGTGTCATTAATTGAGGGTGTGCTGCACTATTGGAGTGTCAGTAATTGAGGGTGCGCTGCATTATTGGTGTGTCAGTAATTGCGGGTGTGCTGCAATATTGGAGAGTTAGTAATTGAGGGTGTGCTGTACTATTGGAGTGTCAGTAATTGAGGGTGTGCTGCACTATTGGTGTGTCAGTAATTGAGGGTGTGCTGCTCTACTGAAGTGTCAGTAATTGAGGGTGTGCTGTACTATTGGAGTGTCAGTAATTGAGGGTGTGCTGCTCTATTGGAGTGTCAATAATCGTGTGTGTGCTGCACTATTGGAGTTTCAGTAATTGAGGGTGTGCTGCACTATTGGAGTGTCAGTAATTGAGGGTGTGCTGCACTATTGGAGTGTCTGTAATTGAGGCTGTGCTGCACAATTGAAGTGTCAGTAATTGAGTGTGCGCTGCACTATTGGAGTGTCAGTAATTGAGGGTGTGCTGCACTATTAGAGTGTCAGTAATTGAGGCTGTGCTGCACTATTGAAGTTTCAGTATTTGACGGTGTGCTGCACTATTGGAGTGTCAGTAATTGAGGCTGTGCTGCACTATTGAAGTTTCAGTAATTGACGGTGTGCTGCACTATTCAGTGTCAGTAATTGAGGGTGTGCAGCACTATTGGAGTGTCAGTAATTGAGGCTGAGCAGCACTATTGGAGTGTCAGTAATTGAGGGTGTGCCGCACTTTTGGAGTGTCAGTAATTGCGGGTTTGCTGCACCATTGTAGTGTCAGTACTTGAGGGTGTGCTGCAGTATTGGAGTGTCAGTAATTGAGGGTGTGCTGCGCTATTGGAGTGCCAGTAATTGAGGGTGTGCTGCACAATTGGAGTGTCAGTATTTGAGTTTGCGTTGCACAATTGGTGTGTCAGTAATTGTTGGTATGCTGCACTAATGGCGTGTCAGTAATTGAGGGTGTGCTGCACTATTGATGTTTCAGTAATTGAGTGTGTGCTGCAATATTGGAGTGTCACTAATTGAGGCTGTGCTGCACTATTGGTGTGTCAGTAATTGAGGCTGAGCTGCACTATTGGAGTGTCAGTAATTGAGGGTGTGCCGCACTTTTGGAGTGTCAGTAATTGCGGGTTTGCTGCACCATTGTAGTGTCAGTAATTGAGGGTGTGCTGCAGTGTTGGAGAGTCAGAAATTGAGTAGGTTCTGCACTATTGTATTGTCAGTAATTCATGGTTTGCTGAAGTTTGGAGTGTCAGCAATTGAGGGTGTCTTGCCCTCTTCGTGTGTCAGTAATTGCGGGTGTGCTGCACTATTGGAGTATAAGCAATTGAGGGTGTGATGCACTGTTGGAGATCAGTAATTGAGGGTTTGCTACACTATTGGAGTGTCACTAATTGAGGGTGTGCTGCACATTTTGAGTGTCAGTAATTGAGGGTGCGCTGCAATTTTGTAGTGTCAGTAATTGAGAGTGTGCTGCACTATAGGAGTGTCAGTAATTGAGGGTGTGCTGCACTATTCTAGTGTCAGTAATTGAGGGTGTGCTGCACTATTGGAGTGTCAGTAATTGAGGGTGTGCTGCAATATTGGAGTGTCAGTAATTGAGGGTATGCTGCACTATAGGATTGTCAGTAATTGAGGGTGTGCTGCAATATTGGAGTGTCAGTAATTGAGGGTGAGCTGCACTATTGTAGTGCCCGTAATTGAGGGTGTGCTGCACTACTGGAGAGTCAGAAATTGAGGGTGCGTTGCACTATTGGAGTGTCAGTAATTGAGGGTGTGCTGCAGTATTGTAGTGTCAGTAATTGAGGGTGAGCTGCACTATTGGAGTGTGAGTATTTGAGTGTGCGCTACACTATTGGAGTGTCAGTAATTGAGGGTGTGCTGCACTATTGGAGTGTCAGTAATTGAGGATGAGCTGCAATAATGGAGTGTCAGTAATTGAGGGTGTGCTGCACTATTGGAGTGTCAGTAATTGAGGGTGTGCTGCACTGTTGGCGTTTCAGTAATTGAGGGTGTGCTGCAATATTGGAGTGTCAGTAATTGAGGGTGTGCTGCACTATTGGCGTTTCAGTAATTGAGGGTGTGCTGCAATATTGGTGTGTCAGTAATTGAGGGTGTGCTGCACTATTGGAGTGTCAGTAATTGAGGGTGTGCTGCAGTATTGGAGTGTCAGTAATTGAGGGTGTGCTGCGCTATTGGAGTGCCAGTAATTGAGGGTGTGCTGCACAATTGGAGTGTCAGTATTTGAGTTTGCGTTGCACAATTGGTGTGTCAGTAATTGTTGGTATGCTGCACTAATGGCGTGTCAGTAATTGAGGCTGTGCTGCAATATTGGAGTGTCAGTAATTGAGGTTGTGCTGCACAATTGGAGTGTCAGTAATTGAGGCTGAGCTGCACTATTGGAGTGTTAGTAATTGAGGGTGTGCTGCACTATTGGTTTGACAGTAATTGATGTTGTGATGCAATAGTGGAGTAACTGTAATTGAGGTTGTGCTGCACTACTGGAGTGTCAGTTTTTGAGGGTGTCCAGCACCTTTGGAGTTTCAGTTATTGACGTGTGCTACACTATTGGAGTGTAAGTAGTTGAGGCTATGCTGCAATTTTGGAGTGTCATTAATTGAGGGTGTGCTGTACTATTGGAGTGTCAGTAATTGAGGGTGTGCTGCTCTATTGGAGTGTCAATAATTGTGTGTGTGCTGCACTATTGGAGTTTCAGTAATTGAGGGTGTGCTGCACTATTGGTGTGTCAGTAATTGAGGGTGTGCTGCACTATTGGACTGTCTGTAATTGAGGCTGTGCTGCACAATTGAAGTGTCAGTAATTGAGTGTGCGCTGCACTATTGGAGTGTCAGTAATTGAGGCTGTGCTGCACTATTGAAGTTTCAGTAATTGACGGTGTGCTGCACTATTGGAGTGTCAGTAATTGATGGTGTGCTGCACTATTGGAGTGTCAGTAATTGAGGGTGTGCTGCACTATTCTAGTGTCAGTAATTGAGGGTGTGCTGCACTATTGGAGTGTCTGTAATTGAGGGTGTGCTGCACTATTGGAGTGTCAGTAATTGAGGCTGAGCAGCACTATTGGAGTGTCAGTAATTGAGGGTGTGCCGCACTTTTGGAGTGTCAGTAATTGCGGGTTTGCTGCACCATTGTAGTGTCAGTAATTGAGGGTGTGCTGCACTATTGGAGTGTCAGTAATTGAGGGTGTGCTGCACTATTGGTGTGTCAGTAATTGAGTGGGTTCTGCACTATTGTATTGTCAGTAATTCATGGTTTGCTGAAGTTTCGAGTGTCTGTAATTGAGAGTGTCTTGCCCTCTTCGTGTGTCAGTAATTGCGGGTGTGCTGCACTATTGGAGTATCAGCAATTGAGGGTGTGATGCACTATTGGAGATCAGCAATTGAGGGTTTGCTACACTATTGGAGTGTCAGTAATTGAGGGTGTGCTGCACTATTGGTTTGACAGTAATTGATGTTGTGCTGCAATAGTGGAGTAACTGTAATTGAGGTTGTGCTGCACTACTGGAGTGTCAGTTTTTGAGGGTGTCCAGCACCTTTGGAGTTTCAGTTATTGACGTGTGGTACACTATTGGAGTGTAAGTAATTGAGGCTATGCTGCAATTTTGGAGTGTCATTAATTGAGGGTGTGCTGCACTATTGGAGTGTCAGTAATTGAGGGTGTGCTGCACTATTGGAGTGTCAGTAATTGAGGGTGTGCTGCACATTTTGAGTGTCAGTAATTGAGGGTGCGCTGCAATTTTGTAGTGTCAGTAATTGAGGGTGTGCTGCACTATAGGAGTGTCAGTAATTGAGGGTGTGCTGCACTATTCTAGTGTCAGTAATTGAGGGAGTGCTGCACTATTGGAGTGTCAGTAATTGAGGGTGTGCTGCAATATTGGAGTGTCAGTAATTGAGGGTGTGCTGCGCTATTGGAGTGCCAGTAATTGAGGGTGCGCTGCAATATTGGAGTGTCAGTAATTGAGGGTCTGCTGCACAATTGGAGTGTCAGTAATTTAGGCTGTGCTGCACAATTGGAGTGTCAGTATTTGAGTTTGCGTTGCACAATTGGTGTGTCAGTAATTGTTGGTATGCTGCACTAATGGCGTGTCAGTAATTGAGGCTGTGCTGCACTATTGATGTTTCAGTAATTGAGTGTGTGCTGCAATATTGGAGTGTCATTAATTGAGGGTGCGCTGCACTATTGGTGTGTCAGTAATTGCGGGTGTGCTGCAATATTGGAGAGTCAGTAATTGAGGGTGTGCTGTACTATTGGAGTGTCAGTAATTGAGGGTGTGCTGCACTATTGGTGTGTCAGTAATTGAGGGTGTGCTGTACTATTGGAGTGTCAGTAATTGAGGGTGTGCTGCTCTATTGGAGTGTCAATAATTGTGTGTGTGCTGCACTATTGGAGTTTCAGTAATTGAGGGTGTGCTGCACTATTGGAGTGTCAGTAATTGAGGGTGTGCTGCACTATTGGAGTGTCAGTAATTGAGGGTGTGCTGCACTATTGGAGTGTCAGTAATTGAGGGTGTGCTGCACTATTAGAGTGTCAGTAATTGAGGCTGTGCTGCACTATTGAAGTTTCAGTAATTTAGGGTGTGCTGCACTATTGGAGTGTCAGTAATTGAGGCTGTGCTGCACTATTGAAGTTTCAGTAATTGACGGTGTGCTGCACTATTGCAGTGTCAGTAATTGATGGTGTGCTGCACTATTGGAGTGTCAGTAATTGAGGCTGAGCAGCACTATTGGAGTGTCAGTAATTGAGGGTGTGCCGCACTTTTGGAGTGTCAGTAATGGCGGGTTTGCTGCACCATTGTAGTGTCAGTAATTGAGGGTGTGCTGCAGTGTTGGAGAGTCAGAAATTGAGTGGGCTCTGCACTATTGTATTGTCAGTAATTCATGGTTTGCTGAAGTTTGGAGTGTCAGCAATTGAGGGTGTCTTGCGCTCTTCGTGTGTCAGTAATTGCGGGTGTGCTGCACTATTGGAGTATCAGCAATTGAGGGTGTGCCGCACTATTGGAGTGTCAGTAATTGAGGGTGTGCTGCACTATTGGAGTGTCACTAATTGAGGGTGTGCTGCACATTTTGAGTGTCAGTAATTGAGGGTGCGCTGCAATTTTGTAGTGTCAGAAATTGAGTGTGCGCTGCACTATTGGAGTGTCAGTAATTGAGGGTGTGCTGCAGTATTGTAGTGTCAGTAATTGAGGGTGAGCTGCACTATTGGAGTGTGAGTATTTGAGTGTGCGCTACACTATTGGAGTGTCAGTAATTGAGGGTGTGCTGCACTATTGGAGTGTCAGTAATTGAGGATGTGCTTCACTATTGGAGTGTCAGTAATTGAGGGTGTGCTGCACTATTGGCGTTTCAGTAATTGAGGGTGTGCTGCAATATTGGAGTGTCAGTAATTGAGGTTGTGCTGCGCTATTGGAGTGCCAGTAATTGAGGGTCTGCTGCACAATTGGAGTGTCAGTAATTTAGGCTGTGCTGCACAATTGGAGTGATAGTATTTGAGTGTGCGTTGCACTATTGGTGTGTCAGTAATTGTTGGTATGCTGCACTAATGTCGTGTCAGTAATTGAGGCTGTGCTGCACTATTGGAGTGTCAGTAATTGAGGGAGTGCTGCACTATTGGAGTGTCAGTAATTGAGGCTGAGCTGCACTATTGGAGTGTTAGTAATTGAGGGTGTGCTGCACTATTGGTTTGACAGTAATTGATGTTGTGCTGCAATATTGGAGTAACTGTAATTGAGGTTGTGCTGCACTACTGGAGTGTCAGTTTTTGAGGGTGTCCAGCACCATTGGAGTTTCTGTAATTGACGTGTGCTACACTATTGGAGTGTCAGTAATTGAGGGTGTGCTGCACTATTGGAGTGTCAGTAATTGAGGGTGTGCTGCACTATTGGAGTGTCAGTAATTGAGGGTGCGCTGCAATATTGGTGTGTCAGTAATTGCAGGTGTGCTGCAATATTGGAGAGTCAGTAATTGAGGGTGTGCTGTACTATTGGAGTGTGAGTAATTGAGGGTGTGCTGCACTATTGGTGTGTCAGTAATTGAGTGTGTGCTGTACTATTGGAGTGTCAGTAATTGAGGGTGTGCTGCTCTATTGGAGTGTCAATAATTGTGTGTGTGCTGCACTACTGGAGTTTCAGTAATTGAGGGTGTGCTGCACTATTGTAGTCTCAGTAATTGAGGGTGTGCTGCACTATTGGAGTGTCTGTAATTGAGGCTGTGCTGCACAATTGCAGTGTCAGTAATTAAATGTGCGCTGCACTATTGGAGTGTCAGTAATTGAGGGTGTGCTGCACTGTTGAAGTTTCAGTAATTGATGCTGTGCTGCACTATTGAAGTTTCAGTAATTGAGGGTGTGCTGCAATATTGGAGTGTCAGTAATTGAGGGTGTGCTGCACTATTGCAGTGTCAGTAATTGAGGGTGTGCTGCACTATTGGAGTGTCAGTAATTGAGGGTGTGCTGCACTATTGCAGTGTCAGTAATTGAGGGTGTGCTGCACTATTGGAGTGTCAGTAATTGTGGCTCTGCTGCACAATTGGAGTGTCAGTAATTGAGGCTGAGCTGCACTATTGGAGTGTTAGTAATTGAGGGTGTGCTGCACTATTGGTTTGACAGTATTTGATGTTGTGCTGCAATATTGGAGTAACTGTAATTGAGGGTGTGCTGCACTACTGGAGTGTCAGTTTTTGAGGGTGTCCAGCACCTATGGAGTTTCAGTAATTGACTTGTGCTACACTATTGGAGTGTCAGTAATTGAGGGTGCGCTAAACTATTGGTGTGTCAGTATTTGCGGGTGTGCTGCAATATTGGAGAGTCAGTAATTGAGGGTGTGCTGTATTATTGGAGTGTCAGTAATTGAGGGTGTGCTGCAATATTGGTGTGTCAGTAATTGAGGGTGTGCTGCACTACTGGAGTGTCAGTTTTTGAAGGTGTGCTGCACTATTGGAGTGTTAGTAATTGAGGGTGTGCTGCACTATTGGAGTGTCAGTAATTGAGGGTGTGGTGCACTAATTCAGTGTCAGTAATTATGTGTGTGCTGCGCTTTTGGAGTGTCAGTAATTGAGGGTGTGCTGTATTATTGGAGTGTCAGAATTGAGAGTGTGCTGCCCTATTGGAGTGTCATTAATTGAGGTTGTGCTGCACTATCGGAGTGTCAGTAATTGAGGGTGTGCTGCACTATTGCAGTGTCAGTAATGGAGGGTGTGCTGCACTGTTGTTGTGTCATTAATTGAGTGTGTGCTGCACTATTGGAGTGTCAGTAATTGAGTGTGTTATTCGCTATTGGAGTGTCAGTAATTGAGGGTGTGCTGTACTATTGGAGTGTCAGTAATTGAGGGTGTGCTGCACTATTGGAGGGTCAATAATTGTGTGTGTGCAGCACTATTGGAGTTTCAGTAATTGAGGGTGTGCTGCACTATTGGAGTGTCAGGAATTGAGGGTGTGCTGCACTATTGGAGTGTCAGTAATTGAGGGTGTGCTGCACTATTGGAGTGTCAGTAATTCAGGGTGTGCTGCACTATTGGAGTGTCAGTAATTGAGGGTGTGCTGCACTATTGGAGTGTCAGTAATTGAGGGTGTGCTGCACTATTGCAGTGTCAGTAATTGATGTTGAAATGTACTATTGGAGTGACAGTAATTGAGGGTGTGCTGCAATATTGGCGTGTCTGTAGTTGAGGGTGTGCTGCACTACTGGATTGTCAGTAATTGAGGGTGTGCTGCACTATTGGAGTGTCAGTAATTGAGGGTGTGCCGCACTTTTGGAGTGTCAGTAATTGCGGGTTTGCTGCACCTTTGTAGTGTCAGTAATTGAGGGTGTGCTGCAGTGTTGGAGAGTCAGAAATTGAGTGGGCTCTGCACTATTGTATTGTCAGTAATTCATGGTTTGCTGAAGTTTGGAGTGTCAGCAATTGAGGGTGTCTTGCGCTCTTCGTGTGTCAGTAATTGCGGGTGTGCTGCACTATTGGAGTATCAGCAATTGAGGGTGTGATGCACTATTGGAGTGTCAGTAATTGAGGGTGTGCTGCACTATTGGAGTGTCACTAATTGAGGGTGTGCTGCACATTTTGAGTGTCAGTAATTGAGGGTGCGCTGCAATTTTGTAGTGTCAGTAATTGAGGGTGTGCTGCACTATAGGAGTGTCAGTAATTGAGGGTGTGCTGCACTATTCTAGTGTCAGTAATTGAGGGTGTGCTGCACTCTTGGAGTGTCAGTAATTGAGGGTATGCTGCACTATAGGATTGTCAGTAATTGAGGGTGTGCTGCAATATTGGAGTGTCAGTAATTGAGGGTGAGCTGCACTATTGTAGTGCCCGTAATTGAGGGTGTGCTGCACTACTGGAGAGTCAGAAATTGAGTGTGCGCTGCACTATTGGAGTGTCAGTAATTGAGGGTGTGCTGCAGTATTGTAGTGTCAGTAATTGAGGGTGAGCTGCACTATTGGAGTGTGAGTATTTGAGTGTGCGCTACACTATTGGAGTGTCAGTAATTGAGGGTGTGCTGCACTATTGGAGTGTCAGTAATTGAGGATGTGCTTCACTATTGGAGTGTCAGTAATTGAGGGTGTGCTGCACTATTGGCGTTTCAGTAATTGAGGGTGTGCTGCAATATTGGAGTGTCAGTAATTGAGGGTGTGCTGCAGTATTGGAGTGTCAGTAATTGAGGTTGTGCTGCGCTATTGGAGTGCCAGTAATTGAGGGTCTGCTGCACAATTGGAGTGTCAGTAATTTAGGCTGTGCTGCACAATTGGAGTGTCAGTATTTGAGTGTGCGTTGCACTATTGGTGTGTCAGTAATTGTTGGTATGCTGCACTAATGTCGTGTCAGTAATTGAGGCTGTGCTGCACTATTGATGTTTCAGTAATTGAGTGTGTGCTGCAATATTGGAGTGTCAGTAATTGAGGCTGTGCTGCACTATTGGAGTGTCAGTAATTGAGGCTGTGCTGCACAATTGGAGTGTCAGTAATTGAGGGTGTGCTGCACTATTGGAGTGTCAGTAATTGAGGCTGTGCTGCACAATTGGAGTGTCAGTAATTGAGGCTGAGCTGCACTATTGGAGTGTCAGTAATTGAGGCTCTGCTGCACAATTGGAGTGTCAGTAATTGAGGCTGTGCTGCACTATTGGAGTGTCAGTAATTGAGGCTCTGCTGCACAATTGGAGTGTCAGTAATTGAGGTTGTGCTGCACTACTGGAGTGTCAGTTTTTGAGGGTGTCCAGCACCATTGGAGTTTCTGTAATTGACGTGTGCTACACTATTGGAGTGTCAGTAATTGTGGGTGCGCTGCAATATTGGTGTGTCAGTAATTGCAGGTGTGCTGCAATATTGGAGAGTCAGTAATTGAGGGTGTGCTGTACTATTGGAGTGTGAGTAATTGAGGGTGTGCTGCACTATTGGTGTGTCAGTAATTGAGGGTGTGCTGTACTATTGGAGTGTCAGTAATTGAGGGTGTGCTGCTCTATTGGAGTGTCAATAATTGTGTGTGTGCTGCACTACTGGAGTTTCAGTAATTGAGGGTGTGCTGCACTATTGTAGTCTCAGTAATTGAGGGTGTGCTGCACTATTGGAGTGTCTGTAATTGAGGCTGTGCTGCACAATTGCAGTGTCAGTAATTAAATGTGCGCTGCACTATTGGAGTGTCACTAATTGAGGGTGTGCTGCATTATTAGAGTGTCAGTAATTGAGGCTGTGCTGCACTATTGAAGTTTCAGTAATTGATGCTGTGCTGCACTATTGAAGTTTCAGTAATTGAGGGTGTGCTGCAATATTGGAGTGTCAGTAATTGAGGGTGTGCTGCACTATTGCAGTGTCAGTAATTGAGGGTGTGCTGCACTATTGGAGTGTCAGTAATTGAGGGTGTGCTGCACTATTGCAGTGTCAGTAATTGAGGGTGTGCTGCACTATTGGAGTGTCAGTAATTGTGGCTCTGCTGCACAATTGGAGTGTCAGTAATTGAGGCTGAGCTGCACTATTGGAGTGTTAGTAATTGAGGGTGTGCTGCACTATTGGTTTGACAGTATTTGATGTTGTGCTGCAATATTGGAGTAACTGTAATTGAGGGTGTGCTGCACTACTGGAGTGTCAGTTTTTGAGGGTGTCCAGCACCTATGGAGTTTCAGTAATTGACGTGTGCTACACTATTGGAGTGTCAGTAATTGAGGGTGCGCTAAACTATTGGTGTGTCAGTATTTGCGGGTGTGCTGCAATATTGGAGAGTCAGTAATTGACGGTGTGCTGTATTATTGGAGTGTCAGTAATTGAGGGTGTGCTGCACTATTGGTGTGTCAGTAATTGAGGGTGTGCTGCACTACTGGAGTGTCAGTTTTTGAAGGTGTGCTGCACTATTGGAGTGTTAGTAATTGAGGGTGTGCTGCACTATTGGAGTGTCAGTAATTGAGTGTGTGCTGCACTATTGGAGTGTCATTAATTGAGGGTGTGGTGCACTATTGGAGTGTCAGTAATTGAGGGTGTGGTGCACTAATTCAGTGTCAGTAATTATGTGTGTGCTGCGCTTTTGGAGTGTCAGTAATTGAGGGTGTGCTGTACTATTGGAGTGTCAGAATTGAGAGTGTGCTGCCCTATTCGAGTGTCATTAATTGAGGTTGTGCTGCACTATCGGAGTGTCAGTAATTGAGGGTGTGCTGCACTATTGCAGTGTCAGTAATGGAGGGTGTGCTGCACTGTTGTTGTGTCATTAATTGAGTGTGTGCTGCACTATTGGACTGTCAGTAATTGAGTGTGTGATTCGCTATTGGAGTGTCAGTAATTGAGGGTGTGCTGTACTATTGGAGTGTCAGTAATTGAGGGTGTGCTGCACTATTGTAGGGTCAATAATTGTTTGTGTGCAGCACTATTGGAGTTTCAGTAATTGAGGGTGTGCTGCACTATTGGAGTGTCAGGAATTGAGGGTGTGCTGCACTATTGGAGTGTCAGTAATTGAGGGTGTGCTGCACTATTGAAGTGTCAGTAATTCAGGGTGTGCTGCACTATTGGAGTGTCAGTAATTGAGGGTGTGCTGCACTATTGGAGTGTCAGTAATTGAGGGTGTGCTGCACTATTGCATTGTCAGTAATTGATGTTGAAATGTACTATTGGAGTGACAGTAATTGAGGGTGTGCTGCAATATTGGCGTGTCTGTAGTTGAGGGTGTGCTGCACTACTGGATTGTCAGTAATTGAGGGTGTGCTGCACTATTGGAGTGTCAGTAATTGAGGTTCTGCTGCACTATTGTAGTGTCAGTAATTGGGGGTGTGCTGCACTATTGGAGTGTTAGTAATTGAGGGTGTGCTGCAATATTGGAGTGTCAGTAATTGAGGATGTGATGCTAAATGGGAGTGTCAGTAATTGAGGGTGTGCTGCACTATTGGAGTGTCAGTAATTGAGGGTGTGCTGCACTATTGGAGTGTCTGAAATAGAACGTGTGCTGAAATATTGGAGTGTCAGTAATTGAGGATGTGATGCTAAATGGGAGTGTCAGTAATTGAGGGTGTGCTGCACTATTGGAGTGTCAGTAATTGAGGGTGTGCTGCACTATTGGAGTGTCAGTAATTGAGGGTGTGCTGCACTATTGGAGTGTCAGTAATTCAGGGTGTGCTGCACTATTGGAGTGTCAGTAATTGAGGGTGTGCTGCACTATTGGAGTGTCAGTAATTGAGGGTGTGCTGCACTATTGCAGTGTCAGTAATTGATGTTGAAATGTACTATTGGAGTGACAGTAATTGAGGGTGTGCTGCAATATTGGCGTGTCTGTAGTTGAGGGTGTGCTGCACATTTCGTGTCTCAGTAGTTGAGGGTGACCTGCACTATTGGAGTGTGAGTAATTGAGGGTGTGCTGCACTATTGGCTTTTCAGTAATTGAGGGTGTGCTGCACTATTGGCTTTTCAGTAATTAAGGGTGTGCTGCACTATTGGTGTGTCAGTAATTGAGTGTATGCTGCACTATTGGAGTGTCAGTAATTGAGTCTGCGCTGCCCTATTGGAATGTCAGTAACTGAGCGTCTGCTGCACAATTGGATTGCAGTAATTGAGGGTGTGCTGCACTATAGGAGTGTCAGTAATTGAGGGTGTGCTGTACTATTGGAGTGTCATTAATTGAGGGTGAGCAGCACTAATGGAGTGTCAGGAATTGAGGGTGTGCTGCACTATTGGAGTGTCAATAATTGAGGCTGTGCTGCACAATTGGAGTGTCAGTAATTGAGTCTGCGCTGCACTATTGGAGTGTCAGTAATTGTGGGTGTGCTGCACTATTGGAGTGTCAGTAATTGAGGCTGTGCTGCACTATTGAAGTTTCAGTAATTGAGGGTGTGAAGCAATATTGGAGTGTCAGTAATTGAGGCTGTGCTGCACTATTGGAGTGTCAGTAATTGAGGGTGTGCTGCACAATTGGAGTGTCAGTAATTCAGGCTGAGCTGCACTAATGGAGTGTCAGTAATTGAGGGTGAGCTGCACTATTCTAGTGTCAGTAATTAATGGTGTAGTGCACTATTGGATTGTCAGTAATTGAGTGTGTGCTGCACTATTGGAGTGTCAGTAATTGAGGGTGTGCTGCACTATTGGAGTGTCAGTAGTTGAGGGTGTGCTGTACTATTGGAGCTTCAGTAATTGCGGGAGTGCTGCACTATTGGAGCTTCAGTAATTGAGGGTGTGCTGCACTATTGGGGTGTCAGTAATTGAGGTTGTGCTGCAATATTGGAGCGTCAGTAATTGAGGGTGTGCTGCACTACTGGTGTGTCAGTAATTGAGGGTGTGCTCCACTATTGGAGTGTCAGTAATTGGGGGTGTGCTGCGCTATTGGAGTGTCAGTAATTGAGGGTGTGCTGCACTATTGGAGTGTCAGTAATTCAGGGTGTGCTGCACTATTGGAGTGTCAGTAATTGAGGGTGTGCTGCACTATTGGAGTGTCAGTAATTGAGGGTGCGCTGCACTATTGGAGTGTCAGTAATTCAGGGTGTGCTGCACCATTGGAGTGTCAGTAATTGAGGGTGTGCTGCACTATTGGAGTGTCAGTAATTGAGGGTGTGCTGCACTATTGCAGTGTCAGTAATTGATGTTGAAATGTACTATTGGAGTGACAGTAATTGAGGGTGGGCTGCAATATTGGCGTGTCTGTTGTTGAGGGTGTGCTGCACATTTCGTGTCTCAGTAGTTGAGGGTGACCTGCCCTATTGGAGTGTGAGTAATTGAGGGTGTGCTGCACTATTGGCTCTTCAGTAATTAAGGGTGTGCTGCACTATTGGATTGTCAGTAATTGAGGGTGTGCTGCACAATTGGAGTGTCAGTAATTTAGGCTCTGCCTCACAATTGGAGTGTCAGTATTTGAGTGTGCGCTGCACTATTGGAGTGTCAGTAATTGTTGGTGTGTTGCACTAATGGAGTGTCAGTAATTGAGGCTGTGCTGCACTATTGGAGAGTTAGTAATTGAGGGTGTGCTGCACTATTGGTTTGACAGTAATTGATGTTGTGCTGCAATATTGGAGTAACTGTAATTGAGGGTGTGCTGCACTACTGGAGTGTCAGTTTTTGAGGGTGTCCAGCACCTTTGGAGTTTCAGTAATTGACGTGTGCTGCACTATTGGAGTGTCAGTAATTGAGGGTGCGCTGCACTATTGGTGTGTCAGTATTTGCGGGTGTGCTGCAATATTGGAGAGCCAGTAATTGAGGGTGTGCTGCACTATTGGTGTGTCAGTAATTGAGGGTGTGCTGCACTACTGGAGTGTCAGTTTTTGAAGGTGTGCTGCACTATTGGAGTGTCAGTAATTGAGGGTGTGCTGCACTATTGGAGTGTCAGTAATTGAGTGTGTGCTGCTCTATTGGAGTGTCATTAATTGAGGGTGTGCTGCACTTTTGAGTGTCACTAATTGAGGGTGTGCTGCACTATTGGAGTGTCAGTAATTGAGGTTGTGCTGCACTATCTGAGTGTCAGTAATTGAGGGTGTGCTGCACTATTGCAGTGTCAGTAATGGAGGGTGTGCTGCACTGTTGTTGTGTCATTAATTGAGTGTGTGCTGCACTATTGGAGTGTCAGTAATTTAGTGTGTGATTCGCTATTGGAGTGTCAGTAATTGAGGGTATGCTGTACTATTGGAGTGTCAGTAATTGAGGATGTGCTGCACTATTGGAGGGTCAATAATTGTGTGTGTGCAGCACTATTGGAGTTTCAGTAATTGAGGTTGTGCTGTACTATTGGAGTGTCAGTAATTGAGGATGTGCTGCACTATTGGAGGGTCAATAATTGTGTGTGTGCAGCACTATTGGAGTTTCAGTAATTGAGGTTGTGCTGCACTATTGGAGTGTCAGTAATTGAGGGTGTGCTGCACTATTGGAGAGTTAGTAATTGAGGGTGTGCTGCACTATTGGTTTGACAGTAATTGATGTTGTGCTGCAATATTGGAGTAACTGTAATTGAGGGTGTGCTGCACTACTGGAGTGTCAGTTTTTGAGGGTGTCCAGCACCTTTGGAGTTTCAGTAATTGACGTGTGCTGCACTATTGGAGTGTCAGTAATTGAGGGTGCGCTGCACTATTGGTGTGTCAGTATTTGCGGGTGTGCTGCAATATTGGAGAGCCAGTAATTGAGGGTGTGCTGCACTATTGGTGTGTCAGTAATTGAGGGTGTGCTGCACTACTGGAGTGTCAGTTTTTGAAGGTGTGCTGCACTATTGGAGTGTCAGTAATTGAGGGTGTGCTGCACTATTGGAGTGTCAGTAATTGAGTGTGTGCTGCTCTATTGGAGTGTCATTAATTGAGGGTGTGCTGCACTTTTGAGTGTCACTAATTGAGGGTGTGCTGCACTATTGGAGTGTCAGTAATTGAGGTTGTGCTGCACTATCTGAGTGTCAGTAATTGAGGGTGTGCTGCACTATTGCAGTGTCAGTAATGGAGGGTGTGCTGCACTGTTGTTGTGTCATTAATTGAGTGTGTGCTGCACTATTGGAGTGTCAGTAATTTAGTGTGTGATTCGCTATTGGAGTGTCAGTAATTGAGGGTATGCTGTACTATTGGAGTGTCAGTAATTGAGGATGTGCTGCACTATTGGAGGGTCAATAATTGTGTGTGTGCTGCACTATTGGAGTTTCAGTAATTGAGGTTGTGCTGCACTATTGGAGTGTCAGTAATTGAGGGTGTGCTGCACTATTGGAGTGTCAGTAATTGAGGGTGTGCTGCACTATTGGAGTGTCAGTCATTCAGGGTGTGCTGCACTATAGGAGTGTCAGTAATTGAGGGTGTGCTGCACTATTGGAGTGTCAGTAATTGAGGGTGTGCTGCACTATTGCAGTGTCAGTAATTGATGTTGAAATGTACTATTGGAGTGACAGTAATTGAGGGTGTGCTGCAATATTGGCGTGTCTGTAGTTGAGGGTGTGCTGCACATTTCGTGTCTCAGTAGTTGAGGGTGACCTGCACTATTGGAGTGTGAGTAATTGAGGGTGTGCTGCACTATTGGCTTTTCAGTAATTAAGGGTGTGCTGCACTATTGGAGTGTCAGTAATTGAGGGTGCGCTGAACATTTGGTGTGTCAGTAGTTGAGGGTGTGCTGCACTATTGGACTGCCTGTAATTGAGGGTGTGCTGCAATCTTGGAGTGTCAGTAATTGAGGTTCTACTGCACTATTGGAGTGTCAGTAATTGATGGTGTGCTGCACTATTGGAGTGTTAGTAATTGAGGGTGTGCTGCAATATTGGAGTGTCAGTAATTGAGGGTGTGCTGCACTATGGGAGTGTCAGTAATTGAGGGTGAGCTACACTATTGGAGTGTCTGAAATAGAACGTGTGCTGAAATATTGGAGTGTCAGTAATTGAGTGTGTTTTGCTTATGGGAGTGTCAGTAATTGAGGGTGTGCTGCACTATTGGTGTGTCAGAAATTGAGGGACTGCTGTACTAATGTAGTGTCAGTAATTGAGTGTGTGCTGCACTTTTGGAGTGTCAGTAATTGAGGGTGTGCTGCACTATTGTAGTGTCAGTAATTGAGTGTGTGCTGCACTTTTGGAGTGTCAGTAATTGAGGACGTGCTGCACTATTGGAGTGTCAGTAATTGAGGGAGTGCTGCACTGTTGGAGTGTCAGTAATTGAGGGAGTGCTGTACTATTGGAGTGTCAGTAATTGAGGATGTGCTGCAATATTGGACTGTCACTAATTGAGGGTGTGCTGCACTATTGGAGTGTCAGTAATTGAGGGTGTGCTGCATTATTGGAGTGTCAGTAATTGAGTGTGTGCTGCGCTTTTGGAGTGTCAGTAATTGAGGACGTGCTGCACTATTGGAGTGTCAGTAATTGATGGAGTGCTGCACTGTTGGAGTGTCAGTAATTGAGGGAGTGCTGTACTATTGGAGTGTCAGTAATTGAGGATGTGCTGCACTATTGGACTGTCACTAATTGAGGGTTTGCTGCACTATTGGAGTGTCAGTAATTGAGGGTGTGCTGCACTATTGGACTGTCAGAAATTGAGGGTGTGCTGCAATATTGGTGTGTCAGTAATTGAGGGTGTGCTGCACTATTGCAGTGTCAGTAATTGAGGATGTGTGGCACTATAGGAGTGTCAGTAATTGAGGGTTTGCTGCACTATTTGAGTGTCAATAATTGAGGGTGTGTTGCATTATTGGAGTGCCAGAAATTGAGGGAGTGCTGTACTATTGGAGTCTCAGTAATTGAGTGTGTGCGGAACTATTGGGGTGTAAGTAATTGAGGGTGCTCTGCCCTATTGGAATGTCAGTAACTGAGGGTGTGCTGCACAATTGGATTGTCAGTAATTGAGGGTGTGCTGCACTATTGAAGTTTCAGTAATTGAGGGTGTGAAGCAATATTGGAGTGTCAGTAATTGAGGGTGTGCTGCACTATTGGAGTGTCAGTAATTGAGGCTGTGCTGCACAATTGGAGTGTCAGTAATTGAGGCTGAGCTGCACTAAAGGAGTGTCAGTAATTGAGGGTGTGCTGCACTATTCTAGTGTCAGTAATTAATGGTGTAGTGCACTATTGGATTGTCAGTAATTGAGTGTGTGCTGCACTATTGGAGTGTCAGTAATTGAGGGTGTGCTGCACTACTGGAGTGTCAGTAATTGAGGGTGTGCTGCGCTTTTAGAGTGTCAGTGATTGAGGGTTTTCTGCACTATTGGAGTGTCAGTAATTGAGGGTGTGCTGCTATATTGGAGTGTCAGTAAAAAGGGTGTGCTGCACTATTGGAGTGTCAGTAGTTGAGGGTGTGCTGTACTATTGAGTGTCAGTAATTGAGGGTTCGCTGCACTATTGGAATGTCAGGAATTTGCTTGCGCTGCACTATTGGAGCTTCAGTAATTGAGGGTGTGCTGCACTATTGGAGTGTCAGTAATTGAGGTTGTGCTGCACTATTGGAGCGTCAGTAATTGAGGGTGTGCTGCACTATTGGAGTGTCGGTAATTGAGGGTGTGCTCCACTATTGGAGTGTCAGTAATTGGGGGTGTGCTGCACTATTGGAGTGTCAGTAATTGAGGGTGTGCTGCACTATTGGAGTGTCAGTAATTGAGGGTGTGCTGCACTATTGGAGTGTCAGTAATTGAGGGTGTGCTGCACTATTGGAGTGTCAGTAATTCAGGGTGTGCTGCACGATTGGAGTGTCAGTAATTGAGGGTGTGCTGCACTATTGGAGTGTCAGTAATTGAGGGTGTGCTGCACTATTGCAGTGTCAGTAATTGATGTTGAAATGTACTATTGGAGTGACAGTAATTGAGGGTGGGCTGCAATATTGGCGTGTCTGTAGTTGAGGGTGTGCTGCACATTTCGTGTCTCAGTAGTTGAGGGTGACCTGCACTATTGGAGTGTGAGTAATTGAGGGTGTGCTGCACTATTGGCTTTTCAGTAATTAAGGGTGTGCTGCACTATTGGATTGTCAATAATTGAGGGTGTGCTGCAATCTTGGAGTGTCAGTAATTGAGGATCTGCTGCACTATTGGAGTGTCAGTAATTGAGGGTGTGCTGCACTATTGGAGTGTCAGTAATTGAGGGTGTGCTGCAATATTGGAGTGTCAGTAATTGAGGGTGTGCTGCACTATAGGAGTGTCAGTAATTGAGGGTGTGCTGCACCATTGGAGTGTCAGTAATTGAGGGTGTGCTGCACTTTTGGAGTGTCAGTAATTGACGGTGTGCTGCGCTATTGGAGTGTCAGTAATTGAGGGTGTGCTGCTCTATAGGAGTGTCAGTAATTGAGGGAGTGCTGCACTGTTGGAGTGTCAGTAATTGGGGGTGTGCTGCACTATTGGAGTGTCAGTAATTGAGGGAGTGCTGCACTGTTGGAGTGTCAGTAATTGAGGGAGTGCTGTACTATTGGAGTGTCAGTAATTGAGGATGTGCTGCACTATTGGACTGTTACTAATTGAGGGTGTGCTGCACTATTTGACTGTCAGTAATTGAGGGTGTGCTGCACTATTGGACTGTCAGTAATTGAGGGTGTGCTGCACTATTGGACTGTCAGAAATTGAGGGTGTGCTGCAATATTGGTGTGTCAGTAATTGAGGGTGTGCTGCACTATAGGAGTGTCAGTAATTGAGGGTTTGCTGCACTATTTGAGTGTCAATAATTGAGGGTGTTTTGCATTATTGGAGTGCCAGAAATTGAGGGAGTGCTGTACTATTGGAGTGTCAGTAATTGAGTGTGTGCGGAACTATTGGGGTGTAAGTAATTGAGGGTGCGCTGCCCTATTGGAATGTCAGTAACTGAGGGTGTGCTGCACAATTGGATTGTCAGTAATTGAGGGTGTGCTGCACTATAGGAGTGTCAGTAATTGAGGGTGTGCTGTACTAATGGAGTGTCAGTAATTGAGGGTGAGCAGCACTAATGGAGTGTCAGGAATTGAGGGTGTGCTGCACTATAGGCATGTCAGTAATTGAGGGTGTGCTAAACTATTGGTGTGTCAGCAATTGAGGGTGTGCTGCACTATTTCAGTATCAGTAATTGTGTGTGTGCTGAGCAATTGGAGTATCAGTAATTGAGGGTGCGCTGTACTATTGGAGTATCAGCAATTGAGGGTGTGATGCACTATTGGAGATCAGTAATTGAGGGTTTGCTACACTATTGGAGTGTCAGTAATTGAGGGTGTGCTGCACATTTTGTGTGTCAGTAATTGAGGGTGGGCTGCAATTTTGTAGTGTCAGTAATTGAGGGTGTGCTGCAGTATAGGAGTGTCAGTAATTGAGGGTGTGCTGCACTATTCTAGTGTCCGTAATTGAGGGTGTGCTGCACTATTGGAGTGTCAGTAATTGAGGGTGTGCTGCACTGTAGGATTGTCAGTAATTGAGGGTGTGCTGCAATAGTGGAGTGTCAGTAATTGAGGGTGAGCTGCACTATTGTAGTGCCCGTAATTGAGGGTGTGCTGCACTACTGGAGAGTCAGAAATTGAGGGTGCGCTGCACTATTGGAGTGTCAGTAATTGAGGATGAGCTGCACTATTGGAGTGTCAGTAATTGAGGGTGTGCTGTACTATTGGAGTGTCAGTAATTGAGGGACTTCTGCACTATTGCAGTATCAGAAATTGAGGGTGTTCTGCACTGCATATTGTCAGTAATTGAGGGTGTAATGAACAATTGGAGTGTCAGTAATTGAGGGTGTGCTACACTATTGGAGTGTCAGTAATTGACGGTGTGCTGCACTATTGGAGAGTCAGTATTTGAGTGTGTGCTGAACTATTGGAGTGTCAGAAATTGAGGTTGTTCTGCATTTTTGGTGTGTCAGTAATTGAGGGTGTGCTGCACTTTTCGAGTGTCAGAATTTGAGGGTGTGCTGCACTATTGGAGCATCAGTAATTGAGGGTGTGCTGCACTATTCGAGTGTCAGTAATTGAGGGTGTGCTGCACTATTGGAGTGTCAGTAATTGAGGGTGTGCTGCACTATTCGAGTGTCAGTAATTGAGGGTGTGCTGCACTATTGGAGTGTCAGTAATTGAGGGTGTGCTGCACTATTGGAGTGTCTGTAATTGAGGGTGTGCTGCACTATTCGAGTGTCACTAATTGAGGGTGTGCTGCACTATTGGAGTGTCTGTAATTGAGGGTGTGCTGCACTATTCGAGTGTCATTAATTGAGGGTGTGCTGCACTATTGGAGTGTCAGTAATTGAGGTTGAGCTGCAGAATTGGGGTGTCAGTGATTGAGGGTGTGCTGCACTATGGGAGTGTCAGTAATTGAGGGCGTGCTGCACTATTGGTGTCTCAGTAATTGAGGGTGTGCTGCATTATAGGAGTGTCAGTAATTGAGGATGTGCTCCACTATTGGAGTGTCAGTAATTGAGTGTGTGCTGCACTATTAACTTGTTAGTATCTGAGGGTGAGCCGCACTATTGGAGTGTCAGTAATTGAGCGTGTGCTGCACTATTGGATTGTCAGTAATTGAGGGTGTGCTGCACTATTGGATTGTCAGTAATAGAGGGTTTGCTGCACTATTGGATTGTCAGTAATAGAGGGTGTGCTGCACTATTGGAGTGTCAGTAATTGAGGGTGTGCTGCACTATTGAAGTGTCAGTAATTGAGGGTGTGCTGCACTATTGAAGTGTCAGTAATTGAGGGTGTGCTGCACTATTGGAGTGTCAGTAATTGAGGGTATGCTGCACTATTGGAGTGTCAGTAATTGAGGGAGTGCTGCACTAATGGAATGTCAGTAATTGAGGGTGTGCTGCTCTATTGGAGTGTCAGTAATTGAGGCTGTGCTGCACTATTGGTGTTTCAGTAATTGAGGTTGTTCTGCACTATTGGAGTGTCAGTAATTTAGGGTGTGCTGCACTGTTGGAGTGTCAGTCATTGAGTGTGTGCTGCACTATTGCAGTGTCAGTAATTGAGAGTGAGCTGCACTATTGGTGTTTCAGTAATTGAGGTTGTGCTGCACTATTGGAGTGTCAGTAATTTAGGGTTTGCTGCACTATTGGAGAGTCAGTAATTGAGGCTGCGCTGCAATATTGTAGTGCCAGTAATTGAGGGTGTGCTGCACTATTGGAGTGTCAGTAATTGAGAATGAACTGCACTATTGGACTGTCAGTAATTGAGGATGAACTGCACTATTGGAGTGTCAGTATTTGAGGGTTTGCTGCACTAATGGATTGTCATTAATGGAGGGAGTGCTGCAATATTGCAGTGTCAGTAATTGTGGGTGTGCTGCACTATTGGAGTGTCAGTAATTGAGGGTGTGCTGCACTATTGGAGTGTCAGTAATTGAGGCTGTGCTGCACTACTGGAGTGTCAGTAATTGAGGGTGTTCTGCACTATTGGAGTGTCAGTAATTGAGTTTTTACAGCATTATTGGAGTGTCAGTAATTGAGGGTGTGCTGCACTATTCGAGTGTCAGTAATTGAGTATGCGCTGCGTTACTGGAGTGTCACTAATTGTGGGTGTGCTGCACTATTTGACTGACAGTAATTGACGGTGTGCTGCACTATTCGAGTGTCAGTAATTGAGGGTGAGCTGCAGTATTGGAGTGTCAGTAATTGAGTGTGTGCTGCACTATTGGAGGGTCACTAATTGTGAGTATGCTGCACTATTTGACTGACAGTAATTGAGGGTGTGCTGCACTATTGGAGTGTCAGTAATTGAGGGTGAGCTGCACTACTGGAGTGTCAGTAATTCAGGGTGTTCTGCACTATTGGAGTGTCATTACCTGAGAGTGTACTGCACTATTGGAGTGTCTGTAATTGAGGGTGTGCTGCACTATTGGAGTATCACTAATTGTGATTGTGCTGCACTATTTGACTGAAAGTGATTGAGGTTGTGCTGCACTATTCGAGTGTCAGTAATTGAGGGTGTACTGCACTATTGGAGTGTCAGTAATTGAGGGTGTGCTGCACTATTCGAGTGTCAGTAATTGACGGTGTGCTGCACTATTGGAGTGTCTGTAATTGAGGGTGTGCTGCACTATTCGAGTGTCAGTAATTGAGGGTGTGCTGCACTATTGGAGTGTCTGTAATTGAGGATGTGCTGCACTAGTGGAGTGTCAGTAATTGAGGGTGAGCTGCAGAATTGGGGTGTCAGTAAATGAGGGTGAGCTGCACTATTTGACTGACAGTAATTGAGGGTGTGCTGCCCTATTCGAATGTCAGTAATTGAGGGTGTGCTGCACTATTGGAGTGTCACTATTTGTGGGTGTGCTGCACTATTTGACTGACAGTAACTGAGGGTGTGCTGCACTATTCGAGTGTCAGTAATTGAGGGCGTGCTGCACTATTGGACTGTCAGTAATTGAGGGTGTGCTGCATTATTGGAGTGTCAGTAATTGAGTGTGCGCTGCACTTTTGGAGTGTCAGTAATTGAGGGTGTGCTGCACTATTGCTGTGTCATTAATTGAGGGTGTGCTGCATTACTGGACTGACAGTCATTGAGTGTGTGCTGAACTATTGGAGAGTAAGTAATTGTGGGTGTGCTGCACTATTGGAGAGTCAGTAATTCAGGGTGTGCTGCACTATTGGAGTGTCAGTAATTGAGAGTGTGCTGCAATACTGGAGTGTCAGTAATTGAGGGCGTGCTGCACTATTGGAGTGTCAGTAATTGAGTGTGTGCTGCACTATTGGAGTGTCAGTAATTGAGGGTGTGCTGCACTATTGGAGTGTCAGTAATTGAGAGTGTGCTGCAATTCTGGAGTGTCAGTAATTGAGGGCGTGCTGCACTATTGGAGTGTCAGTAATTGAGTGTGTGCTGCACTATTGGAGTGTCAGTAATTGAGTGTGTGCTGCACTAATGGAGTGTCAGTAATTGAGGGCGTGCTGCACTATTGGAGTGTCAGTAATTGAGTGTGTGCTGCACTAATGGAGTGTCAGTAATTGAGGGCGTGCTGCACTATTGGAGTGTCAGTAATTGAGTGTGTGCTGCACTATTGGAGTGTCAGTAATTGAGGGTGTGCTGCACTATTGGAGTGTCAGTAATTGAGTGTGTGCTGCACTAATGGAGTGTCAGTAATTGAGGGCGTGCTGCACTATTGGAGTGTCAGTAATTGAGTGTGTGCTGCACTAATGGAGTGTCAGTAATTGAGGGCGTGCTGCACTATTGGAGTGTCAGTAATTGAGTGTGTGCTGCACTAATGGAGTGTCAGTAATTGAGGGCGTGCTGCACTATTGGAGTGTCAGTAATTGAGGGTGTGCTGCACTAATGGAGTGTCATTACTTGAGAATGTGCTGCACTATTGGAGTGTCTGTAATTGAGGGTGTGCTGCACTATTGGAGTGTCAGTAATTGAGGGTGTGCTGCGCTATAGGAGTGTCAGTAACTGAGGTTGTGCTGCATTATTGGAGTGTCACTAATTGTGGGTGTGCTGCACTATTTCACTGACTGTAATTGAGGGTGTGCTGCACTATTCGAGTTTCAGTAATTGAGGATGAGCTGCAGTATTGGAGTGTCAGTAATTGAGGGTGTGCTGCACTATTGGAGTGTCAGTAATTGAGGGTGTGCTGCACTATTCGAGTTTCAGTAATTGAGGATGAGCTGCACTATTCGAGTGTCAGTAATTGAGGTTGTGCTGCACTATTGGCATGTCACTAATTGTGGGTGTGCTGCACTATTTGACTGACAGTAATTGAGGGTGTGCTGCACTATTGGAGTTTCAGTAATTGAGGGTGAGCTGCAGTATTGGAGTGTCAGTAATTGAGGGTGTGCTGCACTATTGGAGTGTCAGTAATTGAGGGTTTTCTCCCCTATTGGAGTGTCAGTAATTGAGTGTGTGCTGCACTATTAGATTGCCAGTATCTGAGGTCGAGCCGCACTATTGGTGTGTCAGTAAATGAGCGTTTGCTGCACTATTGAAGTGTCAGTAATTGAGTGTGTGCTGAACTATTGGAGTGTCAGAAATTGAGGTTGTTCTGCACTTTTGGAGTGTCAGTAATTGAGGGTGTGCTGCACTATTCGAGTGTCAGAAAATGAGGATGTGCTGCGCTATTGGAGTATCAGTAATTGAGGGTGTGCTGCACTATTGGAGTGTCAGTAATTGAGGGTGCGCTGCACTAGTGGGGTGTCAGTAATTGAGGGTATGCTGCAGAATTGGAGTGTCAGTAATTGAGGGACTTCTGCACTAATGCTGTGTCAATAATTGAGGGTGTGCTGCACTATCGGAGTGTCAGTAATTGAGTGTGTGCTGCGCTATTGGAGTATCAGTAATTGAGGGTGAGCTGCACTATTGGAGTGTCAGTAATTGAGGGTGCGCTGCACTATTGGAGTGTCAGTAATTGAGGGTGTGCTGCACTATTGGTATGTCAGTAATTGAGGGTGTTCTGCACTGCATAGTGTCAGTAATTGAGGGTTTATTGAACAATTGGAGTGTCAGTAATTAAAGGTGTGCGGCAGTATTGGAGTGTCAGTAATTAAAGGTGTGCTGCACTATTGGAGTGTCAGTATTTGAATGTGTGCTGAACTATTGGAGTGTCAGAAATTGAGGTTGTTCTGCACTTTTGGAGTGTCAGTAATTGAGGGTGTGCTGCACTATTCGAGTGTCAGAAAATGAGGATGTGCTGCACTATTGGAGCATCAGTAATTGAGGGTGTGCTGCACTATTCGAGTGTCAGAAAATGAGGATGTGCTGCACTATTGGAGTATCAGTAATTGAGTGTGTGCTGCACTATTGGAGTGTCAGTAATTGAGGGTGTGCTGCACTACTGGAGTGTCAGTAATTGAGGGTGTGCTGCACTATTGGAGTGTTAGTAATTGAGGGCGTGCTGCACTATTGGTGTCTCAGTAATTGAGGGTGTGCTGCATTATTGGAGTGTCAGTAATTGAGGATGTGCTGCACTATTGGAGTGTCAGCAATTGAGTGTGTGCTGCACTATTAGCTTGTTAGTATCTGAGGGTGAGCCGCACTATTGGAGTGTCAGTAATTGAGCGTGTGCTGCACTATTGGATTGTCAGTAATTGAGGGTGTGCTGCACTATTGGATTGTCAGTAATAGAGGGTTTGCTGCACTATTGGATTGTCAGTAATAGAGGGTGTGCTGCACTATTGGAGTGTCAGTAATTGAGGGTGTGCTGCACTATTGAAGTGTCAGTAATTGAGGGTGTGCTGCACTATTGAAGTGTCAGTAATTGAGGGTGTGCTGCACTATTGGATTGTCAGTAATAGAGGGTGTGCTGCACTATTGGAGTGTCAGTAATTGAGTGTGTGCTGCACTATTGGAGTGTCAGTAATTGAGGGTGTGCTGCTCTATTGGAGTGTCAGTAATTGAGGGTGTGCTGCTCTATTGGAGTGTCAGTAACTGAGGGTGTGCTGCACTATTGGAGTGTCAGTAATTGAGTATGTGCTGCACTATTGGAGTGTCAGTAATTGAGGCTGTGCTGCACTATTGGTGTTTCAGTAATTGAGGTTGTTCTGCACTAATGGAGTGTCAGTAATTGAGGGTGTGCTGCACTGTTGGAGTGTCAGTCATTGAGGGTGTGCTGCACTATTGCAGTGTCAGTAATTGAGTGTGAGCTGCACTATTGGTGTTTCAGTAATTGAGGTTGTGCTGCACTATTGGAGTGTCAGTAATTTAGGGTTTGCTGCACTATTGGAGTGTCAGTAATTGAGGCTGCGCTGCAATATTGTAGTGCCAGTAATTGATGGTGTGCTGCACTATTGGAGTGTCAGTAATTGAGAATGAACTGCACTGTTGGACTGTCAGTAATTGAGGATGAACTGCACTATTGGAGTGTCAGTATTTGAGGGTTTGCTGCACTAATGGATTGTCATTAATGGAGGGTGTGCTGCAATATTGCAGTGTCAGTAATTGTGGGTGTGCTGCACTATTGGAGTGTCAGTAATTGAGGGTGTGCTGCACTATTGGAGTGTCAGTAATTGAGGCTGTGCTGCACTATTGGAGTGTCAGTAATTGAGGCTGTGCTGCACTACTGGAGTGTCAGTAATTGAGGGTGTGCTGCACTATTGGAGTGTCAGTAATTGAGTGTGTACTGCATTATTGGAATGTCAGTAGTTGAGGGTGTGCTGCACTATTCGAGTGTCAGTAATTGAGTGTGTGCTGCACTATTGTAGTGTCAGTAATTGAGGTTGTGCTGCACTATTGGACTGTCAGTAATTGAGGGTGTGCTGCACTATTCGAGTGTCAGTAATTGAGGGTGAGCTGCAGTATTGGAGTGTCAGTAATTGAGTGTGTGCTGCACTATTGGAGGGTCAGTAATTGTGAGTATGCTGCACTATTTGACTGACAGTATTTGAGGGTGTGCTGCACTATTCGAGTGTCAGTAATTGAGGGCGTGCTGCACTATTGTAGTGTCAGTAATTTGGAATGAACTGCACTATTGGAGTGTCAGTAATTGAGGGTGAGCTGCACTACTGGAGTGTCAGTTATTGAGGGTGTGCTGCACTATTGGATTGTCAGTAATTGAGTGTGTGCTTCCCTACTGGTGTGTCAGTAATTGAGGGTGTGCTGCACTATTGGAGTGTCTGTAATTGAGGGTGTGCTGCACTATTGGAGTGTCAGTAATTGAGGGTTTGCTGCACTATTCGAGTGTCAGTAATTGAGGCTGTGCTGCACTATTGGAGTGTCTGTAATTGAGGGTGTGCTGCACTATTCGAGTGTCAGTAATTGAGGGTGTGCTGCACTATTGGAGTGTCTGTAATTGAGGGTGTGCTGCACTATTGGACTGTCAGTAATTGAGGGTGTGCTGCACTATTCGAGTGACAGTAATTGAGGGTGAGCTGCAGAATTGGGGTGTCAGTAAATGAGGGTGAGCTGCACTATTTGACTGACAGTAATTGAGGGTCTGCTGCCCTATTCGAATGTCAGTAATTGAGGGTGTGCTGCACTATTGGAGTGTCACTATTTGTGGGTGTGCTGCACTATTTGACTGACAGTAACTGAGGGTGTGCTGCACTATTCGAGTGTCAGAAATTGAGGGCGTGCTGCACTATTGGACTGTCAGTGATGGAGGGTGTGCTGCATTATTGGAGTGTCAGAAATTGAGGATGTGCTGCACTATTGGAGTGTCAGTAATTGAGTGTGTGCTGCACTATTGGATTGTCAGTAATAGATGGTTTGCTGCACTATTGGATTGTCAGAAATAGAGGGTGTGCTGCACTATTGGATTGTCAGTAATTGAGGGTGTGCTGCACTATTGAAGTGTCAGTATTGAGGGTGTGCTGCACTATTGAAGTGTCAGTAATTGAGGGTGTGCTGCAATATTGGTTTGTCAGTAATTGAGGGTGTGCTGCACTATTGTTGTTTCAGTAATTGAGGTTGTTCTGCAATTTTTGAGTGTCAGTAATTGAGGGTGTGCTGCACTATTGGAGTGTCAGTAATTGAGCGCGTGCTGCGCTATTGGAGAGTGAGTAATTGAGCGTGATCTGCACTATTATAGTGTCAGTAATTGAAGGTTTGCTGCACTATTCGAGAGTTAGTAATTGAAGGTGAACTGCACTATTGGAGTGTCAGTGATTGAGAGTGAGCTGCACCAATGGAGTGTCAGTAATTGAGGGTGTGCTGCACTATTGGAGTGTCAGTAATTGAGTGTGTCCTGCACAATTGGAGTGCAAGTAATTGAGGGTGTTCTGCACTATTGGTGTGTCAGTTATTGAGGGTGCGCTGCACTATTGGAGTGTCAGTAATTGGGCGTGATCTGCACTATTTTAGTGTCAGTAATTGATGTTTTGATGAACTATTGGAGTGTTAGTAATTGAGAGTGAGCTACACTACTGGAGTGTCAGTAATTGATTTTGTGCTGCACTATTGGAGTGTCAGTAATTGAGGGTGTGCTGCATTACTGGACTGACAGTCAATGAGTGTGTGCTGAACTATTGGAGAGTAAGTAATTGTGGGTCAGCTGCACTTTTGGAGTGTCAGTAATTGAGGGTGTGCTGCACTATTGGAGTGTCAGTAATTGAGAGTGTGCTGCAATACTGGAGTGTCAGTAATTGAGGGTGTGCTGCATTATTGGAGTGTCAGTAATTGAGTGTGTGCTGCACTATTGGAGTGTCAGTAATTGAGGGTGTGCTGCACTATTGGAGTGTCAGTAATTGAGTGTGTGCTGCACTAATGGAGTGTCATTACTTGAGAATGTGCTGCACTATTGGAGTGTCTGTAATTGAGGGTGTGCTGCACTATTGGAGTGTCAGTAATTGAGGGTGTGCTGCACTATAGGAGTGTCAGTAATTGAGGTTGTGCTGCATTATTGGAGTGTCACTAATTGTGGGTGTGCTGCACTATTTCACTGACTGTAATTGAGGGTGTGCTGCACTATTCGAGTGTCAGTAATTGAGGGTGAGCTGCAGTATTGGTGTGTCAGTAATTGAGGGTGTGCTGCACTATTGGAGTGTCACTAATTGTGGGTATGCTGCACTATTTGACTGACAGTAATTGAGGGTGTGCTGCACTATTCGAGTGTCAGTAATTGAGGGTGTGCTGCACTATTCGAGTGTCACTAATTGTGGGTGTGCTGCACTATTTGACTGAGAGTAATTGAGGGTGTGCTGCACTATTGGAGTGTCAGTAATTGAGGGTGAGCTGCACTATTGGAGTGTCAGTAATTGAGCGTGTGCTGCACTATTGGAGTGTCAGTAATTGAGGGTGTGCTGCTCTATTGGAGTGTCAGTAATTGAGAGTGGGCTGCAATATTGGAGTGTCAGTTATTGAGGTTGTGCTGCACTATTGGAGTGTAAGTAACTGACATTGGGCTGCAATATTGGAGGGTCAGTATTTGAGGGTGTGCCGCAATATTGTAGTGTCAGTAATAGAGAGTGTGCTGCACTATTGGTGTTTCAGTAATTGAGGTTGTGCTGCACTATTGGAGTTTCAGTAATTGAGGGTGAGCTGCACAATTGGAGTGTCAGTAATTGAGGGTGTGCTGCACTACTGGAGTGTCAGTAATTGAGGGTGAGCTGCACTATTGCTGTGTCAGTAATTGAGGGTGTGCTGCACTAATGGAGTTTCACTAAATGAGGGTGTGCTGCACTATTGGAGTATCAGTAATTGAGGGTGTGCTGCACTATTGGAGTGTCAGTAATTGAGGGTGCGCTGCACTATTGGGGTGTCAGTAATTGAGGGTATGCTGCAGTATTGGAGTGTCAGTAATTGAGGGACTTCTGCACTATTGCTGTGTCAGTAATTGAGGGTGTGCTGCACTTTTGGAGTGTCAGTAATTGAGGTTGTGCTGCACTATTCGAGTGTCAGAAAATCAGGATGTGCTGCACTATTGGAGCATCAGTAATTGAGGGTGTGCTGCACTACTGGAGTGTCAGTAATTGAGGATGTGCTGCACTATTGGAGTGCCAATAATTGAGTGTGTGCTGTACTATTGGAGTGTCAGTAATTGAGGATGTGCTGCACGATTGAAGTGTCAGTAATTGAGTGTGTGCTGGACTATTGAAGTGTCAGTAATTGAGGGTGTGCTGCACTAATGCTGTGTTAGTAATTGAGGGTGAGCTGCACTATTCGAGTGTCAGTAATTGAAGGTATGCTGCACTACTGGAGTGTTAGTAATTGAGGGTGTGCTGCACAATTGGAGTTTAACCAATTGAGGGTGTGCTGCACTATTGGAGTGTCAGTAATTGAGGGTGTGCTGCATTATTGCAGTGTCAGTAATTGAGTGTGTCCTGCACAATTGGAGTGTCAGTAATTGAGGGTGCGCTGCACTATTGGAGTGACAGTAATTGAGTGTGTGCTGCACTATTGGGGAGTCAGTAATTGAGGTTGAGCTGCACTATTGGAGTGTCAGTAATTGAGGGTGTGCTGAACTATTCGAGTGTCAGAAATTGAGGGTGTGCTGCACTATTGGAGCATCAGTAATTGAGGGTGTGCTGCACTATTGTAGTGTCAGTAATTGAGGGTGTGCTGCACTACTGGACTGTCAGTAATTGAGGGTGTGCTGCACTATTGGAGTGCCAGTAATTGAGGGTGTGCTATACAATTGGAGTGCCAGTAATTGTGGGTGTGCTGCACTATTGAAGTGTCAGTAATTGAGTGTGTGCTGCACTATTGGGGTGTCAGTAATTGAGTGTGTGCTGGACTATTGAAGTGTCAGTAATTGAGGGTGTGCTGCACTAATGGAGTGTTAGTAATTGAGGGTGAGCTGCACTATTGGAGTGTCAGTAATTGAAGGTATGCTGCACTACTGGAGTGTTAGTAATTGAGGGTGTGCTGCACTATTGGTATGTCAGTTATTGAAGGTGCGCTGCACTATTGGAGTGTCACTAATTGAAGGTGTGTTGCACTATTGGAGTGTCAGTAATTGAGGGTGTGCTGCACTATTGGAGTCTCAGTAATTGAGGGC
The DNA here is from genome assembly GCA_026770705.1 of Isurus oxyrinchus. Lineage (NCBI taxonomy): Eukaryota > Metazoa > Chordata > Chondrichthyes > Lamniformes > Lamnidae > Isurus > Isurus oxyrinchus. The sequence continues at coordinate 810,542 of JANJGN010000103.1, read as the reverse complement.
GTGCTGCACTATTGGAGAGTCAGTAATTGAGCGTGATCTGCACTATTATAATGTCAGTAATTGAAGGTTTGCTGCACTATTGGAGTGTTAGTAATTGAAGGTGAGCTGCACTATTGGAGTGTCAGTAATTGAGAGTGAGCTGCACTATTGGAGTGTCAGGAATTGAGGGTGTGCTGCACAGTTGCAGTGTCAGTAATTGAGTGTGTCCTGCACAATTGGAGTGCAAGTAATTGAGGGTGTGATGCACTATTGGAGTGTCAGTAATTGAGGGTGCGCTGCACTATTGGAGTGTCAGTAATTGAGGGTGTTCTGCACTATTGGAGTGTCAGTAATTGAGTGTGTGCTGCACAATTGGAGTGACAGTAATTGAAGGTGTGCTGCACTATTGGAGTGTCAGTAATTGAGAGTGAGCTGCACTATTGGAGTGTCAGTAAATGAGGGTGTGCTGCACTATTGGAGTGTCAGTAATTGAGTGTGTCCTGCACAATTGGAGTGCAAGTAATTGAGGGTGTAATGCACTATTGGAGTATCAGTAATTTAGGGTGCGCTGCACTATTGGAGTGTCAGTAATTGAGGGTGTGCTGCACTATTGGAGTGTCAGTAATTGAGGATGTGCTGCACTATTGGACTGACAGTAATTGAGTGTTTGCTGCACTATTGGGGAGTCAGTAATTGAGGGTGAGCTGCACTTTTGGAGTGTCAGTAATTGAGGGTGTGCTGCACTATTCGAGTGTCAGAAATTGAGGGTGTGCTGCAATATTGGAGCATCAGTAATTGAGGGTGTGCTGCACTAATGGAGTATCAGTAATTGAGGGTGTGCTGCACTATTGGAGTGCCAGTAATTGAGGGTGTGCTGCACTATTGGAGTGTCAGTAATTGAGGGTGTGCTGCACTATTGAACTGTCAGTAATTGAGGATGTGCTGGACTATTGAAGTGTCAGTAATTGAGGGTGTGCTGCACTAATGGAGTGTTAGTAATTGAGGGTGAGCTGCACTTTTGGAGTGTCAGTAATTGAAGGTATGCTGCCCTACTGGAGTGTTAGTAATTGAGCGTGTGCTGCACTATTGGCGTGTCAGTTATTGAGGGTGCGCTGCACTATTGGAGTGGAAGTAATTGAGGGTGTGTTGCACTATTGGTGTGTCAGTAATTGAGGGCGTCCTGCACTATTGGAGTGTCAGTAATTGAGCGTGATCTGCACTATTATAGTGTCAGTAATTGAAATTTTGCTGAACTATTGGAGTGTTAGTAATTGAAGGTGAGCTGAACTATTGGAGTGTCAGTAATTGAGAGTGAGCTGCACTACTGGAGTGTCAGTAATTGATTTTGTGCTGCACTATTGGAGTGTTAACAATTGAGGGTGTGCTGCACAATTGGAGTGTCAGTAATTGAGTGTGTGCTGCACTATTGGAGTGTCAGTAATTGAGGGTGTACTGCACTACTGGAGTGTCAGTTTTGAGGTTGTGCTGCGCTATTGGAGTGTCAGTAATTGAGGGTGTGCTGCACTACTGGAGTGTCAGTTTTGAGGTTGTGCTGCGCTATTGGAGTGTCAGTAATTGAGTGTGTGCTGAACTATTGGAGATTAAGTAAGAGTGGGTGTGCTGCACTATTGGAGTGTCAGTAACTGAGAGTGTGCAGCACTATTGGAGTGTCAGTAATTGAAAGTGAGCTGCACTATTGGAGTGTCAGTAATTGAGTGTGTCCTGCACAATTGGAGTGCAAGTACTTGAGGGTGTGCTGCCCTATTGGAGTGTCAGTAATTGAGTGTGTGCTGCACTATTAGATTGTCAGTATCTGAGGTCGAGCCGCCCTATTGGTGTGTCAGTAATTGAGCGTGTGCTGCACTATTGGAGTGTCAGTAATTGAGGGTGTGCTGCACTATTGGAGTGTCCGTAATTGAGGGTGTTCTGCACTGCATAGTGTCAGTAATTGAGGGTGTAATGAACAATTGGAGTGTCAGTAATTCAGGGTGTGCTGTAATATTGCAGTGTCAGTAATTGAGGGTGTGCTGCACTATTGAAGTGTCAGTAAATGAAGGTGTGCTGCACTATTGGAGTGCCAGTAATAGAGGGTGTGCTGCACTATTGGTGTTTCAGTAATTGAGGGTGTGCTGCACTATTGGAGTGTCAGTAATTGAGAATGAACTGCACCATTGGAGTGTCAGTAATTGAGGATGAACTGCACTATTGGAGTGTCAGTATTTGAGGGTGTGCTGCACTATTGAAGTGTCAGTAATTGAAGGTGTGCTGCACTATAGGAGTGTCAGTAATTGAGGGTGTGCTGCACAATTGGAGTGTCAGTAATTGAGGGTGTGCTGCAATACTGGAGTGTCAGTAATTGAGTGTGTGCTGCACTATTGGAGTGTCAGTATTTGAGGGTGTGCTGCACTATTGGAGTGTCATTACTTGAGAATGTGCTGCACTATTGGAGTGTCAGTAATTGAGGGTGTGCTGCACTATAGGAGTGTCAGTAATTGAGGGTGTGCTGCATTATTGGAGTGACACTAATTGTTGGTGTGCTGCACTATTTGACTGACAGTAATTGAGGGTGTGCTGCACTATTCGAGTGTCAGTAATTGAGGGTGAGCTGCAGTATTGGAGGGTCACTAATTGTGGGTATGCTGCACTATTTGACTGACAGTAATTGAGTTTGTGCTGCACTATTGGAGTGTCAGTAATTGAGGGTGTGCTGTACTATTGGCGTATCACTAATTGTGGGTGTGCTGCACTATTTGACTGACAGTAATTGACGGTGTGCTGCACTATTCTAGTGTCAGTAATTGAGGGTGTGCTGCACTATTGGAGTGTCAGTAATTGAGGGTGTGCGGCACTATTAGATTGTCAGTATCTGAGGTCGAGCCGCCCTATTGGTGTGTCAGTAATTGAGGGTGTGCTGCACTATTGGAATGTCAGTAATTGAGGGTGTTCTGCACTGCATAGTGTCAGTAATTGAGGGTGTAATGAACAATTGGAGTGTCAGTAATTCAGGGTGTGCTGCAATATTGCAGTGTCAGTAATTGAGGGTGTGCTGCACTATTGAAGTGTCAGTAATTGAAGGTGTGCTGCACTATTGGAGTGCCAGTAATAGAGGGTGTGCTGCACTATTGGTGTTTCAGTAATTGAGGTTGTGCTGCACAATTGGAGTGTCAGTAATTGAGGGTGTGCTGTACTATTGGAGTGTCAGTAATTGAGGGACTCCTGCACTATTGGAGTGTCAGTAATTGAGGGTGTGCTGCACTATTAGAGTGTCAGTAATTGAGGGTGTGCTGCACTATTGGAGTGTCAGTAATTGAGGGTGTGCTGCACTATTGGAGTGTCAGTAATTTAGGGTGTGCTGCAGTATTGCAGTGTTAGTAATTGAGGTTGTGCTGCACTATTGGTGTGTCAGTTATTGAGGGTGCGCTGCACTATTGGTGTGTCAGTAATTGAGGGTGTGCTGCACTATTGGAGTGTCAGTAATTGAAGGTGTGCTGCACTATTGGAGTGTCATAAATTGAGGGTGAGCTGCACTATTGGAGTGTTAGTAATTGAGGATGTGCTGCACTATTGGAGTGTCAGTAATTGAGGATGTGCTGCACTATTGGAGAGTCAGTAATTGAGGGTGTGCTGCAATATTGGTGTGTCAGTAATTGAGACTGTGCTGCACTACTGGAGTGTCAGTATTTGAGGTTGTGCTGCGCTATTGGAGTGTCATTAATTGTGGGTGTTCTGCAATACTGGACTGACAGTCATTGAGGGTGTGCTGAACTATCGGAGAGTAAGTAAGTGAGGGTGTGCTGCACTATTGGAGTGACAGTAATTGAGGGTGTGCTGCACTATTGCAGTGTCAGTAATTGATGGTGTGCTGCAGTACAGGAGTGTCAGTAATTGAGGTTGTGCTGCACAATTGGAGTGTCACCAATTGAGGGTGTGCTGCACTATTGGAGTGTCAGTAATTGAGGGATTGCTGCATTATTGCAGTGTCAGTAATTGAGTGTGTCCTGCAAAATTGGAGTGTCAGTAATTGAGGTTGTGATGCACTTGTGGAGTGTCAGAAATTGAGTGCGTTCTGCACCATTGGAGTGTCAGTAATTGAGGGTGTGCTGCACTATTGGAGAGTTAGTAATTGGGGGTGTGCTGCACAATTGGAGTGTCAGTAATTGAGGATGAACTGCACTATTGGAGTGTCAGTAATTGAGGGTGTGCTGCACTATTGGAGTGTCAGTATTTGAGGATTTGCTGCACTAATGGATTGTCAGTAATTGAGGGTGTGCTGCACTATTGGAGTGTCAGTAATTGATGGTGTGCTGCACTATTGGAGTGTCAGTAATTGAGGGTGTGATGCATTATTGTAGTGTAAGTAATTGAGGGTGTGCTGCACTATAGGAGTGTCAGTAATTGAGGGTGTGCTGCACTATTGGAGTGTCAGTAATTGAGTGTGTGCTGGACTATTGGAGTGTCAGTAATTGAGGGTGTGCTGCACTATTGGAGTGTCAGTAATTGAGGGTGTGCTGCACTATTGGAGTGTCAGAAATTGAGGGTTTGCTGCAATATTGGTGTGTCAGTAATTGAGGGTGTGCTGCTCTATTGGATTGTCAGTAATTGATGGTGTGCTGCACTATATGAGTGTCAGGAATTGAGGGTGTGCTGCACTATTGGAGTGTCAGTAATTGAGTGTGTGCTGCACTATTGAAGTGTCAGTATTTGAGGGTGTGCTGCACTAATGAAGTGTCAGTAATTGAGGGTGTGCTACAATATTGGAGTGTCAGTAATTGAGGGTGTGCTGCACTATTGGAGTGTCAGTAATTGAGGGTGTGCTGCACTATTGGAGTGTCAGTAATTGAGGATGTGCTGCACTATTGGAGTGTCAGTAATTGAGGGTGTGCTGCACTATTGAAGTGTCAGTATTTGTGGGTGTGCTGCACTAATGAAGTGTCAGTAATTGAGGGTGTGCTGCACTATTGGAGTGACAGTAATTGAGAGTGTGCTGCACTATTGGAGTGTCAGTAATTGAGTATGTGCTGCACTATTGGAGTGTCAGTAATTGCGGGTGTGCTGCACTATTGGAGTGTCAGTAATTGAGTGTGTGCTGCACTAATGGAGAGTCAGTAATTGAGGGTGTGCTGCACTAATGGAGAGTCAGTAATTGAGGGTGTGTGCACTACTGGAGTGTCAGTAATTGAGGGTGTGCTGCACTAATGGAGAGTCAGTAATTGAGGATGTGCTGCACTAATGGAGAGTCAGTAATTGAGGGTGTGTGCACTATTGGAGTGTCAGTAATTGAGGAAGAACTGCACTATTGGAGTGTCAGTAATTGAGAGTGTGCTGCACTATTGGAGTGTCAGTAATTGAGGGTGTGTTGCACTATTGGAGTTTCAGTAATTGAGGGTGTGCTGCACTATTGGAGTGTCAGTAATTGAGGGTGTGCTGCACAATTGTAGTGTCAGTAATTGAGGGTGTGCTGCACTATTGGAGTGTCAGTAATTGAGGGTGTGCTGCACTATTTGAGTGTCAGTAATTGAGTGTGTGCTGCACTTTTGGAGAGACAGTAACTGAGTGTGTGCTGCACAATTGGAGTGTCAGTAATTGAGGGTGAGCTGCACTATTGGAGTGTCAGTAATTGAGGGTGTGCTGCACTATTGGAGTGTCAGTAATTGAGGGTGTGCTGCACTATTGGAGTGTCAGTAATTGAGATTGTGCTGCACTATTGGTGTGTCAGTAATTCAGGGTGTGCTGCGCTATTGGAGTGTCAGTAATTGAGGGTGTGCTGCACTATTGGAGTGTCAGTAATTGAGATTGTGCTGCACTATTGGAGTGTCATTAATTGAGGGTGAGCTGCACTACTGGAGTGTCAGTAATTGAGGGTGTGCTGCACTAATGGAGTGTCAGTAATTGAGGGTGTACTGCACTATTGCAGTGTCAGTATTTGAGTGTGTGCTGCACTATTGGAGTGTCAGTAATTGAGGGTGTGCTGCACTATTAGAGTGTCAGTAATTGAGGATGTGCTGCACAATTGGAGTGTCAGTAATTGAGTATTCGCTGCATTATTGGAGCGTCAGTAATTGAGGGTGTGCTGCACTGATGAAGTATCAGTAGTTGAGCGTGTGCTGCACTATTGTAGTGTCAGTAATTGAGGGTGCGCTGCACTATTGGAGTGTCAGTAATTGAGGGTGTGCTGCACTATTGCAGTGTCAGTAATTGAGGGTGTGCTGCACTATTGGAGTGTCAGTAATTGAGGGTGTGCTGCACTATTGGAGTGTCATAAATTGAGGGTGAGCTGCACTATTGGAGTGTCAGTAATTGATGGTGTGCTGCAGTACAGGAGTGTCAGTAATTGAGGTTGTGCTGCAAAATAGGAGTGTCACCAATTGAGGCTGTGCTGCATTATTGCAGTGTCAGTAATTGAGTGTGTCCTGCAAAATTGGAGTGTCAGTAATTGAGGGTTGCGATGCACTATTGGAGAGCTATTATTGAGGGTGTGCTGCACAATTGGAGTGTCAGTAATTGAGGGTGTGCTGCACTGATGGAGTATCAGTAGTTGAGCGTGTGCTGCACTATTGTAGTGTCAGTAATTGAGGGTGCGCTGCACTATTGGAGTGTCAGTAATTGAGGGTGTGCTGCACTATTGCAGTGTCAGTAATTGAGGGTGTGCTGCACTATTGGAGTGTCAGTAATTGAGGGTGTGCTGCACTATTGGAGTGTCATAAATTGAGGGTGAGCTGCACTATTGGAGTGTTAGTAATTGAGGATGTGCTGCACTATTGGAGTGTCAGTAATTGATGGTGTGCTGCAGTACAGGAGTGTCAGTAATCGAGGTTGTGCTGCACAATTGGAGTGTCACCAATTGAGGCTGTGCTGCATTATTGCAGTGTCAGTAATTGAGTGTGTCCTGCAAAATTGGAGTGTCAGTAATTGAGGGTTGCGATGCACTATTGGAGAGCTATTATTGAGGGTGTGCTGCAGAGGGTGCGCTGCACTATTGGAGTGTCAGTAATTGAGGGTGTGCTGCACTATTAGAGTGTCAGTAATTGAGGGTGTGCTGCACTATTGGAGTGTCAGTAATTGAGGGTGTGCTGCACTATTAGAGTGTCAGTAATTGAGGGTGTGCTGCACTATTGGAGTGTCAGTAATTTAGGGTGTGCTGCAGTATTGCAGTGTTAGTAATTGAGGTTGTGCTGCACTATTGGTGTGTCAGTTATTGAGGGTGCGCTGCACTATTGGTGTGTCAGTAATTGAGGGTGTGCTGCACTATTGGAGTGTCAGTAATTGAAGGTGAGCTGCACTATTGGAGTGTTAGTAATTGAGGATGTGCTGCACTATTGGAGTGTCAGTAATTGAGGGTGTGCTGCACTATTGGAGAGTCAGTAATTGAGGGTGTGCTGCAATATTGGTGTGTCAGTAATTGGGACTGTGCTGCACTACTGGAGTGTCAGTATTTGAGGTTGTGCCGCGCTATTGGAGTGTCATTAATTGTGGGTGTTCTGCCCTACTGGACTGACAGTCATTGAGGGTGTGCTGAACTATCGGAGAGTAAGTAAGTGAGGGTGTGCTGCACTATTGGAGTGACAGTAATTGAGGGTGTGCTGCACTATTGCAGTGTCAGTAATTGATGGTGTGCTGCAGTACAGGAGTGTCAGTAATTGAGGTTGTGCTGCACAATTGGAGTGTCACCAATTGAGGGTGTGCTGCACTATTGGAGTGTCAGTAATTGAGGGATTGCTGCATTATTGCAGTGTCAGTAATTGAGTGTGTCCTGCAAAATTGGAGTGTCAGTAATTGAGGGTGTGCTGCACTTTTGGAGAGTTAGTAATTGGGGGTGTGCTGCACAATTGGAGTGTCAGTAATTGAGGATGAACTGCACTATTGGAGTGTCAGTAATTGAGGGTGTGCTGCACTATTGGAGTGTCAGTATTTGAGGGTTTGCTGCACTAATGGATTGTCAGTAATTGAGGGTGTGCTGCACTATTGGAGTGTCAGTAATTGATGGTGTGCTGCACTATTGGAGTTTCAGTAATTGAGGGTGTGATGCATTATTGGAGTGTCAGTAATTGAGGGTGTGCTGCACTATAGGAGTGTCAGTAATTGAGGGTGTGCTGCACTATTGGAGTGTCAGTAATTGAGGGTGTGCTGCACTATTGGAGTGTCAGTAATTGAGGGTGTGCTGCACTATTGGAGTGTCAGAAATTGAGGGTGTGCTGCACTATTGGTGTGTCAGTAATTGAGGGTGTGCTGCTCTATTGCATTGTCAGTAATTGATGGTGTGCTGCACTATTTGAGTGTCAGGAATTGAGGGTGTGCTGCACTATTGGAGTGTCAGTAATTGAGTGTGTGCTGCACTATTGAAGTGTCAGTATTTGAGGGTGTGCTGCACTAATGAAGTGTCAGTAATTGAGGGTGTGCTACAATATTGGAGTGTCAGTAATTGAGGGTGTGCTGCACTATTGGAGTGTCAGTAATTGAGGGTGTGCTGCACTATTGGAGTGTCAGTAATTGAGGGTGTGCTGCACTATTGGAGTGTCAGTAATTGAGGATGTGCTGCACTATTGGAGTGTCAGTAATTGAGGGTGTGCTGCGCTATTGAAGTGTCAGTATTTGAGGGTGTGCTGCACTAATGAAGTGTCAGTAATTGAGGGTGTGCTGCACTATGGAGTGACAGTAATTGAGAGTGTGCTGCACTATTGGAGTGTCAGTAATTGAGTATGTGCTGCACTATTGGAGTGTCAGTAATTGAGGGTGTGCTGCACTATTGGAGTGTCAGTAATTGAGTGTGTGCTGCACTATTGGAGTGTCAGTAATTGAGGGTGTGCTGCACTATTGGTGTGTCAGTAATTGAGGGTGTGCTGCACTAATGGAGAGTCAGTAATTGAGGGTGTGCTGCACTAATGGAGAGTCAGTAATTGAGGGTGTGTGCACTATTGGAGTGTCAGTAATTGAGGGTGTGCTGCACTAATGGAGAGTCAGTAATTGAGGATGTGCTGCACTAATGGAGAGTCAGTAATTGAGGGTGTGTGCACTATTGGAGTGTCAGTAATTGAGGAAGAACTGCACTATTGGAGTGTCAGTAATTGAGAGTGTGCTGCACTATTGGAGTGTCAGTAATTGAGGGTGTGTTGCACTATTGGAGTTTCAGTAATTGAGGGTGTGCTGCACTATTGGAGTGTCAGTAATTGAGGGTGTGCTGCACAATTGTAGTGTCAGTAATTGAGGGTGTGCTGCACTATTGGAGTGTCAGTAATTGAGGGTGTGCTGCACTATTTGAGTGTCAGTAATTGAGTGTGTGCTGCACTTTTGGAGAGACAGTAATTGAGCGTGTGCTGCACTATTGGAGTGTCAGTAATTGAGGGTGAGCTGCACTATTGGAATGTCAGTAATTGAGGGTGTGCTGCACTATTGGAGTGTCAGTAATTGAGGGTGTGCTGCACTATTGGAGTGTCAGTAATTGAGATTGTGCTGCACTATTGGTGTGTCAGTAATTGAGGGTGTGCTGCGCTATTGGAGTGTCAGTAATTGAGGGTGTGCTGCACTACTGGAGTGTCAGTAATTGAGATTGTGCTGCACTATTGGAGTGTCATTAATTGAGGGTGAGCTGCACTACTGGAGTGTCAGTAATTGTGGGTGTGCTGCACTAATGGAGTGTCAGTAATTGAGGGTGTACTGCACTATTGCAGTGTCAGTATTTGAGTGTGTGCTGCACTATTGGAGTGTCAGTTATTGAGGGTGTGCAGCACTATTAAAGTGTCAGTAATTGAGGCTGTGCTGCACAATTGGAGTGTGAGTAATTGAGTGTGCGCTGCACTATTGGAGCGTCAGTAATTGAGGGTGTGCTGCATTGATGAAGTATCAGTAGTTGAGCGTGTGCTGCACTATTGTAGTGTCAGTAATTGAGGGTGCGCTGCACTTTTGGAGTGACAGTAATTGAGTGTGTGCTGTACTATTGGCGTGTCAGTAATTGAGGGTGTGCTGCACTGATGAAGTATCAGTAGTTGAGCGTGTGCTGCACTATTGTAGTGTCAGTAATTGAGGGTGTGCTGTACTATTGGATTGTCAGTAATTGAGGGTGTGGTGAACTTTTGGTGTGTCAGTAATTTGACCGTGTGCTGCACTTTTAGAGTGTCAGTAATTGAGGGTGTACTGCACTTTTGGTGTGACAGTAATTGAATGTGTGCTGCACTTTTTGAGTGTCTGTAATTGAGGGTGTGCTGCACTATTGGTGTGTCAGTAATTGAGGGTTTGCTGCACCATTGTAGTGTCAGTAATTGAGGGTGTGCTGCACTATTGGAGAGTCAGTAATTGAGGGTGTGCTGCACATTTTGAGTGTCAGTAATTGAGGGTGCGCTGCAATTTTGTAGTGTCAGTAATTGAGGGTGTGCTGCACTATTGGAGTGTCAGTAATTGAGGGTGCGCTGCACTATTGGTTTGTCAGTAATTGAGGGTGTGCTGCACTCTTGGAGTGTCAGCAATTGAGGGTGTGCTGCACTATTGGAGTGTCAGTAATTGAGGGTGTGCTGCACTATTGGAGTGTCAGTAATTGAGAGTGTGCTGCACTATTGGAGTGTCAGTAATTGAGGGTGTGCTGCACTATTGAAGTGTCAGTATTTGAGTGTGTGCTGCACTATTGGAGTGTCAGTAATTGAGGGTGTGCTGCACTATTAGAGTGTCAGTAATTGCGGGTGTGCTGCACTATTGGAGTGTCAGCAATTGAGGGTGTGCTGCACTTTTGGAGAGTCAGTAATTGAGGGTGTGCTGCACATTTTGAGTGTCAGTAATTGAGGGTGCGCTGCAATTTTGTAGTGTCAGTAATTGAGGGTGTGCTGCACTATTGGAGTGTCAGTAATTGTGGGTGCGCTGCACTATTGGTATGTCAGTAATTGAGGGTGTGCTGCACTCCTGGAGTGTCAGTAATTGAGGGTGTGCTGCACTATTGGAGTGTCAGTAATTGAGGGTGTGCTGCACTATTGGAGTGTCAATAATTGAGGGTGTGCTGCACTATTGGAGTGTCAGTAATTGAGGGTGTGCTGCACTATTGAAGTGTCAGTATTTGAGTGTGTGCTGCACTTTTGGAGTGTCAGTAATTGAGGGTGTGCTGCACTATTAGAGTGTCAGTAATTGAGGCTGTGCTGCACAATTGGAGTGTCAGTAATTGAGTGTGCGCTGCACTATTGGAGTGTCAGTAATTGAGTGTGCGCTGCACTAATGGAGTGTCAGTAATTGAGGGTGTGGTGCACTATTTCAGAGTCAGTAATTGTGTGTGTGCTGCGCTATTGGAGTGTCAGTAATTGAGGGTGTGCTGCACTATTGGAGTGTCAGTAATTGAGGGTGTGCTGCACTATAGGAGGGTCAGTAATTGAGGGAGTGCTGCACCATTGTAGAGTCAGAAATTGAGTGGGTTCTGCACTATTGGATTGTCAGTAATTGAGGGTGTCCTGCACTATTAGTGTGTCAGTAATTGCGGGTGTGCTGCACTATTGGAGTGTAAGTAATTGAGGGTGCGCTGCAATTTTGTAGTGTCAGTAATTGAGGGGGTGATGCACTATTGGTTTGTCAGTAATTGAGGGTGTGCTGCACTCTTGGAGTGTCAGTAATTGAGGGTGTGCTGCACTATTGGAGTGTCAGTAATTGAGGGTGTGCTGCACTACTGGAGTGTCAGTAATTGAGGGTGTGCTGCACTATTGGTTTGTCAGTAATTGAGGGTGTGCTGCACTATTGAAGTGTCAGTATTTGAGGGTGCGCTGCACTAATGAAGTGTCAGTAATTGAGGGTGTGCTGCACTATTGGACTGTCAGTAATTGAGGGTGTGCTGCACTATTGGAGTGTCAGTAAATGAGGAAAGACTGCAATATTGGAGTGTCAGTAATTGAGGGTGTGCTGCACTATTGGAGTGTCAGTAATTGAGGGTGTGCTGCACTATTGGAGTGTCAGTAATTGAGGGTGTGCTGCACTATTGTAGTATCAGTAATTGAGGGTGTGCTGCACTATTGCAGTGTCAGTAATTGATCGTTTGCTGCACTTCTGGTGTCTCAGTAATTGAGGGTGTAATGCACTATTGTCCTTTCAATAAATGACGGTGTGCAGCACTACTGGAGTGTCAGTAATTGAGGGTGTGCTGCTCAATTCGAGTGACAGTAATTGAGGGTTTGCTGCACTATTGGAGTGTCAGTAATTGAGGCTCTGCTGCACTATTGGAGTGTCAGTAATTGAGGGTGTGCTGCACTATTGGATTGTCAGAATTGAGGGTGCGCTGCACTATTGGAGTGTCAGTAATTGCGGGTGTGCTGCACTATTGGAGAGTCAGTAATTGAGTGTGTGCTGTACTAGTGAGTGTCAGTAATTCAGGGTGTAAAGCATTATTGGTGTGTCAGTAATTGAGGGTGCGCTGCACTACTGGAGTGTCAGTTTTTGAGGGAGTGCTGCACTATTGGAGTGTCACAAATTGAGGGTGTGCTGCACTATTGGAGTGTCAGTAATTGAGGGTGTGCTGCACTATTGGAGTGTCAGTAATTGAGTATGTGCTGCACTATTGGAGTGTCAGTAATTGCGGGTTTGCTGCACTATTGTAGTGTCAGTAATTGAGGGCTTGCTGCACTATTGGAGTGTCAGTAATTGAGGGTGTGCTGCACTATTGGAGTGTCAGTAATTGAGTATGTGCTGCACTATTGGAGTGTCAGTAATTGCGGGTTTGCTGCACTATTGTAGTGTCAGTAATTGTGGGCTTGCTGCACTATTGGAGTGTCAGTAATTCAGTGTGTGCAGCACTATTGGAGTGTCAGTAATTGAGGTTGTGCTGCACTATTGGAGCGTCAGTAATTGAGGTTGTTTTGCACCATTGGAGTGTCAGTAATTGAGACAGTGCTGCACTATTGGAGTGTCCGTAATTGAGGCTGTTCTGTACTATTGGAGGGTCAGTAATTGAGGGTGTGCTGCACTAATGGAGTGTCAGTAATTGATGGTGTGCTGCACTGTTGGTGTGTCAGTAATTGAGGGTGTGCTGCACTTTTGGAGTGTCAGTAATTCAGTGTGTGCAGCACTATTGGAGTGACAGTAATTGAGGTTGTGCTGCACTATTGGAGTGTAAGTAATTGAGGGTGTGCTGCGCTATTGGAGTGTCAGAAATAGAGGCTGTGCTGCACTACTGGAGTGTCAGTAATTGAGGGTGGGCTGCACTATTGCAGTGTCAGTAATTGAGGGTGTGCTGCACTATTGGAATGTCAGTAATTGAGGATGTGCTGCACTATTGGAGTGTCAGTAATTGAGGGTGTGCTGCACTATTGGAGTGTCAGTAATTGAGTGTGTGCTGCACTATAGGAGTGTCAGTAATTGAGGGTGTGCTGCACTATTGGAGTGTCAGTGATTGAGGCTGTGCTGCACTATTGGAGTGTCAGGAATTGAGTTTGTGCTGCTCTGTTGGAGTGTCAGTAATTGAGAGTTTGCTGCACTATTGGAGTGTCAGTAATTGAGGCTGTGCTGCAATATTGGAGTGTCAGTAATTGAGGGAGTGCTGCGCTGTTGGAGTGTCAGTAATTGAGGGTGGGCTGCACTATTGCAGTGTCAGTAATTGAGGGTGTGCTGAACTATTGGAATGTCAGTAATTGAGGATGTGCTGCACTATTGGAGTGTCAGTAATTGAGGGTGTGCTGCACTGTTGGAGTGTCAGTAATTGAGTGTGTGCTGCACTATAGGAGTGTCAGTAATTGAGGGTGTGCTGCACTATTGGAGTGTCAGTGATTGAGGCTGTGCTGCACTATTGGAGTGTCAGGAATTGAGGGTGTGCTGCACTTTTGGAGTGTCAGTAATTCAGTGTGTGCAGCACTATTGGAGTGACAGTAATTGAGGTTGTGCTGCACTATTGGAGTGTAAGTAATTGAGGGTGTGCTGCGCTATTGGAGTGTCAGAAATAGAGGCTGTGCTGCACTACTGGAGTGTCAGTAATTGAGGGTGGGCTGCACTATTGCAGTGTCAGTAATTGAGGGTGTGCTGCACTATTGGAATGTCAGTAATTGAGGATGTGCTGCACTATTGGAGTGTCAGTAATTGAGGGTGTGCTGCACTGTTGGAGTGTCAGTAATTGAGTGTGTGCTGCACTATAGGAGTGTCAGTAATTGAGGGTGTGCTGCTCTATTGGAGTGTCAGTGATTGAGGCTGTGCTGCACTATTGGAGTGTCAGGAATTGAGTTTGTGCTGCTCTGTTGGAGTGTCAGTAATTGAGAGTTTGCTGCACTATTGGAGTGTCAGTAATTGAGGCTGTGCTGCACTATTGGAGTGTCAGTAATTGAGGGAGTGCTGCGCTGTTGGAGTGTCAGTAATTGAGTGTGTGCTGCTCTATTGGAGTGTCAGTAATTGAGGCTGTGCTGCATTGTTGGATTGGCAGTAATTGAGTGTGTGCTGCACTATTGGTGTGTCAGTAATTGAGGGTGTGCTGCACTGTTGGAGCCGAATTAATTGAGGGGTGCTGCACTATTGGAGTGTCAGTAATTGTGTGCTGCACTATTGGAGTGTCAGTAATTGAGGGTGAGGTGCACTATAGGAGTGTCAGTAATTGAGGGTGTGCTGCATTATTGGAGTGTCAGTTATTGAGGGTGTGCTGCACTATTGGAGTGTCAGTACTTGAGGGTGTGCTGCACAATTGGAGTGTCAGTAATTGAGTGTGTGCTGCACTATTGGAGTATCAGTAATTCAGGGTGTGCTGCACTATTGGAGTGTCAGTAATTGAGGGTGTGCTGCACTATTCGAGTGTCAGTAATTGAGGCTGTGCAGCACTATTGGAGTATGAGTAATTGAGGGTGTGCTGCACTATTGGAGTGTGAGTAATTGAGGCTGTGCTGCACAATTGGAGTGTCAGTACTTGAGGGTGTGCTGCACAATTGGAGTGTCAGTAATTGAGTGTGTGCTGCACTATTGGAGTATCAGTAATTCAGGGTGTGCTGCACTATTGGAGTGTCAGTAATTGAGGGTGTGCTGCACTATTGGAGTGTCAGTAATTGAGGGTGTGCTGCACTATTGCAGTGTCAATAATTGTGTGTGTGCTGCACTATTGGAGTTTCAGTAATTGAGGGTGTGCTGCACTATTCGAGTGTCAGTAATTGAGGCTGTGCAGCACTATTGGAGTATGAGTAATTGAGGGTGTGCTGCACTATTGGAGTGTGAGTAATTGAGGCTGTGCTGCACAATTGGAGTGTCAGTACTTGAGGGTGTGCTGCACAATTGGAGTGTCAGTAATTGAGTGTGTGCTGCACTATTGGAGTATCAGTAATTCAGGGTGTGCTGCACTTTTGAAGTTTCAGTAATTGAGGGTGTGCTGCAATATTGGAGTGTCAGTAATTGAGGGTGTGCTGCACTATTGGAGTGTCAGTAATTGAGGGTGTGCTGCACTATTGGAGTGTCAGTAATTGAGGTTGTGCTGCACTATTGGACTGTCAGTAATTGAGGGTGTGCTGCACTATTGGAGTGTCAGTAATTGAGGGTGTGCTGCAATATTGGAGTCTCAGTAATTGAGGGTGTGCTGCACTATTGGAGTGTCAGTAATTGAGGGTGTGCTGCACTATTGGTTTGTCAATACTTGAGGTTGTGCTGCAATTCTGGAGTAACGGTAATTGAGGGTGTGCTGCACTATTGGAGTGTCAGTTTGTGAGGGTGTGCAGCACCTATGGAGTGTCAGTAATTGACGTGTGCTGCACTATTGGAGTATCAGTAATTGAGGCTATGCTGCAATGTTTGAGTGTCAGTAATTGAGGGTGCGCTGTACTATTGGAGTGTCAGTAATTGAAGGTGTGCTGCAGTATTGTAGTGTCAGTAATTGAGGGTGAGCTGCACTATTGGAGTGTCAGTATTTGAGTGTGTGCTGCACTATTGAAGTGTCTGTAATTGAGGGTGTGCTGCACTATTGGAGTGTCAGTAATTGAGGGTGTGCTGCATTATTGGAGTGTCAGTAATTGAGGGTGTGCTGGAATATTGGAGTGTCTGTAATTGAGGGTGTGATGCACTAATGGAGTGTCAGTAATTGAGGGTGTGCTGCACAATTTTAGTATCAGTAATTGATGGTGTGCCGCACTACTGGAGTGTCAGTAATTGAGGGGGTGCTGCACTACTGGATTGTCAGTAATTGAGGGTGTGCTGCACTATTGGAGTGTCAGTAATTGAGGGTGTGCTGCACTATTGGAGTGTCAGTAATTTGAGCGTGTGCTGCACTTTTAGCGTTTCAGTAATTGAGGGTGTGCTGCACTTTTTGAGTGTCTGTAATTGAGGTTGTGCTGCACTACTGGAGTGTTAGTAATTGCGGGTTTGCTGCACCATTGCAGTGTCAGTAATTGAGGGTGTGCTGCAGTATTGGAGAGTCAGAAATTGAGTGGGTTCAGCACTATTGGATTGTCATTAATTCATGGTTTGCTGAAGTTTGGAGTGTCAGTAATTGAGGGTGTGCTGCACTATTGGTGTGTCAGTAATTGAGTGTGTGCTGCACTATTGGAGTGTCAGTAATTTATTGTGCGCTACACTATTGGAGTGTCAGTAATTGAGGTTGTGCTGTACTATTGGAGTGTGAGTAATTGCGTCTGTGCTACACTATTGGAGTTTCAGTAATTGAGGTTGTGCTGCAATATTGGAGTAACTGTAATTGAGGTTGTGCTGCACTATTGGAGTGTCAGTAATTCAGGGTGTGCTGCACTATTGGAGTGTCAGTTTTTGAGGGTGTGCAGCACCTTCGGAGTGTCAGTAATTGACGTGTGCTGCACTATTGGAGTGTCAGAAATTGAGGCTATGCTGCAATGTTGGAGTGTCAGTAATTGAGTGTGTGCTGCAATTTTGGAGTGTCAGTAATTCAGGGTGTGCTGCATTATTGGAGTGTCAGTAATTGAGGTTCTGCTGTACTATTGGAGTGTCAGTAATTGAAGGAGAGCTGCACTATTGGAGTGTCAGTAATTGAGGGTGTGCTGCACTATTGAAGTGTCAGTAATTGAGGGTGTGCTGCACTATTGGAGTGTCAGTAATTGAGGCTGTTCTGTACTATTGGAGTGTCAGTAATTGAAGGAGAGCTGCACTATTGGAGTATCAGTAATTGAGGGTATGCTGCACTATTGGAGTGTCAGTAATTGAGACAGTGCTGCACTATTGGAGTGTCAGTAATTGAGGCTGTTCTGTACTATTGGAGTGTCAGTAATTGAGGGTGTGCTGCACTAATGGTGTGTCAGTAATTGAGGGTGTGCTGCACTTTTGGAGTGTCAGTAATTCAGGGTGTGCAGCACTATTGGAGTGTCAGTAATTGAGGTTGTGCTGCACTATTGGAGTGTAAGTAATTGAGGGTGTGCTGCGCTATTGGAGTGTCAGTATTTGAGTGTGCGCTGCACTATTGAAGTGTCTGTAATTGAGGGTGTGCTGCACTATTGGAGTGTCAGTAATTGAGGGTGTGCTGCACTATTGGAGTGTCAGTGATTGAGGGTGAGCTGCCCTATTTGTGTGTCAGTAATTGAGTGTGTGCTGCACTATTGGAGTGTCAATAATTGAGGGTGTGCTGCATTATTGGAGTGTCAGTAATTGAGGGTGTGCTGGAATATTGGAGTGTCTGTAATTGAGGGTGTGATGCACTAATGGAGTGTCAGTAATTGAGGGTGTGCTGCACAATTTTAGTATCAGTAATTGATGGTGTGCCGCACTACTGGAGTGTCAGTAATTGAGGGGGTGCTGCACTACTGGATTGTCAGTAATTGAGGGTGTGCTGCACTATTTGAGTGTCAGTAATTGAGGGTGTGCTGCACTATTGGAGTGTCAGTAATTTGAGCGTGTGCTGCACTTTTAGCGTTTCAGTAATTGAGGGTGTGCTGCACTTTTTGAGTGTGTGTAATTGAGGTTGTGCTGCACTACTGGAGTGTTAGTAATTGCGGGTTTGCTGCACCATTGCAGTGTCAGTAATTGAGGGTGTGCTGCAGTATTGGAGAGTCAGAAATTGAGTGGGTTCAGCACTATTGGATTGTCATTAATTCATGGTTTGCTGAAGTTTGGAGTGTCAGTAATTGAGGGTGTGCTGCACTATTGGTGTGTCAGTAATTGAGTGTGTGCTGCACTATTGGCTTGTCAGTAATTTATTGTGCGCTGCACTATTGGAGTGTCAGTAATTGAGGTTGTGCTGTACTATTGGAGTGTGAGTAATTGCGTCTGTGCTACACTATTGGAGTTTCAGTAATTGAGGTTGTGCTGCAATATTGGAGTAACTGTAATTGAGGTTGTGCTGCACTATTGGAGTGTCAGTAATTCAGGGTGTGCTGCACTATTGGAGTGTCAGTTTTTGAGGGTGTGCAGCACCTTCGGAGTGTCAGTAATTGACGTGTGCTGCACTATTGGAGTGTCAGAAATTGAGGCTATGCTGCAATGTTGGAGTGTCAGTAATTGAGTGTGTGCTGCAATTTTGGAGTGTCAGTAATTCAGGGTGTGCTGCATTATTGGAGTGTCAGTAATTGAGGGTCTGCTGTACTATTGGAGTGTCAGTAATTGAAGGAGAGCTGCACTATTGGAGTGTCAGTAATTGAGGGTGTGCTGCACTATTGGAGTGTCAGTAATTGAGGGTGTGCTGCACTATTGGAGTGTCAGTAATTGAGGCTGTTCTGTACTATTGGAGTGTCAGTAATTGAAGGAGAGCTGCACTATTGGAGTGTCAGTAATTGAGGGTGTGCTGCACTATTGGAGTGTCAGTAATTGAGACAGTGCTGCACTATAGGAGTGTCAGTAATTGAGGCTGTTCTGTACTATTGGAGTGTCAGTAATTGAGGGTGTGCTGCACTAATGGTGTGTCAGTAATTGAGGGTGTGCTGCACTTTTGGAGTGTCAGTAATTCAGGGTGTGCAGCAGTATTGGAGTGTCAGTAATTGAGGTTGTGCTGCACTATTGGAGTGTAAGTAATTGAGGGTGTGCTGCGCTATTGGAGTGTCAGAAATAGAGGCTGTGCTGCACTATTGGAGTGTCCGTAATTGAGGGTGGGCTGCACTATTGCAGTGTCAGTAATTGAGGGTGTGCTGCACTATTGGTGTGTCATTAATTGAGGGTGTGCTGCACTATTGGAATGTCAGTAATTGAGGATGTGCTGCACTATTGGAGTGTCAGTAATTGAGGGTGTGCTGCACTATTGGAGTGTCAGGTATTGAGGCTGTGCTGCACTTTTGGAGTGTCAGTAATTGAGGCTGTGCTGCACTATTGGAGTGTCAGGAATTGAGTTTGTGCTGCTCTGTTGGAGTGTCAGTAATTGAGTGTGTGCTGCACTATTGGAGTGTCATTAATTGAGAGTGTGCTGCACTATTGGAGTGTCAGTAACTGAGGCTATGCTGCACTATTGGAGTGTCAGTAATTGAGGGAGAGCTGCACTATTGGAGTGTCAGTAATTGAGTGTATGCTGCTCTATTGGAGTGTCAGTAATTGAGGGTGTGCTGCACTGTTGGAGCCGAAGTAATTGAGGGTGTGCTGCACTATTGGAGTGTCAGTAATTGTGTGCTGCACTATTGGAGTGTCAGTAATTGAGGGTGAAGTGCACTATTGGAGTTTCAGTAATTGATTGTGTGCTGCATTATTGGAGTGTCAGTAATTGAGGGTGTGCTGCACTATTGGACTGTCAGTAATTGAGGGTGTGTTGCACTTTTGCAGTGTCAGTAATTGAGGTTGTGCAATACTATTGGAGTGTGAGTAATTGAGGGTTTGCTGCACTATTGGAGTGTCAGTAATTGAGTGTGTGCTGCACAATTGGAGTGTCAGTAATGGAGGTTGTGCTGCACTATTGGAGTGTCAGTAATTGATGGTGCGCTGCACTATTTGTGTGTAAGTAATTGAGGGTGTGCTGGACTATTGGAGTGTCAGTAATTGAGGGTGTGCTGCACTATTGGAGTGTCAGTAATTGAGGCTGTGCTGCACTATTGCAGTGTCAGTAATTGAGAGTGTGCTGCACTATTGTTGTGTCAGTAATTGAGGGTGTGTTGCACTATTGGAGTCTCAGTAATTGAGTGCCTGCTGCACTATTGGAGTTTCAGTAATTGACCATGTGCTGCACTATTGGACTGTCAGTAATTGAGTGTGTGCTCCACTATTGGTGTGTCAGTATTTGAGTGTGTGCTGCACTATTGTTGTGTCAGTAATTGAGGTTGAGCTGCGCTATTGGAGTGTCAGTAATTGAGGGTGTGCTGCACTATTGTTGTGTCAGTAATTGAGGTTGAGCTGCGCTATTGGAGTGTCAGTAATTGAGGGTGTGCTGCACTATTGGAGTGTCAGTAATTGAGGGTGTGCTGCACTATTGGATTGTCAGTGATTGAGGGTGAGCTGCCCTATTTGTGTGTCAGTAATTGAGTGTGTGCTGCACTATTGGAGTGTCAGTAATTGAGGGTGTGCCGCATTATTGGAGTGTCAGTAATTGAGGGTGTGCTGGAATATTGGAGTGTCTGTAATTGAGGGTGTGATGCACTAATGGAGTGTCAGTAATTGAGGGTGTGCTGCACAATTTTAGTATCAGTAATTGATGGTGTGCCGCTTACTGGAGTGTCAGTAATTGAGGGGGTGCTGCACTACTGGATTGTCAGTAATTGAGGGTGTGCTGCACTATTGGAGTGTCAGTAATTGAGGGTGTGCTGCACTATTGGAGTGTCAGTAATTGAGGGTGTGCTGCACTATTGGAGTGTCAGTAATTGAGGCTGTTCTGTACTAATGGAGTGTCAGTAATTGAAGGAGAGCTGCACTATTGGAGTGTCAGTAATTGAGGGTGTGCTGCACTATTGGAGTGTCAGTAATTGAGACAGTGCTGCACTATTGGAGTGTCAGTAATTGAGGCTGTTCTGTACTATTGGAGTGTCAGTAATTGAGGGTGTGCTGCACTAATGGTGTGTCAGTAATTGAGGGTGTGCTGCACTTTTGGAGTGTCAGTAATTCAGGGTGTGCAGCACTATTGGAGTGTCAGTAATTGAGGTTGTGCTGCACTATTGGAGTGTAAGTAATTGAGGGTGTGCTGCGCTATTGGAGTGTCAGAAATAGAGGCTGTGCTGCACTATTGGAGTGTCAGTAATTGAGTGTGTGCTGCACAATTGGAGTGTCAGTAATGGAGGTTGTGCTGCACTATTGGAGTGTCAGTAATTGATGGTGCGCTGCACTATTTGTGTGTAAGTAATTGAGGGTGTGCTGGACTATTGGAGTGTCAGTAATTGAGGGTGTGCTGCACTATTGGAGTGTCAGTAATTGAGGCTGTGCTGCACTATTGCAGTGTCAGTAATTGAGAGTGTGCTGCACTATTGTTGTGTCAGTAATTGAGGGTGTGTTGCACTATTGGAGTCTCAGTAATTGAGTGCCTGCTGCACTATTGGAGTTTCAGTAATTGACCATGTGCTGCACTATTGGACTGTCAGTAATTGAGTGTGTGCTCAACTATTGGTGTGTCAGTATTTGAGTGTGTGCTGCACTATTGTTGTGTCAGTAATTGAGGTTGAGCTGCGCTATTGGAGTGTCAGTAATTGAGGGTGTGCTGCACTATTGTTGTGTCAGTAATTGAGGTTGAGCTGCGCTATTGGAGTGTCAGTAATTGAGGGTGTGCTGCACTATTGGAGTGTCAGTAATTGAGGGTGTGCTGCACTATTGGATTGTCAGTGATTGAGGGTGAGCTGCCCTATTTGTGTGTCAGTAATTGAGTGTGTGCTGCACTATTGGAGTGTCAGTAATTGAGGGTGTGCTGCATTATTGGAGTGTCAGTAATTGAGGGTGTGCTGGAATATTGGAGTGTCTGTAATTGAGGGTGTGATGCACTAATGGAGTGTCAGTAATTGAGGGCGTGCTGCACAATTTTAGTATCAGTAATTGATGGTGTGCCGCACTACTGGAGTGTCAGTAATTGAGGGGGTGCTGCACTACTGGATTGTCAGTAATTGAGGGTGTGCTGCACTATTGGAGTGTCAGTAATTGAGGGTGTGCTGCACTATTGGAGTGTCAGTAATTTGAGCGTGTGCTGCACTTTTAGCGTTTCAGTAATTGAGGGTGTGCTGCACTTTTTGAGTGTGTGTAATTGAGGTTGTGCTGCACTACTGGAGTGTTAGTAATTGCGGGTTTGCTGCACCATTGCAGTGTCAGTAATTGAGGGTGTGCTGCAGTATTGGAGAGTCAGAAACTGAGTGTGTGCTGCACTATTGGAGTGTCAGTAATTTATTGTGCGCTGCACTATTGGAGTGTCAGTAATTGAGGTTGTGCTGTACTATTGGAGTGTGAGTAATTGTGTCTGTGCTACACTATTGGAGTTTCAGTAATTGAGGTTGTGCTGCAATATTGGAGTAACTGTAATTGAGGTTGTGCTGCACTATTGGAGTGTCAGTAATTCAGGGTGTGCTGCACTATTGGAGTGTCAGTTTTTGAGGGTGTGCAGCACCTTCGGAGTGTCAGTAATTGACGTGTGCTGCACTATTGGAGTGTCAGAAATTGAGGCTATGCTGCAATGTTGGAGTGTCAGTAATTGAGTGTGTGCTGCAATTTTGGAGTGTCAGTAATTCAGGGTGTGCTGCATTATTGGAGTGTCAGTAATTGAGGGTCTGCTGTACTATTGGAGTGTCAGTAATTGAAGGAGAGCTGCACTATTGGAGTGTCAGTATTTGAGGGTGTGCTGCACTATTGGAGTGTCAGTAATTGAGGGTGTGCTGCACTATTGGAGTGTCAGTAATTGAGGCTGTTCTGTACTATTGGAGTGTCAGTAATTGAAGGAGAGCTGCACTATTGGAGTGTCAGTAATTGAGGGTGTGCTGCACTATTGGAGTGTCAGTAATTGAGACAGTGCTGCACTATTGGAGTGTCAGTAATTGAGGCTGTTCTGTACTATTGGAGTGTCAGTAATTGAGGGTGTGCTGCACTAATGGTGTGTCAGTAATTGAGGGTGTGCTGCACTTTTGGAGTGTCAGTAATTCAGGGTGTGCAGCACTATTGGAGTTTCAGTAATTGAGGTTGTGCTGCACTATTGGAGTGTAATTAATTGAGGGTGTGCTGCGCTATTGGAGTGTCAGAAATAGAGGCTGTGCTGCACTATTGGAGTGTCCGTAATTGAGGGTGGGATGCACTTTTGGAGTGTCAGTAATTGAGGCTGTGCTGCACTATTGGAGTGTCAGGAATTGAGTTTGTGCTGCTCTGTTGGAGTGTCAGTAATTGAGTGTGTGCTCCACTATTGGAGTGTCAGTAATTGAGAGTGTGCTGCACTATTGGAGTGTCAGTAACTGAGGCTATGCTGCACTATTGGAGTGTCAGTAATTGAGGGAGAGCTGCACTATTGGAGTGTCAGTAATTGAGTGTATGCTGCTCTATTGGAGTGTCAGTAATTGAGGGTGTGCTGCACTGTTGGAGCCGAAGTAATTGAGGGTGTGCTGCACTATTGGTGTGTCAGTAATTGTGTGCTGCACTATTGGAGTGTCAGTAATTGAGGGTGAAGTGCACTATTGGAGTTTCAGTAATTGATTGTGTGCTGCATTATTGGAGTGTCAGTAATTGAGGGTGTGCTGCACTATTGGACTGTCAGTAATTGAGGGTGTGTTGCACTTTTGCAGTGTCAGTAATTGAGGTTGTGCAATACTATTGGAGTGTGAGTAATTGAGGGTTTGCTGCACTATTGGAGTGTCAGTAATTGAGTGTGTGCTGCACAATTGGAGTGTCAGTAATGGAGGTTGTGCTGCACTATTGGAGTGTCAGTAATTGATGGTGCGCTGCACTATTTGTGTGTAAGTAATTGAGGGTGTGCTGGACTATTGGAGTGTCAGTAATTGAGGGTGTGCTGCACTATTGGAGTGTCAGTAATTGCGAGTGTGCAGCATATTTGGAGTGTGAGTGATTGAGGGTTGCTGCACTATGTTAGTGTCAGTAATTGAGGGAGTGCTGCACTATTGGAGTGTCAGTAATTGAGGCTGTGCTGCACTATTGCAGTGTCAGTAATTGAGAGTGTGCTGCACTATTGTTGTGTCAGTAATTGAGGGTGTGTTGCACTATTGGAATCTCAGTAATTGAGTGCCTGCTGCACTATTGGAGTTTCAGTAATTGACCATGTGCTGCACTATTGGACTGTCAGTAATTGAGTGTGTGCTCCACTATTGGTGTGTCAGTATTTGAGTGTGTGCTGCACTATTGTTGTGTCAGTAATTGAGGTTGAGCTGCGCTATTGGAGTGTCAGTAATTTAGGGTGTGCTGCACTATTGTTGTGTCAGTAATTGAGGTTGAGCTGCGCTATTGGAGTGTCAGTAATTGAGGGTGTGCTGCACTATTGGAGTGTCAGTAATTGAGTGTGTGCTGCACTATTGGAGTGTCAATAATTGACGGTGTGCTGCACTATTGGTGTGTCAGTAATTGAGGGTGTGCTGCATTGTTGGAGTGGCAGTAATTGAGGGTGAGCTGCACTATTGGAGTGTCAGTAATTGAGGGTGTGCTGCAATATTGGAGTCTCAGTAATTGAGGGTGTGCTGCACTATTGGAGTGTCAGTAATTGAGGGTGTGCTGCACTATTGGTTTGTCAATACTTGAGGTTGTGCTGCAATTCTGGAGTAACTGTAATTGAGGGTGTGCTGCACTATTGGAGTGTCAGTTTTTGAGGGTGTGCTGCACCTCTGGAGTGTCAGTAATTGACGTGTGCTGCACTATTGGAGTATCAGTAATTGAGGCTATGCTGCAATGTTTGAGTGTCAGTAATTGAGGGTGCGCTGTACTATTGGAGTGTCAGTAATTGAAGGTGTGCTGCAGTATTGTAGTGTCAGTAATTGAGGGTGAGCTGCACTATTGGAGTGTCAGTATTTGAGTGTGCGCTGCACTATTGAAGTGTCTGTAATTGAGGGTGTGCTGCACTATTGGAGTGTCAGTAATTGAGGGTGTGCTGCACTATTGGATTGTCAGTGATTGAGGGTGAGCTGCCCTATTTGTGTGTCAGTAATTGAGTGTGTGCTGCACTATTGGAGTGTCAGTAATTGAGGGTGTGCTGCATTATTGGAGTGTCAGTAATTGAGGGTGTGCTACAGTATTGGAGTGTCAGTAATTGAGTGTGTGCTGCACTATTGGAGTGTCAGTAATTGAGGGTGTGCTGCACTATTGGAGTGTCAGTAATTGAAGGTGTGCTGCACTAATGGAGTGTCAGTAATTGAGGGTGTGCTGCACTAATGGAGTGTCAGTAATTGAGGGTGTGCTGCACAATTTTAGTATCAGTAATTGATGGTGTGCCGCACTACTGGAGTGTCAGTAATTGAGGGGGTGCTGCACTACTGGTTTGTCAGTAATTGAGGGTGTGCCGCACTATTGGAGTGACAGTAATTGAGTCTGTGCTGTACTATTGGAGTGTCAGTAATTGAGGGTGTGCTGCACTATTGGAGTGTCAGTAATTTGAGCGTGTGCTGCACTTTTAGCGTTTCAGTAATTGAGGGTGTGCTGCACTTTTTGAGTGTCTGTAATTGAGGTTGTGCTGCACTACTGGAGTGTTAGTAATTGCGGGTTTGCTGCACCATTGCAGTGTCAGTAATTGAGGGTGTGCTGCAGTATTGGAGAGTCAGAAATTGAGTGGGTTCAGCACTATTGGTTTGTCATTAATTCATGGTTTGCTGAAGTTTGGAGTGTCAGTAATTGAGGGTGTGCTGCACTATTGGTATGGCAGTAATTGAGTGTGTGCTGCACTATTGGAGTGTCAGTAATTTATTGTGCGCTGCACTATTGGAGTGTCAGTAATTGAGGTTGTGCTGCACTATTGGAGTGTGAGTAATTGCGTCTGTGCTACACTATTGGAGTTTCAGTAATTGAGGTTGTGCTGCAATATTGGAGTAACTGTAATTGAGGTTGTGCTGCACTATTGGAGTGTCAGTAATTCAGGGTGTGCTGCACTATTGGAGTGTCAGTTTTTGAGGGTGTGCAGCACCTTCGGAGTGTCAGTAATTGACGTGTGCTGCACTATTGGAGTGTCAGAAATTGAGGCTATGCTGCAATGTTGGAGTGTCAGTAATTGAGTGTGTGCTGCAATTTTGGAGTGTCAGTAATTCAGGGTGTGCTGCATTATTGGTGTGTCAGTAATTGAGGGTCTGCTGTACTATTGGAGTGTCAGTAATTGAAGGAGAGCTGCACTATTGGAGTGTCAGTAATTGAGGGTGTGCTGCATATTGGAGTGTCAGTAATTGAGGGTGTGCTGCACTATTGGAGTGCCAGTAATTGAGGCTGTTCTGTACTATTGGAGTGTCAGTAATTGAGGCTGTGCGGCACTAAAGGTGTGTCAGTAATTGAGGGTGTGCTGCACTTTTGGAGTGTCAGTAATTCAGGGTGTGCAGCACTATTGGAGTGTCAGTAATTGAGGTTGTGCTGCACTATTGGAGTGTAAGTAATTGAGGGTGTGCTGCGCTATTGGAGTGTCAGAAATAGAGGCTGTGCTGCACTATTGGAGTGTCCGTAATTGAGGGTGGGCTGCACTATTGCCGTGTCAGTAATTGAGGGTGTGCTGCACTATTGGTGTGTCATTAATTGAGGGTGTGCTGCACTATTGGAATGTCAGTAATTGAGGATGTGCTGCACTATTGGAGTGTCAGTAATTGAGGGTGTGCTGCACTATTGGAGTGTCAGGTATTGAGGCTGTGCTGCACTTTTGGAGTGTCAGTAATTGAGGCTGTGCTGCACTATTGGAGTGTCAGGAATTGAGTTTGTGCTGCTCTGTTGGAGTGTCAGTAATTGAGTGTGTGCTGCACTATTGGAGTGTCAGTAATTGAGAGTGTGCTGCACTATTGGAGTGTAAGTAATTGAGTGTGTGCTGCACTATTGGAGTGTCAGTAATTGAGAGTGTGCTGCACTATTGGAGTGTCAGTAATTGAGAGTGTGCTGCACTATTGGAGTGTAAGTAATTGAGTGTGTGCTGCACTATTGGAGTGTCAGTAATTGAGAGTGTGCTGCACTATTGGAGTGTCAGTAATTGAGGGGGTGCTGCACTATTGGTTTGTCAGTAATTGAGGGTGTGCTGCACTCTTGGAGTGTCAGTAATTGAGGGTGTGCTGCACTATTGGTGTGTCAGTAATTGAGGGTGTGCTGCACTACGGGAGTGTCAGTAATTGAGGGTGTGCTGCACTATTGGATTGTCAGTAATTGAGGGCGTGCTGCACTATTGGAGTGTCAGTAATTGAGGGTGTGCTGCACTATTGAAGTGTCAGTATTTGAGGGTGCGCTGCACTAATGAAGTGTCAGTATTTGAGGGTGTGCTGCACTATTGGACTGTCAGTAATTGAGGGTGTGCTGCACTATTGGAGTGTCAGTAATTGAGGGTGTGCTGCACTATTGGAGTGTCAGTAAATGAGGAAAGACTGCAATATTGGAGTGTCAGTAATTGAGGGTGTGCTGCACTATTGGAGTGTCAGTAATTGAGGGTGTGCTGTACTATTGGACTGTCAGTTAATTGAGGGTGTGCTGCACTATTGGAGTGTCAGTAAATGAGGAAAGACTGCAATATTGGAGTGTCAGTAATTGAGGGTGTGCTGCACTATTGGAGTGTCAGTAATTGAGGGTGTGCTGTACTATTGGAGTGTCAGTAATTGAGGGTGTGCTGCACTATTGGAGTGTCAGTAATTTGAGCGTGTGCTGCACTTTTAGCGTTTCAGTAATTGAGGGTGTGCTGCACTTTTTGAGTGTCTGTAATTGAGGTTGTGCTGCACTACTGGAGTGTTAGTAATTGCGGGTTTGCTGCACCATTGCAGTGTCAGTAATTGAGGGTGTGCTGCACTATTGGTGTGTCAGTAATTGAGTGTGTGCTGCACTATTGGAGTGTCAGTAATTTATTGTGCGCTGCACTATTGGAGTGTCAGTAATTGAGGTTGTGCTGCACTATTGGAGTGTGAGTAATTGCGTCTGTGCTACACTATTGGAGTTTCAGTAATTGAGGTTGTGCTGCAATATTGGAGTAACTGTAATTGAGGTTGTGCTGCACTATTGGAGTGTCAGTAATTCAGGGTGTGCTGCACTATTGGAGTGTCAGTTTTTGAGGGTGTGCAGCACCTTCGGAGTGTCAGTAATTGACGTGTGCTGCACTATTGGAGTGTCAGAAATTGAGGCTATGCTGCAATGTTGGAGTGTCAGTAATTGAGTGTGTGCTGCAATTTTGGAGTGTCAGTAATTGAGGGTGTGCTGCATTATTGGTGTGTCAGTAATTGAGGGTCTGCTGTACTATTGGAGTGTCAGTAATTGAAGGAGAGCTGCACTATTGGAGTGTCAGTAATTGAGGGTGTGCTGCACTATTGGAGTGTCAGTAATTGAGGGTGTGCTGCACTATTGGAGTGCCAGTAATTGAGGCTGTTCTGTACTATTGGAGTGTCAGTAATTGAAGGAGAGCTGCACTATTGGAGTGTCAGTAATTGAGGATGTGCTGCACTATTGGAGTGTCAGTAATTGAGACAGTGCTGCACTATTGGAGTGTCAGTAATTGAGGCTGTTCTGTACTATTGGAGTGTCAGTAATTGAGGCTGTGCGGCACTAATGGTGTGTCAGTAATTGAGGGTGTGCTGCACTTTTGGAGTGTCAGTAATTCAGGGTGTGCAGCACTATTGGAGTGTCAGTAATTGAGGTTGTGCTGCACTATTGGAGTGTAAGTAATTGAGGGTGTGCTGCGCTATTGGAGTGTCAGAAATAGAGGCTGTGCTGCACTATTGGAGTGTCCGAAATTGAGGGTGGGCTGCACTATTGCAGTGTCAGTAATTGAGGGTGTGCTGCACTATTGGTGTGTCATTAATTGAGGGTGTGCTGCACTATTGGAATGTCAGTAATTGAGGATGTGCTGCACTATTGGAGTGTCAGTAATTGAGGGTGTGCTGCACTATTGGAGTGTCAGGTATTGAGGCTGTGCTGCACTTTTGGAGTGTCAGTAATTGAGGCTGTGCTGCACTATTGGAGTGTCAGGAATTGAGTTTGTGCTGCTCTGTTGGAGTGTCAGTAATTGAGTGTGTGCTGCACTATTGGAGTGTCAGTAATTGAGAGTGTGCTGCACTATTGGAGTGTCAGTAATTGAGGGGGTGCTGCACTATTGGTTTGTCAGTAATTGAGGGTGTGCTGCACTCTTGGAGTGTCAGTAATTGAGGGTGTGCTGCACTATTGGAGTGTCAGTAATTGAGGGTGTGCTGCACTACTGGAGTGTCAGTAATTGAGGGTGTGCTGCACTATTGGATTGTCAGTAATTGAGGGCGTGCTGCACTATTGGAGTGTCAGTAATTGAGGGTGTGCTGCACTATTGAAGTGTCAGTATTTGAGGGTGCGCTGCACTAATGAAGTGTCAGTAATTGAGGGTGTGCTGCACTATTGGACTGTCAGTAATTGAGGATGTGCTGCACTATTGGAGTGTCAGTAAATGAGGAAAGACTGCAATATTGGAGTGTCAGTAATTGAGGGTGTGCTGCACTATTGGAGTGTCAGTAATTGAGGGTGTGCTGCACTATTGGAGTGTCAGTAATTGAGGGTGTGCTGCACTATTGCAGTGTCAGTAATTGATCGTTTGCTGCACTTCTGGTGTCTCAGTAATTGAGGGTGTAATGCACTATTGTCCTTTCAATAAATGACGGTGTGCAGCACTACTGGAGTGTCAGTAATTGAGGGTGAGCTGCACTATAGGTTTGTCAGTAATTGAGGTTGTGCTGCAATATTGGAGTAACTCTAATTGAGGGTGTGCTGCACTATTGGAGTGTCAGTAATTCAGGGTGTGCTGCACTATTGGAGTGTCAGTAATTGAGGGTGTGCTGCACTATTGGAGTGTCAGTAATTGAGGGTGTGCTGCACTATTGGAGTGTCAGAATTGAGGGTGCGCTGCACTATTGGAGTGTCAGTAATTGCGGGTGTGCTGCACTATTGGAGAGTCAGTAATTGAGTGTGTGCTGTACTAGTGAGTGTCAGTAATTTAGGGTGTAAAGCATTATTGGTGTGTCAGTAATTGAGGGTGCGCTGCACTACAGGAGTGTCAGTTTTTGAGGGAGTGCTGCACTATTGGAGTGTCACAAATTGAGGGTGTGCTGCACTATTGGAGTGTCAGTAATTGAGGGTGTGCTGCACTATTGGAGTGTCAGTAATTGAGTATGTGCTGCACTATTGGAGTGTCAGTAATTGCGGGTTTGCTGCACTATTGTAGTGTCAGTAATTGAGGGCTTGCTGCACTATTGGAGTGTCAGTAATTGAGGGTGTGCTGCACTATTGGAGTGTCAGTAATTGCGGGTTTGCTGCACTATTGTAGTGTCAGTAATTGAGGGCTTGCTGCACTATTGGAGTGTCAGTAATTCAGTGTGTGCAGCACTATTGGAGTGTCAGTAATTGAGGTTGTGCTGCACTATTGTAGGGTCAGTAATTGAGGTTGTTCTGCACCATTGGAGTGTCAGTAATTGAGACAGTGCTGCACTATTGGAGTGTCCGTATTTGAGGCTGTTCTGTACTATTGGAGGGTCAGTAATTGAGGGTGTGCTGCACTAATGGAGTGTCAGTAATTGCTGGTGTGCTGCACTGTTGGTGTGACAGTAATTGAGGGTGTGCTGCACTTTTGGAGTGTCAGTAATTCAGTGTGTGCAGCACTATTGGAGTGTCAGTAATTGAGGTTGTGCTGCACTATTGGAGTGTAAGTAATTGAGGGTGTGCTGCGCTATTGGAGTGTCAGAAATAGAGGCTGTGCTGCACTACTGGAGTGTCAGTAATTGAGGGTGGGCTGCACTATTGCAGTGTCAGTAATTGAGGGTGTGCTGCACTATTGGAGTGTAATTAATTGAGGGTGTGCTGCACTATTGGAATGTCAGTAATTGAGGATGTGCTGCACTATTGGAGTGTCAGTAATTGAGGGTGTGCTGCACTGTTGGAGTGTCAGTAATTGAGTGTGTGCTGCACTATAGGAGTGTCAGTAATTGAGGGTGTGCTGCACTATTGGAGTGTCAGTGATTGAGGGTGTGCTGCACTATTGGAGTGTCAGTAATTGAGGGTGTGCTGCACTATTGGAGTGTCAGTAATTGAGGCTGTGCTGCACTATTGGAGTGTCAGCAATTGAGGCTGTGCTGCACTATTGGAGTGTCAGGAATTGAGTTTGTGCTGCTCTGTTGGAGTGTCAGTAATTGAGAGTTTGCTGCACTATTGGAGTGTCAGTAATTGAGGCTGTGCTGCACTATTGGAGTGTCAGTAATTGAGGGAGTGCTGCGCTGTTGGAGTGTCAGTAATTGAGTGTGTGCTGCTCTATTGGAGTGTCAGTAATTGAGGCTGTGCTGCATTGTTGGATTGGCAGTAATTGAGTGTGTGCTGCACTATTGGTGTGTCAGTAATTGAGGGTGTGCTGCACTGTTGGAGCCGAATTAATTGAGGGTGTGCTGCACTATTGGAGTGTCAGTAATTGTGTGCTGCACTATTGGAGTGTCAGTAATTGAGGGTGAGGTGCACTATAGGAGTGTCAGTAATTGAGGGTGTGCTGCATTATTGGAGTGTCAGTAATTGAGGGTGTGCTGCACTATTGGACTGTCAGTAATTGAGGGTGTGTTGCACTTTTGGAGTGTCAGTAATTGAGGTTGTGCGATACTATTGGAGTGTGAGTAATTGCGGGTTTGCTGCACTATTGGAGTGTCAGTAATTGAGGCTGTGCAGCACTATTGGAGTATGAATAATTGAGGGTGTGCTGCACTATTGGAGTTTCAGTAATTGAGGGTGTGCTGCACTATTGGAGTGTCAGTAATTGAGGGTGTGCTGCACTATTGCAGTGTCAATAATTGTGTGTGTGCTGCACTATTGGAGTTTCAGTAATTGAGGGTGTGCTGCACTATTCGAGTGTCAGTAATTGAGGCTGTGCAGCACTATTGGAGTATGAGTAATTGAGGGTGTGCTGCACTATTGGAGTGTGAGTAATTGAGGCTGTGCTGCACAATTGGAGTGTCAGTAATTGAGGGTGTGCTGCACAATTGGAGTGTCAGTAATTGAGTGTGTGCTGCACTATTGGAGTATCAGTAATTCAGGGTGTGCTGCACTATTGAAGTTTCAGTAATTGAGGGTGTGCTGCAATATTGGAGTGTCAGTAATTGAGGGTGTGCTGCACTATTGGAGTGTCAGTAATTGAGGGTGTGCTGCACTATTGGAGTGTCAGTAATTGAGGTTGTGCTGCACTATTGGACTGTCAGTAATTGAGGGTGTGCTGCACTATTGGAGTGTCAGTAATTGAGGGTGTGCTGCAATATTGGAGTCTCAGTAATTGAGGGTGTGCTGCACTATTGGAGTGTCAGTAATTGAGGGTGTGCTGCACTATTGGTTTGTCAATACTTGAGGTTGTGCTGCAATTCTGGAGTAACTGTAATTGAGGGTGTGCTGCACTATTGGAGTGTCAGTTTGTGAGGGTGTGCAGCACCTCTGGAGTTTCAGTAATTGACCTGTGCTGCACTATTGGTGTATCAGTAATTGAGGCTATGCTGCAATGTTTGAGTGTCAGTAATTGAGGGTGCGCTGTACTATTGGTGTGTCAGTAATTGAAGGTGTGCTGCAGTATTGTAGTGTCAGTAATTGAGGGTGAGCTGCACTATTGGAGTGTCAGTATTTGAGTGTGCGCTGCACTATTGAAGTGTCTGTAATTGAGGGTGTGCTGCACTATTGGAGTGTCAGTAATTGAGGGTGTGCTGCACTATTGGATTGTCAGTGATTGAGGGTGAGCTGCCCTATTTGTGTGTCAGTAATTGAGTGTGTGCTGCACTATTGGAGTGTCAGTAATTGAGGGTGTGCTGCATTATTGGAGTGTCAGTAATTGAGGGTGTGCTACACTATTGGTGTGTCAGTAATTGAGTGTGTGCTGCACTATTGGAGTGTCAGTAATTGAGGGTGTGCTGCACTATTGGAGTGTCAGTAATTGAAGGTGTGCTGGAATATTGGAGTGTCTGTAATTGAGGGTGTGATGCACTAATGGAGTGTCAGTAATTGAGGGTGTGCTGCACAATTTTAGTATCAGTAATTGATGGTGTGCCGCACTACTGGAGTGTCAGTAATTGAGGGGGTGCTGCACTACTGGATTGTCAGTAATTGAGGGTGTGCTGCACTATTGGAGTGTCAGTAATTGAGGGTGTGCTGCACTATTGGAGTGTCAGTAATTTGAGCGTGTGCTGCACTTTTAGCGTTTCAGTAATTGAGGGTGTGCTGCACTTTTTGAGTGTCTGTAATTGAGGTTGTGCTGCACTACTGGAGTGTTAGTAATTGCGGGTTTGCTGCACCATTGCAGTGTCAGTAATTGAGGGTGTGCTGCAGTATTGGAGAGTCAGAAATTGAGTGGGTTCAGCACTATTGGATTGTCATTAATTCATGGTTTGCTGAAGTTTGGAGTGTCAGTAATTGAGGGTGTGCTGCACTATTGGTGTGTCAGTAATTGAGTGTGTGCTGCACTATTGGAGTGTCAGTAATTTATTGTGCGCTGCACTATTGGAGTGTCAGTAATTGACGTTGTGCTGTACTATTGGAGTGTGAGTAATTGCGTCTGTGCTACACTATTGGAGTTTCAGTAATTGAGGTTGTGCTGCAATATTGGAGTAACTGTAATTGAGGTTGTGCTGCACTATTGGAGTGTCAGTAATTCAGGGTGTGCTGCACTATTGGAGTGTCAGTTTTTGAGGGTGTGCAGCACCTTCGGAGTGTCAGTAATTGACGTGTGCTGCACTATTGGAGTGTCAGAAATTGAGGCTATGCTGCAATGTTGGAGTGTCAGTAATTGTGTGTGTGCTGCAATTTTGGAGTGTCAGTTATTCAGGGTGTGCTGCATTATTGGAGTGTCAGTAATTGAGGGTCTGCTGTACTATTGGAGTGTCAGTAATTGAAGGAGAGCTGCACTATTGGAGTGTCAGTAATTGAGGGTGTGCTGCACTATTGGAGTGTCAGTAATTGAGGGTGTGCTGCACTATTGGAGTGTCAGTAATTGAGGCTGTTCTGTACTATTGGAGTGTCAGTAATTGAAGGAGAGCTGCACTATTGGAGTGTCAGTAATTGAGGGTGTGCTGCACTATTGGAGTGTCAGTTATTGAGACAGTGCTGCACTATTGGAGTGTCAGTAATTGAGGCTGTTCTGTACTATTGGAGTGTCAGTAATTGAGGGTGTGCTGCACTAATGTTGTGTCAGTAATTGAGGGTGTGCTGCACTTTTGGAGTGTCAGTAATTCAGGGTGTGCAGCACTATTGGAGTGTCAGTAATTGAGGTTGTGCTGCACTATTGGAGTGTAAGTAATTGAGGGTGTGCTGCGCTATTGGAGTGTCAGAAATAGAGGCTGTGCTGCACTATTGGAGTGTCCGTAATTGAGGGTGGGCTGCACTATTGCAGTGTCAGTAATTGAGGGTGTGCTGCACTATTGGTGTGTCATTAATTGAGGGTGTGCTGCACTATTGGAATGTCAGTAATTGAGGGTGTGCTGCACTATTGGAGTGACAGTAATTGAGGGTGTGCTGCACTATTGGAGTGTCAGTAATTGAGGGTGTGCTTCACTATTGGAGTGTCAGGTATTGAGGCTGTGCTGCACTTTTGGAGTGTCAGTAATTGAGGCTGTGCTGCACTATTGGAGTGTCAGGAATTGAGTTTGTGCTGCTCTGTTGGAGTGTCAGTAATTGAGTGTGTGCTGCACTATTGGAGTGTCAGTAATTGAGAGTGTGCTGCACTATTGGAGTGTCAGTAACTGAGGCTATGCTGCACTATTGGAGTGTCAGTAATTGAGGGAGTGCTGCACTATTGGAGTGTCAGTAATTGAGTGTGTGCTGCTCTATTGGAGTGTCAGTAATTGAGGGTGTGCTGCACTGTTGGAGCCGAAGTAATTGAGGGTGTGCTGCACTATTGGAGTGTCAGTAATTGTTTGCTGCACTATTGGAGTGTCAGTAATTGAGGGTGAAGTGCACTATTGGAGTTTCAGTAATTGATTGTGCGCTGCATTATTGGAGTGTCAGTAATTGAGGGTGTGCTGCACTATTGGACTGTCAGTAATTGAGGGTGTGTTGCACTTTTGCAGTGTCAGTAATTGAGGTTGTGCAATACTATTGGAGTGTGAGTAATTGAGGATTTGCTGCACTATTGGAGTGTCAGTAATTGAGTGTGTGCTGCACAATTGGAGTGTCAGTAATGGAGGTTGTGCTGCACTATTGGAGTGTCAGTAATTGATGGTGCGCTGCACTATTTGTGTGTAAGTAATTAAGGGTGTGCTGGACTATTGGAGTGTCAGTAATTGCGAGTGTGCAGCATATTTGGAGTGTGAGTGATTGAGGGTTGCTGCACTATGTTAGTGTCAGTAATTGAGGGAGTGCTGCACTATTGGAGTGTCAGTAATTGAGGCTGTGCTGCACTATTGCAGTGTCAGTAATTGAGAGTGTGCTGCACTATTGTTGTGTCAGTAATTGAGGGTGTGTTGCACTATTGGAGTCTCAGTAATTGAGCGCCTGCTGCACTATTGGAGTTTCAGTAATTGACCATGTGCTGCACTATTGGACTGTCAGTAATTGAGTGTGTGCTCCACTATTGGTGTGTCAGTATTTGTGTGTGTGCTGCACTATTGTTGTGTCAGTAATTGAGGTTGAGCTGCGCTATTGGAGTGTCAGTAATTGAGGGTGTGCTGCACTATTGTTGTGTCAGTAATTGAGGTTGAGCTGCGCTATTGGAGTGTCAGTAATTGAGGGTGTGCTGCACTATTGGAGTGTCAGTAATTGAGTGTGTGCTGCACTATTGGAGTGTCAATAATTGACGGTGTGCTGCACTATTGGTGTGTCAGTAATTGAGGGTGTGCTGCATTGTTGGAGTGGCAGTAATTGAGGGTGAGCTGCACTATTGGAGTGTCAGTAATTGAGGGTGTGCTGCAATATTGGAGTCTCAGTAATTGAGGGTGTGCTGCACTATTGGAGTGTCAGTAATTGAGGGTGTGCTGCACTATTGGTTTGTCAATACTTGAGGTTGTGCTGCAATTCTGGAGTAACTGTAATTGAGGGTGTGCTGCACTATTGGAGTGTCAGTTTGTGAGGGTGTGCAGCACCTCTGGAGTGTCAGTAATTGACGTGTGCTGCACTATTGGAGTATCAGTAATTGAGGCTATGCTGCAATGTTTGAGTGTCAGTAATTGAGGGTGCGCTGTACTATTGGAGTGTCAGTAATTGAAGGTGTGCTGCAATATTGTAGTGTCAGTAATTGAGGGTGAGCTGCACTATTGGAGTGTCAGTATTTGAGTGTGCGCTGCACTATTGAAGTGTCTGTAATTGAGGGTGTGCTGCACTATTGGAGTGTCAGTAATTGAGGGTGTGCTGCACTATTGGATTGTCAGTGATTGAGGGTGAGCTGCCCTATTTGTGTGTCAGTAATTGAGTGTGTGCTGCACTATTGGAGTGTCAGTAATTGAGGGTGTGCTGCATTATTGGAGTGTCAGTAATTGAGGGTGTGCTACACTATTGGAGTGTCAGTAATTGAGTGTGTGCTGCACTATTGGAGTGTCAGTAATTGAGGGTGTGCTGCACTATTGGAGTGTCAGTAATTGAAGGTGTGCTGCACTAATGGAGTGTCCGTAATTGAGGGTGTGCTGCACTAATGGAGTGTCAGTAATTGAGGGTGTGCTGCACAATTTTAGTATCAGTAATTGATGGTGTGCCGCACTACTGGAGTGTCAGTAATTGAGGGGGTGCTGCACTACTGGATTGTCAGTAATTGAGGGTGTGCCGCACTATTGGAGTGACAGTAATTGAGTCTGTGCTGTACTATTGGAGTGTCAGTAATTGAGGGTGTGCTGCACTATTGGAGTGTCAGTAATTTGAGCGTGTGCTGCACTTTTAGCGTTTCAGTAATTGAGGGTGTGCTGCACTTTTTGAGTGTCTGTAATTGAGGTTGTGCTGCACTACTGGAGTGTTAGTAATTGCGGGTTTGCAGCACCATTGCAGTGTCAGTAATTGAGGGTGTGCTGCAGTATTGGAGAGTCAGAAATTGAGTGGGTTCAGCACTATTGGATTGTCATTAATTCATGGTTTGCTGAAGTTTGGAGTGTCAGTAATTGAGGGTGGCTGCACTATTGGTGTGTCAGTAATTGAGTGGGTGCTGCACTATTGGAGTGTCAGTAATTTATTGTGCGCTGCACTATTGGAGTGTCAGTAATTGAGGGTGTGCTGCACTATTGGAGTGTCAGTAATTTATTGTGCGCTGCACTATTGGAGTGTCAGTAATTGAGGTTGTGCTGCACTATTGGAGTGTGAGTAATTGCGTCTGTGCTACACTATTGGAGTTTCAGTAATTGAAGGAGAGCTGCACTATTGGAGAGTCAGTAATTGAAGGTGTGCTACACTATTGGAGTTTCAGTAATTGAGGTTGTGATGCAATATTGGAGTAACTGTAATTGAGGTTGTGCTGCACTATTGGAGTGTCAGTAATTCAGGGTGTGCTGCACTATTGGAGTGTCAGTTTTTGAGGGTGTGCAGCACCTTCGGAGTGTCAGTAATTGAGGGTCTGCTGTAATATTGGAGTGTCAGTAATTGAAGGAGAGCTGCACTATTGGAGTGTCAGTAATTGAGGTTGTGCTGCACTATTGGAGTGTCAGTAATTGAGGGTGTGCTGCACTATTGGAGTGTCAGTAATTGAGGCTGTTCTGTACTATTGGAGTGTCAGTAATTGAAGGAGAGCTGCACTATTGGAGTGTCAGTAATTGAGGGTGTGCTGCACTATTGGAGTGTCAGTAATTGAGGGTGTGCTGCACTTTTGGAGTGTCAGTAATTCAGGGTGTGCAGCACTATTGGAGTGTCAGTAATTGAGGTTGTGCTGCACTATTGGAGTGTAAGTAATTGAGGGTGTGCTGCGCTATTGGAGTGTCAGAAATAGAGGCTGTGCTGCACTATTGGAGTGTCCGTAATTGAGGGTGGGCTGCACTATTGCAGTGTCAGTAATTGAGGGTGTGCTGCACTATTGGAGTGTCATTAATTGAGGGTGTGCTGCACTATTGGAATGTCAGTAATTGAGGGTGTGCTGCACTATTGGAGTGTCAGTAATTGAGGGTGCGCTGCACTATTGGAGTGTCAGGTATTGAGGCTGTGCTGCACTTTTGGAGTGTCAGTAATTAAGGCTGTGCTGCACTATTGGAGTGTCAGTAATTGAGTGTGTGCTGCACTATTGGAGTGTCAGTAATTGAGTGTGTGCTGCACTATTGGAGTATCAGTAATTGAGGGTGCGCTGCACTATTGGAGTGTCAGTAATTGAGGGTGTGCTGCACTATTGGAGTGTCAGGTATTGAGGCTGTGCTGCACTTTTGGAGTGTCAGTAATTGAGGC
The DNA here is from genome assembly GCA_026770705.1 of Isurus oxyrinchus. Taxonomy (NCBI): domain Eukaryota; kingdom Metazoa; phylum Chordata; class Chondrichthyes; order Lamniformes; family Lamnidae; genus Isurus; species Isurus oxyrinchus. The sequence continues at coordinate 772,358 of JANJGN010000103.1, read as the reverse complement.
TGTGCTGCACTGTTGGAGTGTCAGGAATTGAGTTTGTGCTGCTCTGTTGGAGTGTCAGTAATTGAGTGTGTGCTGCACTATTGGAGTGTCAGTAATTGAGAGTGTGCTGCACTATTGGAGTGTCAGTAACTGAGGCTATGCTGCACTATTGGAGTGTCAGTAATTGAGGGAGTGCTGCACTATTGGTGTGTCAGTAATTGAGTGTGTGCTGCTCTATTGGAGTGTCAGTAATTGAGGGTGTGCTGCACTGTTGGAGCCGAAGTAATTGAGGGTGTGCTGCACTATTGGAGTGTCAGTAATTGTGTGCTGCACTATTGGAGTGTCAGTAATTGAGGGTGAAGTGCACTATTGGAGTTTCAGTAATTGATTTTGTGCTGCATTATTGGAGTGTCAGTAATTGAGGGTGTGCTGCACTATTGGACTGTCAGTAATTGAGGGTGTGTTGCACTTTTGCAGTGTCAGTAATTGAGGTTGTGCAATACTATTGGAGTGTGAGTAATTGAGTGTTTGCTGCACTATTGGAGTGTCAGTAATTGCGAGTGTGCAGCATATTTGGAGTGTGAGTGATTGAGGGTTGCTGCACTATGTTAGTGTCAGTAATTGAGGGAGTGCTGCACTATTGGAGTGTCAGTAATTGAGGCTGTGCTGCACTATTGCAGTGTCAGTAATTGAGAGTGTGCTGCACTATTGTTGTGTCAGTAATTGAGGGTGTGTTGCACTATTGGAGTCTCAGTAATTGAAGGTGTGCTGCACTAATGGAGTGTCCGTAATTGAGGGTGTGCTGCACTAATGGAGTGTCAGTAATTGATGGTGTGCTGCACAATTTTAGTATCAGTAATTGATGGTGTGCCGCACTACTGGAGTGTCAGTAATTGAGGGGGTGCTGCACTACTGGATTGTCAGTAATTGAGGGTGTGCCGCACTATTGGAGTGACAGTAATTGAGTCTGTGCTGTACTATTGGAGTGTCAGTAATTGAGGGTGTGCTGCACTATTGGAGTGTCAGTAATTTGAGCGTGTGCTGCACTTTTAGCGTTTCAGTAATTGAGGGTGTGCTGCACTTTTTGAGTGTCTGTAATTGAGGTTGTGCTGCACTACTGGAGTGTTAGTAATTGCGGGTTTGCTGCACCATTGCAGTGTCAGTAATTGAGGGTGTGCTGCAGTATTGGAGAGTCAGAAATTGAGTGGGTTCAGCACTATTGGATTGTCATTAATTCATGGTTTGCTGAAGTTTGGAGTGTCAGTAATTGAGGGTGTGCTGCACTATTGGTGTGTCAGTAATTGAGTGTGTGCTGCACTATTGGAGTGTCAGTAATTTATTGTGCGCTGCACTATTGGAGTGTCAGTAATTGAGGTTGTGCTGCACTATTGGAGTGTGAGTAATTGCGTCTGTGCTACACTATTGGATTTTCAGTAATTGAAGGAGAGCTGCACTATTGGAGAGTCAGTAATTGAAGGTGTGCTACACTATTGGAGTTTCAGTAATTGAGGTTGTGCTGCACTATTGGAGTAACTGTAATTGAGGTTGTGCTGCACTATTGGAGAGTCAGTAATTCAGGGTGTGCTGCACTATTGGAGTGTCAGTTTTTGAGGGTGTGCAGCACCTTCGGAGTGTCAGTAATTGACGTGTGCTGCACTATTGGAGTGTCAGAAATTGAGGGTGTGCTGCAATGTTGGAGTGTCAGTAATTGTGTGTGTGCTGCAATTTTGGAGTGTCAGTAATTCAGGGTGTGCTGCATTATTGGAGTGTCAGTAATTGAGGGTCTGCTGTACTATTGGAGTGTCAGTAATTGAAGGAGAGCTGCACTATTGGAGTGTCAGTAATTGAGGTTGTGCTGCACTATTGGAGTGTCAGTAATTGAGGGTGTGCTGCACTATTGGAGTGTCAGTAATTGAGGCTGTTCTGTACTATTGGAGTGTCAGTAATTGAAGGAGAGCTGCACTATTGGAGTGTCAGTAATTGAGGGTGTGCTGCACTATTGGAGTGTCAGTAATTGAGGGTGTGCTGCACTTTTGGAGTGTCAGTAATTCAGGGTGTGCAGCACTATTGGAGTGTCAGTAATTGAGGTTGTGCTGCACTATTGGAGTGTAAGTAATTGAGGGTGTGCTGCGCTATTGGAGTGTCAGAAATAGAGGCTGTGCTGCACTTTTGGAGTGTCCGTAATTGAGGGTAGGCTGCACTATTGCAGTGTCAGTAATTGAGGGTGTGCTGCACTATTGGAATGTCAGTAATTGAGGATGTGCTGCACTATTGGAGTGTCAGTAATTGAGGGTGCGCTGCACTATTGGAGTGTCAGGTATTGAGGCTGTGCTGCACTTTTGGAGTGTCAGTAATTGAGGCTGTGCTGCACTATTGGAGTGTCAGGAATTGAGTTTGTGCTGCTCTGTTGGAGTGTCAGTAATTGAGTGTGTGCTGCACTATTGGAGTGTCAGTAATTGAGTGTGTGCTGCACTATTGGAGTATCAGTAATTGAGGGTGCGCTGCACTATTGGAGTGTCAGTAATTGAGGGTGTGCTGCACTATTGGAGTGTCAGGTATTGAGGCTGTGCTGCACTTTTGGAGTGTCAGTAATTGAGGCTGTGCTGCACTATTGGAGTGTCAGGAATTGAGTTTGTGCTGCTCTGTTGGAGTGTCAGTAATTGAGTGTGTGCTGCACTATTGGAGTGTCAGTAATTGAGAGTGTGCTGCACTATTGGAGTGTCAGTAACTGAGGCTATGCTGCACTATTGGAGTGTCAGTAATTGAGGGAGTGCTGCACTATTGGTGTGTCAGTAATTGAGTGTGTGCTGCTCTATTGGAGTGTCAGTAATTGAGGGTGTGCTGCACTGTTGGAGCCGAAGTAATTGAGGGTGTGCTGCACTATTGGAGTGTCAGTAATTGTGTGCTGCACTATTGGAGTGTCAGTAATTGAGGGTGAAGTGCACTATTGGAGTTTCAGTAATTGATTGTGTGCTGCATTATTGGACTGTCAGTAATTGAGGGTGTGCTGCACTATTGGACTGTCAGTAATTGAGGGTGTGTTGCACTTTTGCAGTGTCAGTAATTGAGGTTGTGCAATACTATTGGAGTGTGAGTAATTGAGGGTTTGCTGCACTATTGGAGTGTCAGTAATTGAGTGTGTGCTGCACAATTGGAGTGTCAGTAATGGAGGTTGTGCTGCACTATTGGAGTGTCAGTAATTGATGGTGCGCTGCACTATTTGTGTGTAAGTAATTGAGGGTGTGCTGGACTATTGGAGTGTCAGTAATTGAGGGTGTGCTGCACTATTGGAGTGTCAGTAATTGCGAGTGTGCAGCATATTTGGAGTGTGAGTGATTGAGGGTTGCTGCACTATGTTAGTGTCATTAATTGAGGGAGTGCTGCACTATTGGAGTGTCAGTAATTGAGGCTGTGCTGCACTATTGCAGTGTCAGTAATTGAGAGTGTGCTGCACTATTGTTGTGTCAGTAATTGAGGGTGTGTTGCACTATTGGAGTCTCAGTAATTGAGTGCCTGCTGCACTATAGGAGTTTCAGTAATTGACCATGTGCTGCACTATTGGACTGTCAGTAATTGAGTGTGTTCTCCACTATTGGTGTGTCAGTGATTGAGTGTTTGCTGCACTATTGTTGTGTCAGTAATTGAGGTTGAGCTGCGCTATTGGAGTGTCAGTAATTGAGGATGTGCTGCCCTATTGTTGTGTCAGTAATTGAGGTTGAGCTGCGCTATTGGAGTGTCAGTAATTGAGGGTGTGCTGCACTATTGTTGTGTCAGTAATTGAGGTTGAGCTGCGCTATTGGAGTGTCAGTAATTGAGGGAGTGCTGCACTATTGGAGTGTCAGTAATTGAGTGTGTGCTGCACTATTGGAGTGTCAATAATTGACGGTGTGCTGCACTATTGGTGTGTCAGTAATTGAGGGTGTGCTGCATTGTTGGAGTGGCAGTAATTGAGGGTGAGCTGCACTACTGGAGTGTCAGTAATTGTGTGCTGCACTATTGGAGTGTCAGTAATTGAGGGTGTGCTGCACTATTGGAGTATCTGTAATTGATTGTGTGCTCACTATTGGAGTGTCAGTAATTGAGTGCGTGCTGCACTATTGGAGTGTAAATAATTGAGGGTGTGTTGCACTATTGGAGTATCAGTAATTGAGGCTGTGCTGCACTATTGGAGTGTCAGTTATTGAGGGTGTGCTGCAATATTGGAGTCTCAGTAATTGAGGGTGTGCTGCACTATTGGAGTGTCTGTAATTGAGGGTGCGCTGCACTATTGGTGTGTGATTAATTGAGGGTGCGATGCACTATTGGAGTGTCAGTAATTGAGGGTGCGCTGCACTATTGGTGTGTGATTAACTGAGGGTGAGATGCACTATTGGAGTGTCAGTAATTGAGGGTGTGCTGCACTATTGGAGTGTCAGTAATTGAGTGTGTGCTGCACTATTGGAGTGTCAATAATTGACGGTGTGCTGCACTATTGGTGTGTCAGTAATTGAGGGTGTGCTGCATTGTTGGAGTGGCAGTAATTGAGGGTGAGCTGCACTATTGGAGTGTCAGTAATTGTGTGCTGCACTATTGGAGTGTCAGTAATTGAGGGTGTTCTGCACTATTGGAGTATCAGTAATTGATTGTGTGCTGCACTATTGGAGTGTCAGTATTTGAGTGTGTGATGCGCTATTGGAGTGTCAGTAATTGAGGTTGTGCTGCACTATTGGAGTGTGAGTAATTGCGTCTGTGCTGCACTATTGGAGTTTCAGTAATTGAGGTTGTGCTGCAATATTGGAGTAACTGTAATTGAGGTTGTGCTGCACTATTGGAGTGTCAGTAATTCAGGGTGTGCTGCACTATTGGAGTGTCAGTTTTTGAGGGTGTGCAGCACCTTCGGAGTGTCAGTAATTGACGTGTGCTGCACTATTGGAGTGTCAGAAATTGAGGCTATGCTGCAATGTTGGAGTGTCAGTAATTGAGTGTGTGCTGCACTTTTGGAGTGTCAGCAATTGAGGGTGTGCTGCATTATTGGAGTGTCAGTAATTGAGGTTGTTCTGCACCATTGGAGTGTCAGTAATTGAGACAGTGCTGCACTATTGGAGTGTCAGTAATTGAGGCTGTTCTGTACTATTGGAGTGTCAGTAATTGAGGGTGAGCTGCACTAATGGAGTGTCAGTAATTGAGGGTGTGCTGCACTTTTGGAGTGTCAGTAATTCAGGGTGTGCAGCACTATTGGAGTGTCAGTAATTGAGGTTGTGCTGCACAATTGGACTGTAAGTAATTGAGGGTGTGCTGCGCTATTGGAGTGTCAGAAATAGAGGCTGTGCTGCACTATTGGAGTGTCCGTAATTGAGGGTGGGCTGCACTATTGCAGTGTCAGTAATTGAGGGTGTGCTGCACTATTGGTGTGTCATTAATTGAGGGTGTGCTGCACTATTGGAATCTCAGTAATTGAGGGTGTGCTGCACTATTGGTGTGTCATTAATTGAGGGTGTGCTGCACTATTGGAATCTCAGTAATTGAGGGTGTGCTGCACTATTGGAGTGTCAGTAATTGAGGCTGTGCTGCACTATTGGAGTGTAAGGAATTGAGTTTGTGCTGCTCTGTTGGAGTTTCAGTAATTGAGTGTGTGCTGCACTATTGGAGTGTCAGTAATTGAGAGTGTGCTGCACTATTGGAGTGTCAGTAACTGAGGCTGTGCTGCACTATTGGAGTGTCAGTAATTGAGGGAGTGCTGCGCTGTTGGAGTGTCAGTAATTGAGTGTGTGCTGCTCTATTGGAGTGTCAGTAATTGAGGGTGTGCTGCACTGTTGGAGCCGAAGTAATTGAGGATGTGCTGCACTATTGGAGTGTCAGTAATTGTGTGCTGCACTATTGGAGTGTCAGTAATTGAGGGTGAAGTGCACTATTGGAGTTTCAGTAATTGATTGTGTGCTGCACTATTGGACTGTCAGTAATTGAGGGTGTGTTGCACTTTTGCAGTGTCAGTAATTGAGGTTGTGCGATACTATTGGAGTGTGAGTAATTGAGGGTTTGCTGCACTATTGGAGTGTCAGTAATTGAGTTTGTGCTGCACAATTGGAGTGTCAGTAATGGAGGTTGTGCTGCACTATTGGAGTGTCAGTAATTGATGGTGCGCTGCACTATTTGTGTCTAAGTAATTGAGGGTGTGCTTGACTATTGGAGTGTCAGTAATTGAGGGTGTGCTGCACTATTGGAGTGTCAGTAATTGCGAGTGTGCAGCACATTTGGAGTGTGAGTGATTGAGGGTTGCTGCACTATGTTAGTGTCAGTAATTGAGGGAGTGCTGCACTATTGGAGTGTCAGTAATTGAGGCTGTGCTGCACTATTGCAGTGTCAGTAATTGAGAGTATGCTGCACTATTGTTGTGTCAGTAATTGAGGGTGTGCTGCACTATTGGAGTCTCAGTAATTGAGTGCCTGCTGCACTATTGGAGTTTCAGTAATTGACCATGTGCTGCACTATTGGAGTGTCAGTAATTGAGTGTGTGCTCCACTATTGGTGTGTCAGTGATTGAGTGTGTGCTGCACTATTGTTGTGTCAGTAATTGAGGTTGAGCTGCGCTATTGGAGTGTCAGTAATTGAGGGTGAGCTGCACTATTGTTGTGTCAGTAATTGAGGTTGAACTGCGCTATTGGAGTGTCAGTAATTGAGGGTGTGCTGCACTATTGGAGTGTGAGTAATTGAGTGTGTGCTGCACTATTGGAGTGTCAATAATTGACGGTGTGCTGCACTATTGGTGTGTCAGTAATTGAGGGTGTGCTGCATTGTTGGAGTGGCAGTAATTGTGTGCTGCACTATTGGAGTGTCAGTAATTGAGGGTGTGCTACACTATTGGAGTATCAGTAATTGATTGTGTGCTGCACTATTGGAGTGTCAGTAATTGAGTGCGTGCTGCACTATTGGAGTGTCAATAATTGAGGGTGTGTTGCACTATTGGTGTGTCATTAATTGAGGGTGTGCTGCACTATTGGAATCTCAGTAATTGAGGGTATGCTGCACTATTGGAGTGTCAGTAATTGAGAGTGTGCTGCACTATTGGAGTGTCAGTAACTGAGGCTGTGCTGCACTATTGGAGTGTCAGTAATTGAGGGAGTGCTGCGCTGTGGGAGTGTCAGTAATTGAGTGTGTGCTGCTCTATTGGAGTGTCAGTAATTGAGGGTGTGCTGCACTGTTGGAGCCGAAGTAATTGAGGATGTGCTGCACTATTGGAGTGTCAGTAATTGTGTGCTGCACTATTGGAGTGTCAGTAATTGAGGGTGAAGTGCACTATTGGAGTTTCAGTAATTGATTGTGTGCTGCACTATTGGACTGTCAGTAATTGAGGGTGTGTTGCACTTTTGCAGTGTCAGTAATTGAGGTTGTGCGATACTATTGGAGTGTGAGTAATTGAGGGTTTGCTGCACTATTGGAGTGTCAGTAATTGAGTGTGTGCTGCACAATTGGAGTGTCAGTAATGGAGGTTGTGCTGCAATATTGGAGTGTCAGTAATTGATGGTGCGCTGCACTATTTGTGTCTAAGTAATTGAGGGTGTGCTTGACTATTGGAGTGTCAGTAATTGAGGGTGTGCTGCACTATTGGAGTGTCAGTAATTGCGAGTGTGCAGCACATTTGGAGTGTGAGTGATTGAGGGTTGCTGCACTATGTTAGTGTCAGTAATTGAGGGAGTGCTGCACTATTGGAGTGTCAGTAATTGAGGCTGTGCTGCACTATTGCAGTGTCAGTAATTGAGAGTATGCTGCACTATTGTAGTGTCAGTAATTGAGGGTGTGCTGCACTATTGGAGTCTCAGTAATTGAGTGCCTGCTGCACTATTGGAGTTTCAGTAATTGACCATGTGCTGCACTATTGGACTGTCAGTAATTGAGTGTGTGCTCCACTATTGGTGTGTCAGTGATTGAGGTTGAGCTGCGCTATTGGAGTGTCAGTAATTGAGGGTGTGCTGCACTATTGTTGTGTCAGTAATTGAGGTTGAGCTGCGCTATTGGAGTGTCAGTAATTGAGGGTGTGCTGCACTATTGGAGTGTGAGTAATTGAGTGTGTGCTGCACTATTGGAGTGTCAATAATTGACGGTGTGCTGCACTATTGGTGTGTCAGTAATTGAGGGTGTGCTGCATTGTTGGAGTGGCAGTAATTGTGTGCTGCACTATTGGAGTGTCAGTAATTGAGGGTGTGCTACACTATTGGAGTATCAGTAATTGATTGTGTGCTGCACTATTGGAGTGTCAGTAATTGAGTGCGTGCTGCACTATTGGAGTGTCAATAATTGAGGGTGTGTTGCACTATTGGAGTATCAGTAATTGAGGCTGTGCTGCACTATTGGAGTCTCAGTTATTGAGGTTGTGCTGCAATATTGGAGTCTCAGTAATTGAGGGTGTGCTGCACTATTGGAGTGTCTGTAATTGAGGGTGCGCTGCACTATTGGTGTGTGATTAATTGAGGGTGCGATGCACTATTGGAGTGTCAGTAATTGAGGGTGCGCTGCACTATTGGTGTGTGATTAACTGAGGGTGCGATGCACTATTGGAGTGTCAGTAATTGAGGGTGTGCTGCACTATTGGAGTGTCAGTACTTGAGGTTGAGCTGCGCTATTGGAGTGTCAGTAATTGAGGGTGTGCTGCACTATTGGAGTGTCAGTAATTGAGTGTGTGCTGCACTATTGGAGTGTCAATAATTGACGGTGTGCTGCACTATTGGTGTGTCATTAATTGAGGGTGTGCTGCATTGTTGGAGTGGCAGTAATTGAGGGTGAGCTGCACTATTGGAGTGTCAGTAATTGTGTGCTGCACTATTGGAGTGTCAGTAATTGAGGGTGTGCTGCACTATTGGAGTATCAGTCATTGATTGTGTGCTGCACTAATGGAGTGTCAGTTTTTGAGTGTGTGATGCGCTATTGGAGTGTCAGTAATTAAGGGTGTGCTGTACTATTGGAGTGTCAGTAATTGAGGTTGTGCTGCACTATTGGAGTGTGAGTAATTGCGTCTGTGCTGCACTATTGGAGTTTCAGTAATTGAGGTTGTGCTGCAATATTGGAGTAACTGTAATTGAGGTTGTGCTGCACTATTGGAGTGTCAGTAATTCAGGGTGTGCTGCACTATTGGAGTGTCAGTTTTTGAGGGTGTGCAGCACCTTCGGAGTGTCAGTAATTGACGTGTGCTGCACTATTGGAGTGTCAGAAATTGAGGCTATGCTGCAATGTTGGAGTGTCAGTAATTGAGTGTGTGCTGCACATTTGGAGTGTCAGCAATTGAGGGTGTGCTGCATTATTGGTGTGTCAGTAATTGAGGGTGTGCTGCAATTTTGGAGTGTCAGTAATTGAGGGTGTGCTGCATTATTGGAGTGTCAGTAATTGAGGCTGTTCTGTACTATTGGAGTGTCAGTAATTGAAGGAGAGCTGCACCATTGGAGTGTCAGTAATTGAGGGTGTGCTGCACTATTGGAGTGTCAGTAATTGAGGCTGTTCTGTACCAGTGGCGTGTCAGTAATTGAGGTTGTTCTGCACCATTGGAGTGTCAGTAATTGAGACAGTGCTGCACTATTGGAGTGTCAGTAATTGAGGCTGTTCTGTACTATTGGAGTTTCAGTAATTGAGGGTGTGCTGCACTAATCGAGTGTCAGTAATTGATGGTGTGCTGCACTGTTGGTGTGTCAGTAATTGAGGGTGTGCTGCACTTTTGGAGTGTCTGTAATTCAGGGTGTGCAGCACTATTGGAGTGTCAGTAATTGAGGTTGTGCTGCACTATTGGAGTGTAAGTAATTGAGGGTGTGCTGCACTATTGGAGTGTCAGAAATAGAGGCTGTACTGCGCTATTGGAGTGTCCGTAATTGAGGGTGGGCTGCACTATTGCAGTGTCAGTAATTGAGGGTGTGCTGCACTATTGGTGTGTCATTAATTGAGGGTGTGCTGCACTATTGGAATGTCAGTAATTGAGGATGTGCTGCACTATTGGAGTGTCAGTAATTGTTGGTGTGCTGCACTATTGGAGTGTCAGGTATTGAGGCTGTGCTGCACTATTTGAGTGTCAGTAATTGAGGCTGTGCTGCACTATTGGAGTGTCAGGAATTGAGTTTGTGCTGCTCTGTTGGAGTGTCAGTAATTGAGTGTGTGCTGCCCTATTGGAGTGTCAGTAATTGAGAGTGTGCTGCACTATTGGAGTGTCAGTAATTGACGGAGTGCTGCGCTGTTGGAGTGTCAGTAATTGAGGGTGTGCTGCATTGTTGGATTGGCAGTAATTGAGTGTGTGCTGCACTATTGGTGTGTCAGTAATTGAGGGTGTGCTGCACTGTTGGAGCCGAAGTAATTGAGGGTGTGCTGCAATATTGGACTGCCAGTAATTGTGTGCTGCACTATTGGAGTGTCAGTAATTGAGGGTGAAGTGCACTATTGGAGTTTCAGTAATTGATTGTGTGCTGCATTATTGGAGTGTCAGTAATTGAGGGTGTGCTGCACTATTGGACTGTCAGTAATTGAGGGTGTGTTGCACTTTTGCAGTGTCAGTAATTGAGGTTGTGCGATACTATTGGAGTGTGAGTAATTGAGGGTTTGCTGCACTATTGGAGTGTCAGTAATTGAGTGTGTGCTGCACAATTGGAGTGTCAGTAATGGAGGTTGTGCTGCACTATTGGAGTGTCAGTAATTGATGGTGCGCTGCACTATTTGTGTGTCAGTAATTGAGGGTGTGCTGGACTATTGGAGTGTCAGTAATTGAGGGTGTGCTGCACTATTGGAGTGTCAGTAATTGCGAGTGTGCAGCACATTTGGAGTGTGAGTGATTGAGGGTTGCTGCACTATGTTAGTGTCAGTAATTGAGGCTGTGCTGCACTATTGCAGTGTCAGTAATTGAGAGTGTGCTGCACTATTGTTGTGTCAGTAATTGAGGGTGTGCTGCACTATTGGAGTTTCAGTAATTGACCATGTGCTGCACTATTGGACTGTCAGTAATTGAGTGTGTGCTCCACTATTGGTGTGTCAGTAATTGAGTGTGTGCTGCACTATTGTTGTGTCAGTAATTGAGGTTGAGCTGCGCTATTGGAGTGTCAGTAATTCAGGGTGTGCTGCGCTATTGTTGTGTCAGTAATTGAGGTTGAGCTGCGCTATTGGAGTGTCAGTAATTGAGGGTGTGCTGCACTATTGGAGTGTCAGTAATTGAGTGTGTGCTGCACTATTGGAGTGTCAATAATTGACGGTGTGCTGCACTATTGGTGTGTCAGTAATTGAGGGTGTGCTGCATTGTTGGAGTGGCAGTAATTGAGGGTGAGCTGCACTATTGGAGTGTCAGTAATTGTGTGCTGCACTATTGGAGTGTCAGTAATTGAGGGTGTGCTGCACTATTGGTGTGTCATTAATTGAGGGTGTGCTGCACTATTGGAATGTCAGTAATTGAGGATGTGCTGCACTATTGGAGTGTCAGTAATTGTTGGTGTGCTGCACTATTGGAGTGTCAGGTATTGAGGCTGTGCTGCACTATTTGAGTGTCAGTAATTGAGGCTGTGCTGCACTATTGGAGTGTCAGGAATTGAGTTTGTGCTGCTCTGTTGGAGTGTCAGTAATTGAGTGTGTGCTGCACTATTGGAGTGTCAGTAATTGAGAGTGTGCTGCACTATTGGAGTGTCAGTAATTGACGGAGTGCTGCGCTGTTGGAGTGTCAGTAATTGAGGGTGTGCTGCATTGTTGGATTGGCAGTAATTGAGTGTGTGCTGCACTATTGGTGTGTCAGTAATTGAGGGTGTGCTGCACTGTTGGAGCCGAAGTAATTGAGGGTGTGCTGCAATATTGGAGTGCCAGTAATTGTGTGCTGCACTATTGGAGTGTCAGTAATTGAGGGTGAAGTGCACTATTGGAGTTTCAGTAATTGATTGTGTGCTGCATTATTGGAGTGTCAGTAATTGAGGGTGTGCTGCACTATTGGACTGTCAGTAATTGAGGGTGTGTTGCACTTTTGCAGTGTCAGTAATTGAGGTTGTGCGATACTATTGGAGTGTGAGTAATTGAGGGTTTGCTGCACTATTGGAGTGTCAGTAATTGAGTGTGTGCTGCACAATTGGAGTGTCAGTAATGGAGGTTGTGCTGCACTATTGGAGTGTCAGTAATTGATGGTGCGCTGCACTATTTGTGTGTAAGTAATTGAGGGTGTGCTGGACTATTGGAGTGTCAGTAATTGAGGGTGTGCTGCACTATTGGAGTGTCAGTAATTGCGAGTGTGCAGCACATTTGGAGTGTGAGTGATTGAGGGTTGCTGCACTATGTTAGTGTCAGTAATTGAGGCTGTGCTGCACTATTGCAGTGTCAGTAATTGAGAGTGTGCTGCACTATTGTTGTGTCAGTAATTGAGGGTGTGCTGCACTATTGGAGTTTCAGTAATTGACCATGTGCTGCACTATTGGACTGTCAGTAATTGAGTGTGTGCTCCACTATTGGTGTGTCAGTAATTGAGTGTGTGCTGCACTATTGTTGTGTCAGTAATTGAGGTTGAGCTGCGCTATTGGAGTGTCAGTAATTCAGGGTGTGCTGCGCTATTGTTGTGTCAGTAATTGAGGTTGAGCTGCGCTATTGGAGTGTCAGTAATTGAGGGTGTGCTGCACTATTGGAGTGTCAGTAATTGAGTGTGTGCTGCACTATTGGAGTGTCAATAATTGACGGTGTGCTGCACTATTGGTGTGTCAGTAATTGAGGGTGTGCTGCATTGTTGGAGTGGCAGTAATTGAGGGTGAGCTGCACTATTGGAGTGTCAGTAATTGTGTGCTGCACTATTGGAGTGTCAGTAATTGAGGGTGTGCTGCACTATTGGAGTATCAGTAATTGATTGTGTGCTGCACTATTGGAGTGTCAGTAATTGAGTGCGTGCTGCACTATTGGAGTGTCAATAATTGAGGGTGTGTTGCATTATTGGAGTGTCAGTAATTGAGGCTGTGCTGCACTATTGGAGTGTCAGTAATTGAGGGTGTTCTGCAATATTGGAGTCTCAGTAATTGAGGGTGTGCTGCACTATTGGAGTGTCTGTAATTGAGGGTGTGCTGCACTATTGGTGTGTGATTAATTGAGGGTGCGATGCACTATTGGAGTGTCAGTAATTGAGGGTGCGCTGCACTATTGGTGTGTGATTAACTGAGGGTGCGATGCACTATTGGAGTGTCAGTAATTGAGGGTGTGCTGCACTATTGGAGTGTCAGTAATTGAGGTTGAGCTGCTCTATTGGAGTGTCAGTAATTGAGGTTGCGATGCACTATTGGAGTGTCAGTAATTGAGGGTGTGCTGCACTATTGGAGTGTCAGTAATTGAGGGTGTGCTGCACTATTGGAGTGTCAATAATTGAGGGTGTGCTGCACTATTGGAGTGTCAGTAATTGAGGGTGTGCTGCACTATTGGAGTGTCAGTAATTGAGGTTGGGCTGCACTGTTGGAGGTTCAAGGGACAGAGTGAGATCACGGGGAGGTTAAAGGGACAGAGAGTGAGATCACGGGGAGGTTAAAGGGACAGAGAGTGAGATCACGGGGAGGTTAAAGGGACAGAGTGAGATCACGTGGAGTTTAAATTGACAGAGTGAGATCACGTGGAGTTTAAAGGGACAGAGTGAGATCACGGGGAGGTTAAAGGGACAGAGAGTGAAATCACGGGGAGGTTAAAGGGACAGAGAGTGAAATCACGGGGAGGTTAAAGGGACAGAGAGTGAGATCACGGGGAGGTTAAAGGGACAGAGAGTGAGATCACGGGGAGGTTAAAGGGACAGAGAGTGAGATCACGGGGAGGTTAAAGGGACAGAGAGTGAGATCACGGGGAGGTTAAAGGGACAGAGAGTGAAATCACGGGGAGGTTAAAGGGACAGAGAGTGAGATCACGGGGAGGTTAAAGGGACAGAGAGTGAGATCACGGGGAGGTTAAAGGGACAGAGAGTGAGATCACGGGGAGGTTAAAGGGACAGAGAGTGAGATCACGGGGAGGTTAAAGGGACAGAGAGTGAGATCACGGGGAGGTTAAAGGGACAGAGAGTGAGATCACGGGGAGGTTCAAGGGACAGAGTGAGATCACGGGGAGGTTAAAGGGACAGAGAGTGAGATCACGGGGCGGTTAAAGGGACAGAGAGTGAGATCACGGGGAGGTTAAAGGGACAGAGATTGAGATCACGGGGAGGTTAAAGGGACAGAGAGTGAGATCACGGGGAGGTTAAAGGGACAGAGATTGAGATCACGGGGAGGTTAAAGGGACAGAGAGTGAGATCTCGGGGAGGTTAAAGGGACAGAGTGAGATCACGGGGAGGTTAAAGGGACAGAGAGTGAGATCACGGGGAGGTTAAAGGGACAGAGAGTGAGATGATGGGGAGGTCAAAGGGACAGAGAGTGAGATCACGGGGAGGTTAAAGGGACAGAGAGTGAGATCCCGTTGAGGTTAAAGGGACAGAGAGTGAGATCACGGGGAGGTCAAATGGACAGATAGTGAGATCATGGGGAGGTTAAAGGGACAGAGAGTGAGATCATGGGGAGGTTAAAGGGACAGAGAGTGAGATCATGGGGAGGTTAAAGGGACAGAGAGTGAGATCACGAGGAGGTTAAAGGGACAGAGAGTGAGATCACGTTAAGGTTGTAATAATTATAATTCTGATACTCGGAGGACGGTACTTTTAGAGGAAGCCCGTGTTGGCTCACGCGCCCTAGGTAAACCAGGGGGTTCGCTGCCCGGCGAACCTCTTGGGAAGAGTCTTTATTTTGTTCTGGGGCCAGGATGTTCTGCTGCTCGGTGAGTGTGGGAGTGTAGGCTCCGCGGTGAGTTCCGGGAGTGGCTGGGACGCCATTCACTGTCGGCGAGCGGGTTCCCTCCGCGAGTGGCCGGTTAACGGGCAGCCAATGTGATCCGTGGGCTGCAGCGTTCAGTGCTACTGGTCTAGGCGGGGGCATGAGGAGAGCCCGCACCTGAGGTTCACACATTCTCTGGGGTTGCTGAGCGCAGTCCAAGCTCTCTCTCTGGGGCACAGAGCTGCCTCACCGAGCTGAAGGTCTTTCAAATTAAAGATTACAAACTCAAGACATGTTACAAACAGGTCCCCTCATCAGCGGAACATGTTACCAATGAAATTCATACTTTTATATTTCATTTCTCTTTAATACCCTGCTCACGGAGCTTGATGCATATCTGTAACTGCTGTTACTGCCCTGTAAATAAAGTTCATTGTGTCCACCAAGAGAAGTTGGCTGGGAAGTCAACTCCATAGCAATCTGGCGAGGAGGATAAATCAGACCCGGTGCTGTCCCTCATCCAGAGGTTGTGAGCATCTAGGATAAGTGAAAAGGGAGGAAGGTATACTCATCCGACATGCCGCAGTTTGGTGGAATCGATCCCTTTGAACCAGCCGCAGGCGACTGGTCTCAATATGTGGAACATCTTGCGTTCTAGTTTCAAGCCGACGAAATGACGGGGGACGAAAAGAGGAGAGCGATTCTCCTGAATATTTGTGGGAGCACAACCTACAGTTTAATTTGAAGTAGACACCTCCCTCCCCCAATGTCCCAGATTTGAAGACCTGCAGTAAATGAGATGACTTCGTTCAGAGACATTTCCAACCCCAGCCCTCGGTCACAACGCAGAGGTTCAGGGTCAATGCACGGAATCGAGCCCTGGAGTGGGGCATTGCTGCCTTAGTGGTGAAATTAAAGTGACTAAGGGAATATTGTGATTTGGGTGAGACCCTGAACGAGGCGCTCAGGGCTGGTTTGGTCTGGGGCCTGTGTAGGAGGAAGCTATCCAGCCAGGATTGCTGGCTGGAGCGGGTCTCAATTTGAAGGAGGTTGTTTGGAAGGGCGCTGGCGATGTTCACAAGTGATTCGAGGGGCGCGAAATGGTGCTGTTCCCCTCCCGAATCGGGTGGGAAGGGTCAGCCGAAAGCGGGAGGGAAATCCAGGGCTCAGCTCCGGAGGCGGGATACAGCTCCCGCTCACCGCAAAACTCAGCGGCAAACCGGGAGTCGGTTTCTCACCCACATGGACACCAGCAACGCCCCGAGCCATGGGCCATTTAAAAAGGGGGGGGTGTTGTTTTTACCCCGGGAGTGGACACCTCATGAAGCATCGCAAAGCGAGATTCAAACAGGATCCAGGCAACTATGGCAGTTCCATGAAGTCGATAGCGGAGGAGAGCCACAAACACCCAATCCTGAGGGGATCCCACTACCAAGGACCAAATAAAAGCTGCCAATCCCTCCTCTCCCCCAGCACCACCACCCTCCTAGTGATGTCATAAGGGATGGGGGCGTGTCCTCGGCGGCTGGCCCCGCCCACCACACCGCCCACTAGCCAACGGGTCCCAGCCTCAACCCCTTGAACCAATCCTCCCCACAGCCCTCTCCTGATTGGCTTGAGCGGCTTGTGACCTCACAATGGGAGGGGCGGAGGGGCGGGGCTGGTCTGGGCCCCGCCCATTGCGCCGTCATTGCGCCCTGTGGGTCGGTGCTGGTCCGGCGGTGAAGGGAGAGGGAAGAGGAGGCGGCGGCGGGTGTGCGGGGCGCCGCTGGTCAGTCAAGGGCGCCCCCTTGTGGTGGTCGGAGGAGCCACCGGGGCTGCAGCGAGAGGAAGGAACCGCGAGAGTGAGAGAGGCGGGATGGAGGGAGAGAGAGAGAGAAGAGGCGGGGGAGAGAAAGAGAGAGAGAAGAGGCGGGGGAGAGAAAGAGAGAGAGAAGAGTCGGGGGAGAGAGAGAAGAGTCGGGGGAGAGAGAGAGAGAAGAGGCGGGGGAGAGAGAGAGAGAAGAGGCGGGGGAGAGAGAGGGAGAAGAGGCGGGGGAGAGAGAGAGAGAAGAGGCGGGGGAGAGAGAGGGAGAAGAGGCGGGGGAGAGAGAGGGAGAAGAGGCGGGGGAGAGAGAGGGAGAAGAGGCGGGGGAGAGCGAGGGAGAAGAGGCGCAAAGCCCGCCCGCCGCAACCTGAATTCCCGCTACATGGAGGCGGGAGGCGGCGGCGGCGAGGGTGAGATCGTAACTTGTATTTTGTCTTCCCCCACCCTCTCCCCTCCCCTCCACTCAACTCTAATATCCTCCAATACCATCCCCTCCAATACCCTCCCCACACCTCCAATATGCTACAATCCCCTCCCCACCCTCTCCCCTCCCCTATACTGCAATACCCTCCAATACATTCCCCTCCAATACATTCCCCTCCAGTACCCTCCCCTCCAATATCCTCCAGTACACTCCCGTCCAATACCCTCCCCTCCAATACCCTCCCCACACCTCCAATATCCTACAATCCCCTCCCCACCCCTATACTGCAATGCCCTCCAATACACTCTCCTCCAATATCCTCCAATACCCTCCCCTCCAATACCCTCCCCTCCAATACCCTCCCCTCCAATACCCTCCCCTCCAATACCCTCCCCTCCAATACTCTTCCCTCCCCTCCAATACTCTTGCCTCCCCTCCAATACTCTTCCCTCCAGGGGTCAGGGAGTTAACACCACCCAACAGGAATGGGAATTGTAAAAGGGCACAACAGGCCCAGACGAGAGAAGTGAAGAGTTAGATCAGGAATAAAGGGGAGAGAGAGGGACAGTGGCATTAGTTTGGGGATTGACACAGGGTATGGGGAGAGAAAGAGACAGAGGATGGGGAAGGCACAAAATCAGATAACAGCTCCTCCCTCACTAAAACAGCCTGTCCCACTCTCAGATACCAGCTCCTCCCTCACTAACACACAGCCTGTCCCACTCTCAGATACCAGCTCCTCCCTCACTAACACACAGCCTGTCCCACTCTCAGATACCAGCTCCTCCCTCACTAACACACAGCCTGTCTCACTCTCAGATACCAGCTCCTCCCTCACTAACACACAGCCTCACCCACTCTCAGATACCAGCTCCTCCCTCACTAACACACAGACTGTCTCACTCTCAGATACCAGCACCTCCCTCACTAACACACAGCCTGTCTCACTCTCAGATACCAGCATCTCCCTCACTAACACACAGTCTGTCCCACTCTCAGATACCAGCTCCTCCCTCACTAACACACAGCCTGTCTCACTCTCAGATACCAGCACCTCCCTCACTAACACACAGCCTGTCCCACTCTCAGATACCAGCTCCTCCCTCACTAACACACAGCCTGTCCCATTCTCAGATACCAGCTTCTCCCTCACTAACACACAGCCTGTCTCATTCTCAGATACCAGCTCCTCCCTCACTAACACACAGCCTGTCCCACTCTCAGATACCAGCTCCTCCCTCACTAACACGCAGCCTGTCTCACTCCCAGATACCAGCTCCTCCCTCACTAACACACAGCCTGTCCCACTCTCAGATACCAGCTCCTACCTCACTAACACACAGCCTGTCCCTCTCTCAGATTCCAGCTCCTCCCTCACTAACACACAGTCTGTCCCACTCTCAGATACCAGCTCCAACCTCACTAAAACACAGCCTGTCCCACTCTCAGATACCAGCTCCTCCCTCACTAACACACAGCCTGACCCATTCTCAGATACCAGCTCCTCCCTCACTAACACACAGCCTGTCTCACTCTCAGATACCAGCTCCTCCCTCACTAACAGACAGCCTGTCCCTCTCTCAGATACCAGCTCCTCCCTCATTAACACACAGCCTGTCTCACTCTCAGATACCAGCTCCTCCCACACTAACAGACAGCCTGTCCCTCTCTCAGATTCCAGCTCCTCCCTCACTAACACAGCCTGTCCCTCTCTCAGATATCAGTTCCTCCCTAACTAACAGACAGTCTGTCCCACTCTCAGATACCAGCTCCTCCCTCAGTAACACACAGCTTGTCCCACTCTCAGATACCAGCTCCTCCCTCACTAACACACAGCCTGTCCCAATCTCAGATACCAGCTCCTCGTTCACTAACACACAGCCTGTCCCACTCTCAGATACCAGATCCTCCCCCACTAACACACAGCCTGTCCCACACTCAGATTCCAGCTCCTCCCTCACTAACACACAGTCTGTCCCACGATCAGATACCAGCTCCTCCCTCACTAACACACAGCCTGTCCCTCTCTCAGATACCAGCTCCTCCCTCACTAACAGTCTGTCCCACTCTCAGATACCAGCTCCTCCCTCACTAACAGACAGTCTGTCCCACTCTCAGATACCAGCTCCTCCCTCACTAACACACAGTCTGTCCCTCTCTCAGATACCAGCTCCTCCCTCACTAACACACAGCCTGTCCCACTCTCTGATACCAGCTCCTTGTTCACAAACACACAGCCTGTCCCACTCTCAGATACCAGCTCCTCCCTCACTAACACACAGTCTGTCCCTCTCTCAGATACCAGCTCCTCCCTCACTAACACACAGCCTGTCCCACTCTCTGATACCAGCTCCTTGTTCACAAACACACAGCCTGTCCCACTCTCAGATATCAGCTGCTTCCTCACTAACAAACAGCGTCCCACTCTCAGATGCCAGCTCCACCGTAACACACATCCTGACCCACTCGAAGATACCAGCTCCACCCTCACTAACACTCAACCTTTCACACGCTCATATACCAGCTCCTCCATCAGTAACACACAGCCTGTCCCACTCTCAGATACCAGCTCCTCCCTCACTAACACACAGCCTGTCTCACTCTCAGATACCAGCTCCTTCCTAAATAACACACAGCGTGTCCCACTCTCAGATACCAGCTCCTCCCTCACTAACACTCAACGTTTCACACGCACAGATACCAGCTCCTCCATCAGAAACACAGCCTGTCCCAGTCTCATATCAGCTCCTCCATCACTCACACATAGCCTGCATCATTCTCAGATACCAGCTCCTCCCTCACTAACACACAGCGTGTCCCACTCTCAGACACCAGCTCCACACTCACAGCCTGTCCCACTCTCAGATACCAGCTCCTCCCTCACTAATACAGAGCCTGTCCCACTCTCAGATACCAGCTCCTCCCTCACTAACAAACAGCGTGTCCCACTCTCAGATGCCAGCTCCACCGTAACACACATCCTGACTCACGCTAAGATACCAGCTCCACCCTCACTAACACTCAACCTTTCACAGCCTCATATACCAGCTCCTCCATCAGTAACACACAGACTGTCCCACTCTCAGATACCAGCTCCTCCATCACTCACACACAGCCTGTCTCACTCTCAGATACCAGCTCCTTCCTCACTAACACACAGCCTGTCTCATTCTCAGATACCAGCTCCTCCCTCCCTTACACACAACCTGTCCCACTCACAGATACCAGCTCCTCCCTCACTAACAAACAGCGTGTGCCACACAGATACCAGCTCCTCCCTAACACACAGCCTGTCCCACTCTCAGATAACAGCTCCTCCCTCATTAAAACACAGCCTCTCCCACTCTCAGATACCAGCTGCTCCCTCACAAATAGACTGTCCACTCTCAGATACCAGCTCCTCCCTCACGAACAGACTTCCTGTCCCACTCTCAGATAACATCTGCTCCCTAACACACAGCCTGGCCCACTCTCAGATACCAGCTCCTCCCTCACTAAAAGACAACCTGTCCCACTGCCCGATACCAGCTCCTCCCTCACTAACACTCAAACTTTCACACGCTCAGATACCAGCTCCTCCATCAGTAACACACAGCCTGTCCCACTCTCAGATACCAGCTCCACCCTCACTCACACACAGCATGTCTCACTCTCAGATACCAGCTCCTTCCTCACTAACACACAGCCTATCTCATTCGCAGATACCAGCTCCTCCCTCACAAACACACATCCTGTCTCACTCTCAGATACCAGCTCCACACTCAGAAACTCACAGCCTGTCCCACTCTCAGATACCAGCTCCTCCCTCACTAACACACAGTTTGTCCCTGTCTCAGATACCAGCTCCTACCTCACTAATACAGAGCCTGTCCCACTCTCAGATACCAGCTCCTCCCTCACTAACACACAGCCTGTCCCAGTCTCAGATACCAGCTCGTCCCTCACTAACACACAGCCTGGCCCACTCTCAGATACCAGCTCCTCCCTCACTAACACACAGACTCACCCACTCTCAGATACCAGCTCCTCCCGCAGTAAAACACAGCCTGTCCCACTCTCAGACACCAGCTCCTCCCTGAATAACACACAGCCTTCTCAGTCTCAGATACCAGCTCATCCTTCACTAGAACACAGCCTGGCCCACTCTCAGATACCAGCTCCTCCTTCAGTATAACACAGCCTGTCCCACTCTCAGATACCAGCTCCACCCTCACTAACACACAGCCTGTCGGACTCTCAGATACCAGCTCCTCCCTCAGCAATACACAGCCTGTCTCACTCTCAGTTACCAGCTCCTCCCTCACTCACACACAGCCTGTCCCACTCTCAGATAACAGCTCCTCCCTCACTAACCCACAGCGTAACCCACCCTCAGATACCTTCTCCTCCCTCATTAACAAACAGCCTGTCTCACTCTCAGATACCAGCTCCTCCTTTACTATATCACAGCCTTTGTCACTCTCAGATACCAGCTCCTCCTTCACTAACACACAGCCTGTCTCACTCTCAGATACCAGCTCCTCCCTCACTAACACACAGCCTGTCCCACTCTCAGATACCAGCTCCTCCCTCACTAACACACAGCCTGTCTCACTCTCAGATACCAGCTCCTCCCTCACTAACACACAGCCTGTCCCACTCTCAGATACCAGCTCCTCCCTCACTAACACACAGCCTGTCCCACTCTCAGATTCCAGCTCCTCCCTCACTAACACACAGCCTGTCCCAATCTCAGATACCAGCTCCTCCCTCACTAAAACATAGCCTATCCAACCCGCTGATACCAGCTCCTCCCTCACTAACCAACAGCCTGTCCCACTCACAGATACCAGCTCTTCCCGCAGTAACACACAGCATTTCCCAGTCACAGACCAGTTCCGCCCTCACTAACGCTCACCCTGTACCTCCTTCAGATTCCAGATCCTCCCTCACTAACACACAGCCTTTCCCAGGATCAGGAACCAGCTCCTCCTTCACTAACTCACAGCCTCTCCCACTCTCAGTTACCAGCACCTCCTTCACTAACACACAGCCTGTCCCACTCTCAGATACCAGCACCTCCTTCACTAACACACAGCCTGTCCCACTCTCAGATACCAGCTCCTCACTCACTAACACACAGCCTGTCCCACTCTCAGATACCAGCTCCCCCCTCACAAACACAAAGCCTGTCCCAATCTCAGATACCAGCTCCTCCCTCACTAAAAAACAGCCTGTCCCACTCTCTGATACCAGCTCCTCCCACAGTAACACACAGCCTGTCCCACTCACAGACCAGTTCCGCCCTCACTAACGCTCACCCTGTACCTCCTTCAGATACCATCTCCTCCCTCACTAACACACAGCCTGTCCCACTCTCAGATACCAGCTCCTCCCTCACTAACACACAGCCTGTCCCACTCTCAGACACCAGCTCCTCCCCCACTAACACACAGCCTGTCCCACTCTCAGATACCAGCTCCTCCCTCACTCACACACAGCCTGTCCCACTCTCAGATACCAGGTCCTCCCTCACTAAGACACAGCCTCTCCCACACTCAGATACCAGCTCCTCCCTCACTAACACACAGCGTGTCTCACTCTCAGATAGCAGCTCCTCACTCACTAACACACAGCCTGTTCCACTCTCAGATACCAGCTCCTCCCTCACAAACACACAGCCTGTCTCACTCTCAGATACCAGGTCCTTCCTCACTAACACACAGCCTGTCTCTCTCTCAGATAACAGCTCCTCCCTCAATAACACACAGCCTGTCCCAATCTCAGATACCAGCTCCTCTCTCACTAACATAAAGCCTCTATGACTCTCAGATACAAGCTCCACCGTCACAAAAACACAGCCTGTGCCGCTCTCAGATACCAGCTCCTCCCTCACTAACCCACAGTCTGTCCCACTCTCAGATACGAGCTCCTCCCTCACTAACACACAGCCTGTCCCTCTCTCAGTTACCAGCTCTCCTCCCTCACTAACACACAGCCTGTCTCACTCTCAGATTGCGGCTCCTCCTTCAGTATAGCACAGACTGTCCCACTCTCAGATACCAGCTCCTCCCTCACTAACGCACAGCCTGTCTCACTCTCAGTTACCAGCTCCTCCCTCACGAACACACAGCCTGTCTCACTCTCAGTTACCAGCTCCTCCCTCACTAACACACAGCCTGTCCCACTCTCAGATAACAGCTCCTCCCTCAGTAACACACAGCCTGTCCCACTCTCAGATACCAGCTCCTCCCTCACTAATGCACAGCCTGTCCCACTCACAGATATCAGCTCCACCATCACAAAAACACAGCCTGTGCCTCTCTCAGATACCAGCTCCTCCCTCAATAACACACAGCCTGTCCCACTCTCAGATACCATCTCCTCCCTCAATAACACACAGCCTGTCCCACTCTCAGATACCAGCTCCTCCCTCACTAACACACAGCCTGTCCCACTCTCAGATACCAGCTTCTCCCTCACTAACACACAGCCTGTCCCACTCTCAGATACCAGCTCCTCCCTCACTAACACACAGCCTGTCCCACTCTCAGATTCCAGCTCCTCCCTCACTAACTCACAGCCTGTCCCACTCTCAGATTCCAGCTCCTCCCTCACTAACTCACAGCCTGTCCCACTCTCAGATACCAGCTCCTCACTCATAAGTGCACAGCCTCCCCCACTCTCAGATACCAGCTCCACCTTCACAGAAACACAGCCTGTCCCATTCTCAGATACCAGCTCATCCCTCACTAACCCACAGCCTGTCATACTGTCAGATAACATCTCCTCCCTGAATAACACACAGCCTGTTCCTCTTTAAGATACCAGCTCCTCCCTCATTAACACACAGCATGTCCCACTCACAGATACCAGCTCTCCTCCCTCACTAACACACAGCCTGTCTCTCTCTCAGATACCAGCTCCTCCCTCACTCACTCAAAGCCTGACGCACTCTCTGATACC
This sequence comes from Isurus oxyrinchus, assembly GCA_026770705.1. Taxonomy (NCBI): domain Eukaryota; kingdom Metazoa; phylum Chordata; class Chondrichthyes; order Lamniformes; family Lamnidae; genus Isurus; species Isurus oxyrinchus. Next base: position 748,471 of record JANJGN010000103.1, on the reverse strand, counting down.
AGCTCCTCCCTCAATAACACACAGCCTGTCCCACTCTCAGATACCAGCTCCTGCCTCACTAACACACGTATGTCCCACACTCAGATACAAGCTCCTCCCTTACTAACACACAACCTGACCCACTCTCAGATACCAGCTACTCCCTCACTAACACACAGCCTGTCCCACGCTCAGATACCAGCTCCACCATCACTAACACACAGCCTGTCCCACTCTCAGATACCAGCTCCTCCTTCACTAACACACAGCCTGTCCCACTCTCAGATACCAGCTCCTCCTTCACTAACACACAGCCTGTCCCACTCTCAGATACCAACTCCTCCCTCACTAACACACAGCCTGTCCCACTCGCAGATACCAGCTCCTCCCTCACTAACACTCAGCCTGTGTCTCTTTCTAATACCAGCATCTCCTTCACCAACACAGAGCCTGTCGCACTCTCAGATACCATCTCCTCCCTCACTAACACACAGCCTGTCCCACTCTCAGATACCAGCTCCTCACTCATAAATGCACAGCCTCTCCCATTCTCAGATACCAGCTCATCCCTCACTAACCCACAGCCTGTCATACTCTCAGATACCATCTCCTCCCTGACTAACACACAGCCTGTCCCACTCTCAGATACCAGCTCCTCCCTCACTAACACACAGCCTGTCTCTCAGATACCAGCTCCTCCCTCACTAACTTAAAGCCTGACGCACTCTCTCATACCAGCTCCTCCCTCAATAACACACAGCCTGTCCCACACTCAGATACAAGCTCCTCCCTCACGAACACACAACCTGACCCACTCTCAGATACAAGCTCCTCCCTCACTAACACACAGCCTCTCCCACTCTCAGATACCAGCTCCACCATCAGTAACACGCAACCTGTCCCACTCTCATACCAGCTCCTCCCTCACTAACCCACAGCGTGGACCACTCTCAGATATCAGCTCCTCACTCACTAACACACAGCCTGTTCCACTCTCAGATACCTGCTCCTCCCTCACAAACACTCAGCCTGTCCCACTCTCAGATACCAGCTCCTCCCTCACTAACACACAGCCTGTTCCACTCTCAGATACCAGCTCCTCCTTCACTAACCCACAGTCTGTCATACTCTCAGATACCAGCTCCTCCCTCACTACCACACAGCCTTTCCCACTCTCAGATACAAGCTCCACCATCAGTAACAGGCAGCCTGTCCCACTCTCATACCAGCTCCTCCCTCACTAACACACAGCCTGACCCACTCTCAGATACCTGCTCCTCCCTCACTAACACACATCCTGTCCCACTCTCAGATACCATCTCCTCCCTCACTAACACTCACCCTGTCCCACTCTCAGATACGAGCTCCAACATCACAAAAACACAGCCTGTCCCAGTCTCAGATTCCAGCTCCTCCCTGACAAACACACAGCCTGTCCCACTCTCAGATACCTGCTCCTCCCTCACTAACACAGCCTGTTCCACTCTCAGATACCCTCTCCTCCCTCACTATCACACAGCCTGTCCCACTCTCAGGTACAGCTCCTCCTTCGCATACTCACAGCCTGTCCCACAATCAGATACCAGCTCCTCCCTCACTAACACGCAGCCTGTCCCACTCTCAGATACCAGCTCCTCCCTCACTAACACAGAGCCTGTTGCACTCTCAGATACCATCTCCTCCCTCACAAACACACAGCCTGTCTCCCTCTCAGATACCAAATCCTCCTTCACTAACAGAGCCTGTCTCACTCTCAGATACAAGCTCCTCCCTCTCTAACACACAGCCTGTCTCACTCTCAGATACCTGCTCCTCCCTCAATAACACACAGCCGGTCCTACTCTCAGTTACCTCCTCCTCCCTCACTAACACAGAGTCTGTCCCACTCTCAGATACCAGCTACTCACTCACTAACACACAGCCTTTCCTACTCTGAGATATCACTGCTCCATCACTAACACACAGGCTCACCCACACTCAGATAACAGCTCCTCCCTCACGAACACAGCCTGTCCTGCTCCCAGATACCATCTCCTCCCTGAATAACACACATCCTTTCCCACTCACATATACCAGCTCCTTCCTCACTAAGACAGCCTGTCTCACTCTCAGATAGCAGCTACTCCCTTACTAACACACAGCCTGTCCCACACTCAGATGCCTGCTCCTCTTTCACTAACACACAGCCAGTCCCACTCTCAGATACCGTCTTCTCCCTCACTAACACACAGCCGCTCCAACTCTCAGATACCAGCTCCTCCCTCACTAACACACAGCCTGTCCCACTCTCAGATACCAGCTCCTCCCTCACGAACACACAGCCTCTCCCACTCTCAGATACCAGCTCCTCCCTCACTAACACAAAGCCTGTCCCAAGCTCAGATACCAGCTCCTCCCACACTACACACAGTCTGTCCCACTCTCAGACACCAGCTCCTCCCTCACTAACACCCAGCAAGTCCTAGTCCTGGATACCTGTTCCTCCCTCACTAACACAATGCCTGTCCTGCTCTCAGATACCAGCTCCTCCCTCACTAACACACAGCCTGTCCCACTCTCAGACACCAGCTCCTCCCTCACTAACACACAGCCTGTCCCACTCTCAGGCACCAGCTCCTCCCTCACTAACACACAGTCTGTCCCAATCTCAGATACCAGCTCCTTCCTCACTAAGACAGCCTGTCTCACTCTCAGATAGCAGCTACTCCCTCAGTAGCACACAGCCTGTCTCACTCTCAGATACCAGCTCCTCCCTCACTAACACACAGTCTGTCCCAGTCTCAGACACCTGCTCCTCCCTCACAAACACTCAGCCAGTCCTAGTCCCGGATACCTGTTGCTCCCTCACTAACACAATGCCTGTCCTGCTCTCAGATACCTGCTCCTCTTTCACTACCACAGAGCCTGTCCCGCTCTGAGATACCAGCTCCTCCCTCACTAACAGACAGCCTGTCCCACTCGCAGATACCAGCTCCTCCCTCACTAACACACAGCATGTCCCCACTCAGAAAGCAGCTCTGCCCTCACTAACACAGAGGCTCTCCCACTCTCAGATACCAGGTCCTCCATCACTAACACAATCTCTGTTCCACTTTCCGATACCAGCTCTTTCCTCACTAAAAAAACAGGCTGTCCAACTCTCAGATACTAGCTCCTCCATCACTAAACACACAGCCTGTCCATCTCTCAGATACTAGCTCCTCCATCACTGAACACACATCCTGTCCCACTCTCAGAAACCATCTCTTGCCTCACTAACACACAGCCTCTCCCACTCTCAGAAACCATCTCCTCCCTCACTAACACACAGCCTGTCCCGCTCTCAGATACCAGCTCCTCACTCACTAACACACAGCATGTCCCATTCTCAGATACCAGCTCCTCCCTCACTAACAAACAGCCTGTCCCACTCTCAGATACCAGCTCCTCCCTCACTAACACAGTCTGTCCCACTTTTAGATACCAGCTCCTCCCTCACTAACACACAGCCTGTCCCACTCTCAGATACCATCTCCTCCCTCACTAACACACAGCCTGTCGCACTCTCAGATACGATCTCCTCCCTCACAAACACACAGCCTCTCCCACTCTCAGAAACCATCTCCTCCCTCACTAACACACAGCCTGTCGCACTCTCAGATACCATCTCCTCCCTCACAAACTCACAGCCTCTGCCACTCTCAGAAACCATCTCCTCCCTCACTAACACACAGCCTGTCTCACACTCAGATACCAGCTCCTCCCAGACTACAAACAGTCTGTCCCAGTCTCAGACACCAGCTCCTCCCTCACTAACACCCAGCCAGTCCTAGTCCCGGATACCTGTTCCTCCCTCACTAACACACAGCCTGTCCCGCTCTCAGATACCAGCTCCTCCCTCACTAACACACAGCATGTCCCACTCTCAGATTCTAACAGCTCCTTCACTAACACAAAGCCTGTCCCACTCTCAGATACCAGCTCCTACCTCACTAACACACAGCATGTCCCTCTCTCAGGTACCAGCTCCTCCCTCACTAACACACAGCCTGTCCCATTCTCAGATACCAGCTCCTCCCTCACTGACACTCAGCCTGTCCCATCTCAGATACGATCTCCTCCCTCACTAACTCAAAACCTCTCCCACTCTCAGATACCAGCTCCTCCCTCACTAAAGCAAAGCCTGCCCACGCTCAGATACCAGCTCCTCCCAGTCTACACACAGTCTGTCCCAGTCTCAGACACCAGCTGCTCCCTCACTAACACCCAGCCAGTCCTCGTCCCTGATACCTGTTCCTCCCTCACTAACACAAAGCCTGTTCCGCTCTCAGATACAAGCTCCTCCCTCACTCACACACAGCCTGTCCCACTCTCAGATACCAGCTCCTCCCTCACTAACACACAGTCTGTCCCAATCTCAGAAAGCAGCTGCTTCCTCACTAAGACAGCCTGTCTCACTCTCAGATAGCAGCTACTCCCTCACTAACACACAGCCTGTCCCACACTCAGATACCTGCTCCTCTTTCACTAACACACAGCCTGTCCCACACTCAGATACCTGCTCCTCTTTCACTAACACACAGCCTGTCCCACTTTCAGATACCAGCTCCTCCCTCACTAACATACAGCCTGTCCCACTCTCAGATACCAGCTCCTCGATCACTAACACACAGCCTGTCCCACTCTCAGATACCAGCTCCTCCCTCACTAACACACAGCCTGTCGCACTCTCAGATACCAGCTCCTCCCTCACTAACACACATCCTTTCCCACTCTCATATACCAGCTCCTACCTCACTAACACAGCCAGTCCCACTCTCAGATACCGTCTTCTCACTCACTAACACATAGCCTGTCACACTCGCAGATACCAGCTCCTCCCTCACTAACACACAGCCTGTCCCCGCTCTCAGATACCAGCTCCTCCCTCACTAACACACAGCCTATCTCACTCACAGATACCAGTCCCTCCCTCACTAACACACAGCCTGTCTCACTCTCAGGGACCAGCTCCATCCTCACTGACACACAGCCTGTCCCACTCTCAGATACCATCTCCTCCCTCACAAACACACAGCCTGTCTCACTCTCAGATACCAGCTCCTCCTTCACAAACAGAGCCTTTCTCACTCTCAGGTACAAGCTCCTCCCTCAAAAACACACAGCCTTTCGCACTCTCAGATACCAGCTCCTCCCTCACTAACACACAGCCTGTCTCACTTCAGATACCTGCTCCTCCCTCAATAACACACAGTCTGTCCCACTCTCAGATTCCAGCTATTCATTCACTAACACACAGCCTTTCCTGCTCTGAGATATCACTTCTCCCTCACTAATACACAGGCTCACACAGTCGCAGATACCTGCTCCTCCCTCAATAACACACAGTCTGTCCCAGTCTCAGATTCCAGCTATTCACTCACTAACACACAGCCTTTCCTGCTCTGAGATATCACTGCTCCCTGACTAACACACAGGTTCACCCACACTCAGATACCAGCTCCTCCATCACTAACACACATCCTGTCCCCTCTCAGATACCAGCTCTTCCCTCATTAACACACAATCTGTCCCACTCTCAGACACGAGCTCCTCCATCACTAAACACAGAGCCTCTCCCAACTCTCAGATACCATCTACTCCCTCACTAACACACAGCCTGTCCCACTCGCAGAAAGCATCTCCTCCCTCAATAACACAAAGCCTGTCTCACTATCAAATACCAGCTCCTCGCTCACTAACACACAGTCTGTCCCACTCTCAGATACCAGCTCCTCCCTCACTAACACACAGCCTGTCCCACTCTCAGATACCAGTCCCTCCCTCACTAACACACAGCCTGTCCCACTCTCAGACACCATCTCCTCCCTCACAAACACACAGCCTGTCTCACTATCAAATAACAGCTCCTCGCTCACTAACACACAGTCTGTCCCACTCTCAGATACCAGCTCCTCCCTCACTAACACACAGCCTGTCCCACTCCCAAATACCAGCTCCTCCCTCACTAACACACAGTCTGTCCCAAACTCAGATACCAGCTCCTTCCTCAGTAAGACAGCCTGTCTCACTCTCAGATAGCAGCGACTCCCTCACTAACACACAGCCTGTCTCACTCTCAGATATCAGCTCCTCTCTCACTAACAAACACCAAGTCCCACTCTCAGATACCGTCTTCTCCCTCACTAACACACAGCCTGTCCCAATCGCAGATACCAGCTCCGCCCTCACTAAAACACAGCCTGTCCCACTCTCAGATACCAGATCCTCCATCACTAACACAATCTCTGTTCCACTTTCCGATACCAGCTCTTTCCTCACTAACAAACAGTCTGTCCCACTCTCAGATACCAGCTCCTCCATCAATAAACACACAGACTGTCCGAATCTCAGATACCATCTCCTCCCTCACTAACACACAGCCTCTCCCAATCTCAGAAACCATCTCCTCCCTCACTAAAACACAGCCTGTCTCACTCTCAGATACCAGCTCCTCCCTCAAAACACACAGCCTGTCTCACTCTCAGATACAATCTCCTCCTTCACTAACACACAGCCTGTCCCACTCTCAGATACCAGCTCCTCCCTCACTAACACACAGCATGACCCACTTTCAGATACCATCTCCTCCCTCACTAACACACAGCCTGTCCCACTCTCAGATACCAGTTCCTCCCTCACTAACACACAGCCTGTCCAACTCTCAGATACCAGTCCCTCCCTCACTGACACACAGCCTGTCCCACTCTCAGATACCATCTCCTCCCTCACTAACACACAGCCTGTCCCACTCTCAGATACCATCTCCTCCATCACTAAAACTCAGCCTGTCCCACTCTCAGATACCATCTCCTCCCTCACTAACACACAGCCTGTCTCACTCTCAGATACCATCTCCTCCCTCACTTCACACAGCCTTTCTCACTCTCAGATACCAGCTCCTCCTTCACTGACAGAGCCTGTCTCACTCTCAGATACAAGCTCCTCCCACTCTAACACAGCGTGTCTCACTCGCAGTTTCAAGCTCCTGCCTCAATAACACACAGCCGGTCCTACTCTCAGATACCAGCTCCTCCCTCTCTCACAGACAGCCTATCCCTCTCTCACTTACGAGATCCTCCCTCACTAACACACAGCCTGTCCCACTCTCAGACACTAGTTCCTCCATCATTAAACACGCAGCATGTCCCACTCTCAGATACCATCTCCTCCCTCACTAACACACAGCCTGTCCACTCTCAGAAACATTCTCCTCCCTCACAGACACACAGCCTGTCTCACTCTCAGATAAAAGCTCCTCCCTCACTAACACACAGCCTCTCCCACTCTCAGATTCCTGCTCCTACCGACTAACACACAGCCTGTCGCAATCTCAGATACCAGCTCCTCCCTCACAAACACACAGCCTGTCCCACTCTCAGATACCAGCTCCTCCCTCACTGACACACAGCCTGTCCCTCTCTCAGATACCAGCTCCTCCCTCATTAACACACAGCCTGTCCCACTATCAGATACTTGCTCCTCCCTCTGTAACACACAGCCCGTCCCGGTCTCAGATACCAGCTCCTCCCTCACTAACACTGCCTCTCCCACTCTCAGATACCAGCTGCTCCCTCACTAACACACAGCCTATCCCACTATCTGAGACCAGCTCCTCCCTCACTAACACATAGCCTGTCCGACTCTCAGATACCAGCTCCACCCTCACTAACACACAGCCTGTCCCACTCTCAGATACCAGCTCCTCCCTCACTAACACACAGTCTGTCCCACTCTCAGATACCAGTTCCTCCCTCACTATCACACAGCCTGTCCCACTCTCAGATACCAGTCCCTCCCTCACTAACACACAGCCTGTCCCACTATCAGATACCAGCTGCTCCCTCACTGACACACAGCCTGTCCCACTCTCAGAAAAAATCTCCTCCCTCACTAACACACAGCCTGTCTCACTCTCAGATACCATCTCCTCCCTCACTAACACACAGCCTGTCCCACTCTCAGATACCATCTCCTCCCTCACTAACACACAGCCTATCCCACTCTCTGAGACCAGCTCCTCCCTCACTAACACATAGCCTGTCCCACTCTCAGATACCAGCTCCACCCTCACTAACACACAGCCTGTCCCACTCTCAGATACCAGCTCCTCCCTCACTAACACACAGTCTGTCCCACTCTCAGATACCAGTTCCTCCCTCACTATCACATAGCCTTTCCCACTCTCAGATACCAGTCCCTCCCTCACTAACACACAGCCTGTCCCACTATCAGATACCAGCTGCTCCCTCACTGACCAACAGCCTGTCCCACTCTCAGAAACCATCTCCTCCCTCACTAACACACAGCCTGTCTCACTCTCAGATACCATCTCCTCCCTCACTAACACACAGCCTGTCCCACTCTCAGGTACCATCTCCTCCCTCACTAACACACAGCCTGTCTCACTCTCAGATACCATCTCCTCCCTCACTAAGACATAGCCTGTCTCACTCTCAGATACCATCTCCTCCCTCACTAACACACAGCCAGTCCAACTCTCAGATACCAGCTGCTCCCTCACGAACACACAGCCTGTCCCACTCTCAGATACCAGCTGCTCCCTCACTGACACACAGCCTGTCCCACTCTCAGATACCAGCTCCTCCCTCACTAACACACAGCCTGTCACATTCTCAGATACCAGAGCCACGCTCACTGACACACAGCATTTCCCTCTCTAGATACCAGCTCCTCCCTCACTAAAACACAGTCTGTCCTACTCTCAGATACCAGCTCCTCCCTCTCTCACAGACAGCCTATCCCTCTCTCACTTACGAGCTCCTCCCTCACTAACACACAGCCTGTCCCACTCTCAGACACTAGTTCCTCCATCATTAAACACGCAGCATGTCCCACTCTCAGATAACATCTCCTCCCTCACTAACACACAGCCTGTCTCACTCACAGAAACCATCTCCTCCCTCACAAACACACAGCCTGTCTCACTCTCAGATACCAGCTCCTCCTTCACTAACACACAGCCTCTCCCACTCTCAGATTCCTGCTCCTACCGACTAACACACAGCCTGTCTCACTCTCAGATACCAGCTCCTCCCTCACAAACACACAGCCTGTCCCACTCTCAGATACCAGCTCCTCACTCATTAACACACAGCCTGTCCCACTATCAGATACTTGCTCCTCCCTCTGTAACACACAGCCCGTCCCGGTCTCAGATACCAGCTCCTCCCTCACTAACACTGCCTCTCCCACTCTCAGATACCAGCTTCTCCCACACTAACACACAGCCTATCCCACTATCTGAGACCAGCTCCTCCCTCACTAACACATAGCCTGTCCGACTCTCAGATACCAGCTCCACCCTCACTAACACACAGCCTGTCCCACTCTCAGATACCAGCTCCTCCCTCACTAACAGACAGTCTGTCCCACTCTCAGATACCAGTTCCTCCCTCACTATCACACAGCCTGTCCCACTCTCAGATACCAGTCCCTCCCTCACTAACACACAGCCTGTCCCACTATCAGATACCAGCTGCTCCCTCACTGACACACAGCCTGTCCCACTCTCAGAAAAAATCTCCTCCCTCACTAACACACAGCCTGTCTCACTCTCAGATACCATCTCCTCCCTCACTAACACACAGCCTGTCCCACTCTCAGATACCATCTCCTCCCTCACTAACACACAGCCTATCCCACTCTCTGAGACCAGCTCCTCCCTCACTAACACATAGCCTGTCCCACTCTCAGATACCAGCTCCACCCTCACTAACACACAGCCTGTCCCACTCTCAGATACCAGCTCCTCCCTCACTAACACACAGTCTGTCCCACTCTCAGATACCAGTTCCTCCCTCACTATCACATAGCCTTTCCCACTCTCAGATACCAGTCCCTCCCTCACTAACACACAGCCTGTCCCACTATCAGATACCAGCTGCTCCCTCACTGACCAACAGCCTGTCCCACTCTCAGAAACCATCTCCTCCCTCACTAACACACAGCCTGTCTCACTCTCAGATACCATCTCCTCCCTCACTAACACATAGCCTGTCTCACACTCAGATACCATCTCCTCCCTCACTAACACACAGCCTGTCCCACTCTCAGATACCAGCTCCTCCCTCAATAACACACAGCATTTCCCTCTATAGATATCAGCTCTTCCCTCGCTAACACACAGCCTGTCCCACTCTCAGACTCCAGCTTCTCCGTCACGAACACACAGCCTCACCCACTCTCAGATACCTGCTCCACCCTCACTAACACACAGCCTGTCCCACTCTCTGATACCAGCTGCTCCCTCACTAACACAGAGCCTATCCCACTCTCTGATACCAGCTCCTCCCTCACTAACACACATCCTGTCCCACTCTCAGATACCAGTTCCTCCCTCACTAACACACAGCCTGCCCCACTCTCAGATACCAGTACCTCCCTCATTAACACACAGCCTGTCCCACTCTCAGATACCAGCTCCTCCCTCACTGACACATAGCCTGTCCCACTCTCATTTACCATCTCCTCCCTCACTAACACACAGCCTGTCCCACTCTCAGATACCATCTCCTCCCTCACTAACACACAGCCTGTCTCACTCTCAGATATTAGATCCACTCTCACTGACAAACAGCCTGTCCCACTCTCAGGTACTATCTCCTCCCTCACTGACACAACAGCTCCTCCCTCACTGACACACAGCCTGTCCCACTCTCAGATACCATCTCCTCCCTCTCTAACACACTGCCTGTCGCTCTCTCAGATACCATCTCCTCCCTCACAAACACAGAGCCTGTCTCACTCTCAGATACCAGCTCCTCCTTCACTAACAGAGCCTGTCTCACTGTCAGATACAAGCTCCTCCCTCTCTAACACACAGCCTGTCCCACTCTCAGATGCCTGCTCCTCCCTCAATAACACACAGCCTGTCCCCCTCTCAGATACCAGCTGCTCCCTCACTAACACACAGCCTAACCCACTCTCTGATACCAGCTCCTCCTTCACTAACATAAAGCCTGTCCCACTCTCAGATACCAATTCCTGCCTCACTAACACAGCCTGTTCCACTCTCAGATACCATTCCCTCCCTCACTAACACACAGCCTGTCCCACTCTCAGATACCAGCTCCTCCCTCTCTGACACACAGCCTGTCCCACTCTCAGATACCATCTCCTCCCTCACTAACACACAGCCTGTCCCACTCTCAGATACCATCTCCTCCCTCACTAACGCACAGCCTGTCTCACTCTCAGATACCAGATCCACCCTCACTGACACACAGAATGTCCCAATCTCAGATACTATGCCTCCCTCACTAACACAGCCTGTTGCACTCTCAGATACCATCTCCTCCCTCACAAACACACAGCCTGTCTCACTCTCAGATACCAGCTCCTCCGTCACTAACACACAGCCTGTCACATTCTCAGATACCAGAGCCACGCTCACTGACACACAGCATTTCCCTCTCTAGATACCAGCTCCTCCCTCACTAAAACACAGTCTGTCCTACTCTCAGATACCAGCTCCTCCCTCTCTCACAGACAGCCTATCCCTCTCTCACTTACGAGCTCCTCCCTCACTAACACACAGCCTGTCCCACTCTCAGACACTAGTTCCTCCATCATTAAACACGCAGCATGTCCCACTCTCAGATACCATCTCCTCCCTCACTAACACACAGCCTGTCTCACTCACAGAAACCATCTCCTCCCACACAAACACACAGCCTGTCTCACTCTCAGATACCAGCTCCTCCTTCACTAACACACAGCCTCTCCCACTCTCAGATTCCTGCTCCTACCGACTAACACACAGCCTGTCTCACTCTCAGATACCAGCTCCTCCCTCACAAACACACAGCCTGTCCCACTCTCAGATACCAGCTCCTCACTCATTAACACACAGCCTGTCCCACTATCAGATACTTGCTCCTCCCTCTGTAACACACAGCCCGTCCCGGTCTCAGATACCAGCTCCTCCCTCACTAACACTGCCTCTCCCACTCTCAGATACCAGCTTCTCCCACACTAACACACAGCCTATCCCACTATCTGAGACCAGCTCCTCCCTCACTAACACATAGCCTGTCCGACTCTCAGATACCAGCTCCATTCTCACTAACACACAGCCTGTCCCACTCTCAGATACCAGCTCCTCCCTCACTAACAGACAGTCTGTCCCACTCTCAGATACCAGTTCCTCCCTCACTATCACACAGCCTGTCCCACTCTCAGATACCAGTCCCTCCCTCACTAACACACAGCCTGTCCCACTATCAGATACCAGCTGCTCCCTCACTGACACACAGCCTGTCCCACTCTCAGAAAAAATCTCCTCCCTCACTAACACACAGCCTGTCTCACTCTCAGATACCATCTCCTCCCTCACTAACACACAGCCTGTCCCACTCTCAGATACCATCTCCTCCCTCACTAACACACAGCCTATCCCACTCTCTGAGACCAGCTCCTCCCTCACTAACACATAGCCTGTCCCACTCTCAGATACCAGCTCCACCCTCACTAACACACAGCCTGTCCCACTCTCAGATACCAGCTCCTCCCTCACTAACACACAGTCTGTCCCACTCTCAGATACCAGTTCCTCCCTCACTATCACATAGCCTTTCCCACTCTCAGATACCAGTCCCTCCCTCACTAACACACAGCCTGTCCCACTATCAGATACCAGCTGCTCCCTCACTGACCAACAGCCTGTCCCACTCTCAGAAACCATCTCCTCCCTCACTAACACACAGCCTGTCTCACTCTCAGATACCATCTCCTCCCTCACTAAGACATAGCCTGTCTCACTCTCAGATACCATCTCCTCCCTCACTAACACACAGCCTGTCCCACTCTCAGATACCAGCTCCTCCCTCACTAACACACAGCATTTCCCTCTATAGATATCAGCTCTTCCCTCACTAACACACAGCCTGTCTCACTCTCAGATACCATCTCCTCCCTCACTAACACATAGCCTGTCTCACACTCAGATACCATCTCCTCCCTCACTAACACACAGCCTGTCCCACTCTCAGATACCAGCTCCTCCCTCACTAACACACAGCATTTCCCTCTATAGATATCAGCTCTTCTCTCGCTAACACACAGCCTGTCCCACTCTCAGACTCCAGCTTCTCCGTCACGAACACACAGCCTCACCCACTCTCAGATACCTGCTCCACCCTCACTAACACACAGCCTGTCCCACTCTCTGATACCAGCTGCTCCCTCACTAACACAGAGCCTATCCCACTCTCTGATACCAGCTCCTCCCTCACTAACACACATCCTGTCCCACTCTCAGATACCAGTTCCTCCCTCACTAACACACAGCCTGCCCCACTCTCAGATACCAGTACCTCCCTCATTAACACACAGCCTGTCCCACTCTCAGATACCAGCTCCTCCCTCACTGACACATAGCCTGTCCCACTCTCATTTACCATCTCCTCCCTCACTAACACACAGCCTGTCCCACTCTCAGATACCATCTCCTCCCTCACTAACACACAGCCTGTCTCACTCTCAGATATTAGATCCACTCTCACTGACAAACAGCCTGTCCCACTCTCAGGTACTATCTCCTCCCTCACTGACACAACAGCTCCTCCCTCACTGACACACAGCCTGTCCCACTCTCAGATACCATCTCCTCCCTCTCTAACACACAGCCTGTCGCTCTCTCAGATACCATCTCCTCCCTCACAAACACAGAGCCTGTCTCACTCTCAGATACCAGCTCCTCCTTCACTAACAGAGCCTGTCTCACTGTCAGATACAAGCTCCTCCCTCTCTAACACACAGCCTGTCCCACTCTCAGATGCCTGCTCCTCCCTCAATAACACACAGCCTGTCCCCCTCTCAGATACCAGCTGCTCCCTCACTAACACACAGCCTAACCCACTCTCTGATACCAGCTCCTCCTTCACTAACACACAGCCTGTCCCACTCTCAGATACCAATTCCTGCCTCACTAACACAGCCTGTTCCACTCTCAGATACCATTCCCTCCCTCACTAACACACAGCCTGTCCCACTCTCAGATACCAGCTCCTCCCTCTCTGACACACAGCCTGTCCCACTCTCAGATACCATCTCCTCCCTCACTAACACACAGCCTGTCCCACTCTCAGATACCATCTCCTCCCTCACTAACGCACAGCCTGTCTCACTCTCAGATACCAGATCCACCCTCACTGACACACAGAATGTCCCAATCTCAGATACTATGCCTCCCTCACTAACACAGCCTGTTGCACTCTCAGATACCATCTCCTCCCTCACAAACACACAGCCTGTCTCACTCTCAGATACCAGCTCCTCCGTCACTAACAGAGCCTGTCTCACTCTCAGATACAAGCTCCTCCCTCTCTAACACACAGCCTGCCTCACTCTCAGATACCAGCTCCTCCCTCAATAACACACTGCCGGTCCGACTCTCAGATACCTGCTCCTCCCTCACTAACACACAGGCTCACCCACACTCAGATACCAGCTCCTCCCTCACTAACACAGCCTGTCCTGCTCCCAGATACCATCTCCTCCCTGAATAACACACATCCTTTCCCACTCTCATATATCAGCTCCTCCTTCACTAACACACAGCCTGTCCCAAAACCAGATACCAGCTACTTCCTCTCTAACACAGCCTGTCTCACTCTCAGATACCAGCTCCTACCTCACTAACACATAGCCTGTCCCACTCTCAGATACCAGCTCCTCCCCGACTAACACAGAGCCTGTCCCACTCTCAGAAACCAACTCCTCCCTCAGTAACACACAGCCTGTCCTACTCTCAAATATCATCTCCTCCCTCACTAACGCACAGCCTGTCCCACACTCAGATACCAGCTCCTGCCTCACAAAAACACAGCCTGGCCTACTCTTAGATACCAGCTCCTCCCTCACTCACACACAGCCTGTCCCTCTCTCAGATACCAGCTCCTCCCTCACTCACACACAGCATTTCCCTCTCCAGATACCAGCTCCTCCCTCACTAAAACACAGTCTGTCCTACTCTCAGATACCTGCTCCTCCCTCTCTCACAGACAGCATGTCCCTCTCTCACTTACGAGCTCCTCCCTCACTAACAGACAGCATGTCCCACACTCAGATACCAGAACCTCCCTCACTAAAACTCAGCCTCATCCACTCTCAGATACCATCTCCTCCCTCACTAACGCACAGCCTCAAAAACTCTCAGATACCATCTCCTCCCTCACTAACACACAGACTGTCTCACTCTCAGATACAAGCTCCTCCCACAG
Source organism: Isurus oxyrinchus (assembly GCA_026770705.1). NCBI lineage: Eukaryota > Metazoa > Chordata > Chondrichthyes > Lamniformes > Lamnidae > Isurus > Isurus oxyrinchus. The sequence continues at coordinate 733,229 of JANJGN010000103.1, read as the reverse complement.
TAACACACAGCTTGTCCCACTGTCATACCTGCTGCTCCCTCACTAACCCACAGATATTCCGACTCTCTGATGCCAATTCCACCCTCCCTAACACACAGCCTGTCCCACACTCAGATACCTGCTCCTCCCTCACTAACACACAGCCAGTCCCACTCTCAGATACCGTCTTCTCCCTCACTAACACACAGCCTGTCCCACTCGCAGATACCAGCTCCTCCCTGACTAACACACAGCCTGTCCCACTCTCAGATACCAGCTCCTCCCTCACTAACACACAGCCTGTCCCACTCTCAGATACCAGATCCTCCATCACTAACTCAATCTCTGTTCCACTTTCCGATACCAGCTCTTTCCTCCCTAACAAACAGGCTGTGCAACTCTCAGATACTGGCTCCTCCCTCACTAACACACAGCCTCTCCCACTCAGAAACTATCTCCTCCCTCACTAACACACAGCCTGTCTCACTCGCAGATACCATCTCCTCCCTCACTAACACACAGCCTGTCGCAATCTCAGATACCAGCTCCTCCCTCACTAAAACACAGACTGTCCCATTCTCAGATACCAGCTCCTCCCTCACTAACACACAGCCTGTCCCACTTTCAGATACCAGCTCCTCCCTCACGAACATACAGCCTGTCCCACTCTCAGATACTTGCTCCTCCCTCACTAACACACAGCTTGTCACAGTCTCAGATACCAGTCCCCCTCACAAACACAGCCTCTCCCACTCTCAGATACCAGCTCCTCCCTCACTAACACACAGCCTTTCCCACTCTCAGATACTTGCTCCTCCCTCACTAACACACAGTCTGTCCCAATCTCAGACACCATCTCCTCCCTCACTAAAACAGACTGTCTTAGTCTCAGATACCAGCTGCTCCCTTACTAACACACAGCCTGTCCCACTCTCCGATACCAGCTCCTCCCTCACTAAAACACAGCCTGTCGCAATCTCAGATACTAGCTACTCCCTCAGTAACACACAGCCTGTCCCATTCTCACATACCAGCTCCTCCCACAATAACACAAAGCCTGTCCCACTCTCAGATACCAGCTCCTCCCTCACTAACACACAGCCTGTCCCACTCTCAGATACCAGCTCCTCCCTCACGAACACACAGCCTGTCCCACTCTAAGATACCAGCTCATCCTTCACGAAAATTGCCTGTCTCACTCTCAGATACAAGCTCCTCATTCACTAACACACAGCCTGTCCTAATCTCCGATACCAGCTCCTCCCTCACTAAAACACAGCCTGTCTTAGTCTCTGATAACAGCTCTTCCCTCACTAACACACAGCCTGTCCCACTCTCAGATACCATCTCCTCCCTCACTTACACACAGCCTGTCCCACTCTCAGATACCATCTCCTCCCTCACAAACACAGCCTGTCCCACTCTCAGATACCATCTCCTCCCTCACTAACACACAGCCTGTCCCATTCTCAGAATCCAGCTCCTACCACAATAACACAAAGCCTGTCCCACTCTCAGGTACCAGCTCCTCCTTCACTAAAATAGCCTGTCTTACTCTCAGATACCAGCTCCTCCCTCACTAACACACAGTCTGTCCCATTCTCAGATACCATCTCCTCCCTCACTAACACACAGCCTGTCTCACTCTCAGGTACCAGCTCCTCCCTCAATAACACACAGCCTGTCCCACTCTCAGATATCAGCTCCTCCCTCACTAACACACAGCCCTTCGCAATCTCAGATACCAGCTCCTCCCTCACTAACACACAGCCTGTCCCACTCTTGGATACCAGCTCCTCGCTCACTAACACACAGCCTCACCCACTCTCAGATACCAGCTCCTCCCTCACTAACACACAGACTGTCCCAATCTCAGATACCAGCTCCTCCCTCACTAACACACAGCCTGTCGCAATCTCAGATACTAGCTCCTCCTTCACTAACACACAGCCTGTCTCACTCTCAGATACCAGCTCCTCCTTCACCAAAATAGCCTGTCTCACTTTCAGATACAAGCTCCTCCTTCACTAACACACAGCCTGTCCTACTCTCAGATACCTGCACCTCCCTAACTAACACACAGCCTGTCCCACTCTCGGATACCAGCTCCTGGCTCACTAACACACAGCCTCACCCACTCTCAGATACCAGCTCCTACCTCACTAACACACAGCCTGTCCCCTCTCAGATAACAGCTACACCCTCACTAACACACAGCCTGTCCCACTCTCAGATACTAGTTCCTCCATCACTAAACACACAGCCTGTCCCACACTAACATACCATCTCCTCCCTCACTAACACACAGCCTGTCCCACTCTCAGAAACCATCTCCTCCCTCACTGACACACAGCCTGTCCGACTCTCAGATACCATCTCCTCCCTCACTAACACACAGCCTGTCCAACTCTCAGAAACCACCTCCTCCCTCACTGACACACAGCCTGTCCGACTCTCAGATACCAGCTCCTCCCTGACTAAGAAACAGCCTGTCTCACTCTCAGATACCAGCTCCTCTTCACTAACACTCAGCCTCACGCACTCTCAGATACCAGTTCCTCCCTCACTAACACACAGACTGTCCCATTCTCAGATACCATCTCCTCCCTCACTAACACACAGCCTGTCCACTCTCAGATACTTGCTCCTCCATACAAACACACAGACTGTCTCACTCTCAGGTACCAGCTCCTCCCTCACTAACACAGTGACTGTCCTACTCTCAGATACCAGCACCTCCCTAACCAACACACAGCCTGTCCCACTCTCAGATACCTGCTCCTCCCTCACTAACACACAGCCTGTCCCACTCTCAGATACCAGCTTCTCCTTCACTAAAAGAGCCTGTCTCACTCTCAGATACCTGCTCCTCCCTCACTAACACACAGCCTGTCTCACTCTCAGATACAAGCTCCTCCCTCACTAACACACAGCCTGTCCCACTCTCAGATACCAGCTCCACCTCACTAACACACCGCCTGTCCCACTATCAGATACTTGCTCCTCCATCACTAACACACAGCATGTCCCAGTCTCAGATACCAGCTCCTCCCTCACTAACACACAGTCTGTACCACTCTCAGACACTTGCTCCTCCCTCACTAACACACAGCCTGTCCTCTCTCAGATACCAGCTACTCCCTCACGAACACACAGCCTGTCCCACTCTCAGATACTATATCCTCCATCACGAAACACACCGCCTGTCCCACTCTCAGATACCATCTCCTCCCTCACTAACACTCAGCCTGTCCCACTATCGGATACCAGCTCCTCGCTCACTAACACACAGCCTCACCCACTCTCAGATACCAGCTCCTCCCTCACTAACACACAGCCTCACCCACTCTCAGGTACCAGCTCCTACCTCAATAACACACAGCCTGTCCCACTCTCGGATACCAGCTCCTCGCTCACTAACACACAGCCTCACTCACTCTCAGATACCAGCTCCTCCCTCACTAACACACATCCTGTCCCACTCTCAGATACCAGTTCCTCCCTCACTAAGACACAGCCTGCCCCACTCTCAGATACCAGTACCTCCCTCATTAACACACAGCCTGTCCCACTCTCAGATACCAGCTCCTCCCTCACTGACACACTGCCTGTCCCACTCTCAGATACTATCTCCACCCTCACTGACACAACAGCTCCTCCCTCACTGACACACAGCCTGTCCCACTCTCAGATACCATCTCCTCCCTCACTAACACACAGCCTGTCCCACTCTCCGATACCATCTCCTCCCTCACTAACACACAGCCTGTCGCACTCTCAGATACCATCTCCTCCCTCACTAACACACAGCCTGTCCCACTCTCAGATTCCAATGCCTCCCACAATAACACACAGCCTGTCCTACTCTCTACCAGCACCTCCCTAACTAACACACCGCCTGTCCCACTCTCGGATACCAGCTCCTCCCTCACTAACACACATCCTGTCCCACGCTCAGATACCAGTTCCTTCCTCACTAACACACAGCCTGCCCCACTCTCAGATACCAGTACCTCCCTCACTAACACACAGCCTGTCCCAATCTCAGATACCAGCTCCTCCCTCACTGACACACAGCCTGTCCCACTCTCATTTACCATCTCCTCCCTCACTAACACACAGGCTGTCCCACTCTCAGATACCATCTCCTCCCTCACTAACACACAGCCTGTCTCACTCTCAGATATCAGACCCACTCTCACTGACACACAGCCTGTCCCACTCTCAGATATCATCTCCTCCCTCACTAACACACAGCCTGTCCCACTCTCAGATACCATCTCCTCCCTCACTAACACACAGCCTGTCGCACTCTCAGATACCATCTCCTCCCTCACAAACACACAGCCTGTCTCACTCTCAGATACCAGCTCCTCCTTCACTAACAGAGCCTGTCTCACTCTCAGATACAAGCTCCTCCCTCTCTAACACACAGCCTGTCTCACTCTCAGATACAAGCTCCTCCCTCTCTAACACACAGCCTGTCTCACTCTCAGATACCAGCTCCTCCCTCAATAACACACAGCCTGTCCCACTCTCAGATACGAGCTCCTCCCTCACTAACACACAGCCTCTCCCACTCTCAGATACCAGCTCCTCCCTCACAAACACACAGCCTGTCTCACTCTCAGATACCAGCTCCTCCTTCACTAACAGAGCCTGTCTCACTCTCAGATACAAGCTCCTCCCTCTCTAACACACAGCCTGTCTCACTCTCAGATACAAGCTCCTCCATCTCTAACACACAGCCTGTCTCACTCTCAGATACCAGCTCCTCCCTCAGTAACACACAGCTTGTCCCACTCTCATACCAGCTGCTCCCTCACTAACACACAGCCTAACCCACTCTCAGATACCAGTTCCTCCCTCACTAACACACAGCCTGTCCCGCTCTCAGATACCATTCCCTCCCTCACTAACACACAGCCTGTCCCGCTCTCAGATACCATCTCCTCCCTCTCTGACACACAGCCTGTCCCAATCTCAGATACCATCTCCTCCCTCACTAACACACAGCCTGTCCCACTCTCAGATACCATCTCCTCCCTCACTAACGCACAGCCTGTCTCACTCTCAGATACCAGATCCACCCTCACTGACACACAGAATGTCCCAATCTCAGATACTATGCCTCCCTCACTAACACACAGCCTGTAGCACTCTCAGACACCATCTCCTCCCTCACAAACACACAGCCTGCCTCACTCTCAGATACCAGCTCCTCCCTCAATGACACACTGCCGGTCCGACTCTCAGATACCAGCTCCTCCCCCACTAACATAGAGCCTGTCCCACTCTCAGAAACCAACTCCTCCCTCAGTAACACACAGCCTGTCCTACTCGCAAATATCATCTCCTCCCTCACTAAAGCACAGCCTGTCCCACACTCAGATACCAGCTCCTCCCTCACTAAAACACAGCCTGGCCTACTCTTAGATACCAGCTCCTCCCTCACTCACACACAGCCTGTCCCTCTCTCAGATACCAGAACCTCCCTCACTCACACACAGCATTTCCCTCTCCAGATCCCAGCTCCTCCCTCACTAAAACACAGACTGTCCTACTCTCAGATACCTGCTCCTCCGTCTCTCACAGACAGCCTGTCCCTCTCTCACTTACGAGCTCCTCCCTCACTAACACACAGCATGTCCCACTTTCAGCTACTAGATCCTCCCTCAATAACACACAGCCTGTCCCACTCTCAGATACCAGCAACTCCCTAACTAATACACAGCCTGTCTCAATCTCAGATTCCAGCTCCTCCCTCACTAACACACAGCCTGTCCCACTCTCGGATACCAGCTCCTCGCTCACTAACACACAGCCTCACCCACTCTCAGATACCAGCTCCTCCCTCACTAACACACAGACTGTCCCATTCTCAGATACCATCTCCTGCCTCACTGACACACAGCCTGTCCCACTCTCAGATACCAGCTCCTCCCTCACTAACACACAGCCTGTCCCAGTCTCAGATAACTGCTCCTCCCTAAAAAACACACAGCCTCACCCACTCTCAGAGACCAGCTCCTCCCTCACTAACACACAGCCTGTCCCCTCTCAGATACCAGCTACACACTCACTAACATACAGCCTGTCCCACTCTCAGATACTAGTTCCTCCATCACTAACACACAGCCTGTCCCACTCTCATTTACCATCTCCTCCCTCACTAACACACAACCTGTCCCACTCTCATAAACCAGCTCCTCCCTCACTAACACACAGCCTCACGCACGCTCAGATACCAGCTCCTCCCTCACTAACTCACAGTCTGTCCCACTCTCATATACCAGCTCCTCCCTCACTAACACACAGCTTGTCCCACTCTCAGATACCAGCTCCTCTGTCACTAACACACAGCCTGTCTCACTCTCAGATACCAGCTCCTCCCTCACGAACACACAGCCTGTCCCAATCTCAGATTCCTGCTCCTCCCTCACTAACACACAGCCTGTCCTTCTCTCAGATACCAGCTCCTCCCTCACTAACACACAGCCTGTCCCACTCTCGGATACCAGCTCCTCCCTCACTAACACACAGCCTGTCCCACTCTCAGATACTAGTTCCTCCATCACTAAACACACAGACTGTCCCATTCTCAGATACCATCTCCTCCCTCACTAACACACAGCCTGTCCCACTCTCAGAAACCTGCTCCTCCCTCACTAACACACAGCCTGTCCCACTCTCAGATACTTGCTCCTCCCTCACTAACACACAGCTTGTCCCCGTCTCAGATAACAGTCCTCCCTCAGTAACACAGCCTCTCCCACTCTCAGACACCTGCTCCACCCTCACTAAAACACAGCCTGTCCCACTCTCAGGTACCAGCTGCTCCCTCACTAACACACAGCCTATCCCATTCTCTGATACCAGCTCCTGCCTCACTAAAACACAGCCTGTCGCAATCTCAGATATTAGCTCCTCGCTCACGAACACACAGCCTCTCCCACTCTCAGATTCCAGCTCCTCCCACAATAACACAAAGCTTGTCCCACTCTCAGGTACCAGCTCCTCCCTCACTAACACACAGCCTGTCCCACTCTCAGATACCATGTCCTCCCTCACAAACACACAGCCTGTCTCACTCTCAGATACCAGCTCCTCCTTCACTAAAATAGCCTGTCTCACTATCAGATACAAGCTCCTCCTTAACTAACACACAGCCTCTCCCACTCTCAGATTTCTGCTCCCCCCTCACTAACACACAGCCTCTCTCACTCTCAGGTACCAGCTCCTCCTCAATAACACACAGGCTGTCCTACTCTCAGATACCAGCACTTCCCTAACTAACACACAGCCTGTCGCAATCTCAGATACCAGCTCTTCCCTCACTAACACACAGCCTGTCCAACTCTCGGATACCAGCTCCTCGCTCACTAACACACAGCCTCACCCACTCTCAGATACCAGCTCCTCCCTCACTAACACACAGCCTGTCCCCTCTCAGATACCAGCTACTCCCTGACAAACACACAGCCTGTCCCACTCTCAGATACTAGTTCCTCCATCACGAAACACACAGTCTGTCCCACTCTCAGATACCATCTCCTCCCTCACTAACACACAGCCTCTCCCACTCCCAGATTCCTGCTCGTCCCTACTTACACACAGCCTGTCTCACTCTCAGGTACCAGCTCCTCCCTCAATAACACACAGCCTGTCCGACATTCAGATACCAGCACCTCCCCAACTAACACACAGCCTGTCGCAATCTCAGATACCAGCTCCTCCCTCACAAACACACAGCCTGTCCCATTCTCGGATACCAGCTCCTCCCTCACTAACACACAGACTCACCCACTGTCAGATACCAGCTCCACCCTCACTAACACACAGACTGTCCCATTCTCAGATACCATCTTCTCCCTCACTAACACACAGCCTGTCCCACTCTCAGATACTTGCTCCTCCCTCACTAACACACAGCCTGTCCCACTCTCAGATACTAGTTCCTCCTTCACTAACACACAGCCTGTCCCACTCTCATTTAATCTCCTCCCTCACTACCACACAGCCTGTCTCACTCTCAGATACCAGCTCCTCCTTCACTAAAATAGCCTGTCTCACTATCAGATACCAGCTCCTCCCACACAAACACACAGCCTCTCCCACTCTCAGATACCTGCTCCTCCCTCACTCACACACAGCCTGTCTCACTCTCAGGTACCAGCTCCTCCCGCAATAACACACAGCCTGTCCCAATCTCAGATACTTGCTCCTCCCTCACTAACACACAGCCTGTCTCACTCTCAGATACCAGCTCCTCCCTCACTAACACAAGCCTGTTCCACTCTCAGATACCAGCTCCTCCCTCACTAACACACAGCCTGTCTCACTCTCAGGTACCAGCTCCTCCCTCAATAACACACAGCCTGTCCTACTCTCAGATACCAGCACCTCCCTAAAAAACACACAGCCTCACCCACTCTCAGATACCAGCTCCTCCATCACTAACACACAGCCTGTCCCCTCTCGAATACCAGCTACACCCTCACTAACACCCAGCCTGTCCCACTCTCAGATACTAGTTCCTCCATCACTAACACACAGCCTGTCCCCCTCTCATTAACATCTCCTCCCTCACTAACACACAGCCTGTCCCACTCTCAGAAACCATCTCCTCCCTCACTGACACATAGCCTGTCCGACTCTCAGATACCAGCTCCTCCCTCACTAACACACAGCCTCACGCACTCTCAGTTACCAGCTCCTCCCTCAGTAACACACAGACTGTCCCATTCTCAGATGGAATCTCATCCCTCACAAACACACAGCCTGTCCCACTCTCATTTACTTGCTGCTCCCTCACTAACACACAGTCTGTCCCACTCTCATATACCAGCTCCTCTCTCACTAACACACAGCTAGTCCCACTCTCAAATACCAGCTCCTCCCTCACAAACACAGCCTCTCCCATTCTCAGATACCAGCTCCTCCCTCACTAACACACAGCCTGTCCCACTCTCAGAATCCAGCTTCAACGTCACTAACACACAGCTTGTCCCACTCTCAGATAACTGCTCCTCCCTCACTAAAACACAGCCTGTCCCACTCTCAGGTACCAGCTGCTCCCTCACTAACACACAGCCTGTCTCACTCACAGAAACCAGCTGCTCCCTCACTAACACACAGCCTGTCTCACTCTCAGATACCAGCTTCTCCCTCACTAACACACAGCCTGTCCCACTCTCAGGTACCAGCACCTCCCTCAGTAACACACAGCCTGTCTCACTCTCGGATACCAGCTCCTCGCTCTCTAACACACAGCCTGTCCCACTCTCGGATACCAGCTACTCCCTCACTAACACAGACTGTCCCACTCTCAGATACTAGTTCCTCCATCACTAAACACACAGCCTGTCCCACTCTCAGAAAGCATCTCCTCCCTCACTAACACACAGCCTGTCCCACTCTCAGAAACCATCTCCTCCCTCACTAAGAAACAGGCTGTCCCACTCTCAGATACCAGCTCCTCCCTCACTAACACACAGCCTCACGCACTCTCAGATACCAGCTGCTCCCTCACTAACACACAGACTGTCCCATTCTCAGATAACATCTCCTCCCTCACTAACACACAGCCTGTCCCACTCTCAGATACCTGCTCCTCCCTCACTAACACACAGCTTGTCCCAGTCTCAGATACCAGCTCCTCGCTCACTAACACACAGCCTCACCCACTCTCAGATACCAGCTCCTCCCTCACTAACACACAGCCTGTCCCCTCTCAGATACCAGCTCCTCCCTCACTAACACACAGCCTGTCCCACTCTCAGATACCAGCTCCTCCCTCACTAACACACAGCCTGTCCCAAACTCAGATACCAGCTACTCCCTGACTATCACACAGCCCGTCCCACTCTCAGATACTAGTTCCTCCAGCACGAAACACACAGTCTATCCCACTCTCAGATACCATCACCTCCTTCACTAACACACAGCCTGTCCCACTCTCAGATACCAGCTCCTCCCTCACTAATACACAGCCTGTCTCACTCTCAGGTACCAGCTCCTCCCTCAATAACACACAGCCTGTCCGACATTCAGATACCAGCACCTCCCTAACTAACACACAGCCTGTGGCAATCTCAGATACCAGCTCCTCCCTCACTAACACACAGCCTGTCCCACTCTCGGATACCAGCTCCTCACCCACTAACACACAGCCTGTCCCACTCTCAGATACCAGCTCCTCCCTCACTAACACCAAGCCTGTACCACTCTCAGATACTTGCTCCTCCCTCACTAACACACAGTCTGTCCCACTGTCATATACCAGCTCCTCCCTCACTAACACACAGCTTGTCCCACTCTCAGATACCAGTCCTCCCTCACAAACACAGCCTCTCCCACTCTCAGATACCAGCTCCTATCTCACTAACACACAGCCTGTCCCACTCTCTGAATCCAGCTTCAACGTCACTAATACACAGCTTGTCCCAGTCTCAGATACCTGCTCCTCCCTCACTAAAACACAGCCTGTCCCACTCTCAGGTACCAGCTGCTCCCTCACTAACACACAGCCTATCCCACTCTCTGATACCAGCTCCTCCCTCATTAACACACAGCCTGTCCCACTCTCAGATACTAGTTCCTCCATCACTAAACACAAAGCCTGTCCCACTCTCAGATACCATCTCCTCCCCCACTAACACACAGCCTGTCTCACTCACAGAAACCAGCTCCTCCCTCACTAACACACAGCCTGTCCCACTCTCAGATACCAGTTCCTCCCTCACGAACACACAGCCTGTCCCAATCTCAGATACCATCTCCTCCCTCACTAACACACAGCCTGTCCCACTCTCAGGTACCAGCACCTCCCTTACTAATACAAAGCCTGTCGCAATTTCAGATACCAGCTCCTCCCTCACTAACACACAGCCTGTCTCACTCTCGGATACCAGCTCCTCGCTCTCTAACACACAGCCTCACCCACTCTCAAGTATCAGCTCCTCCCTCACTAACACACAGCCTGTCCCACTCTCAGATACCAGCTCCTCCCTCACTAACACAGCCTCATGCACTCTCAGATACCAGCTGCTCCCTCACTAACACACAGACTGTCCCATTCTCAGATACCATCTCCTCCCTCACTAACACACAGCCTGTCCCACTCTCAGATACCTGCTCCTCCCTCACTAACACACAGCCTGTCCCACTCTCAGATACTTGCTCCTCCCTCACTAACACACAGCTTGTCCCAGTCTCAGATACCAGCTCCTCGCTCACTAACACACAGCCTCACCCACTCTCAGATACCAGCTCCTCCCTCACTAACACACAGCCTGTCCCAATCTCAGATACCAGCTACTCCCTGACTAACACACAGCCTGTCCCACTCTCAGATACTAGTTCCTCCATCACGAAACACACAGTCTGTCCCACTCTCAGATACCATCACCTCCCTCACTAACACACAACCTCTCCCACTCTCAGATTCCTGCTCCTCCCTACTAATACACAGACTGTCTCACTCTCAGGTACCAGCTCCTCCCTCACTAACACACAGCCTGTCTCACTCTCAGGTACCAGCTCCTCCCTCAATAACACACAGCCTGCAGACATTCTGATACCAGCTCCTCACTCACTAACACACAGCCTGTCCCACTCTCAGATACCAGCTCCTCCCTCACTAACACACAGACTCACCCACTCTCAGATACCAGCTCCTCCCTCACTAACACACAGCCTGCCCCACTCTCGGATACCATCTACTCCCTCACTAACACACAGCCTGTCCCACTCTCAGATACTTGCTCCTCCCTAACTAACACACAGCTTGTCACAGTCTCAGATACCAATTATCCGTCACTAACACAGCCTCTCCCACTCTCAGATACCAGCTCCTCCCTCACTAACACCCAGCCTGTCCCACTCTCAGATAATTGCTCCTCCCTCACTAACACACATTCTGTCCCACTCTCAGACACTGGCTCCTCTGTCACTAACACACAGCCTGTCCCACTCTCCGATACCAGCCCCTCCCTCACTAACACACAGCCTGTCTTAGTCTCTGATAACAGCTCTTCCCTCACTAAAACACAGCCTGTCGCACTCTCAGATACCAGCTCCTCCCTCACTAACACACAGCCTGTCCCACTCTGAGATACCAGCTGCTCCCTCACAAACACACAGCCTGTCTCACTCTCAGATACCAGCTCCTCCCTCACTAACACACAGACTCACCCACTGTCAGATACCAGCTCCACCCTCACTAACACACAGACTGTCCCATTCTCAGATACCATCTTCTCCCTCACTAACACACAGCCTGTCCCACTCTCAGATACTTGCTCCTCCCTCACTAACACACAGCCTGTCCCACTCTCAGATACTAGTTCCTCCTTCACTAACACACAGCCTGTCCCACTCTCATTTAATCTCCTCCCTCACTACCACACAGCCTGTCTCACTCTCAGATACCAGCTCCTCCTTCACTAAAATAGCCTGTCTCACTATCAGATACCAGCTCCTCCCACACAAACACACAGCCTCTCCCACTCTCAGATACCTGCTCCTCCCTCACTCACACACAGCCTGTCTCACTCTCAGGTACCAGCTCCTCCCGCAATAACACACAGCCTGTCCCAATCTCAGATACTTGCTCCTCCCTCACTAACACACAGCCTGTCTCACTCTCAGATACCAGCTCCTCCCTCACTAACACAAGCCTGTTCCACTCTCAGATACCAGCTCCTCCCTCACTAACACACAGCCTGTCTCACTCTCAGGTACCAGCTCCTCCCTCAATAACACACAGCCTGTCCTACTCTCAGATACCAGCACCTCCCTAAAAAACACACAGCCTCACCCACTCTCAGATACCAGCTCCTCCATCACTAACACACAGCCTGTCCCCCTCTCATTAACATCTCCTCCCTCACTAACACACAGCCTGTCCCACTCTCAGAAACCATCTCCTCCCTCACTGACACATAGCCTGTCCGACTCTCAGATACCAGCTCCTCCCTCACTAACACACAGCCTCACGCACTCTCAGTTACCAGCTCCTCCCTCAGTAACACACAGACTGTCCCATTCTCAGATGGAATCTCATCCCTCACAAACACACAGCCTGTCCCACTCTCATTTACTTGCTGCTCCCTCACTAACACACAGTCTGTCCCACTCTCATATACCAGCTCCTCTCTCACTAACACACAGCTAGTCCCACTCTCAAATACCAGCTCCTCCCTCACAAACACAGCCTCTCCCATTCTCAGATACCAGCTCCTCCCTCACTAACACACAGCCTGTCCCACTCTCAGAATCCAGCTTCAACGTCACTAACACACAGCTTGTCCCACTCTCAGATAACTGCTCCTCCCTCACTAAAACACAGCCTGTCCCACTCTCAGGTACCAGCTGCTCCCTCACTAACACACAGCCTGTCTCACTCACAGAAACCAGCTGCTCCCTCACTAACACACAGCCTGTCTCACTCTCAGATACCAGCTTCTCCCTCACTAACACACAGCCTGTCCCACTCTCAGGTACCAGCACCTCCCTCAGTAACACACAGCCTGTCTCACTCTCGGATACCAGCTCCTCGCTCTCTAACACACAGCCTGTCCCACTCTCGGATACCAGCTACTCCCTCACTAACACAGACTGTCCCACTCTCAGATACTAGTTCCTCCATCACTAAACACACAGCCTGTCCCACTCTCAGAAAGCATCTCCTCCCTCACTAACACACAGCCTGTCCCACTCTCAGAAACCATCTCCTCCCTCACTAAGAAACAGGCTGTCCCACTCTCAGATACCAGCTCCTCCCTCACTAACACACAGCCTCACGCACTCTCAGATACCAGCTGCTCCCTCACTAACACACAGACTGTCCCATTCTCAGATAACATCTCCTCCCTCACTAACACACAGCCTGTCCCACTCTCAGATACCTGCTCCTCCCTCACTAACACACAGCTTGTCCCAGTCTCAGATACCAGCTCCTCGCTCACTAACACACAGCCTCACCCACTCTCAGATACCAGCTCCTCCCTCACTAACACACAGCCTGTCCCCTCTCAGATACCAGCTCCTCCCTCACTAACACACAGCCTGTCCCACTCTCAGATACCAGCTCCTCCCTCACTAACACACAGCCTGTCCCAAACTCAGATACCAGCTACTCCCTGACTATCACACAGCCCGTCCCACTCTCAGATACTAGTTCCTCCAGCACGAAACACACAGTCTATCCCACTCTCAGATACCATCACCTCCTTCACTAACACACAGCCTGTCCCACTCTCAGATACCAGCTCCTCCCTCACTAATACACAGCCTGTCTCACTCTCAGGTACCAGCTCCTCCCTCAATAACACACAGCCTGTCCGACATTCAGATACCAGCACCTCCCTAACTAACACACAGCCTGTGGCAATCTCAGATACCAGCTCCTCCCTCACTAACACACAGCCTGTCCCACTCTCGGATACCAGCTCCTCACCCACTAACACACAGCCTGTCCCACTCTCAGATACCAGCTCCTCCCTCACTAACACCAAGCCTGTACCACTCTCAGATACTTGCTCCTCCCTCACTAACACACAGTCTGTCCCACTGTCATATACCAGCTCCTCCCTCACTAACACACAGCTTGTCCCACTCTCAGATACCAGTCCTCCCTCACAAACACAGCCTCTCCCACTCTCAGATACCAGCTCCTATCTCACTAACACACAGCCTGTCCCACTCTCTGAATCCAGCTTCAACGTCACTAATACACAGCTTGTCCCAGTCTCAGATACCTGCTCCTCCCTCACTAAAACACAGCCTGTCCCACTCTCAGGTACCAGCTGCTCCCTCACTAACACACAGCCTATCCCACTCTCTGATACCAGCTCCTCCCTCATTAACACACAGCCTGTCCCACTCTCAGATACTAGTTCCTCCATCACTAAACACAAAGCCTGTCCCACTCTCAGATACCATCTCCTCCCCCACTAACACACAGCCTGTCTCACTCACAGAAACCAGCTCCTCCCTCACTAACACACAGCCTGTCCCACTCTCAGATACCAGTTCCTCCCTCACGAACACACAGCCTGTCCCAATCTCAGATACCATCTCCTCCCTCACTAACACACAGCCTGTCCCACTCTCAGGTACCAGCACCTCCCTTACTAATACAAAGCCTGTCGCAATTTCAGATACCAGCTCCTCCCTCACTAACACACAGCCTGTCTCACTCTCGGATACCAGCTCCTCGCTCTCTAACACACAGCCTCACCCACTCTCAAGTATCAGCTCCTCCCTCACTAACACACAGCCTGTCCCACTCTCAGATACCAGCTCCTCCCTCACTAACACAGCCTCATGCACTCTCAGATACCAGCTGCTCCCTCACTAACACACAGACTGTCCCATTCTCAGATACCATCTCCTCCCTCACTAACACACAGCCTGTCCCACTCTCAGATACCTGCTCCTCCCTCACTAACACACAGCCTGTCCCACTCTCAGATACTTGCTCCTCCCTCACTAACACACAGCTTGTCCCAGTCTCAGATACCAGCTCCTCGCTCACTAACACACAGCCTCACCCACTCTCAGATACCAGCTCCTCCCTCACTAACACACAGCCTGTCCCAATCTCAGATACCAGCTACTCCCTGACTAACACACAGCCTGTCCCACTCTCAGATACTAGTTCCTCCATCACGAAACACACAGTCTGTCCCACTCTCAGATACCATCACCTCCCTCACTAACACACAACCTCTCCCACTCTCAGATTCCTGCTCCTCCCTACTAATACACAGACTGTCTCACTCTCAGGTACCAGCTCCTCCCTCACTAACACACAGCCTGTCTCACTCTCAGGTACCAGCTCCTCCCTCAATAACACACAGCCTGCAGACATTCTGATACCAGCTCCTCACTCACTAACACACAGCCTGTCCCACTCTCAGATACCAGCTCCTCCCTCACTAACACACAGACTCACCCACTCTCAGATACCAGCTCC
The DNA here is from genome assembly GCA_026770705.1 of Isurus oxyrinchus. NCBI lineage: Eukaryota > Metazoa > Chordata > Chondrichthyes > Lamniformes > Lamnidae > Isurus > Isurus oxyrinchus. The sequence goes on along the minus strand of JANJGN010000103.1, from coordinate 717,268 downwards.
TCCCTCACTAACACACAGCCTGCCCCACTCTCGGATACCATCTACTCCCTCACTAACACACAGCCTGTCCCACTCTCAGATACTTGCTCCTCCCTAACTAACACACAGCTTGTCACAGTCTCAGATACCAATTATCCGTCACTAACACAGCCTCTCCCACTCTCAGATACCAGCTCCTCCCTCACTAACACCCAGCCTGTCCCACTCTCAGATAATTGCTCCTCCCTCACTAACACACATTCTGTCCCACTCTCAGACACTGGCTCCTCTGTCACTAACACACAGCCTGTCCCACTCTCCGATACCAGCCCCTCCCTCACTAACACACAGCCTGTCTTAGTCTCTGATAACAGCTCTTCCCTCACTAAAACACAGCCTGTCGCACTCTCAGATACCAGCTCCTCCCTCACTAACACACAGCCTGTCCCACTCTGAGATACCAGCTGCTCCCTCACAAACACACAGCCTGTCTCACTCTCAGATACCAGCTCCTCCCTCACTAACACACAGCCTGTCCCATTCTGAGATACCAGCTGCTCCCTCACAAACACACAGCCTGTCTCACTCTCAGGTACCAGCTCCGCCTTCACTAAAATAGCCTGTCTCAGAATCAGATACAAGCTCCTCGTTCACTAACACACAGCCTCTCCCACTCTCAGATTACTGCTCCTCCCTCACTAACACGCAGCCTGTCCCACTCTCCGATACCAGCTCCTCCCTCACTAACACACAGCCTGTCGCAATCTCAGATACTAGCTCCTCCCTCACTAACACACAGCCTGTCCCACTCTCAGATTCCAGCTCCTCCCACAATAACACAAAGCCTGTCTCACTCTCAGATACCAGCTCCTCCCACACTAACACACAGTCTGTCCCACTCTCAGATACCAGCTGCTCCCTCACTAACACACAGCCTGTCCAACTCTCAGATACCAGCTCCTCCCTCACAAACACATAGCCTGTCTCACTGTCAGATACCAGCTCCTCCTTCACTAAAATAGCCTGTCTCACTCTCAGGTACCAGCTCCTCCGTCAATAACACACAGCCTGTCCCACTCTCAGATACCAGCACTTCCCTAACTAACACACAGCCTGTCGCAATCTCAGATACCAGCTCCTCCCTCACTAACACACAGCCTGTCCCACTCTCGGATACCAGCTCCTCGCTCATTAACACACAGCCGCATCCACTCTCAGATACCAGCTCCTCCCTCACTAACGCACAGCCTGTCCACTCTCAGAAACCATCTCCTCCCTCACTAACACACAGACTGTCCGACTCTCAGATACCAGCTCCTCCCTCACTAAGAAACAGCCTGTCCCACTCTCAGATACCAGCTCCTCCCTCACGAACACACAGCCTGTCCCATTTTCTGATACCGTCTCCTCCCTCACTAACACACAGCCTGTCCCACTCTCAGTTACTAGCTCCTTCCTCACTAACACACAGCCTGTCCCACTCTCAGATACCAGCTCCTCCCTCACCAACACAGCCTGTCCCACTCTCAGATACAAGCTCCTCCCTCACTAACACAGCCTGTCCCACTCTCAGATACTAGCTCCTCCCTCACTTACACACAGCCTGTCCCACTCTCAGGTACCAGATCCTCCCTCACTAACACACAGACTGTCTCACTCTCAGATACCAGCACCTCCCTCACTCACACACAGCCTGTCCCTCTCTCAGATACCAGCTCCTCCCTCACTAACACACAGCCTGTCCCAGTCTCAGATACCAGCTCCTCCCTCGCGAACACAGGCTGTTCCACTTTCCGATACCAGCTGTTCCCTCACTAATACACAGCCTTTCTCGTGTCCTTAGATACCAGCTCCTCCCTCACTAACACACAGCCATTCCTACACTCAGATATCAGCACCTCCCTCACTAACACACATGTTGACCCTCACCCAGATTCCAGATCCTCCCTCTGTCACACTAAGCCTGTCTCACTCTCAGATACCAGCTCCTCCCTCAATAACACACAGCCTGTCTCACTCTCAGATACCAGCTCCTCCCTCACTAACACAGCCTGTGTCACTCTCAGATAACAGCTCCTCCCTCACTAACACAGCCTGTCCCACTCTCAGATTCCTACTCCTCCCTAACTAAAACTCAGCCTGTCCTACTCTCAGATACCAGCTCCTCCCTCAATAACACAGAGCCTGTCTCACTCTCAGATACCAGCTCCTCCCTCACTAACACAGCCTGTGTCACTCTCAGATACCAGCTCCTCCCTCTCTAACACACAGCCTGTCCCACTCTCAGATACCAGCTCCTCCCTCACTAGCACAGCCTCTCCCACTCTCAAATACAAGCTCCTCCCTCACTAACACATAGCCTGTCCCACTCTCAGATACTTGCTCCTCCCTCACTAACACAGCCTGTCCCACTCTCAGATACAAGCTCCTCCCTCACTAACACACAGCCTGTCCCACTCTCAGACACCAGCTCCTCCCTCACTAACAAAGCCTCTCCCACTCTGAGATACCAGCTCCTCCCTCACTAACACACAGCCTGTCCCACTCTCCGATACCAGCTCCTCCCTCACTAACACACAGCCTGTCTTAGTCTCAGATACCAGCTCCTCCCTCACTGACACACAGCCTGTCCCACTCTCAGATACCAGCTCCTCCCTCGCGAACACAGGCTGTTCCACTTTCCGATACCAGCTCTTCCCTCACTAATACACAGCCTGTCTCGCATCCTTAGATACCAGCTCCTCCCTCACTAACACACAGCCATTCCTACACTCAGATATCAGCACCTCCCTCACTAACACACATGTTGACCCTCACCCAGATTCCAGATCCTCCCTCTGTCACACAAAGCTTGTCTCACTCTCAGATACCAGCTCCTTCCTCACTAACACACAGCCTGTCCCACTGTCAGATACCAGCTCCTCCCTCACTTACACAGCCTGTCCCACTCTCAGATTCCTGCTCCTCCCTCACTAACACACAGCCTGTCCCACTCTCACATACCAGCTCCTCCCTCACTAACACAGCCTGTCACTCTCAGATACCAGCTCCTCCCTCATTAACACCCTGGCTGACCCACACTCAGACGCAAGCTCATCCCTCACTCACATACAGCCCTTCCCTCTCTCAGATACCAGCTCCTCACTCACGTACACAGCCTGTCCTGCTCCCAGATACCATCTCCACCCTCGGTAACACACAGCCTGTCTCACTCTCATATTCCAGCTCCTCCCTCACTAACACAGCCTGTCCCTCTCTCAGATAGCATCACCTCCCTCAATAACACACAGTCTTCCGACTCTCAGATAACAGCTCCTCCCTCACTAACACACAGCCTGTCCCCTCTCAGATACCAGCTACACCCTCACGAACACACAGCCTGTCCCACTCTCTGATACCAGCTCCTCCGTCACTAACACACAGCCGTTCCCACTCTCAGATACCAGCTCCTCCCTCACTAACACACAGCCTGTCCCACTCGCAGACACCAGCTGCTCCCTCACTAACACCCAGACTGTCCCAGTCTCAGATACCAGCTGCTCCCTCACTAACACACAGCCTGTACCAATCTCAGATACCAGCTCCTCCCTCATTAGCAAACAGCCTGTCTCATTTCAGATAACAGCTCCTCCCTCACTAAAACACAGCCTGTCCCACACTCAGATACCAGCTCCTCCCTCACTAATACACAGCCTCTCCCACTCTCAGATACCAGCTCCTCCCTCACTAACACAAAGCCTGTCCCATTCTCAGATAACAGCTCCTCCCTCACTAAGACACAGCCTGTCCCACTCTCTGATCCCAGCTCCTCTTTCACTGACACACAGCCTGTCCCACTCTCGGATACCAGCTCCTCCCTCACTAACAGACCGCCTGTCCCACTCTCTGACATGAGCTCCTCCCTCACTAAAACAAAGCCTGTCCCACTCTCAGATACCAGCTCCTCCCTCCTTAACAAACAGCCTGTCCCTCTCTCAGATATCAGCACCTCCCTCACGAACACAGACTGTCCCAATCTCAGATACCAGCTCCTCCCTCAATGTCACACTGCCTGTCCCAATGTCAGATACCAGCTCCTCCCTCACTAACAAAAAGCCTGTCCCACGCACAGATACCAGCTCCTCCCTCACTAACACACAGCCTGTCCCACTCTCAGATACCAGCTCCACCCTCAATCTCACACTGACTCTCTCACTCTCAGATACCAGCTCCTCCCTCACTAACACACAGCCTGTCCCACTCTCAGATAACAGCTCCACCCTCACTAACACACAGCGTGTCTCACTCTCAGATACCAGCTCCTTCCTCAATAACACACAGCTTGACTCACTCTCATTTACCAGCTCCTCACTCACTAACACACAGCCTGTCTCTCTCTCAGATACCAGCTCCTCCCTCACTAATACCCAGACTGTCCCACTCTCAGATACCAGCTGCCCCCTCACTAAAACACAGCCTGTCCCAATCTCAGATACCAGCTCCTCCCTCATTAGCAAACAGCCTGTCCCAATCTCAGATACCAGCTCCTCCCTCACTAACACACAGCCTGTCCCACTCTCAGATACCTGGCCTCCCTCACTAACACACAGCCTGTCCCACTCTCAGATACCAGCTCCTCCCTCACTAACACACAGCCTGTCCCACTCTCAGATACCTGCTCCTCCCTCACTAACACACAGCCTCTCCCACTCTCAGATTCCAGCTCCTCCCTCACTAACACACAGTCTGTCCCAATCTCAGATACCAGCTCCAAATCACTAACACACAGCCCGTCTCATTCTCAGATACCAGCTCCTCCCTCACTAATACACAGCCGTCCACTCTCAGATACCTGCTCCTCCCTCACTAACACACAGCCTGTCCCACTCTCAGATACCAGCTCCTCCCTCACTAACACACAGCCTGTCCCACTCTCAGATTCCAGCTCCTCCCTCACTAACACACAGACTGTCCCAATCTCAGATACCAGCTCCAACTCACTAAAACACAGCCTGTCTCATTCTCAGATACCAGCTCCTCCCTCACTAACCCACATCCTGTCCCACTGTCAGATACCAGCTCCTCCCTCACTAACACACAGCATGTCCCACTCTCAAATTCCAGCTCCTCCCTCACGAACACACAGCCTGTCCCACTCTCAGATACCAGCTCTTCCCTCACTGACTCACATCCTGTCCCACTCTCAGATACCAGCTCCTCCCTCACTAACACACAGCCGTCCACTCTCAGATACCAGCTCCTCCCTCAATGTCACACAGACTCTCTCACTCTCAGATACCAACTCCTGCCTCAATGTCACACAGACTGTCTCACTCTCAGATACCAGCTCTTCCCTCACTAACCCACATCCTGTCCCACTCACAGTTACCAGCACCTCCCTCACTAACACACAGCCTTTCTCCCTCAGATACCAGCTCTTCCCTCAGTAACACACAGCCTGTCCCACTCTCAGATACCAGCTCCTCCCTCACTAACACACAGCATGTCCCACTCTCAGATGCCAGCTCCTCCCTCACTAACACACCGCCGGTCCCACTCTCTGACACGAGCTCCTCCCTCACTAACACAAAGCCTGTCCCACTCTCAGATACCAGCACCTCCCTCCTTAACAATCAGCCTGTCCCTCTCTCAGATATCAGCTCCTCCCTCACGAACACAAAGACTGTCCCACTCTCAGATACCAGCTCCTCCCTCACTAACACACAGCCTGTCCCTCTCTCAGATACCACCTCCTCCCTCACTAACCCACATCCGGTCCCACTCTCAGATTCCAGCTCCTCCCTCACTAACACACAGCCTGTCCAACTTTCAGATACCATCCCCTCCCTCACTAACACATAGCCTCTCCCACTCTCAGATACCAGCTCCTCCCTCACTGACACACAGCCTCACCCACTTTCAGACACCAGCTCCTCCCTCACTAACACACAGCCTGTCCCACTCTCAGATACCAGCTCCTCAATCACTAACACGCAGCCTGTCTCCCTCAGATAAAAGCTGCTCCCTCACTAACACACAGCTTGTCCATTTCTCAGATAGCAGCTCCTCCCTCATGAGCACACAGCCTGTCCCACACTGATACCAGCTCCTCCCTCACTAACACACAGACTGTCCCACTCTTAGATACCAGCTCCTCCCTCACTAACACACAGCCTGTCCCAATGTCAGATACCAGCTCCTCCCTCACTAACAAACAGCCTGTCCCACGCACAGATACCAGCTCCTCCCTCACTAACACCCAGCCTGTCCCAATGTCAGATACCAGCTCCTCCCTCACTAACACACAGCCTGTCCCACTCTCAGTTACCAGCTCCTACTTAAATGTCACACAGCCTGTCCAACTCTCAGATACCAGCACCTCCCTCACTAACACACAGCCTGTCCAACTCTCAGATACCAGCTCCTCCCTCACTAACACAGCCTCTCCCACTCTCAGATATCAGATCCTCCTTCATGAACACACAGCCTGCCCCACTCTCAGATACTTGCTCCTCGCTCACTAACACACACCTTGTCCCACTCTCCGATAGCAGCTGCTCCATCACTCTCACAAAGCCTGTCCCACTCTCAGATATCAGCTCCTCCCTCACTATCCCACAGCCTGTCCCACTCTCAGATACCTGTTCCTCCCTCACTAACACACAGCCTGTGCCACTCTCAGATACCAGCTCCTCCTTCAATGTCACACAGACTGTCACACTCTCAGATACTAGCTCCTCCCTCACTAACACATAGCCTGTCCTACTCTCAGATAGCAGCTCCTCCCTCACTAACACACAGCCTGTCCCACTCTCAGATACCAGCTTCTCCCTCAGTAACACACAGCCTGTCCCACTCTCAGATACCAGCTCCTCCCTCACTAACACAGCCGTTCCCACTCTGAGATACCAGCTCCTCCCTCACTCACACACAACCTGTCCCACTCTCAGAAATTAGCTCCTCCCTCACTAAAACACAGCCTGTCCCACTCTCAGATACGAGCTCCTCCCTCAGTAACACACAGCCTGTCTGACTCTCAGATACCAGCTTCTCCCGCACTAACACACAGCCTGTCCCACTCTCGGACACCAGCTCCTCCCTCACTAACACACAGACTGTCCCATTCTCAGATACCGTCTCCTCCCTCACTAACACACAGCCTGTCCCACTCTCAGATACCAGCTCCACCCTCACTAACACAAAGCCTGTCCCACCATCAGATACCTGCTCCTTCCTCACTAACACACAGCCTGTCCCAGTCTCGGATGCCAGCTGCTGCCTCACTAACACACAGCCTATCCCACACTCTGATACCAGCTCCTCCCTCACTAACACACAGCCTGTCCCTGTCTCAGATACCAGCTCCTCCCTCACTAACAGACAGCCTGTCCCTCTCTCACTTACGAGCTCCTCCCTCACTAAGACACAGCATGTCCCACTCTCAGATACCAGATCCTCCCTCACTAACACACAGCCTGTCCCACTCTCAGATACCAGCTCCTCCCTCACTAACACAAAGCCTGTCACACTCTCAGATACCAGCTCTCTTCAGAAACAGAGCCTGTCTCACTCTCTGATACAAGCTCCACCCTCTCTAACACACAGCCTGTCTCACTCTCAGATACCAGCTCCTCCCTCAATAACACACAGCCGGTCCGACTCTCAGATACCTGCTCCTCCCTCACTAACACACAGTCAGTCACACACTCAGATACCAGCTCCTCCCTCACTAACACAGCCTGTCCCAATCCCAGATACCAGCTCCTTCCACACTAACACAGCCTGTCTCACTCTCAGATACCAGCTCCTACCTCACTAACACATAGCCTGTCCCACTCTCAGATACCAGCTCCTCCCTCACTAACACACAGCCTGTCCCACTCTCAGATACCAGCTCCTCCCTCAGTAACACACAACCTGACCTACTCTCAAATATAATCTCCTCCCTCACCAACACACAGACTGTCCCACACTCAGATACCAGCTCCTGCCTCACTAAAACACAGCCTGGCCCACACTTAGATACCAGCTACTCCCTCACTCACACACAGCCTGTCCCTCTCTCAGATACCAGCTCCTCCCTCACTAACACACAGCATTTCCCTCTCCAGATACCAGCTCCTCCCTCACTAAAACACAATCTGTCCTAATCTCAGAAACCAGCTCCTCCATCTCTCACAGACAGCCTGTCCCTCTCTCACTTACGAGCGCCTCCCTCACTAACACACAGCCTGTCCCAATCTCAGATACAAGATCCTCCCTCACTAACACACAGCCTGTCCCACTCTCAGATACCAGAACCTCCCTCACTAACACACAGCCTCATCCACTCTCAGATTCCATCTCCTCCCTCAGTAACACACAGCCTGTCTCACTCCCAGATACCGTCTTCTCCCTCACTAACACACAGCTTGTCCCACTCGCAGATACCAGCTCCTCCCTCACTAACACACAGTCTGTCCCCTCTCAGAAACCAGCACCTCCCTCACTAACACACAGCCTGACCCACTCTCAGATACCATTTCCTCCCTCACTAACACACAGCCTCTCCCACTATCAGAAACTATCTCCTCCCTCACGAATAGACAGCCTGTCTCATTCTCAGACACCAGCTCCTCCCTCACTAACACCCAGCCAGTCCTAGTCCCGAATACCTGTTCCTCCCTCACTAACACACAGCCTGTCCCGCTCTCAGATACCAGCTCCTCCCTCACCAACACACAGCCTGTCCAACTCTCAGATACCAGCTCCTCCCTCACGAACACACATCATGTCCCACTCTCAGATTCTAACTGCTCCTTCACTGAACAAACAGCCTGTCCCACTCTCAGATACAAGCTCCTCCCTCACTAACACACAGCATGTCCCACTTTCAGATACCAGCTCCTCCCTCACTAACACACAGCCTGTCCCACTCTCAGATACCAGCTCCTCCCTCACTAACACACAGCGTGTCCCACTCTCAGATACCAGTTTCTCCCTCACTAACACACAGCCTGTCCCACTCTCAGATACCAGTCCCTCCCTCACTAACACACAGCCTGTCTCACTCTCAGATACAAGCTCCACCCTCACTGACACACAGCCTGTCCCACTCTCAGATACCATCTCCTCACTCACTAACACACAGACTTTCCTACTCTGAGATATCACTGCTCCCTTAATAACACATAGGCTCACCCACACTCAGATACCAGCTCCTCCCTCACTAACACACCCTGTCCTACTCCCAGATACCAGCTCCTCCCTGAATAACACACATCCTTTCCCACTCTCAGATACCAGGTCCTCCTTCACTAACACACAGCCTGTCCCAATCCCAGATACCAGCTCCTTCCTAACTAACACAGCCTGTCTCACTCTCAGATACCAGCTCCGACCTCACTAACACATAGCCTGTCCCACTCTCAGATACCAGCTCCTCCCTCAGTAACACACAGCCTGTCCAACTCTCAAATACCTGCTGCTCCCGCACTAACACACAGCCTGTCCCACACTCAGATAGCAGATCCTGCCTCACTTAAACAGCCTGACCCTCTCTCAGATACCAGCTCCTCCCTCACTAACACACAGCCTTTCCCTCTCTAGATACCAGCTCCTCCCTCACTAAAACACAGTCTGTCCTACTCTCAGATACCAGCTCCTCCCTCTCACAGACAGCCTGTCCCTCTCTCAATTACGAGCTCCTCCCTCACTAAGACACAGCATGTCCCTCTCTCAGATACTAGATCCTCCCTCACTAACACACAGCCTGTCCCACTCTCAGATACCAGCTCCTCCCTCACTAACACACAGCCTCATCCAATCTCAGATACCATCTCCTCCCGCACTAACACACAGCCTGCGCAATCTCAGATACCTACTCTTCCCTCACTAACACACCGCCTGTCCCACTTTCAGATACCAGCTACTCCCTCACTAACACACAGCCTGTCCCACTCTCAGATACTAGTTCCTCCATCACTAAAAACACAGCCTGTCCACCTCTCAGATACCATCTCCTCCCTCACTAACACACAGCCTGTCCCACTCTCAGATACCAGCTCCTCCCTCAGTAACACACAGCCTTTTCTTCTCTCAGATACCAGCTCCTCCCTCACTGACGCACAGCCTGTCCGACTCTCAGATACGAGCTCCTCCCTCACTAAGAAACAGCCTGTCCCACTCTCAGATACCAGCTCCTCCCTCACTAACACACAGCCTCACGCAGTCTCAGATACCAGCTCCTCCCTCACTAACACACAGTCTGTCCCACTCTCAGATACCAGCTCCTCCCTCACTAACACACAGCCTGTCTCACTCTCAGATACCAGCTACTCCCTCACTAACAAACAGCCTGTCGCACTCTCAGAAACCAGCTCCTCCCTCACTAACACACACACTTTCCCCACTCAGATACCAGCTCCTCCCTCACTAACACAAAGCCTCTCCCACTCTCAGATACCAGCTCCTCCCTCACTAACACACACACTTTCCCCACTCAGATACCAGCTCCTCCCTCACTAACATACAGCCTGTCCCAAACTCAGATACCATCTCCTCCCTCACTAACACACAGCCTGTCCCACTCTCAGATACCAGCTCCTCCCTCACTAACACACAGCCTGACCCTCTCTCAGATACCAGCTCCTCCCTCACTAACACACAGCCTTTCCCTCTCTAGATACCATCTCCTCCCTCACTAACACACAGCCTGTCCCACTCTCAGATACCATCTCCTCCCTCACTAACACACAGCCTGTCTCACTCACAGAAACCAGCTCCTCCCTCACAAAAACACAGCCTGTCTGACTCTCAAATACCAGCTCCTCCCTCACAAACACACAGCCTGTCCCACTCTCAGATACCATCTACTCCCTCACTAACACACAGCCTGTCCAACTCTCAGGTACCAGCTCCTTCCTCACTAACACACAGCCTGTCCCATCTTCGGATACCAGCTCCTCCCTCACTAACACACAGCCTCAATCACTCTCAGATTCCTGCTCCTCCCTCACTAACGCACAGCCTGTCCCACTCTCAGATACTAGTTCCTCCATCACTAAAAACACAGCCTGTCCACCTCTCAGATACCATCTCCTCCCTCACTAACACACAGCCTGTCCCACTCTCAGATACCAGCTCCTCCCTCAGTAACACACAGCCTTTTCTTCTCTCAGATACCAGCTCCTCCCTCACTGACGCACAGCCTGTCCGACTCTCAGATACGAGCTCCTCCCTCACTAAGAAACAGCCTGTCCCACTCTCAGATACCAGCTCCTCCCTCACTAACACACAGCCTCACGCAGTCTCAGATACCAGCTCCTCCCTCACTAACACACAGTCTGTCCCACTCTCAGATACCAGCTCCTCCCTCACTAACACACAGCCTGTCTCACTCTCAGATACCAGCTACTCCCTCACTAACACAAAGCCTCTCCCACTCTCAGATACCAGCTCCTCCCTCACTAACACACACACTGTCCCCACTCAGATACCAGCTCCTCCCTCACTAACATACAGCCTGTCCCAAACTCAGATACCATCTCCTCCCTCACTAACACACAGCCTGTCCCACTCTCAGATACCAGCTCCTCCCTCACTAACACACAGCCTGACCCTCTCTCAGATACCAGCTCCTCCCTCACTAACACACAGCCTTTCCCTCTCTAGATACCATCTCCTCCCTCACTAACACACAGCCTGTCCCACTCTCAGATACCATCTCCTCCCTCACTAACACACAGCCTGTCTCACTCACAGAAACCAGCTCCTCCCTCACAAAAACACAGCCTGTCTGACTCTCAAATACCAGCTCCTCCCTCACTAACACACAGCCTGTCTCACTCTCAGATAACTGCTCCTCGCTCACAAACACACAGCCTGTCCCACTCTCAGATACCATCTACTCCCTCACTAACACACAGCCTGTCCAACTCTCAGGTACCAGCTCCTTCCTCACTAACACACAGCCTGTCCCACTCTCAGATACCAGCTCCTCCCTCACTAACACACAGCCTGTCGGAATCTCAAATACCAGCTCCTCCCTCAATAACACACAGTCTGTCCCACTCTCAGATACCAGCTACTCACTCACTAACACACAGACTTTCCTACTGAGATATCACTGCTCCCTTACTAACACATAGGCTCACCCAAACTCAGATACCAGCTCCTCCCTCACTAACACAGCCTGTCCTACTCCCAGGTACCAGCTCCCCCATGAATAACACACATCCTTTCCCACTATCAGATACCAGGTCCTCCTTCACTAACACACAGCCTGTCCCAATCCCAGATACCAGCTCTTTCCTAACTAACACAGCCTGTCTCACTCTCAGATACCAGCTCTTCCCTCACTAACACACAGCCTGTCCCACTCTCAGATACCAGCTCCTCCCTCAGTAACACAAAGCCTGTCCTACTCTCAAATACCTGCTCCTCCCGCACTAACACACAGCCTGTCCCACACTCAGATAGCAGATCCTGCCTCACAAAAACAGCCTGAGCCACTCTCAGATACCAGCTCCTCCCTCACTAACACACAGCCTTTCCCTCTCCAGATACCAGCTCCTCCCTCACTAAAACACAGTCTGTCCTACTCTCAGATACCAGCTCCTCCCTCTCTCACAGACAGCCTGTCCCTCTCTCACTTACGAGCTCCTCCCTCAATAAGACACAGCATGTCCCACTCTCAGATACCAGATCCTCCCTCACTAACACACAGCCTGTCCCACTCTCAGATACCAGCTCCTCCCTCACTAACACACAGCCTCATCCACTCTCAGATACCATCTCCTCCCTCACTAACACACAGCCTGTCCCACTCTCAGATACAAGCTCCTCCCTCACTAACAAACAGCCTGTTCTACTCTCAGATACCAGCTGCTCCCTCACTAACACACAGCCTGTCCCACTCTCTGATACCAGCTCCTCCCTCACTAACACACAGCCTGTTGCAATCTCAGATACCAACTCTTCCCTCACTAACACACAGCCTGTCCCACTCTCAGATTCCTGCTCCTCCCTCACAAACACACAGCCTGTCTCACTCTCAGGTACCAGCTCCTCCCTCACTAACACACAGCCTGTCCCACTCTCTGATACCAGCTCCTCCCTCACTAACACACAGCCTGTTGCAATCTCAGATACCAACTCCTCCCTCACAAACACACAGCCTGTCCTACTCTCTGATACCAGCACCTCCCTAACTAACACACAGCCTGTCCCACTCTCGGATACCAGCTCCTCGCTCACTAACACACAGCCTCACTCACTCTCAGATACCAGATCCACCCTCACTAACACACAGCCTGTCGCACACTCAGATACCATCTCTCCCTCACAAACACAAAGCCTGTCACACTCTCAGAAACCAGCTCCTCCTTCAGAAACAGAGCCTGTCTCACTCTCTGATACAAGCTCCTCCCTCTCTAACACACAGCCTGTCTCACTCTCAGATACCAGCTCCTCCCTCACTAACACACAGCCGGTCTGACTCTCAGATACCTGCTCCTCCCTCACTAACACACAGTCTGTCACACACTCAGATACCAGCTCCTCCATCAGTAACACACAGCCTGTCTCACTCCCAGATACCGTCTTCTCCCTCAGTAACACACAGCTTGTCCCACTCGCAGATACCAGCTCCTCCCTCACTAACACACAGTCTGTCCCCTCAGAAACCAGCACCACCCTCACGAACACACAGCCTGTCCCACTCTCCGATACCAGATCCTCCATCACTAACTCAATCTCTGTTCTACTTTCTGATACCAGCTCTTTCCTCACTAACACACAGCCTGTCCCACTCTCAGATACCATTTCCTCCCTCACTAACACACAGCCTGTCTCACTCTCAGATACCAGCTACTCCCTCACTAACAAACAGCCTGTCGCACTCTAAGATACCAGCTGCTCCCTCACTAACACACACACTGTCCCTACTCAGATACCAGCTCCTCCCTCACTAACACACAGCCTGTCCCACTCTCCGATACCAGATCCTCCATCACTAACTCAATCTCTGTTCCACTTTCTGATACCAGCTCTTTCCTCACTAACACACAGCCTGTCCCACTCTCAGAAACTATCTCCTCCCTCACGAACAGACAGCCTGTCTCATTCTCAGACACCAGCTCCTCCCTCACTAACACCTAGCCAGTCCGAGTCCCGAATACCTGTTCCTCCCTCACTAATACACAGCCTGTCCCACTCTCAGATTCTAACTGCTCCTTCACTAAACACACAGCCTGTCCCACTCTCAGATAGCAGCTCCTCCCTCACTAACACACAGCATGTCCCACTTTCAGATACCAGCTCCTCCCTCACTACACACAGCCTGTCCCACTCTCAGATACCAGCTCCTCCCTCACTAACACACAGCCTGTCCCACTCTCAGATACCAGCTCCTCCCTCACTAACACACAGCGTGACCACTCTCAGATACCAGTTTCTCCCTCACTAACACACAGCCAGTCCCACTCTCAGATACCAGTCCCTCCCTCACTAACACACAGCCTGTCTCACTCTCAGATACAAGCTCCACCCTCACTGACACACAGCCTGTCCGACTCTCAGATACCATCTTCTCACTCACTAACACACAGCCTGTCCCACTCTCAGATACCATCTCCTCCCTCACTAACACACAGCCTGTCGCACTCTCAGATACCAGCTCCTCCTTCACTAACAGATCCTGTCTCACTCTCAGATACAAGCTCCTTCCTCTCTAACACACAGCCTGTCTCACTCTCAGATACCAGCTCCTCCCTCAATAACACACAGTCTGTCCCACTCTCAGATACCAGCTACTCACTCACTAACACACAGACTTTCCTACTGAGATATCACTGCTCCCTTACTAACACATAGGCTCACCCAAACTCAGATACCAGCTCCTCCCTCACTTACACAGCCTGTCCTACTCCCAGGTACCAGCTCCTCCATGAATAACACACATCCTTTCCCACTATCAGATACCAGGTCCTCCTTCAATAACACACAGCCTGTCCCAATCCCAGATACCAGCTCCTTCCTAACTAACACAGCCTGTCTCACTCTCAGATACCAGCTCCTACCTCACTAACACATAGCCTGTCCCACTCTCAGATACCAGCTCCTCCCTCAGTAACACACAGCCTGTCCTACTCTCAAATACCTGCTCCTCCCGCACTAACACACAGCCTGTCCCACTCTCAGATACCAGCTCCTCCCTCTCTCACAGACAGCCTGTCCCTCTCTCACTTACGAGCTCCTCCCTCACTAAGACACAGCATGTCCCACTCTCAGATACCAGATCCTCCCTCACTAACACACAGCCTGTCCCACTCTCAGATACCAGCTCCTCCCTCACTAACACACAGCCTCATCCACTCTCAGATACCATCTCCTCCCGCACTAACACACAGCCTGCCCCACTCTCAGATACAAGCTCCTCCCTCACTAACAAACAGCCTGTTCGACTCTCAGATACCAGCTGCTCCCTCATTAACACACAGCCTGTCCCACTCTCTGATACCAGCTCCTCTCTCAATAACACACAGCCTGTTGCAATCTCAGATACCAACTCTTCCCTCACTAACACACAGCCTGTCCCACTCTCGGATACCATCTCCTCCCTCACTAACACACAGCCTGTCCCACTCTCAGATACCAGCTACTCCCTCACTCACACACAGCCTGTCCCATTCTCAGATACCAGCTCCTCCCTCACTAACACACAGCCTGTCCCACTCTCAGATACCAGCTCCTCCCTCACTAACACACAGCCTTTCCCTCTCTCAGATACCAGCTACTCACTCACTAACACACAGACTTTCCTACTGAGATATCACTGCTCCCTTACTAACACATAGGCTCACCCAAACTCAGATACCAGCTCCTCCCTCACTTACACAGCCTGTCCTACTCCCAGGTACCAGCTCCTCCATGAATAACACACATCCTTTCCCACTATCAGATACCAGGTCCTCCTTCACTAACACACAGCCTGTCCCAATCCCAGATACCAGCTCCTTCCTAACTAACACAGCCTGTCTCACTCTCAGATACCAGCTCCTACCTCACTAACACATAGCCTGTCCCACTCTCAGATACCAGCTCCTCCCTCAGTAACACACAGCCTGTCCTACTCTCAAATACCTGCTCCTCCCGCACTAACACACAGCCTGTCCCACTCTCAGATACCAGCTCCTCCCTCTCTCACAGACAGCCTGTCCCTCTCTCACTTACGAGCTCCTCCCTCACTAAGACACAGCATGTCCCACTCTCAGATACCAGATCCTCCCTCACTAACACACAGCCTGTCCCACTCTCAGATACCAGCTCCTCCCTCACTAACACACAGCCTCATCCACTCTCAGATACCATCTCCTCCCGCACTAACACACAGCCTGTCCCACTCTCAGATACAAGCTCCTCCCTCACTAACAAACAGCCTGTTCGACTCTCAGATACCAGCTGCTCCCTCATTAACACACAGCCTGTCCCACTCTCTGATACCAGCTCCTCTCTCAATAACACACAGCCTGTTGCAATCTCAGATACCAACTCTTCCCTCACTAACACACAGCCTGTCCCACTCTCGGATACCATCTCCTCCCTCACTAACACACAGCCTGTCCCACTCTCAGATACCAGCTACTCCCTCACTCACACACAGCCTGTCCCATTCTCAGATACCAGCTCCTCCCTCACTAACACACAGCCTGTCCCACTCTCAGATACCAGCTCCTCCCTCACTAACACACAGCCTTTCCCTCTCTAGATACCAGCTCCTCCCTCACTAAAACACAGTCTGTCCTACTCTCAGATACCAGCTCCTCCCTCTCTCACAGACAGCCTGTCCCTCTCTCACTTACGAGCTCCTCCCTCAATAAGACACTGCATGTCCCACTCTCAGATACCAGATCCTCCCTCACTAACACACAGCCTGTCCCACTCTCAGATACCAGCTCCTCCCTCACTAACACACAGCCTCATCCACTCTCAGATACCATCTCCTCCCGCACTAACACACAGCCTGTCCCACTCTCAGATACAAGCTCCTCCCTCACTAACAAACAGCCTGTTCTACTCTCAGATACCAGCTGCTCCCTCACTAACACACAGCCTGTCCCACTCTCTGATACCAGCTCCTCCCTCACTAACACACAGCCTGTTGCAATCTCAGATACCAACTCTTCCCTCACTAACACACAGCCTGTCCCACTCTCAGATTCCTGCTCCTCCCTCACAAACACACAGCCTGTCTCACTCTCAGGTACCAGCTCCTCCCTCAATAACACACAGCCTGTCCTACTCTCAGATACCAGCACCTCCCTAACTTACACACAGCCTGTCCCACTCGCGGATACCAGCTCCTCGCTCACTAACACACAGCCTCACTCACTCTCAGATACCAGCTCCTCCCTCACTAACACACAGCCTGTCCCACTCTCAGATACCAGATCCACCCTCACTGACACACAGACTGTCCCACTCTCAGAAACTATGCGTCCCTCACTAACACACAGCCTGTCGCACTCTCAGATACCATCTCTCCCTCACAAACACAAAGCCTGTCACACTCTCAGAAACCAGCTCCTCCTTCAGAAACAGAGCCTGTCTCACTCTCTGTTACAAGCTCCTCCCTCTCTAACACACAGCCTGTCTCACTCTCAGATACCAGCTCCTCCCTCACTAACACACAGCCGGTCCGACTCTCAGATACCTGCTCCTCCCTCACTAACGCACAGTCTGTCACACACTCAGATACCAGCTCCTCCCTCACTAACACATCCTGTCCCAATCCCAGATACCAGCTCCTTCCTCACTAACACAGCCTGTCTCACTCTCAGATACCAGCTCCTACCTCACTAACACACAGCCTGTCCCACTCTCAGATACCAGCTCCTCCCTCACTAACACACAGCCTGTCCCACTCTCAGATACCAGCTCCTCCCTCAGTAACACACAACCTGTCCTACTCTCAAATATCATCTCCTCCCTCACTAACACACAGCCTGTCCAACTCTCAGATACCATTTCCTCCCTCACTAACACACAGCCTGTCTCACTCTCAGATACCAGCTACTCCCTCACTAACAAACAGCCTGTCGCACTCTAAGATACCAGCTCCTCCCTCACTAACACACAGCCTGTCCCACTCTCCGATACCAGATCCTCCATCACTAACTCAATCTCTGTTCCACTTTCTGATACCAGCTCTTTCCTCACTAACACACAGCCTGTCCCACTCTCAGAAACTATCTCCTCCCTCACGAACAGACAGCCTGTCTCATTCTCAGACACCAGCTCCTCCCTCACTAACACCTAGCCAGTCCTAGTCCCGAATACCTGTTCCTCCCTCACTAATACACAGCCTGTCCCACTCTCAGATTCTAACTGATCCTTCACTAAACACACAGCCTGTCCCACTCTCAGATAGCAGCTCCTCCCTCACTAACACACAGCATGTCCCACTTTCAGATACCAGCTCCTCCCTCACTAACACACAGCCTGTCCCACTCTCAGATACCAGCTCCTCCCTCACTAACACACAGCCTGTCCCACTCTCAGATACTTTCTTCTCACTCACTAACACACAGCCTGTCCCACTCTCAGATACCATCTCCTCCCTCACTAACACACAGCCTGTCTCACTCTCAGATACCAGCTCCTCCCTCAATAACACACAACCGGTCCTACTCTCAGATACCTGCTCCTCCCTAACTAACACACAGTCTGTCCCACTCTCAGATACCAGCTACTCACTCACTAACACACAGACTTTCCTACTCTGAGATATCACTGCTCCCTTACTAACCCATAGGCTCACCCACACTCAGATACCAGCTCCTCCCTCACTAACACAGCCTGTCCTACTCCCAGGTACCAGCTCCTCCCTGAATAACACACATCCTTTCCCACTATCAGATACCAGGTCCTCCTTCACTAACACACAGCCTGTCCCAATCCCAGATACCAGCTCCTTCCTAACTAACACAGCCTGTCTCACTCTCAGATACCAGCTCCTACCTCACTAACACATAGCCTGTCCCACTCTCAGATACCAGCTCCTCCCTCAGTAACACACAGCCTGTCCTACTCTCAAATACCTGCTCCTCCCGCACTAACACACAGCCTGTCCCACACTCAGATAGCAGATCCTGCCTCACTAAAACAGCCTGACCCTCTCTCAGATACCAGCTCCTCCCTCACTAACACACAGCCTTTCCCTCTCTAGATACCAGCTCCTCCCTCACTAACACACAGCCTGTCCCACTCTCAGATACCAGCTCCTCCCTCTCTCACAGACAGCCTGTCCCTCTCTCACTTACGAGCCCCTCCCTCACTAAGACACAGCATGTCCCACTCTCAGATACCAGATCCTCCCTCACTAACACACAGCCTGTCCCACTCTCAGATACCAGCTCCTCCCTCACTAACACACAGCCTCATCCACTCTCAGATACCATCTCCTCCCGCACTAACACACAGCCTTTCCCACTCTCAGATACAAGCTCCTCCCTCACTAACAAACAGCCTGTTCTACTGCCAGATAGCAGCTGCTCCCTCATTAACACACAGCCTGTCCCAATCTCTGATACCAGCTCCTCCCTCACTAACACACAGCCTGTTGCAATCTCAGATACCAACTCTTCCCTCACTAACACACAGCCTGTCCCACTTTCGGATACCATCTCCTCCCTCACTAACACACAGCCTGTCCCACTCTCAGATACCAGCTACTCCCTCACTCACACACAGCCTGTCCCACTCTCAGATACCAGCTCCTCCCTCACTAACACACAGCCTGTCCCACTCTCAGATACCAGCTCCTCCCTCACTAACACACAGCCTGTCCCACTCTCAGATTCCTGCTCCTCCCTCACAAACACACAGCCTGTCTCACTCTCAGGTACCAGCTCCTCCCTCAATAACACACAGCCTGTCCTACTCTCAGATACCAGCACCTCCCTAACTAACACACAGCCTGTCCCACTCTCGGATACCAGCTCCACCCTCACTAACACACCGCCTGTCCCACTCTCAGATACCAGCTCCTCCCTCACTAACACACAGCCTGTCCCACTCTCAGATACTAGTTCCTCCATCACTAAAAACACAGCCTGTCCACCTCTCAGACACCATCTCCTCCCTCACTAACACACAGCCTGTCCGACTCTCAGTAACCATCTCCTCCCTCACTGACAAACAGCCTGTCCGACTCTCAGATACGAGCTGCTCCCTCACTAAGATACAGCCTGTCCCACTCTCAGATACCAGCTCCTCCCTCACTAACACACAGCCTTACGCAGTCTCAGATACCACCTCCTCCCTCACTAACACACAGCCTGTCCCACTCTCAGATACCAGCTCCTCCCTCACTAACACACAGCCTGTCTCACTCTCAGATACCAGCTACTCCCTCACTAACAAACAGCCTGTCGCACTCTAAGATACCAGCTCCTCCCTCACTAACACACACACTGTCCCTACTCAGATACCAGCTCCTCCCTCACAAACACAAAGCCTCTCCCACTCTCAGATACCAGCTCTTCCCTCACTAACACACAATCTGTCCCACGCTCAGATACCAGCTCCTCCCTCACTAACACACAGCATGTCCCACTTTCAGATACCAGCTTCTCCCTCACTAACACACAGCCTGTCCCACTCTCAGATACCAGCTCCTCCCTCACTAAAACACAGCCTGTCCCACTCTCAGATACCATCTCCTCCCTCACTAATACACAGCCTGTCCCACTCTCAGAAACCATCTCCTCCCTCACTAACACACAGCCTGTCTCACTCACAGAAACCTGCTCCTCCCTCACAAACACACAGCCTGTCTGACTCTCAGATACCAGCTCTTCCCTCACTAAGAAACAGCCTGTCCCACTTCAGATACGAGCTCCTCCCTCACTATCAAACAGCCTGTTCTACTCTCAGATACCAGCTGCTCCCT
Organism: Isurus oxyrinchus; assembly: GCA_026770705.1. Lineage (NCBI taxonomy): Eukaryota > Metazoa > Chordata > Chondrichthyes > Lamniformes > Lamnidae > Isurus > Isurus oxyrinchus. Next base: position 696,378 of record JANJGN010000103.1, on the reverse strand, counting down.
CACTAACACACAGCCCTTCTGACTCTCTGATACCAGCTCCTCCCTCCCTAACACACAGCCTGTCGCAATCTCAGATACCAACTCTTCCCTCACTAACACACCGCCTGTCCCACTTTCAGATACCAGTTACTCCCTCACTAACACACAGCCTGTCTCACTCTCAGGTACCAGCTCCTCCCTCAATAACACACAGCCTGTCCAACTCTCAGATACCAGCACCTCCCTAACTAACACACAGCCTGTCCCACTTTCGGATACCAGCTCCTCGCTCACTAACACACAGCCTCACTCACTCTCAGATACCAGCTCCTCCCTCACTAACACACAGCCTGTCCCACTCTCAGATACTAGTTCCTCCATCACTAAATACACAGCCTGTCCACCGCTCAGATACCATCTCCTCCCTCACAAACACACAGCCTGTCCGACTCTCAGATACGAGCTCCTCCCTCACTAAGAAACAGCCTGTCCCACTCTCAGATACCAGCTCCTCCCTCACTAACACACAGCCTCATGCAGTCTCAGATACCAGCTCCTCCCTCACTAACACACAGTCTGTCCCACTCTCAGATACCAGCTCCTCCCTCACTAACACACAGCCTGTCTCACTCTCAGATACCAGCTACTCCCTCACTAACAAACAGCCTGTCGAACTCTCAGATACCAGCTCCTCCCTCACTAACACACACACTGTCCCCACTCTGATACCAGCTCCTCCCTCACTAACACAAAGCCTCTCCCACTCTCAGATACCAGCTCTTCCCTCACTAACACACAGCCTCATCCACTCTCAGATACCATCTCCTCCCGCACTAACACACAGCCTTTCCCACTCTCAGATACAAGCTCCTCCCTCACTAACAAACAGCCTGTTCTACTCTCAGATAGCAGCTGCTCCCTCATTAACACACAGCCTGTCCCACTCTCTGATACCAGCTCCTCCCTCACTAACACACAGCCTGTTGCAATCTCAGATACCAACTCTTCCCTCACTAACACACAGCCTGTCCCACTTTCGGATACCATCTCCTCCCTCACTAACACACAGCCTGTCCCACACTCAGATACCAGCTACTCCCTCACTCACACACAGCCTGTCCCACTCTCAGATACCAGCTCCTCCCTCACTAACACACAGCCTGTCCCACTCTCAGATACCAGCTACTCCCTCACTAACACACAGCCTGTCCCACTCTCAGATTCCTGCTCCTCCCTCAAAAACACACAGCCTGTCTCACTCTCAGGTACCAGCTCCTCCCTCAATAACACACAGCCTGTCCTACTCTCAGATACCAGCACCTCCCTAACTAACACTCAGCCTGTCCCACTCTCGGATACCAGCTCCTCCCTCACTAACACACAGCCTGTCCCACTCTCAGATACCAGCTCCTCCCTCACTAACACACAGCCTGTCCCACTCTCAGATACTAGTTCCTCCATCACTAAAAACACAGCCTGTCCACCTCTCAGACACCATCTCCTCCCTCACTAACACACAGCCTGTCCGACTCTCAGTAACCATCTCCTCCCTCACTGACAAACAGCCTGTCCGACTCTCAGATACGAGCTGCTCCCTCACTAAGAAACAGCCTGTCCCACTCTCAGATACCAGCTCCTCCCTCACTAACACACAGCCTTACGCAGTCTCAGATACCACCTCCTCCCTCACTAACACACAGCCTGTCTCACTCTCAGATACCAGCTACTCCCTCACTAACAAACAGCCTGTCGAACTCTCAGATACCAGCTCCTCCCTCACTAACACACACACTGTCCCCACTCTGATACCAGCTCCTCCCTCACTAACACAAAGCCTGTCCCACTCTCAGATACCAGCTCTTCCCTCACTAACACACAATCTGTCCCACTCTCAGATACCAGCTCCTCCCTCACTAACACACACACTGTCCCCACTCAGATACCAGCTCCTCCCTCACTAACACACAGCCTGTCCCAATCTCAGATACCATCTCCTCCCTCACTAACACACAGCCTGTCCCACTCTCAGATACCAGCTCCTCCCTCACTAACACACATCGTGTCCCACTCTCAGATTCTAACTGCTCCTTCACTAAACACACAGCCTGTCCCAGTCTCAGATACCTGCTCCTCCCTCACTAACACACAGCCTGACCCTCTCTCAGATACCAGCTCCTCCCTCACTAACACACAGCCTTTCCCTCTCTAGATACCATCTCCTCCCTCACTAACACACAGCCTGTCCCACTCTCAGATACCATCTCCTCCCTCACTAACACACAGCCTGTCCCACTCTCAGATACCAGCTCCTCCCTCACTAACACGCAGCCTTTCCCTCTCTAGATACCATCTCCTCCCTCACTAATACACAGCCTGTCCCACTCTCAGAAACCATCTCCTCCCTCACTAACACACAGCCTGTCTCACTCACAGAAACCAGCTCCTCCCTCACAAACACACAGCCTGTCTGACTCTCAGATACCAGCTATTCCCTCACTAAGAAACAGCCTGTCCCACTTCCGATACCAGCTCCTCCCTCACTATCACACAGCCTGTCCCACTCTCAGATACCAGTCCCTCCCTCACTAACACACAGCCTGTCCCACTCTCAGATACCAGCTCCTCCCTCACTAACACACAGCCTGTCCCACTCTCAGATACCAGTCCCTCCCTCACTAACACACAGCCTGTCCCACTCTCAGATACCTGCTCCTCCCTCACAAACACACAGCCTGTCTCACTCTCAGATACCAGCTCCTCCCTCACTATCACAAAGCCTGTCCCACTCTCAGATACCAGTCCCTCCCTCACTAACACACAGCCTCTCCCACTCTCAGATTCCTGCTCCTCCCTCACGAACACACAGCCTGTCCCACTCTCAGATACCAGCTCCTCCCTCACTAACACACAGCCTGTCGGAATCTCAAATACCAGCTCCTCCCTCACTAACACACAGCCTGTCCCACTCTCGGATACCAGCTCCTCCCTCACTAACACACAGAATGTCCCATTCTCAGATACCGTCTCCTCCCTCACTAACACACAGCCTGTCCCACTCTCAGATACCAGCTCCACCCTCACTAACACAAAGCCTGTCCTACCATCAGATACCAGCTCCTCCCTCACTAACACACAGCCTCTCCCACACTCAGATACCAGCTCCTCCCTCACTAACACACATCCTGTCCTACTCTCAGATACCAACTCCTCCCTCACTAACACACAGCCTGTCCCACTCTCCGATACCAGCTCCTCCCTCACTAACACAGAGCCTGTCTTAGTCTCTGATACCAGCTCTTCCCTCACAAACACATAGCCTGTCCCACTCTCAGAATCCAGCTTCTCCGTCACGAACACACAGCCTCACCCACTCTCAGATACCAGCTCCTCCCTCACTAACACACAGCCTGTCCCACTCTCAGATACCAGTTCCTCCCTCACTAACACACAGCCTGCCCCACTCTCAGATACCAGTCCCTCAATCACTTACACACAGCCTGTCCCACTCTCAGATACCAGCTCCTCCCTCACTGACACACAGCCTGTCCCACTCTCAGATACCATCTCCTCCCTCACTAACACACAGCCTGTCCCATCTCAGATACCATCTCCTCCCTCACTAACTCACAGTCTGTCCCACTCTCAGATACCTGCTCCTCCCTCACTAACACACAGCCTGTCCCACTCTCAGATACCATCTCCTTCCTCACTAACACTCAGCCTTTCCCACTCTCTGATTCCAGCTCCTCCCTCACTAACACACAGCCTGTCCCACTCTCAGATACCAGTTCCTCCCTCACTAACACACAGCCTGTCCCACTCTCAGATACCAGTCCCTCCCTCACTAACACACAGCCTGTCCCACTCTCAGATACCTGCTCCTCCCTCACTGACACACAGCCTGTCCCACTCTCAGATACCATCTCCTCCCTCACTAACACACAGCCTGTCTCACTCTCAGATACCAGATCCACCCTCACTGACACACAGACTGTCCCACTCTCAGAAACTATGCCTCCCTCACTAACACACAGCCTGTCGCACTCTCAGATACCATCTCCTCCCTCACAAACACAAAGCCTGTCACACTCTCAGAAACCAGCTCCTCCTTCAGAAACAGAGCCTGTCTCACACTCAGATACCAGCTCCTCCCTCAATAACACACAGCCGGTCCGACTGTCAGATACCTGCTCCTCCCTCACTAACACACAGTCTGTCACACACACAGATACCAGCTCCTCCCTCACTAACACAGCCTGTCCCAATCCCAGGTACCAGCTCCTTCCTCACTAACACAGCCTGTCTCACTCTCAGATACCAGCTCCTACCTCACAAACACATAGCCTGTCCCACTCTCAGATACCAGCTCCTCCCTCACTAACACACAGCCTGTCCCACTCTCAGATACCAGCTCCTCCCTCAGTAACACACAACCTGTCCTACTCTCAAATATCATCTCCTCCCTCACTAACACACAGCCTGTCCCACACTCAGATACCAGCTCCTGCCTCACTAAAACACAGCCTGGCCCACACTTAGATACCAGGTACTCCCTCACTCACACACAGCCTGTCCCTCTCTCAGATACCAGCTCCTCCCTCACTAACACACAGCATTTCCCTCTCCAGATACCAGCTCCTCCCTCACTAAAACACAGTCTGTCCTAATCTCAGATACCAGCTCCTCCATCTCTCACAGACAGCCTGTCCCTCTCTCACTTACGAGCGCCTCCCTCACTAACACACAGCCTGTCCCAATCTCAGATACTAGATCCTCCCTCACTAACACACAGCCTGTCCCACTCTCAGATACCAGAACCTCCCTCACAAACACACAGCCTGTCGCACTCTCAGATACCAGCTCCTCCTTCACGAACAGAGCCTGTCTCACTCTCAGATACAAGCTCCTTCCTCTCTAACACACAGCCTGTCTCACTCTCAGATACCAGCTCCTCCCTCAATAACACACAACCTGTCCCACTCTCAGATACCTGCTCCTCCCTAACTAACACACAGTCTGTCCCACTCTCAGATACCAGCTACTCACTCACTAACACACAGACTTTCCTACTCTGAGATATCACTGCTACGTTACTAACACATAGGCTCACCCTCACTCAGATACCAGCTCCTCCCTCACTAACACACAGCCTGTCCCACTCTCAGATACCAGATCCTCCATCACTAACTCAATCTCTGTTCCACTTTCTGATACCAGCTCTTTCCTCACTAACACACAGACTGTCCCACTCTCAGATACCATTTCCTCCCTCACTAACACACAGCCTCTCCCACTCTCAGAAACTATCTCCTCCCTCACGAACAGACAGCCTGTCTCATTCTCAGACACCAGCTCCTCCCTCACTAACACCCAGCCAGTCCTAGTCCCGAATACCTGTTCCTCCCTCACTAACACACAGCCTGTCCCACTCTCAGATTCTAACTGCTCCTTCACTAAACACACAGCCTGTCCAACTCTCAGATAGCAGCTCCTCCCTCACTAACACACGCATGTCCCACTTTCAGATACCAGCTCCTCCCTCACTAACACACAGCCTGTCCCACTCTCAGATACCATCTCCTCCCTCACTAACACACAGCCTGTCCCACTCTCAGATACCAGCTCCTCCCTCACTAACACACAGCGTGTCCCACTCTCAGATACCAGTTTCTCCCTCACTAACACACAGCCTGTCCAACTCTCAGATACCAGTCCCTCCATCACTAACACACAGCCTGTCTCACTCTCAGATACAAGCTCCACCCTCACTGACACAGAGCCTGTCCCACTCTCAGATACCATCTTCTCACTCACTAACACACAGCCTGTCCCACTCTCAGATACCATCTCCTCCCTCACTAACACACAGCCTGTCTCACTCTGAGATACAAGCTCCTTCCTCTCTAACACACAGCCTGTCCCACTCTCAGATACCAGTCCCTCCCTCACTAACACACAGCCTGTCCCACTCTCAGATACCAGCTCCTCCCTCAGTAACACATAGCCTGTCCCACTCTCAGATACCTGCTCCTCCCTCACAAACACACAGCCTGTCTCACTCTCAGATACCAGCTCCTTCCTCACTATCACACAGCCTGTCCCACTCTCAGATACCAGTCCCTCCCTCACTAACACACAGCCTCTCCCACTCTCAGATTCCTGCTCCTCCCTCACGAACACACAGCCTGTCCCACTCTCAGATACCAGCTCCTCCCTCACTAACACACAGCCTGACGGAATCTCAAATACCAGCTCCTCCCTCACTAACACACAGCCTGTCCCACTCTCGGATACCAGCTCCTCCCTCACTAACACACAGACTGTCCCATTCTCAGATACCGTCTCCTCCCTCACTAACACACAGCCTGTCCCACTCTCCGATACCAGCTCATCCCTCACTAACACAGAGCCTGTCTTAGTCTCTGATACAAGCTCTTCCCTCACAAACACATAGCCTGTCCCACTCTCAGAATCCAGCTTCTCCGTCACGAACACACAGCCTCACCCACTCTCAGATACCAGCTCCTCCCTCACTAACACACAGCCTGTCCCACTCTCAGATACCAGTTCCTCCCTCACTAACACACAGCCTGCCCCACTCTCAGATACCAGTCCCTCAATCACTGACACACAGCCTGTCCCACTCTCAGATACCAGCTCCTCCCTCACTGACACACAGCCTGTCCCACTCTCAGATACCATCTCCTCCCTCACTAACACACAGCCTGTCCCATCTCAGATACCATCTCCTCCCTCACTAACTCACAGTCTGTCCCACTCTCAGATACCTGCTCCTCCCTCACTAACACACAGCCTGTCCTACTCTCAGATACCATCTCCTCCCTCACTAACACACAGCCTATCCCACTCTCTGATTCCAGCTCCTCCCTCACTAACACACAGCCTGTCCCACTCTCAGATACCAGTTCCTCCCTCACTAACACACAGCCTGTCCCACTCTCAGATACCAGTCCCTCCCTCACTAACACACAGCCTGTCCCACTCTCAGATACCTGCTCCTCCCTCACTGACACACAGCCTGTCCCACTCTCAGATACCATCTCCTCCCTCACTAACAACAGCCTGTCTCACTCTCAGATACCAGATCCACCCTCACTGACACACAGACTGTCCCACTCTCAGAAACTATGCCTCCCTCACTATCACACAGCCTGTCGCACTCTCAGATACCATCTCCTCCCTCACAAACACAAAGCCTGTCACACTCTCAGAAACCAGCTCCTCCTTCAGAAACAGAGCCTGTCTCACTCTCTGATACAAGCTTTTCCCTCTCTAACACACAGCCTGTCTCACTCTCAGATACCAGCTCCTCCCTCAATAACACACAGCCGGTCCGACTGTCAGATACCTGCTCCTCCCTCACTAACACACAGTCTGTCACACACACAGATACCAGCTCCTCCCTCACTAACACAGCCTGTCCCAATCCCAGGTACCAGCTCCTTCCTCACTAACACAGCCTGTCTCACTCTCAGATACCAGCTCCTACCTCACAAACACATAGCCTGTCCCACTCTCAGATACCAGCTCCTCCTTCACTAACACACAGCCTGTCCCACTCTCAGATACCAGCTCCTCCCTCAGTAACACACAACCTTTCCTACTCTCAAATATCATCTCCTCCCTCACTAACGCACAGCCTGTCCCACACTCAGATACCAGCTCCTGCCTCACTAAAACACAGCCTGGCCCACACTTAGATACCAGGTACTCCCTCACTCACACACAGCCTGTCCCTCTCTCAGATACCAGCTCCTCCCTAACACACAGCATTTCTCTCTCCAGATACCAGCTCCTCCCTCACTAAAACACAGTCTGTCCTAATCTCAGATACCAGCTCCTCCATCTCTCACAGACAGCCTGTCCCTCTCTCACTTACGAGCGCCTCCCTCACTAACACACAGCCTGTCCCAATCTCAGATACTAGATCCTCCCTCACTAACACACAGCCTGTCCCACTCTCAGATACCAGAACCTCCCTCACAAACACACAGCCTGTCGCACTCTCAGATACCAGCTCCTCCTTCACTAACAGAGCCTGTCTCACTCTCAGATACAATCTCCTTCCTCTCTAACACACAGCCTGTCTCACTCTCAGATACCAGCTCCTCCCTCAATAACACACAACCTGTCCTACTCTCAGATACCTGCTCCTCCCTAACTAACACACAGTCTGTCCTTCTCTCAGATACCAGCTACTCACTCACTAACACACAGACTTTCCTACTCTGAGATATCACTGCTACCTTACTAACACATAGGCTCACCCACACTCAGATACCAGCTCCTCCCTCACTAACACACAGCATGTCCCACTTTCAGATACCAGCTCCTCCCTCACTAACACACAGCCTGTCCCACTTTCAGATACCAGCTCCTCCCTCACTAACACACAGCCTGTCCCACTCTCAGATACCAGCTCCTCCCTCACTAACACACAGCCTGTCCCACTCTCAGATACCAGCTCCTCCCTCACTAACACACAGTGTGTCCCACTCTCAGATACCAGTTTCTCCCTCACTAATACACAGCCTGTCCAACTCTCAGATACCAGTCCCTCCATCACTAACACACAGCCTGTCCCACTCTCAGATACCATCTCCTCCCTCACTAACACACAGCCTGTCTCACTCTCAGATACAAGCTCCTTCCTCTCTAACACACAGCCTGTCCCACTCTCAGATACCAGTCCCTCCCTCACTAACACACAGCCTGTCCCACTCTCAGATACCAGCTCCTCCCTCAGTAACACACAGCCTGTCCCACTCTCAGATACCTGCTCCTCCCTCACTAACACACAGCCTGTCCCACTCTCAGATACCAGTCCCTCCCTCACTAACACACAGCCTCTCCCACTCTCAGATTCCTGCTCCTCCCTCACTAACACACAGGCTGTCGGAATCTCAAATACCAGCTCCTCCCTCACTAACACACAGCCTGTCCCACTCTCGGATACCAGCTCTTCCCTCACTAACACACAGACTGTCCCATTCTCAGATACCGTCTCCTCCCTCACTAACACACAGCCTCTCCCACTCTCAGAAACTATCTCCTCCCTCACGTACAGACAGCCTGTCTCATTCTCAGACACCAGCTCCTCCCTCACTAACACCCAGCCAGTCCTAGTCCCGAAAACCTGTTCCTCCCTCACTAACACACAGCCTGTCCCACTCTCAGATTCTAACTGCTCCTTCACTAAACACACAGCCTGTCCTACACTCAGATACCAGCTCCTCCCTCACTAACACACAGCCTGTCCCACTCTCAGATACCAGCTCCTCCCTCACTAACACACAGCCTGTCCCACTCTCAGATACCAGCTCCTCCCTCACTAACACACAGCGTGTCCCACTCTCAGATACCAGTTTTTCCCTCACTAACACACAGCCTGTCTCACTCTCAGATACAAGCTCCACCCTCACTGACACAGAGCCTGTCCCACTATCAGCTACCATCTTCTCACTCACTAACACACAGCCTGTCCCACTCTCAGATACCATCTCCTCCCTCACTAACACACAGCCTGTCTCACTCTCAGATACAAGCTCCTTCCTCTCTAACACACAGCCTGTCTCACTCTCAGATACCAGCTCCTCCCTCAATAACACACAGACTTTCCTACTCTGAGATATCACTGCTCCCTTACTAACACATAGGCTCACCCACACTCAGATACCAGCTCCTCCCTCACTAACACAGCCTGTCCTACTCCCAGGTACCAGCTCCTCCCTGAATAACACACATCCTTTCCCACTATCAGATACCAGGTCCTCCTTCACTAACACACAGCCTTTCCCAATCCAGATACCAGCTCCTTCCTAACTAACACAGCCTGTCTCACTCTCAGATACCAGCTCCTACCTCACTAACACATAGCCTGTCCCACTCTCAGATATCAGCTCCTCCCTCAGTAACACACAGACTGTCCTACTCCCAAAAACCTGCTCCTCCCGCACTAACACACAGCCTGTCCCACACACAGATAGCAGATCCTGCCTCACTAAAACAGCCTGACCCTCTCTCAGATACCAGCTCCTCCCCCACTAACACACAGCCTTTCCCTCTCTAGATACCAGCTCCTCCCTCACTAAAACACAGTCTGTCCTACTCTCAGATACCAGCTCCTCCCTCTCTCACAGACAGCCTGTCCCTCTCTCACTTACGAGCTCCTCCCTCACTAAGACACAGCATGTCCCACTCTCAGATACTAGATCCTCCCTCACTAACACACAGCCTGTCCCACTCTCAGATACCAGCTCCTCCCTCACTAACACACAGCCTCATCCACTCTCAGATACCATCTCCTCCCGCACTAACACACAGCCTGTCCCACTCTCAGATACAAGCTCCTCCCTCACTAACAAACAGCCTGTTCTACTCTCAGATACCAGCTGCTCCCTCAATAATACACAGCCTGTCCCACTCTCAGATACCAGCTCCTCCCTCACTAACACACAGCCTGTCCCACTCTCTGATACCAGCTCCTCCCTCACTAACACACAGCCTGTTGCAATCTCAGATACCAACTCTTCCCTCACTAACACACAGACTGTCCCACTCTCAGATACCAGCTACTCCCTCACTAACACACAGCCTGTCCCACTCTCAGATTCCAGCTCCTCCTTCACTAACCACACAGCCTGTCCCACTCTCAGATACCAGCTCCTCCCTCACTAACACACAGCCTCACGCAGTCTCAGATACCAGCTACTCCCTCACTAACACATAGCCTGTCTCACTCTGATGGTACCAGCTCCTCCCTCAATAACACACAGCCTGTCCTACTCTCAGATACCAGCATCTCCCTAACTAACACACAGCCTGTCCCACTCTCGGATACCAGCCCCTCGCTCACTAACACACCGCCTGTCCCACTCTGAGATGCCAGCTCCTCCCTCACTAACACACAGCCTGTCCCACTCTCAGATACTAGTTCCTCCATCACTAAAAACACAGCCTGTCCACCTCTCAGATACCATCTCCTCCCTCACTAACACACAGCCTGTCCGACTCTCAGTAACCATCTCCTCCCTCACTGACAAACAGCCTGTCCGACTCTCAGATACGAGCTCCTCCCTCACTAAGAAACAGCCTGTCCCACTCTCAGATACCAGCTCCTCCCTCACTAACACACAGCCTCACGCAGTCTCAGATACCAGCTCCTCCTCACTAACACACAGCCTGTCCCACTCTCAGATACCAGCTCCTCCCTCACTAACACAGAGCCTATCTCACTCAGATACCAGCTACTCCCTCACTAACAAACAGCCTGTCGCACTCTCAGATACCAGCTCCTCCCTCACTAACACACACACTGTCCCTACTCAGATACCAGCTCCTCCCTCACTAACACAAAGCATCTCCCACTCTCAGATACCAGCTCTTCCCTCACTAACACACAATCTGTCCCACGCTCAGATACCAGCTCCTCCCTCACTAACACACACACTGTCCCCCACTCAGATACCAGCTCCTCCCTCACTAACACACAGCCTGTCCCAATCTCAGATACCATCTCCTCCCTCACTAACACACAGCCTGTCCCACTCTCAGATACCAGCTCCTCCCTCACTAACACACAGCCTGTCCGACTCTCAGATAGCAGCTCCTCCCTCACTAACACACAGCCTGTCCCACTCTCTAGATACCAGCTCCTCCCTCACTAAAACACAGTCTGTCCTACTCTCAGATACCAGCTCCTCCCTCTCTCACAGACAGCCTGTCCCTCTCTCACTTACGAGCTCCTCCCTCACTAAGACACAGCATGTCCCACTCTCAGATACTTGATGCTCTCTCACTAACACACAGCCTCATCCACTCTCAGATACCATCTCCGCCCACACTAACACACAGCCTGTCCCACTGTCAGATACCAGCTGCTCCCTCACTAACACACAGCCCTTCCGACTCTCTGATACCAGCTCCTCCCTCCATAACACACAGCCAGTCGCACTCTCAGTTACCATCTCGTCCCTCATTAACAAACAGCCTGTCCAACTCTCAGATATCATATCCTCCCTCACTAACACACAGCCTGTCTCACTCTCAGATACGTGCTCCTCCCTCACTAACACACAGCTTGTCACAGTCTCCGATACCAGTCCTCCCTCACTAACACAGCCTCTCCCACTCTCAGATACCAGATCCTCCCTCACTAGCACACAGCCTGTCCCACTCTCAGATACCAGCTCCTCCCTCACTAACACACAGCCTGTCCCACTCTCAGATACCAGCTCCTCCCTCGCTAACACACAGCCTGTCCAACTCTCAGATACCATCTCCTCCCTCACTAACACACAGCCTGTCCCACTCTCAGATACCAGCTCCTCCCTCACTCACACAAAGCATGTCCCACTCTCAGATACCAGCTCCTCTGTCACTAACACACAGCCTGTCCCAATCTCCCATACCAGCTCCTACCTCACTAACACACAGCCTGTCCCACTCCCAGATACCAGCTCCTCTCTCAATAACACACAGCCTGTCCCACTCTCAGATACCAGCTCCTCCCTCACTAACACACAGCCTTTGCTACTCTGAGATATCACTACTCCCCTCACTAACTCACTGGCTGACCCGCACACAGACCCTAACTCATCCCTCACTCACATACAGCCCTTCCCTCTCTCAGATACGAGCTCCTCACTCACTTACACAGCCTGTCCTGCTCCCAGATACCAGTTCCTCCCTCACTAACACACAGCCTGTCTCACTCTCATATTCCAGTTCCAACCTGACTAACAAACGGACAGACCAAATCTCAGATACCAGCTCCACCCTCAGTAACACAAATCCTCTCCCTCTCTCAGATACCAGCTCCTCCCTCACGAACACACAGCCTGTCCCACCCTCAGATACCATCTCCTCCATCACTAACACACAGCCTGTCCCACGCTTAGATACCATCTCCTCCCTCACAAACACACAGCCTCTCTCACTCTCAGGTACCAGCTCCTCCCTCAATAACACACAGCCTGTCCTACTCTCAGACACCAGCACCTCCCTAACTAACACACAGCCTGTCGCAATCTCAGATACCAGCTCCTCCCTCACTAACACACAGCCTGTCCCACTCTCGAATACCAGCTCCTCGCTCACTAACACACAGCCTCACCCACTCTCAGATACCAGCTCCTCCCTCACTAACACACAGACTGTCGCATTCTCAGATACCGTCTCCTCCCTCACTAACACACAGCCTGTCCCACTCTCAGATGCTAGCTCCTCCCTCACTAACACACAGCTTGTCCCACTCTCAGATACTTGCTCCTCCCTCACTAACACACAGCCTGTCCCACTCTCAGATACCTGCTCCTCCCTCACTAACACACAGTCTGTCCCACTCACAGACACCAGCTCCTCTGTCAATAACACACAGCCTGTCCCCTCTCTCTGATACCAGCTCCTCCCTCACTAACACACAGCCTGTCTGAGTCTCTGATACCAGCTCTTCCCTCACTAACACACAGCCTGTCCCACTCTCAGATACCAGCTACTCCCTCACTAACACACAGCCTGTCCCAGTCTCAGATTCCTGCTCCTCCCTCACTAACACACAGCCTTTCTCACTCTCAGATACAAGCACCTCCCTCACTAACACAGGCTGTTCCACTTTCCGATACCAGCTCTTCCCTCACTAATACACAGCCTGACTCGCCCTCTGATACCAGCTCCTCCCTCACTAACACACAGTCATTCCTACACTCAGATATCAGCACCTGCCTCACTAACACACATGCTGACCCTCACCCAGATTCCAGATCCTCCCTCTGTCACACAAAGCTTGTCTCACTCTCAGATACCAGCTCCTCCCTCACTAACACATAGCCTGTCCCACTCTCAGATACCAGCTCCTCCCTCACTAACACAGAGCCTGTCCCACTCTCAGATACCAGCTCTTCCCTCACTAACACACAGCCTGTCCCACTCAGATACCAGCTCCTCCCTCACTAACACACAGTCTGTCCCACTCTCAGATTCCTGCTCCTCCCTCACTTACACACAGCCTGTCCCACTGTCAGATACCAGCTCCTCCCTCACTAACACACAGCCTGTCTCACTCTCAGATACCAACTCCTCCCTCACTAACACACAGCCTGTCCCACTCTCAGATACCAGCTGCTCGCTCACTAACACACAGCCCTTCCGAATCTCTGATACCAGCTCCTCCCTCCCTAACACACAGCCTGTCGCACTCTCAGTTACCATCTCGTCCCTCACTAACACACAGCCTGTCTCACTCTCAGATACGTGCTCCTCATTCAATAACACACAGCTTGTCACAGTCTCCGATACCAGTCCTCCCTCACTAACACAGCCTCTCCCACTCTCAGATACCAGATCCTCCCTCACTAGCACACAGCCTGTCCCACTCTCTGATACCAGCTCCTCCCTCACTAACACACAGCCTGTCCCACTCTCAGATACCAGCTCCTCCCTCGCTAACACACAGCCTGCCCTAATCTCAGATACCAGCTGCTCCCTCACTAACACACAGCCTGTCTCACTCTCAGATACTAGCTCCTCCCTCACTAACACACAGCCTGTCCCACTCTCAGATTCCTGCTCCTCCCACAATAACACTCAGCCTGTCCCACTCTCGGATACCATCTCCGCCCTCACTAACACACAGCCTGTCCCACTCTCAGATACCATCTCCTCCCTCACAAACACACAGCCTGTCCCACTCTCAGATACCAGCTCCTCCCTCACTAACACACAGCCTTTGCTACTCTGAGATATCACTACTCCCTCACTAACTCACTGGCTGACCCACACTCAGACCCTAACTCATCCCTCACTCACATACAGCCCTTCCCTCTCTCAGATACGAGCTCCTCACTCACTAACACAGCCTGTCCTGCTCCCAGATACCAGTTCCTCCCTCACTAACACACAGCCTGTCTTACTCTCATATTCCAGCTCCAACCTGACTTACAAACGGACAGACCAAATCTCAGATACCAGCTCCACCCTCAGTAACACAAATCCTCTCCCTATCTCAGATACCAGTTCCTCCCTCACGAACACACAGCCTGTCCCACCCTCAGATACCATCTCCTCCCTCACTAACACACAGCCTGTCCCACTCTTAGATACCATCCCCTCCCTCACTAACACACAGCCTCGCCCACTCACAGATTCCTGCTCCTCCCTACGAACACACACCCTGTCTCACTCTCAGGTACCAGCTCCTCCTTCAATAACACACAGCCTGTCCTACTCTCAGACACCAGCACCTCCCTAACTAACACACAGCCTGTCGCAATCTCAGATACCAGCTCCGCCCTCACTAACACACAGTCTGTCCCACTGTCGAATACCAGCTCCTCCCTCACTAACACACAGACTGTCGCATTATCAGATACCGTCTCCTCCCTCACTAACACACAGCCTGTCCCACTCTCAGATACTTGCTCCTCCCTCACTAACACACAGACTGTCGCATTCTCAGATACCGTCTCCTCCCTCACTAACACACAGCCTGTCCCACTCTCAGATACTGGCTCCTCCCTCACTAACATACAGCTTGTCCCAGTCTCAGATACCAGCTCCTCCCTCACTAACACACAGCCTGTCCCACTCTCAGATACTTGCTCCTCCCTCACTAACACACAGTCTGTCCCACTCTCAGACACCAGCTCCTCTGTCACTAACACACAGCCTGTCTCACTCTCCGATACCAGCACCTCCATCACTAACACACAGCCTGTCTTAGTCTCAGATACCAGCTCTTCCCTCACTAACACATAGCCTGTCCTACTCTCAGATACCAGCTCCTCCCTCACTTACACACAGCCTGTCCCACTCTCAGATACCAGCTCCTCCCTCACTAACACAGCCTGTCCCACTCTGACATCCCAGCTCCTCCCTCACTTACACACAGCCTGTCCCACTCTCAGGTACCAGCTCCTCCCTCACTAAAACACCGCCTGTCCCACTCTCAGACACCAGCTCCTCCCTCGCTAACACAGGCTGTTCCACTTTCCGATACCAGCTCTTCCCTCACTAATACCCAGCCTGACTCGCATTCTGATACCAGCTCCTCCCTGACTAACACACAGTCATTCCGACACTCAGATATCAGCACCTCCCTCACTAACACACATGCTGATCCTCACCCAGATTACAGATCCTCCCTCTGTCACACAAAGCTTGTCTCACTCTCAGATACCAGCTCCTCCCTCACTAACACACAGCCTGTCCCACTATCAGATACCAGTCCTCCCTCACTAACACACAGCCTGTCCCACTCAGATACCAGCTCCTCCATCACTAACACACAGTCTGTCCCACTCTCAGATTCCTGCTCCTCCCTCACTAACACACAGCCTGTCCCACTCTCAGATACCAGCTCCTCCCTCACTAACACACAGCCTGTCTCACTCTCAGATACCAACTCCTCCCTCACTAACACACAGCCTGTCCCGCTCTCAGATACCAACTCCTCCCTCACTAGCACACAGACTGTCCCACTGTCAGATACCACCTCCTCCCTCACTAACACACAGCCTGTCTCACTCTCAGATACCAGCTCCTCTCTCAATAACACACAACCTGTCCCACTCTCAGATACCAGCTCCTCACTCACTAACACACAGCCTGTCCCACTCTCAGATATCAACTCCTCCCTCACTAACACACAGCCTTTGCTACTCTGCGATATCACTACTCCCTCACTAACACACTGGCTGACCCACACTCAGACCCTAACTCATCCCTCACTCACATACAGCCCTTCCCTCTCTCAGAAACGAGCTCCACACTCACTGACACAGCCTGTCCTGCTCCCAGATACCAGCTCCTCCCTCACTAACACACAGCCTGTCTCACTCTCATATTCCAGCTCCAACCTGACTAATAAAGGGCCAGACCAAATCTCAGATACCAGCTCCACGCTCAGTAACACATTTCCAGTCCCTATCTCAGATAACAGCTCCTCCCTCACGAACACACAGCCTGTCCCACCCTCAGACAGCAGCTCTCCCTCATTTACACACAGCCTGTCCCACTCTCAGATACCAGCTCCTCCCTCACTAACACACAGCCTGTCCCACTCTCAGATACCAGCTCCTCCCTCACTCACTAACACACAGCCTGTCCCACTCTCAGATACCAGCTCCTCCCTCACTCACTAACACTCAGCCCGACCCACTCTCAGATACCAGCTCCTCCCTCACTAAAACACAGCCTTTTCCACTCTCAGATACCATCTCCTCCCTAAGTAACACACAGCCTGTCCCACTCTCAGATATCATCTCCTCCCTCACAAACACACAGCCTGTCTCACTCTCAGATACCAGCTCCTCCCTCACTAAAACACAGCCGTTTCCACTCTCAGATACCATCTCCTCCCTCACTAACACACAGCCTGTCTCACTCTCAGGTACCAGCTCCTCCCTCACTAACACACTGCCTGTCCTACTCTCAGATACCAGCACCTCCCTAACTAACACACAGCCTGTCGCAATCTCAGATACCGTCTCTTCCCTCACTAAAACACAGCCTGTCCCACTCTCGGATACCAGCTCCTCGCTCACTAACACACAGCCTCACCCACTCTCAGATACCAGCTCCTCCCTCACTAACACAAAGCTTGTCCCAGTCTCAGATACCAGCTCCTCCCTCACTGACACACAGCCTGTCCCACTCTCAGCTGCCAGCTCCTACCTCACTATACACACAGCCTGTCTCACTCTCAGATACCATCTTCTCCCTCACTAACACACAGCCTGTCGCAATCTCAGATACCAGCTCCTCCCTCACAAACACACAGCCTGTCTCACTCTCAGATACCAGCTCCTCCCTCACTAACACACAGCCTTTTCCACTCTCAGATACCAGCTCCTCTCTCAATAACACACAACCTGTCCTACTCTCCGATACCAGCTCCTCACTCACTAACACACAGCCTGTCCCACTCTCAGATACCAGATCCTCCGTCACTAACCCACAGCCTTTGCTACTCTGCGATATCACTACTCCCTCACTAACACACTGGCTGACCCACACTCAGACCCTAACTCATCCCTCACTCACATACAGCCCATCCCTCTCTCAGATACGAGCTCCTCACTCACTAACACAGCCTGTCCTGCTCCCAGATACCAGCTCCTCCCTCACTAACACACAGCCTGTCTCACTCTCATATTCCAGCTCCAACGTGACTAACAAACGGCCAGACCAAATCTCAGATACCAGCTCCTCCCTCACGAACACACAGCCTGTCCCACCCTCAGATAGCAGCTCTCCCTCATTTACACACAGCCTGTCCCACTCTAAGATTCCTGCTCCTCCCTCACTAAAACACAGCCTGTCCCACTCTCAGATAACAGCTCCTCCCTCACGAAAACACAGCCTTTCCCACTCTCAGATACAAGCTCCTCCCTCACTAACACACAGCCTCTCCCACTCTCAGATTCCTGCTCCTCCCTACTAACACACAGCCTGTCTCACTCTCAGGTACCAGCTCCTCCCTCACTAACACACAGCCTGTCCCACTCTCAGATACCAGCTCTTCCCTCGCTAACACACAGCCTGTCCCATTCTCGGATACCAGCACCTCGCTCACTAACACACAGCCTCACCCACTCTCAGATACCAGCTACTCCCTCACTAACACAAAGCATTTCCAAGTCTCAGATACCAGCTCCTCCCTCACTAACACTCAGCCTGTCCCACTCTCAGATACTTGCTCCTCCCTCACTAACACACAGCCTGTCCCACTCTCAGATACCAGCTCCACCCTCACTAACACACAGCCTGTCTCACTCTCAGATACCAACTCCTGCCTCACTAACACACAGTCTGTCTCAATCTCAGATACCAGCTCCTCCCACAATAACACACAGCCTGTCCCACTCTCAGATACCAGCTCCTCCCTCACTAACACACAGCCTGTCCCACTCTCAGATACCATCTTCTCCCTTTCTCACACACAGCCTGTCCCACTCTCAGATACCATCGCCTCCCTCACAAACACACAGCCTGTCTCACTCTCAGATACCAGCTCCTCCCTCACTAACACACAGCCAGTCTCACTCTCAGGTACCAGCTCCTCCCTCAATAACACACAGCCTATCCTACTCTCAGATACCAGCACCTCCCTCACTAACACAGCCTCTCCCACTCTCAGATACCAGCTCCTCCCTCACTAACACACAGCCTGACCCACTCTCCGGTACCAGCTCCTCCCTCACTTACTCACAGTCTGTCCCACTCTCAGGTACCAGCTCCTCCCTCACTAACACACAGCCTGTCTCACTCTCAGATACCAGCTCCTCCCTCACTAACACACAGCCTGTCTCACTCTCAGATACCAGCTCCTCCCTCACTAACACACAGCCTGTCTCACTCTCAGATACCAGCTCCTCCCTCACTAACACACAGCCTGTCCCACTCTCAGATACCAGCTCGTCCCTCACTAACACAGCCTGTCCCACTCTCAGACACCAGCTCCTCCCGCGCTAACACAGGCTGTTCCACTTTCCGATACCAGCTCCTCCCTCACTTACTCACAGCCTGTCCCACTCTCAGGCACCAGCTCCTCCATCACTAACACACAGCCTGTCTCACTCTCAGATACCAGCTCCTCCCTCACTAACACAGAGCCTGTCCCACTCTCAGACACCAGCTCCTCCCGCGCGAACACAGGCTGTTCCACTTTCCGATACCAGCTCTTCCCTCACTAATACAGAGCCTGACTCGCCCTCAGATACCAGCACCTCCCTCACTAACACACATGCTGACCCTCACCCAGATTCCAGATCCTCCCCGTCACACACAGCCTGTCCCACTCTCAGATACCATCTCCTCCCTCACAAACACACAGCCTTTCTCACTCTCAGATACCAGCTCCTCCTTCACTAAAAGAGCCTGTCTCACTCTCAGATACAAGCTCCTCCCTCACTAACACACAGCCTCTCCCACTCTCAGATTCCTGCTGCTCCCTACTAACACACAGCCTGTCTCACTTTCAGGTACCATTTCCTCCCTCAATAACACACAGCCTGTCGTACTCTCAGATACCAGCACCTCCCTAACTAACACACAGCTTGTCGCAATCTCCGATACCAGCTCCTCCCCAACTAACACACAGCCTGTCTTAGACTCTGATACCAGCTCTTCCCTCACAAACACACAGCCTCTCCCACTCTAAGATACCAGCTCCTCCCACACTAACACAGCCTGTCCCACTCTCAGATCCCAGCTCCTCCCTCACTAACACGCAGCCTGTCCCACTCTCTGATACCAGCTCCTCCCTCACTAACACACAGCCTGTCCCACCCTCAGATAGCAGCTCTCCCTCATTTACACACAGTCTGTCCCACTCTCAGATAACAGCTCCACCCTCACTAAAACACAGCCTTTCCCACTCTCAGATACCATCTCCTCCCTCACTAACACACAGCCTGTCCCACTCTCAGATACCATCTCCTCCCTCACAAACACACAGCCTGTCTCACTCTCAGGTACCAGCTCCTCCCTCAATAACACACAGCCTGTCCTACTCTCAGATACCAGCACCTCCCTAACTAACACACAACCTGTGCAATCTCAGATACCAGCTCCTCCCTCACTAACACACAGCCTTTCCCACTCTCAGATACCAGCTTCTCCCTCGCCAACACTCAGACTGTCCCATTCTCAGATACCAGGACCTCCCTAACTAACACACAGCCTGTCACAATCTCAGATACCAGCTCCTCCCTCACTAACACACATCCTGTCGCAATCTCAGATACCAGCTCCTCCCTCACTAACACACAGCCTGTCCCACTCTCAGATACCAGCACCTCCCTAACTAACACACAGCCTGTCGCAATCTCAGATACCAGCTCCTCCCTCACTAACACACTGGCTGACGCACACTCAGACCCTAACTCATCCCTCACTCACATACAGCCCTTCCCTCTCTCAGATACGAGCTCCTCACTCACTAACACAGCCTGTCCTGCTCCCAGGTACCAGCTCCTCCCTCACTAACACACAGCCTGTCTCACTCTCATATTCCAGCTCCAACCTGACTAACAAACGGCCAGACCAAATCACAGATACCAGCTCCTCCCTCAGTAACACACAGCCTGTCCCACTCTCAGATACCATCTCCTCCCTCAGTAACACACAGCCTGTCCCACTCTCAGATACCATCTCCTCCCTCACAAACACACAGCCTTTCTCACTCTCAGATACCAGCTCCTCCTTCACTAACACACAGCCTGTTCGACTCTCAGATACCATCTCCTCCCTCACAAACACACAGCCTGTCTCACTCACAGATACCAGCTCCTCCCTCACAAACACACAGCCTGTCTCACTCTCAGATACCAGCTCCTCCTTCACTAAAAGAGCCTGTCTCACTCTCAGATACAAGCTCCTTCCTCACTAACACACAACCTCTCCCACTCTCAGATTCCTGCTCCTCCCTACAAACACACAGCCTGTCCTACTCTTAGATACCAGCACCTCCCTAACTATCACAGAGCCTGTCGCAATCTCAGATACCAGCTCCTCGATCACTAACACACAGCCTCACCCACTCTCAGATACCAGCTCCTCCCTCACTAACACACAGACTGTCCCATTCTCAGACACCGTCTCCTCCCTCACTAACACACAGCCTGTCCCACTCTCAGATAGTGGCTCCTCCCTCACTAACACACAGCCTGTCCCACTCTCAGATACTTGCTCCTCCCTCACTAACACACAGTCTGTCCCACTCTCAGACACCAGCTCCTCTGTCTCTAACACACAGCCTGTCCCACTCTCAGATACCAGCTGCTCCCTCACTAAAACACAGCCTGTCGCAGTCTCATATACTAGCTCCTCCCTCACTAACACACAGCCTGTCCCACTCTCAGATACCATCTCCTCCCTCACAAACACACAGCCTGTCCCACTCTCAGATACCATCTCCTCCCTCACTAACACACAGCCAGTCCCACTCTCAGATACCATCTCCTCCCTCACAAACACAAAGCCTGTCTCACTGTCAGGTACAAGCTCCTCCCTCAATAACACACATCCTGTCCGACTCTCAGATACCAGCACCTCCCTCACTAACACAGCCTCTCCCACTCTCAGATACCATCTCCTCCCTCACTAACACACAGTCTGTCCCACTCACAGACACCAGCTCCTCTGTCACTAACACACAGCCTGTCCCACTCTTCGATACCAGCTCCTCCCTCACTAACAAACAGCCTGTCTTAGTCTCTGATACCAGCTCTTCGCTCACTAAGACACAGCCTGTCCCACTCTCCGATAGCAGCTCCTCCCTCACTGACACACAGCCTGTCTTAGTCTCTGATACCAGCTCCTCCCTCACTAACACAGCCTGTCCCACTCTCAGATCCCAGCTCCTCACTCACTTACACACAGCCTGTCCCACTCTCAGGTACCAGCTCCTCCCTCACTAACACACAGGCTGTCCCACTCTCAGGTACCAGCTCCTACCTCACTAACACACTGCCTGTCCCAGTCTCAGGTACCAGCTCCTCCCTCACTAACACACTGGCTGACGCACACTCAGACCCTAACTCATCCCTCACTCACATACAGCCCTTCCCTCTCTCAGATACGAGCTCCTCACTCACTAACACAGCCTGTCCTGCTCCCAGGTACCAGCTCCTCCCTCACTAACACACAGCCTGTCTCACTCTCATATTCCAGCTCCAACCTGACTAACAAACGGCCAGACCAAATCACAGATACCAGCTCCACCCTCAGTAACACACAGCCTGTCCCACTCTCAGATACCATCTCCTCCCTCAGTAACACACAGCCTGTCCCACTCTCAGATACCATCTCCTCCCTCACAAACACACAGCCTTTCTCACTCTCAGATACCAGCTCCTCCTTCACTAACACACAGCCTGTTCGACTCTCAGATACCAGCTCCTCCCTCACAAACACACAGCCTGTCTCACTCACAGACACCAGCTCCTCTGTCACTAACACACAGCCTGTCCCACTCTCCGATACCAGCTCCTCCCTCACTAACAAACAGCCTGTCTTAGTCTCTGATACCAGCTCTTCACTCACTAAGACACAGCCTGTCCCACTCTCCGATAGCAGCTCCTCCCTCACTGACACACAGCCTGTCTTAGTCTCAGATACCAGCTCCTCCCTCACTAACACAGCCTGTCCCACTCTCAGATCCCAGCTCCTCACTCACTTACACACAGCCTGTCCCACTCTCAGGTACCAGCTCCTCCCTCACTAACACACAGGCTGTCCCACTCTCAGGTACCAGCTCCTACCTCACTAACACACTGCCTGTCCCACTCTCAGGTACCAGCTCCTCCCTCACTAACACACAGCCTGTCTCACTCTCAGATAACAGCTCCTCCCTCACTAACACACAGCCTTTTCCACTCTCAGATACCAACTCCTCTCTCAATAACAAACAACCTGTCCCACTCTCAGATACCATCTCCTCCCTCACAAACACACAGCCTGTCTCACTCTCAGATACCAGCTCCTCCTTCACTAAAATAGCCTGTCTCACTGTCCAATACAAGCTCCTCCTTCACTAACACACTGCCTCTCCCACTCTCAGATACCAGTTCCACCCTCACTAACACACAGCCTTTTCCACTCTCAGATACCAGCTCCTCTCTCATTAACATACAACCTGTCCTACTCTCAGATACCAGCTCCTCACTCACTAACACACAGCCTGTCCCACTCTCAGATACCAGCTCCTCCCTCACTAACACATAGCCTTTGCTACTCTGCGATATCACTACTCCCTCACTAACACACTGGCTAACCCACACTCAGACCCTAACTCATCCCTCACTCACATACAGCCCTTCCCTCTCTCAGATACGAGCTCCTCACTCACTAACACAACCTGTCCTGCTCCCAGATACCAGCTCCTCCCTCACTAACACACAGCCTGCCCCACTGTCATATTCCAGCTCCAACCTGACTAACAAACGGCCAGACCAAATCTCAGATACCAGGTCCACCCTCAGTAACACACAAACTGTCCCTATCTCAGATACCAGCTCCTCCCTCACTAACACACAGCCTGCCTCACTCTCATATTCCAGCTCCAACCTGACTAACAAACGGCCAGACCAAATCTCAGAAACCAGCTCCACCCTCAGTAACACACATCCAGTCCCAATCTCAGATACCAGCTCCTCCCACACGAACACACAGCCTGTCCCACCCTCAGTTAGCAGCTCCTCCCTCATTTACACACAGCCTGTCCCACTCTCAGATTCCTGCTCCTCCCTCACTAACACACAGACTGTCCCACTCTCAGATACCAGCTCCTCCCTCACTAACACACAGCATATCCCACTCTCAGATGCCAGCTCCTCCCTCACTAACACACAGCCTGTCCCACTCTCAGATACCAGCTCCTCCTTCACTAAAATAGCCTGTCTCACTCTCAGATGCCAGCTCCTCCCTCACTAACACACAGCCTGTCCCACTCTCATATAGCTGCTCCTCCCTCACTAACACACAGCCTGTCCCACCCTCAGATACCAGCTCCTCCCTCACTAACACGCAGCCTGTCCCACTCTCAGATACCAGCACCTCCCTAACTAACACACAGCCTGTCCCACTCTCAGATACCAGCTCCTCCCTCACTAACACACAGCCTGTCCCACTCTCAGATACCAGCTCCTCCCTCACTAACACGCAGCCTGTCCCACTCTCAGATACCAGCTCCTCCCTCACTAACACACAGCCTGTCCCACTCTCAGATACCAGCTCCTCCCACAATAACACACAGCCTGTCCCACTCTCAGATATCATCTTCTCCCTCACTAACACACAGCCTGTCCCACTCTCAGATACCAGCTCCTCCCTCACTAACACACAGCCTGTCCCACTCTCAGATACCAGCTCCTCCCTCACTAACACACAGCCTGTCCCACTCTAAGATCCCAGCTCCACCCTCACTAACAGAGCCTGTCCCACTCTAAATACCAGCTCCTCCCTCACTAACAGAAAGCCTGTCCCACTCTTAGATACCAGCTCCTCCCTCTCTAACACACAGCCTGTCCCACTCTCAGATACCAGCTCCTCCCTCACTAACACACAGCCTGTCCCACTCTCAGATACCTGTTCCTCCCTCACTAACACACAGCATGTCCCACTCTCAGATACCAGCTCCTCCCTCACTAACACACAGCCTGTCCCACTCTCAGATACCAGCTCTTCCCTCACTAACACACAGCCTTTGCTACTCTGAGATATCACTACTCCCTCACTAACACCTGGCTGACCCACACTCGGACCCTAACTCATCCCTCACTCACATACAGCCCTTCCCTCTCTCAGATACGAGCTCCTCACTCACTAACACAGCCTGTCCTGCTCCCAGATACCAGCTCCTCCCTCACTAACACACAGCCTGTCTCACTCTCATATTCCAGCTCCAACCTGACTAACAAACGGCCAGACCAAATCTCAGATAACAGCTCCACCCTCAGTAACACTCATCCTGTCCCTATCTCAGATACCAGCTCCTCCCTCACTAACACACAGCCTGTCCCACTCTCAGATAACAGCTCCTCCCTCACTAACACACAGCCTTTCCCACCCTCAGATACCATCTCCTCCCTCACTAACACACAGCCTGTCCCACTCTCAGATACCTGCTCCTCCCTCACTAACACACAGCCTGTCCCACTCTCAGATTCCTGCTCCTCCCTACTAACACACAGCCTGTCTCACTCTCAGGTACCATCTCCTCCCTCAATAACACACAGCCTGTCCTACTCTCAGATACCAGCAGCTCCCTAACTAACACACAGCCTGTCGCAATCTCAGATACCAGCTCCTCCCTCACTAACACACAGCCTGTCCCACTCTCAGATACCAGCTCCTCCATCACTAACACACAGCCTGTCCCACTCTCAGATACCAGCTCCTCCCTCACTAACACACAGCCTGTCCCACTCTCAGATTCCAGCTCCTCCCTCACTTACACACAGCCTGTCCCACTCTCAGGTACCAGCTCCTCCCTCACTAACACGCAGCCTGTCCCAGTCTCAGATAACAACTCCTCCCTCACTAACACACAGCCTGTCTCACTCTCAGATACCAGCTCCTCCCTCACTAACACAGAGCCTGTCCCACCCTCAGATACCATCTCCTCCCTCACTAACACACAGCCTGTCTCACTCTCAGATACCAGCTCCTCCCTCACTAACACAGAGCCTGTCGCAATCTCAGACACCAGCTCCTCCCTCGCTAACACAGGCTGTTCCACTTTCCGATACCAGCTCTTCCCTCACTAATACACAGCCTGACTAGCCCTCGGATACCAGCTCCTCCCTCACTAAAACACAACCATTCCTACACTCAGATATCAGCAGCTCCCTCACTAACACACATGGTGACCCTCACCCAGATTCCAGATCCTCCCTCTGTCACACAAAGCCTGTCTCACTCTCAGATACCAGCTCCTCCCTCATTAACACACAGCCTGTCTCACTCTCAGATACAAGCTCCTCCCTCACTAACACACAGCCTCTCCCACTCTCAGATTCCTGCTCCTCCCTCAATAACACACAGCCTGTCCTACTCTCAGATACCAGCAGCTCCCTAACTAACACACAGCCTGTCGCAATCTCAGATACCAGCTCCTCCCTCTCTAACACACAGCCTGTCCCACTCTCAGCTACCAGCTCCTCCATCACTAACACACAGCCTGTCCTACTCTCAGATACCAGCTCCTCCCTCACTTACACAGCCTGTCCCACTCTCAGATACCTGCTCCTCCCTCACTAACACACAGAATGTCCCACTCTCAGATACCAGCTCCTCCCATACTAACACACAGCCTGTCCCACTCTCATATACCTGCCCCTCCCTCACTAACACACAGCCTGTCCCACCCTCAGATACCAGCTCTTCCCTCACTAACACACAGTCTGTCCCACTCTCAGACACCAGCTCCTCTGTCACTAACACACAGCCTGTCCCACTCTCCGATACCAGCTCCTCCCTCACTAACACACAGCCTGTCCCACTCTCAGATTCCAGCTCCTCCCTCACTAACACACAGCCTGTCCCACTCTCAGATTCCAGCTCCTCCCTCACTAACACACAGCCTGTCCCACTCTCAGATACCAGCTCCTCCCTCACTAACACACAGCCTGTCCCAGTCTCAGATACCATCTCCTCCCTCACTAACACACAGCCTGTCTCACTCTCAGATACCAGCTCCTCCCTCACTAACACAGAGCCTGTCCCACCCTCAGATACCAGCTCCTCCCTCACTAAAACACAGTCTGTCCCACTCTCTGACACCAGCTCCTCTGTCACTAACACAGAGCCTGCCCCACTCTCCGATACCAGCTCCTCCCTCACTAACACACAGCCTGTCCCACTCTCAGATTCCAGCTCCTCCCTCACTTACTCACAGCCTGTCCTACTCTCAGATACCAGCTCCTCCCTCACTAACACACAGCCTGTCCCAGTCTCAGATACCATCTCCTCCCTCACTAACACACAGCCTGTCTCACTCTCAGATACCATCTCCTCCCTCACTAACACACAGCCTGTCCCACTCTCAGATTCCAGCTCCTCCCTCACTTACTCACAGCCTGTCCTACTCTCAGGTACCAGCTCCTCCCTCACTAACACACAGCCTGTCCCACTCTCAGATACCAGCTCCTCCCTCGCTAACACAGGCTGTTCCACTTTCCGATACCAGCTCTTCCCTCACTAATACAGAGCCTGACTAGCCCTCAGATACCAGCTCCTCCCTCACTAAAACACAACCATTCCTACACTCAGATATCAGCAGCTGCCTCACTAACACACATGGTGACCCTCACCCAGATTCCAGATCCTCCCTCTGTCACACAAAGCCTGTCTCACTCTCAGATACCAGCTCCTCCCTCACTAACACACAGCCTGTCTCACTCTCAGATACCAGCTCCTCCCTCATTAACACACAGCCTGTCCCACTCTCAGATACCATCTCCTCCCTCACAAAAACACAGCCTGTCTCACTCTCAGATACCAGCTCCTCCTTCACTAAAAGAGCCTGTCTCACTCTCAGATACAAGCTCCTCCCTCACTAACACACAGCCTGTCTCACTCTCAGATTCCAGCTCCTCCCTCACTAACACTCAGCCTCTCCCACTCTCAGATTCCTGCTCCTCCCTCACTAACACACAGCCTGTCTCACTCTCAGGTACCATCTCCTCCCTCAATAAAACACAGCCTGTCCTACTCTCAGATACCAGCAGCTCCCTAACTAACACACAGCCTGTCCGCAATCTCAGATACCAGCTCGTCCCTCACTAACACACAGCCTGTCCCACTCTCGGATACCAGCTCCTCCATCACTAACACACAACCTGTCCCACTCTCAGATGCCAGCTCCTCCCTCACTTACACAGCCTGTCCCACTCTCAGATACCAGCTCCTCCCTCACTAACACACAGCCTGACACAATCTCAGATACCAGCTCCTACCTGACTAACTCACAGAATGTCCCACTCTCAGATACCAGCTCCTCCCTCACTAACACACAGCCTGTCCCACTCTCATATACCTGCCCCTCCCTCACTAACACACAGCCTGTCCCACCCTCAGATACCAGCTCTTCCCTCACTAACACACAGTCTGTCCCACTCTCAGACACCAGCTCCTCCCTCACTAACACACAGCCTGTCCCACTCTCCGATACCAGCTCCTCCCTCACTAACACACAGCCTGTCCCACTCTCAGATTCCAGCTCCTCCCTCACTTACACACAGCCTGTCCCACTCTCAGGTACCAGCACCTCCCTCACTAACACACAGCCTGTCCCAGTCTCAGATACCAACTCCTCCCTCACTAACACACAGCCTGTCTCACTCTCAGATACCAACTCCTCCCTCACTAACACTCAGCCTGTCCCACTCTCAGATACCATCTCCTCCCTCACTAACACACAGCCTGTCCCACTCTCAGATACCATCTCCTCCCTCACTAACACACAGCCTGTCCCACTCTCAGACACCAGCTCCTCCCTCGCTAACACAGGCTGTTCCACTTTCCGATACCAGCTCTTCCCTCACTAATACACAGCCTGACTAGCCCTCAGATACCAGCTCCTCCCTCATTAAAACACAACCATTCCTACACTCAGATATCAGCAGCTCCCTCACTAACACACATGCTGACCCTCACCCAGATTCCAGATCCTCCCTCTGTCACACAAAGACTGTCTCACTCTCAGACACCAGCTCCTCCCTCATTAACACACATCCTGTCCCAATCTCAGATACCAGCTCCACCCTCAGTAACACACATCCTGTCCCTATCTCAGATACCAGCTCCTCCCTCACGAACACACAGCCTGTCCCGCCCTCAGATAGCAGCTCTCCCTCATTTACACACAGCCTGTCCCACTCGAAGATTCCTGCTCCTCCCTCACTAACACAAAGCCTGTCCCACTCTCAGGTACCAGCTCCTCCCTCACTAACACACAGCCTGTCCCACTCTCGGATACCAGCTCCTCGCTCACTAACACACAGCCTCACCCACTCTCAGATACCAGCTCCTCCCACACTAACACACAGTCTGTCCCACTCTCAGATACCAGCTCCTCCCTCACTAACACACAGTCTGTCCCACTCTCAGATACCAGCTCCTCCCTCACTAACACACAGTCTGTCCCACTCTCAGATACCAGCTCTTCCCTCACTAACACACAGCCTGTCCCACTCTCAGAAACCATCTGCGCCCTCACTAACACACAGATTGTCTCACTCACAGAAACCAGCTCTTCCCTCACTGACACACAGCCTGTCCGACTCTCAGATACCAGCTCCTCCCTCACTAACACACAGCCTGTCCCACTCTCAGATACCAGCTCCTCCCTCACTAACACACAGCCTCTCCCACTCTCAGATTCCTGCTCCTCCCACACTAACACACAGCCTGTCTCACTCTCAGATACCAGCTCCTCCCTCAATAACACACAGCCTGTCCCACTCTCGGATACCAGCTCCTCGCTCAAAAACACCCAGCCTCACCCACTCTCAGATAGCGTCTCCTCCCTCACTAACACACAGCCTGTCCCACTCTCAGATACCTGCTCCTCCCTCACTAACACACAGCCTGTCCCACTCTCAGGTACCAGCTGCTCCCTCACTAACACACAGCCTGTCCCACTCTCGGATACCAGCTCCTCCCTCACTAACACACAGCCAGTCCCACTCTCGGATACCAGCTCCTCCCTCACTAACACACAGCCTGTCCCACTATCATAATCCTGCTCCTCCCTCACTAACACACAGCCTGTCCCACTCTCAGATACCAGCTCCTCCCTCACTAACACACAGTCTGTCCAAGTCTAAGATACCAGCACCTCCCTCACTAACACACAGCCTGTCCCACTCTCAGATACCAGCTCCTCCCTCACTAACACAGCCTGTCCCACTCTCAGATACCAGCTCCTCCCTCACTTACACACAGCCTGTCCCACTCTCAGATACCAGCTCCTCCCACACTAACACACAGTCTGGCCCACTCTCAGATACCATCTCCTCCCTGACTAACATACAGCCTGTCCCACTCTCAGACACCAGCTCCTCCCTCGCTAACACAGGATGTTCCACTTTCCGATACCAGCTCTTCCCTCACTAACACACAGACTGTCCCATTCTCAGATACCGTCTCCTCCCTCACTAACACACAGCCTGTCCCAGTCTCAGATACCAGCTCCTCTGTCACTAACACACAGCCTGTCCAACACTCTGATACCAGCTCCTCCCTCCCTAACACACAGCCTGTCCCACTCTCTGATACCAGCTCCGCCCTCACTAACACACCGCCTGTCTTAGTCTCTGATACCAGCTCTTCCCTCACTAACACACAGCCGGTCCCACTCTCAGAATCCAGCTCCTCCATCACTAACACACAGCCTCACCCACTCACAGATACCTGCTCCTCCCTCACAAACACACAGCCTGTCCCACTCTCAGATACCAGCTGCTCCCTCACTAACACACAGCCTGTCCCACTCTCAGATTCCAGCTCCTGCCACAATAACACACAGCATGTCCCTCTCTCAGATACCAGGTCCTCCTTTTCTAAAATAGCCTGTCTCACTCTCAGATACAAGATCCTGCTTCACTAACACACTGCCTCTCCCACTCTCAGATACCAGCTCCTCCCTCACTAACACACTGCCTGTCCCACTCTCAGATACCATCTCCTCCCTCACTAACACACAGCCTGTCTCACTCTCAGAAACCATCTGCTCCCTCACTAACACACAGCCTGTCCCACTCTCAGAAACCAGCTCCTCCCTCACTGACACACAGACTGTCCCACTCTCAGATACCAGCTCCTCCCTAAGAAACAGCCTGTCCCGCTCTCTGATACCAGCTCCTCCCTCACTCATACACAGCCTGTCCCACTCTCAGATACACGCTCCTCCCTCACTAACACACAGCCTCTCCCACTCTCAGATTCCTGCTCCTCCCTCAATGACACACAGCCTGTCTCACTCTCAGGTACCAGCTCCTCCCTCACTAACACACAGCCTGTCCCACTCTCGGATACCAGCTCCTCGCTCACTAACACACAGCCTGTCTCACTCTCAGATACCAGCTCCTCCCTCACTAACACACAGCCTGTTCCACTCTCAGATACCAGCACCTCCCTCACTAACACACAGCCTGTCCCACTATCAGAATCCTGCTCCTCCCTCACTAACACACAGCCTGTCCCACTCTCAGATACCAGCTCCTCCCTCACTAACACACAGTCTGTCCCACTCTAAGATACCAGCTCCTCCCTCACTGACACACATGCTGACCCTCACCCAGATTCCAGATCCTCCCTCTGTCACACAAAGCCTGTCTCACTCTCAGATACCAGCTCCTCCCTCAATAACACACAGCCTGTCTCACTCTCAGATACCAGCTCCTCCCTCACTAACACAGCCTGTGTCACTCTCAGATACCAGCTCCTCCCTCACTAACAAAGCCTGTCACTCTCAGATACCAGCTCCTCCTTCATTAACACACTGCCTGTCCCAATCTCAGATACCAGCTCCTCCCTCACTTACACACAGCCTGTCCCACTCTCAGATACCAACTCCTCCCTCACTAACACTCAGCCTGTCCCACTATCAGATACTTGCTACTCCCTCACTAACACACAGCCTGTCCCACTCTCGGATAACAGCTCCTCCCTCACTAAAACACAGCCTTTCCCACTCTCAGATACCAGCGCCTCCCTCACTAACACACAGCCTTTTCCACTCTCAGATACGAGCTCCTCTCTCAATAACACACAACCTGTCCCACTCTCCGATACCAGCTCCTCCCTCACTAACACACAGCCTGTCCCACTCTCAGATACCAGCTCCTCCCTCACTTACACACAGCCTTTGCTACTCTGCGATATCACTACTCCCTCACTAACACACTGGCTGACCCACACTCAGACCCTAACTCATCCCTCACTCACATACAGCCCTTCCCTCTCTCAGATACGAGCTCCTCACTCACTAACACAGCCTGTCCTGCTCCCAGATTCCAGCTCCTCCCTCACTAACACACAGCCTGTCTCTCTCTCATATTCCAGCTCCAACCTGACTAACAAACGTCCAGACCAAAACTCCGATACCAGCTCCAACGTCAGTAACACACATCCTGTCCCTATCTCAGATACCAGCTCCTCCCTCACGATCACACAGCCTGTCCCACCCTCAGATAGCAGCTCTCCCTCATTTACACACAGCCTGTCCCACTCTCAGATATCAGATCCTTCCTACTAACACACAGCCTGTCTCATTCTCAGATACCAGCTCCTCCCTCAATAACACACAGCCTGTCCTACTCTCAGATACCAGCACCTCCCTAACTAAAACACAGCCTGTCGCAATCTCAGATACCAGCTCCTCCCTCACTTACAGACAGCCTGTCCCACTCTCGGATACCAGCTCCTCGCTCACTAACACACAGCCTCACCCACTCTCAGATACCAGCTCCTCCCTCACTAACACACAACCTGTCCCACGCTCAGATACCATCTCCTCCCTCACTAACTCACAGCCTGTCCCACTCTCAGATACTTGATCCTCCCTCACTAACACACAGCTTGTCCCAGTCTCAGATACCAGCTCCTCCCTCACTAACACACAGCCAGTCCCACTCTCAGATACTTGCTCCTCCCTCACTAACACACAGTCTGTCCCACTCTCAGACACCAGCTCCTCTGTCACTAACACACAGCCTGTCCCTCTCTCTGATACCAGCTCCTCCCTCACTAACACACATCCTGTCTTAGTCTCTGATACCAGCTCTTCCCTCACTAACACAGCCTGTCCCACTCTCAGAATCCATCTTCTCCGTCACTAACACACAGCCTCACCCACTCTCAGATACCTGCTCCTCCCTCACTAACACACAGCCTGAACCACTCTCAGTCCTGCTCCTCCCACAATAACACACAGTCTGTCCCACTCTCAGATACTATCTCCTCCTTCACTAACACACTGCCTGTCCCACTCTCAGATACCATCTCCTCCCTCACAAACACACAGCCTGTCTCGCTCTCAGATACCAGCTCCTCCTTCACTAAAATAGCCTGTCTCACTCTCAGATACAAGCTCCTCCCTCACTAACACACAGCCTCTCCCACTCTCAGATTCCTGCTCCTCCCTACTAACACACAGCCTGTCTCACTCTCAGGCACCAGCTCCTCCCTCAATAACACACAGCCTGTCCTACTCTCAGATACCAGCTCCTCCCTCACGAACACACAGCCTGTCGCAATCTCAGATACCAGCTCCTCCCTCACTAACACATAGCCTGTCCCGCTCTCGGATACCAGCTCCTCGCTCACTCACACACAGCCTCACCCACTCTCAGATACCAGCTCCTCCCTCACTAACGCACAGACTGTCCCATTCTCGGATACCGTCTCCTCCCTCACTAACAAACAGCCTGTCCCACTCTCAGATAGCAGCTCCTCCCTCACTAACACACAGCCTGTCCCACTCTCAGATACCAGCTCCTCCCTCACTAACACACAGCTTGTCCCAGTCTCAGATACCAGCTCCTCTGTCACTAACACATAGCCTGTCCAACTCTCTGCTACCAGCTCCTCCCTCACTAACACACAGCCTGTCTTAGTCTCTGATACCAGCTCTTCCCTCACTAACACACAGCCTGTCCCACTCTCAGAATCCAGCTTCTCCATCACTAAAACACAGCCTTTCCCACTCTCAGATACCAGCGCCTCCCTCATTAACACACAGCCTTTTCCTCTCTCAGATACGAGCTCCTCTCTCAATAACACACAACCTGTCCCACTCTCCGATACCAGCTCCTCCCTCACTAACACACAGCCTGTCCCACTCTCAGATACCAGCTCCTCCCTCACTTACACACAGCCTTTGCTACTCTGCGATATCACTACTCCCTCACTAACACACTGGCTGACCCACACTCAGACCCGTACTCATCCCTCACTCACATACAGCCCTTCCCTCTCTCAGATACGAGCTCCTCACTCACTAACACAGCCTGTCCTGCTCCCAGATAGCAGCTCCTCCCTCACTAACACACAGCGTGTCTCACTCTCATATTCCAGCTCCAACCTGACTAACAAACGTCCAGACCAAAACTCCGATACCAGCTCCAACGTCAGTAACACACATCCTGTCCCTATCTCAGATACCAGCTCCTCCCTCACGATCACACAGCCTGTCCCACCCTCAGATAGCAGCTCTCCCTCATTTACACACAGCCTGTCCCACTCTCAGATATCAGATCCTCCCTACTAACACACAGCCTGTCTCATTCTCAGATACCAGCTCCTCCCTCAATAACACACAGCCTGTCCTACTCTCAGATACCAGCACCTCCCTAACTAAAACACAGCCTGTCGCAATCTCAGATACCAGCTCCTCCCTCACTTACAGACAGCCTGTCCCACTCTCGGATACCAGCTCCTCGCTCACTAACACACAGCCTCACCCACTGTCAGATACCAGCTCCTCAATCACTAACACACAACCTGTCCCACGCTCAGATACCATCTCCTCCCTCACTAACTCACAGCCTGTCCCACTCTCAGATACTTGATCCTCCCTCACTAACACACAGCTTGTCCCAGTCTCAGATACCAGCTCCTCCCTCACTAACACACAGCCAGTCCCACTCTCAGATACTTGCTCCTCCCTCACTAACACACAGTCTGTCCCACTCTCAGACACCAGCTCCTCTGTCACTAACACACAGCCTGTCCCTCTCTCTGATACCAGCTCCTCCCTCACTAACACACATCCTGTCTTAGTCTCTGATACCAGCTCTTCCCTCACTAACACAGCCTGTCCCACTCTCAGAATCCATCTTCTCCGTCACTAACACACAGCCTCACCCACTCTCAGATACCTGCTCCTCCCTCACTAACACACAGCCTGAACCACTCTCAGTCCTGCTCCTCCCACAATAACACACAGTCTGTCCCACTCTCAGATACTATCTCCTCCTTCACTAACACACTGCCTGTCCCACTCTCAGATACCATCTCCTCCCTCACAAACACACAGCCTGTCTCGCTCTCAGATACCAGCTCCTCCTTCACTAAAATAGCCTGTCTCACTCTCAGATACAAGCTCCTCCCTCACTAACACACAGCCTCTCCCACTCTCAGATTCCTGCTCCTCCCTACTAACACACAGCCTGTCTCACTCTCAGGCACCAGCTCCTCCCTCAATAACACACAGCCTGTCCTACTCTCAGATACCAGCTCCTCCCTCACGAACACACAGCCTGTCGCAATCTCAGATACCAGCTCCTCCCTCACTAACACATAGCCTGTCCCGCTCTCGGATACCAGCTCCTCGCTCACTCACACACAGCCTCACCCACTCTCAGATACCAGCTCCTCCCTCACTAACGCACAGACTGTCCCATTCTCGGATACCGTCTCCTCCCTCACTAACACACAGCCTGTCCCACTCTCAGATAGCAGCTCCTCCCTCACTAACACACAGCCTGTCCCACTCTCAGATACCAGCTCCTCCCTCACTAACACACAGCTTGTCCCAGTCTCAGATACCAGCTCCTCTGTCACTAACACATAGCCTGTCCAACTCTCTGCTACCAGCTCCTCCCTCACTAACACACAGCCTGTCTTAGTCTCTGATACCAGCTCTTCCCTCACTAACACACAGCCTGTCCCACTCTCAGAATCCAGCTTCTCCATCACTAAAACACAGCCTTTCCCACTCTCAGATACCAGCGCCTCCCTCATTAACACACAGCCTTTTCCTCTCTCAGATACGAGCTCCTCTCTCAATAACACACAACCTGTCCCACTCTCAGATACCAGCTCCTCCCTCACTTACACACAGCCTTTGCTACTCTGCGATATCACTACTCCCTCACTAACACACTGGCTGACCCACACTCAGACCCGTACTCATCCCTCACTCACATACAGCCCTTCCCTCTCTCAGATACGAGCTCCTCACTCACTAACACAGCCTGTCCTGCTCCCAGATACCAGCTCCTCCCTCACTAACACACAGCCTGTCTCACTCTCATATTCCAGCTCCAACCTGACTAACAAACGTCCAGACCAAAACTCAGATACCAGCTCCAACGTCAGTAACACACATCCTGTCCCTATCTCAGATACCAGCTCCTCCCTCACGATCACACAGCCTGTCCCACCCTCAGATAGCAGCTCTCCCTCATTTACACACAGCCTGTCCCACTCTCAGATATCAGATCCTCCCTACTAACACACAGCCTGTCTCATTCTCAGATACCAGCTCCTCCCTCAATAACACACAGCCTGTCCTACTCTCAGATACCAGCACCTCCCTAACTAAAACACAGCCTGTCGCAATCTCAGATACCAGCTCCTCCCTCACTTACAGACAGCCTGTCCCACTCTCGGATACCAGCTCCTCGCTCACTAACACACAGCCTCACCCACTGTCAGATACCAGCTCCTCAATCACTAACACACAACCTGTCCCACGCTCAGATACCATCTCCTCCCTCACTAACTCACAGCCTGTCCCACTCTCAGATACTTGATCCTCCCTCACTAACACACAGCTTGTCCCAGTCTCAGATACCAGCTCCTCCCTCACTAACACACAGCCAGTCCCACTCTCAGATACTTGCTCCTCCCTCATTAACACACAGTCTGTCCCACTCTCAGACACCAGCTCCTCTGTCACTAACACACAGCCTGTCCCTCTCTCTGATACCAGCTCCTCCCTCACTAACACACAGCCTGTCTTAGTCTCTGATACCAGCTCTTCCCTCACTAACACAGCCTGTCCCACTCTCAGAATCCATCTTCTCCGTCACTAACACACAGCCTCACCCACTCTCAGATACCTGCTCCTCCCTCACTAACACACAGCCTGAAACACTCTCAGTCCTGCTCCTCCCAAAATAACACAGTCTGTCCCACTCTCAGATACTATCTCCTCCTTCACTAACACACTGCCTGTCCCACTCTCAGATACCATCTCCTCCCTCACAAACACACAGCCTGTCTCGCTCTCAGATACCAGCTCCTCCTTCACTAAAATAGCCTGTCTCACTCTCAGATACAAGCTCCTCCCTCACTAACACACAGCCTCTCCCACTCTCAGATTCCTGCTCCTCCCTACTAACACACAGCCTGTCGCGATCTCAGATACCAGCTCCTCCCTCACTAACACATAGCCTGTCACGCTCTCGGATACCAGCTCCTCGCTCACTCACACACAGCCTCACCCACTCTCAGATACCAGCTCCTCCCTCACTAACGCACAGACTGTCCCATTCTCAGATACCGTCTCCTCCCTCACTAACACACAGCCTGTCCCACTCTCAGATAGCAGCTCCTCCCTCACTAACACACAGCCTGTCCCACTCTCAGATACCAGCTCCTCCCTCACTAACACACAGCTTGTCCCAGTCTCAGATACCAGCTCCTCTGTCACTAACACATAGCCTGTCCAACTCTCAGATACCAGCTCCTCCCTCACTAACACACAGCCTGTCTTAGTCTCTGATACCAGCTCTTCCCTCACTAACACACAGCCTGTCCCATTCTCAGAATCCAGCTTCTCCATCACTAACAAACAGCCTCACCCACTCACAGATACCATCTCCTCCCTCACTAACACACAGCCTGTCCCACTCTCAGATACTTGATCCTCCCTCACTAACACACAGCTTGTCCCATCTCAGATACCAGCTCCTCCCTCACTAACACACGGCCTGTCCCACTCTCAGATACCAGCTCCTCCCTCACTAACACACAGCCAGTCCCACTCTCAGATACTTGCTCCTCCCTCACTAACACACAGTCTGTCCCACTCTCAGATACTATCTCCTCCTTCACTAACACACAGCCTGTCCCACTCTCAGATACCATCTCCTCCCTCACAAACACACAGCCTGTCTCACTCTCAGATACCAGCTCCTCCTTCACTAAAATAGCCTGTCTCACTCTCAGATACAAGCTCCTCCCTCACTAACACACAGCCTGTCTCACTCTCAGATACCAGCTCCTCCCTCAATAACACACAGCTTGTCCCAGTCTCAGATACCAGCTCCTCTGTCACTAACACATAGCCTGTCCAACTCTCTGCTACCAGCTCCTCCCTCACTAACACACAGCCTGTCTTAGTCTCTGATACCAGCTCTTCCCTCACTAACACACAGCCTGTCCCATTCTCAGAATCCAGCTTCTCCATCACTAACAAACAGCCTCACCCACTCACAGATACCTGCTCCTCCCTCACTAACACACAGCCTGTCCCACTCTCAGATTCCAGCTACTCCCACAATAACACACAGCCTGTCCCACTCTCAGATACCATCTCCTCCCTCACTAACACACAGCCTGTCCCACTCTCAGATACCAGCTCCTCCCTCACTAACACACAGCTTGTCCCAGTCTCAGATACCAGCTCCTCCCTCACTAACACACAGCCAGTCCCACTCTCAGATACTTGCTCCTCCCTCACTAACACACAGTCTGTCCCACTCTCAGATACTATCTCCTCCTTCACTAACACACAGCCTGTCCCACTCTCAGATACCATCTCGTCCCTCACAAACACACAGCCTGTCTCACTCTCAGATACCAGCTCCTCCTTCACTTAAATAGCCTGTCTCACTCTCAGATACAAGCTCCTCCCTCACTAACACACAGCCTGTCACACTCTCAGATACCAGCTCCTCCCTCACTAACACACAGCCTGTCTCACTCTCAGATACCAGCTCCTCCCTCAATAACACACAGCCTGTCCCACTCTCAGATACCAGCTCCTCCATCACTCACACACAGCGTGTCCTACTCTCAGATACCAGCTTCTCCCTCACAAACACACAGCCTGTCTCACTCTCAGATACCAGCTCCTCCCTCACTAAATCACAGCCTGTCCCGCTCTCGGATACCAGCTCCTCGCTCACTCACACAAAGCCTCACCCACTCTCAGATACCAGCTCCTCCCTCACTAACGCACAGACTGTCCCATTCTCAGATACCGTCTCCTCCCTCACTAACACACAGCCTGTCCCACTCTCAGATACCAGCTCCTCCCTCACTAACACACAGACTGTCCCACTCTCAGATACCAGCTCCTCCCTCACTAACACACAGCCTGTCCCACTCTCAGATACTTGCTCCTCCCTCACTAACACACAGCTTGTCCCAGTCTCAGATACCAGCTCCTCTGTCACTAACAAACAGCCTGTCCCACTCTTTGATACCAGCTCCTCCCTCACTAACACACAGCCTGTCCAACTCTCTGATACCAGCTCCTCCCTCACTAACACACAGCCTGTCCCACTCTCAGATACCAGCTCCTCCCTCACAAACACACAGCCAGTCTCACTCTCAGATACCAGGTCCTCCTTCACTAAAATAGCCTGTCCCACTCTCAGACACCAGCTCCTCCTTCACTAACACACAGCCTGTCCCACTCTCAGATACCAGCTCCTCCCTCACTAACACACAGCCTCTCCCACTCTCAGATTCCTGCTCCTCCCTCACTAACACACAGCCTCTCCCAATCTCAGATTCCTGCTCCTCCCTCACTAACACACAGCCTGCCCCACTCTCAGATACCAGCTCCTCCCTCACTAACACACAGCCTGTCTCACTCTCAGATACCAGCTCCTCCCTCAATAACACACAGCCTGTCTCACTCTCAGATACCAGGTCCTCCCTCACTAACGCACAGACTGTCCCATTCTCAGATACCGTCTCCTCCCTCACTAACACACAGCCTGTCCCACTCTCAGATAGCAGCTCCTCACTCACTAACACACAGCCTGTCCCACTCTCAAATACTTGCTCCTCCCTCACTAACACACAGCTTGTCCCAGTCTCAGATACCAGCTCCTCTGTCACTAACAAACAGCCTGTCCCACTCTCTAATACCAGTTCCTCCCTCACTAACACACAGCCTGTCCCACTCTCAGAATCCAGCTTCTCCATCACTAACAAACAGCCTCACCCACTCACAGATAACTGCTCCTCCCTCACTAACACACAGCCTGTCCCACTCTCAGATACCAGCTCCTCCCTCACTAACACACAGCCTGTCCCACTCTCAGATACCAGCTCCTCCCTCACTAACACACAGCCTGTCCTACTCTCAGATTCCAGCTCCTCCCTCACTAACACACAGCCTGTCCCACTCTCAGATACCAGCTCCTCCCTCACAAACACACAGCCAGTCTCACTCTCAGATACCAGGTCCTCGTTCACTAAAATAGCCTGTCTCACTCTCAGATACCAGCTCCTCCCTCACTGACACACAGCCTGTCCCACTCTCAGATACCAGCTCCTCCCTCACTAACACACAGCCTGTCCCACTCTCGGATACCAGCTCCTCGCTCACTAACACACAGCCTGTCCCACTCTCAGATACTCGCTCCTCCCTCACTAACACACAGCCTGTCCCACTGTCTGATACCAGTTGCTCCCCCAGTAACACGCAGCCTGTCTTAGTCTCAGATACTTGCTCCTCCCTCACTAACACACAGTCTGTCCCACTCTCAGACACCAGCTCCTCCCTCACTAACACACAGCCTGTCTTAGTCTGTGATACCAGCTCTTCCCTCACTAACACAGCCTGTCCCACTCTCAGAATCCATCTTCTCCGTCACTAACACACAGCCTCACCCACTCTCAGATACCTGCTCCTCCCTCACTAACACACAGCCTGAAACACTCTCAGTCCTGCTCCTCCCAAAATAACACAGTCTGTCCCACTCTCAGATACTATCTCCTCCTTCACTAACACACTGCCTGTCCCACTCTCAGATACCATCTCCTCCCTCACAAACACACAGCCTGTCTCGCTCTCAGATACCAGCTCCTCCTTCACTAAAATAGCCTGTCTCACTCTCAGATACAAGCTCCTCCCTCACTAACACACAGCCTCTCCCACTCTCAGATTCCTGCTCCTCCCTACTAACACACAGCCTGTCGCGATCTCAGATACCAGCTCCTCCCTCACTAACACATAGCCTGTCCCGCTCTCGGATACCAGCTCCTCGCTCACTCACACACAGCCTCACCCACTCTCAGATACCAGCTCCTCCCTCACTAACGCACAGACTGTCCCATTCTCAGATACCGTCTCCTCCCTCACTAACACACAGCCTGTCCCACTCTCAGATAGCAGCTCCTCCCTCACTAACACACAGCCTGTCCCACTCTCAGATACCAGCTCCTCCCTCACTAACACACAGCTTGTCCCAGTCTCAGATACCAGCTCCTCTGTCACTAACACATAGCCTGTCCAACTCTCAGATACCAGCTCCTCCCTCACTAACACACAGCCTGTCTTAGTCTCTGATACCAGCTCTTCCCTCACTAACACACAGCCTGTCCCATTCTCAGAATCCAGCTTCTCCATCACTAACAAACAGCCTCACCCACTCACAGATACCATCTCCTCCCTCACTAACACACAGCCTGTCCCACTCTCAGATACTTGATCCTCCCTCACTAACACACAGCTTGTCCCAGTCTCAGATACCAGCTCCTCCCTCACTAACACACGGCCTGTCCCACTCTCAGATACCAGCTCCTCCCTCACTAACACACAGCCAGTCCCACTCTCAGATACTTGCTCCTCCCTCACTAACACACAGTCTGTCCCACTCTCAGATACTATCTCCTCCTTCACTAACACACAGCCTGTCCCACTCTCAGATACCATCTCCTCCCTCACAAACACACAGCCTGTCTCACTCTCAGATACCAGCTCCTCCTTCACTAAAATAGCCTGTCTCACTCTCAGATACAAGCTCCTCCCTCACTAACACACAGCCTGTCTCACTCTCAGATACCAGCTCCTCCCTCAATAACACACAGCTTGTCCCAGTCTCAGATACCAGCTCCTCTGTCACTAACACATAGCCTGTCCAACTCTCTGCTACCAGCTCCTCCCTCACTAACACACAGCCTGTCTTAGTCTCTGATACCAGCTCTTCCCTCACTAACACACAGCCTGTCCCATTCTCAGAATCCAGCTTCTCCATCACTAACAAACAGCCTCACCCACTCACAGATACCTGCTCCTCCCTCACTAACACACAGCCTGTCCCACTCTCAGATTCCAGCTACTCCCACAATAACACACAGCCTGTCCCACTCTCAGATACCATCTCCTCCCTCACTAACACACAGCCTGTCCCACTCTCAGATACCAGCTCCTCCCTCACTAACACACAGCTTGTCCCAGTCTCAGATACCAGCTCCTCCCTCACTAACACACAGCCAGTCCCACTCTCAGATACTTGCTTCTCCCTCACTAACACACAGTCTGTCCCACTCTCAGATACTATCTCCTCCTTCACTAACACACAGCCTGTCCCACTCTCAGATACCATCTCGTCCCTCACAAACACACAGCCTGTCTCACTCTCAGATACCAGCTCCTCCTTCACTTAAATAGCCTGTCTCACTCTCAGATACAAGCTCCTCCCTCACTAACACACAGCCTGTCACACTCTCAGATACCAGCTCCTCCCTCACTAACACACAGCCTGTCTCACTCTCAGATACCAGCTCCTCCCTCAATAACACACAGCCTGTCCCACTCTCAGATACCAGCTCCTCCATCACTCACACACAGCGTGTCCTACTCTCAGATACCAGCTTCTCCCTCACAAACACACAGCCTGTCTCACTCTCAGATACCAGCTCCTCCCTCACTAAATCACAGCCTGTCCCGCTCTCGGATACCAGCTCCTCGCTCACTCACACAAAGCCTCACCCACTCTCAGATACCAGCTCCTCCCTCACTAACGCACAGACTGTCCCATTCTCAGATACCGTCTCCTCCCTCACTAACACACAGCCTGTCCCACTCTCAGATACCAGCTCCTCCCTCACTAACACACAGACAGTCCCACTCTCAGATACCAGCTCCTCCCTCACTAACACACAGCCTGTCCCACTCTCAGATACTTGCTCCTCCCTCACTAACACATAGCCTGTCCCAGTCTCAGACACCAGCTCCTCTGTCACTAACAAACAGCCTGTCCCACTCTTTGATACCAGCTCCTCCCTCACTAACACACAGCCTGTCCAACTCTCTGATACCAGCTCCTCCCTCACTAACACACAGCCTGTCCCACTCTCAGATACCAGCTCCTCCCTCACAAACACACAGCCAGTCTCACTCTCAGATACCAGGTCCTCCTTCACTAAAATAGCCTGTCTCACTCTCAGATACCAGCTCCTCCTTCACTAACACACAGCCTGTCCCACTCTCAGATACCAGCTCCTCCCTCACTAACACACAGCCTCTCCCACTCTCAGATTCCTGCTCCTCCCTCACTAACACACAGCCTCTCCCAATCTCAGATTCCTGCTCCTCCCTCACTAACACACAGCCTGCCCCACTCTCAGATACAAGCTCCTCCCTCACTAACACACAGCCTGTCTCACTCTCAGATACCAGCTCCTCCCTCAATAACACACAGCCTGTCTCACTCTCAGATACCAGGTCCTCCCTCACTAACGCACAGACTGTCCCATTCTCAGATACCGTCTCCTCCCTCACTAACACACAGCCTGTCCCACTCTCAGATAGCA
Organism: Isurus oxyrinchus; assembly: GCA_026770705.1. NCBI lineage: Eukaryota > Metazoa > Chordata > Chondrichthyes > Lamniformes > Lamnidae > Isurus > Isurus oxyrinchus. The sequence goes on along the minus strand of JANJGN010000103.1, from coordinate 652,305 downwards.
GCTCCTCCCTCACTAACACACAGCCTGTCCCACTCTCAAATACTTGCTCCTCCCTCACTAACACACAGCTTGTCCCAGTCTCAGATACCAGCTCCTCTGTCACTAACAAACAGCCTGTCCCACTCTCTAATACCAGTTCCTCCCTCACTAACACACAGCCTGTCCCACTCTCAGAATCCAGCTTCTCCATCACTAACAAACAGCCTCACCCACTCACAGATAACTGCTCCTCCCTCACTAACACACAGCCTGTCCCACTCTCAGATACCAGCTCCTCCCTCACTAACACACAGCCTGTCCCACTCTCAGATACCAGCTCCTCCCTCACTAACACACAGCCTGTCCTACTCTCAGATTCCAGCTCCTCCCTCACTAACACACAGCCTGTCCCACTCTCAGATACCAGCTCCTCCCTCACAAACACACAGCCAGTCTCACTCTCAGATACCAGGTCCTCGTTCACTAAAATAGCCTGTCTCACTCTCAGATACCAGCTCCTCCCTCACTGACACACAGCCTGTCCCACTCTCAGATACCAGCTCCTCCCTCACTAACACACAGCCTGTCCCACTCTCGGATACCAGCTCCTCGCTCACTAACACACAGCCTGTCCCACTCTCAGATACTCGCTCCTCCCTCACTAACACACAGCCTGTCCCACTGTCTGATACCAGTTGCTCCCCCAGTAACACGCAGCCTGTCTTAGTCTCAGATACTTGCTCCTCCCTCACTAACACACAGTCTGTCCCACTCTCAGACACCAGCTCCTCCCTCACTAACACACAGCCTGTCTTAGTCTGTGATACCAGCTGTTCCCTCACTAACACAGCCTGTCCCACTCTCAGAATCCAGCTTCTCCGTCACTAACACACAGCCTCACCCACTCTCAGATACCTGCTCCTCCCTCACTAACACACAGCCTGAACCACTCTCAGTCCAGCTCCTCCCTCAATAACACACAGCCTGTCCCACTCTCAGATACCATCTCCTCCCTCACAAACACACAGCCTGTCTCACTCTCAGATACAAGCTCCTCCTTCACTAACACACAGCCTCTCCCACTCTCAGATTCCTGCTCCTCCCTACTAACACACAACCTGTCCCACTCTCAGGTACCAGCTCCTCCCTCAATAACACACAGCCTGTCCTACTCTCAGATACCAGCTCCTCCCTCACTAACACACAGCCTGTCGCAATCTCAGATACCAGCTCCTCCCTCACTAACACACAGCCTGTCCCGCTCTTGGATACCAGCTCCTCGCTCACTCACACACAGCCTGTCCCACTCTCAGATACTTGCTCCTCCCTCACTAACACACAGCTTGTCCCAGTCTCAGATACCAGCTCCTCCCTCACTAACGCACAGACTGTCCCATTCTCAGATACCGTCTCCTCCCTCACTAACACAAAGCCTGTCCCACTCTCAGATAGCAGCTCCTCCCTCACTAACACACAGCCTGTCCCACTCTCAGATACTTGCTCCTCCCTCACTAACACACAGCTAGTCCCAGTCTCAGATACCAGCTCCTCTGTCACTAACACACAGCCTGTCCAACTCTCTGATACCAGCTCCTCCCTCACTAACACACAGCCTGTCCCACTCTCAGAATCCAGCTTCTCCATCACTAACAAACAGCCTCACTCACTCACAGATACCTGCTCCTCCCTCACTAACACACAGCCTGTACCACTCTCAGATACCAGCTCCTCCCTCACTAACACACAGCCTGTCCCACTCTCAGATACCAGCTCCTCCCTCACTAACACACAGCCTGTCCCACTCTCAGATACCAGCTCCTCCCTCACTAACACACAGCCTGTCCTACTCTCAGATTCCAGCTCCTCCCTCACTAACACACAGCCTGTCCCACTCTCAGATACCAGCTCCTCCCTCACTAACACACAGCCTGTCCCCCTCTCAGAATCCAGCTTCTCCATCACTAACAAACAGCCTCACCCACTCACAGATACCTGCTCCTCCCTCACTAACACACAGCCTGTACCACTCTCAGATACCAGCTCCTCCCTCACTAACACACAGCCTGTCCCACTCTCAGATACCAGCTCCTCCCTCACTAACACACAGCCTGTCCCACTCTCAGATACCAGCTCCTCCCTCACTAACACACAGCCTGTCCTACTCTCAGATTCCAGCTCCTCCCTCACTAACACACAGCCTGTCTCACTCTCAGATACCAGGTCCTCCTTCACTAAAATAGCCTGTCTCACTCTCAGATACCAGCTCCTCCTTCACTAACACACAGCCTCTCCCACTCTCAGATTCCTGCTCCTCCCTCACTAACACACAGCCTGTCTCACTCTCAGGTACCATCTCCTCCCTCACTAACACACAGCCTAACCCACTCTCAGATACCAGCTCCTCCCTCACTAACACACAGCCTGTCCCACTCTCAGATACCAGCTCCTCCCACACTAACACACAGCCTGTCCCACTCTCAGATACCATCTCCTCCCTCACTAACACACAGCCTGTCTCACTCACAGAAACCAGCTCCTCCCTCACTGACACACAGCCTGTCCCACTCTCAGATACCAGCTCCTCCCTCACTGACACACAGCCTGTCCGACTCTCAGATACCAGCTCCTCCCTAAGAAACAGCCTGTCCCTTTCTCAGATACCAGCTCCTCACTCACTCATACACAGCCTGTCCCACTCTCAGAAACCATCTCCTCCCTCACTAACACACAGCCTGTCCCACTCTCAGATATCAGCTCCTCCCTCACGAACACACAGCCTGTCCCACTCTCAGATACCATCTTCTCCCTCACAAACACACAGCCTCTCTCACTCTCAGATACCAGCTCCTCCCTCACTAACACACAGCCTCTCCCACTCTCAGATTCCTGCTCCTCCCTAATAACACACAGCCTGTCTCACTCTCAGGTACCAGCTCCTCCCTCACTAACACACAGCCTGTCCTACTCTCAGATACTCGCACTTCCCGAACTAACACACAGCCTGTCGCAATCTCAGATACCAGCTCCTCGCTCACTAACACACAGCCTGTCCCACTGTCTGATACCAGCTGCTCCCCCACTAACACGCAGCCTATCTTAGTCTCTGACACCAGCTGTTCCCTCACTAAAGCACAGCCTGTCCCACTATCAGAATCCAGCTTCTCCCTCACTAACACACAGCCTCACCCACTCACAGATACCTGCTCCTCCCTCACTAACACACCGCCTGTCCCACTCTGAGATACCAGCTGCTCCCTCACTAACACACAACCTGTCGCAATCTCAGATACTAGCTCCTCCCTCATTAACACACAGCCTGTCACACTCTCAGATACTCGCTCCTCCCTCACTAAAAAACAGCCTGTCCCACTCTCAGATACTTGCTCCTCCCTCACTAACACACAGCTTGTCCCAGTCTCAGATACCAGCTCCTCCCTCACTAACACAGCCTCTCCCACTCTCAGATACCAGCTCCTCCCTCACTAACACACAGCCTGTCCCAATCTCAGATACTTGCTCCTCCCTCACTAACACACAGTCTGTCCCACTCTCAGACACCAGCTCCTCTGTCACTAACACACAGCCTGTCCCACTCTCCGATACCAGCTCCTCCCTCACTAACACACATGCTGACCCTCACCCAGATTCCAGATCCTCCCTCTGTCACACAAAGCTTGTCTCACTCTCAGATACCAGCTACTCCCTCACTAACACACAGCCTGTCCCACTCAGATACCAGCTCCTCCCTCACTAACACTGCCTGTGTCACTCTCAGATACCAGCTACTCCCTCACTAACACACAGCCTGTCCCTCTCTCAGATAACAGCTCCTCCCTCACTTACACACAGCCTGTCCCACTCTCAGATACCAGCTCCTCCCTCACTAACACTCAGCCAGTCCCTCTATCAGATACCAGCTCCTCCCTCTCTAACACACAGCCTGCCCCACTCACAGATACCTGCTCCTCCCTCACTAAAACACAGCCTTTCCCACTCTCAGATACCATCTCCTCCCACTCTAACACACAGCCTTTTCCACTCTCAAATACCAGCTCCTCTCTCAATAACACACAACCTGTCCTACTCTCAGATACCAGCTCCTCACTCACTAACACAAAGCCTGTCCCACTCTCAGATATAAGCTCCTCCCTCACTAACACACAGCCTGTCCCACTCTCAGATATCAGCTCGACCCTCACTAACACACAGCCTTTTCCAATCTCAGATACCAGCTCCTCTCTCAATAACACACAACCTGTCCCACTCTCAGATACCAGCTGCTCCCTCACTTACACAAAGCCTGTCCCACTCTCAGATACCAGCTCCTCCCTCACTTTCACACAGCCTTTGCTACTCTGAGATATCACTACTCCCTCACTAACACCTGGCTGACCCACACTCAGACCCTAACTCATCCCTCACTCACATACAGCCCTTCCCTCTCTCAGATACGAGCTCCTCACTCACTAACACAGCCTGTCCTGCTCCCAGATACCAGCTCCTCTCTCACTAACACTCAGCCATTCCCAGTATCAGATACCAGCTCCTCCCTCACTAACACACAGCCTGCCCCACTTTCAGATTCCAGCTCCTCCCTCACTAACACATAGCTTGTTCCACTCTCAGATAACACCTCCTCCCTCACTAAAACACAGCCTTTCCCACTCTCAGATACCAGCTCCTCCCACACTAACACACAGCCTTTTCCACTCTCAAATACCAGCTCCTCTCTCAATAACACACAACCTGTCCTACTCTCAGATACCAGCTCCTTCCTCACTAATACACAGCCTGTCCCACTCTCAGATATCAGCACCTCCCTCACTAACACAGAGCCTTTTCCACTCTCAGATACCAGCTCCTCTCTCAATAACACACAACCTGTCCTACTCTCAGATACCAGCTCCTCACTCACTAACACACAGCCTGTCCCACTCTCAGATACCGGCTCCTCCCTCACTCACACACAGCCTGTCCCACTCTCAGATACCAGCCCCTCCCTCACTAACACACAGCCGTTGCTACTCTGAGATATCACTACTCCCTCACTAACACCTGGCTGACCCACACTCAGACCCTAACTCATCCCTCACTCACATACAGCCCTTCCCTCTCTCAGATACGAGATCCTCACTCACTAACACAGCCTGTCCTGCTCCCAGATACCAGCTCCTCCCTCACTAACACACAGCCTGTCCCACTGTCATATTCCAGCTCAACCTGACTAACAAACGGCCAGACCAAATCTCAGATACCAGCTCCACCCTCAGTAACACACATCCTGTCCCTATCTCAGATACCAGCTCCTCCCTCACGAACACACAGACTGTCCCACCCTCAGAGAGCAGCTCTCCCTCATTTACACACAGCCTGTCCCACTCTCAGATTCCTGCTCCTCCCTCACTAACACACAGCCTGTCCCACTCTCAGGTACCAGCTCCACCCTCACAAACACACAGCCTGTCTCACTCTCAGATACAAGCTCCTCCTTCACTAACACACAGCCTCTCCCACTCAGATTCCTGCTCCTCCCTACTAACACACAACCTGTCCCACTCTCAGGTACCAGCTCCTCCCTCAATAACACACAGCCTGTCCTACTCTCAGATACCAGCTCCTCCCTCACTAACACACAGCCTGTCGCAATCTCAGATACCAGCTCCTCGCTCACTCACACACAGCCTGTCCCACTCTCAGATACTTGCTCCTCCCTCACTAACACACAGCTTGTCCCAGTATCAGATACCAGCTCCTCCCTCACTAACGCACAGACTGTCCCATTCTCAGATACCGTCTCCTCCCTCACTAACACAAAGACTGTCCCACTCTCAGATAGCAGCTCCTCCCTCACTAACACACAGCCTGTCCCACTCTCAGATACCAGCTCCTCCCTCACTAACACACAGCTTGTCCCAGTCTCAGATACCAGCTCCTCTGTCACTAACACACAGCCTGTCCAACTCTCTGATACCAGCTCCTCCCTCACTAACACACAGCCTGTCCCACTCTCAGAATCCAGCTTCTCCATCACTAACAAACAGCCTCACCCACTCACCGATACCTGCTCCTCCCTCACTAACACACAGCCTGTACCACTCTCAGATACCAGCTCCTCCCTCACTAACACACAGCCTGTCCCACTCTCAGATACCAGCTCCTCCCTCACTAACACACAGCCTGTCCCACTCTCAGATACCAGCTCCTCCCTCACTAACACACAGCCTGACCCACTCACAGATACATGCTCCTCCCTCACTAACACACAGCCTGTCCCACTCTCAGATACCATCTCCTCCCACAATAACACACAGCCTGTCCCACTCTCAGATACCATCTCCTCCCTCACTAACACACAGCCTGTCCCACTCTCAGATACCAGCTCCTCCCTCACTAACACACAGCTTGTCCCAGTCTCAGATACCAGCTCCTCCCTCACTAACACACAGCCAGTCCCACTCTCAGATACTTGCTCCTCCCTCACTAACACACAGCCTCTCCCACTCTCAGATTCCTGCTCCTCCCTACTAACACACAGCCTGTCTCACTCTCAGGCACCAGCTCCTCCCTCAATAACACACAGCCTGTCCTACTCTCAGATACCAGCTCCTCCCTCACGAACACACAGCCTGTCGCAATCTCAGATACCAGCTCCTCCCTCACTAACACATAGCCTGTCCCGCTCTCGGATACCAGCTCCTCGCTCACTCACACACAGCCTCACCCACTCTCAGATACCAGCTCCTCCCTCACTAACGCACAGACTGTCCCATTCTCGGATACCGTCTCCTCCCTCACTAACAAACAGCCTGTCCCACTCTCAGATAGCAGCTCCTCCCTCACTAACACACAGCCTGTCCCACTCTCAGATACCAGCTCCTCCCTCACTAACACACAGCTTGTCCCAGTCTCAGATACCAGCTCCTCTGTCACTAACACATAGCCTGTCCAACTCTCTGCTACCAGCTCCTCCCTCACTAACACACAGCCTGTCTTAGTCTCTGATACCAGCTCTTCCCTCACTAACACACAGCCTGTCCCACTCTCAGAATCCAGCTTCTCCATCACTAAAACACAGCCTTTCCCACTCTCAGATACCAGCGCCTCCCTCATTAACACACAGCCTTTTCCTCTCTCAGATACGAGCTCCTCTCTCAATAACACACAACCTGTCCCACTCTCCGATACCAGCTCCTCCCTCACTAACACACAGCCTGTCCCACTCTCAGATACCAGCTCCTCCCTCACTTACACACAGCCTTTGCTACTCTGCGATATCACTACTCCCTCACTAACACACTGGCTGACCCACACTCAGACCCGTACTCATCCCTCACTCACATACAGCCCTTCCCTCTCTCAGATACGAGCTCCTCACTCACTAACACAGCCTGTCCTGCTCCCAGATACCAGCTCCTCCCTCACTAACACACAGCCTGTCTCACTCTCATATTCCAGCTCCAACCTGACTAACAAACGTCCAGACCAAAACTCAGATACCAGCTCCAACGTCAGTAACACACATCCTGTCCCTATCTCAGATACCAGCTCCTCCCTCACGATCACACAGCCTGTCCCACCCTCAGATAGCAGCTCTCCCTCATTTACACACAGCCTGTCCCACTCTCAGATATCAGATCCTCCCTACTAACACACAGCCTGTCTCATTCTCAGATACCAGCTCCTCCCTCAATAACACACAGCCTGTCCTACTCTCAGATACCAGCACCTCCCTAACTAAAACACAGCCTGTCGCAATCTCAGATACCAGCTCCTCCCTCACTTACAGACAGCCTGTCCCACTCTCGGATACCAGCTCCTCGCTCACTAACACACAGCCTCACCCACTGTCAGATACCAGCTCCTCAATCACTAACACACAACCTGTCCCACGCTCAGATACCATCTCCTCCCTCACTAACTCACAGCCTGTCCCACTCTCAGATACTTGATCCTCCCTCACTAACACACAGCTTGTCCCAGTCTCAGATACCAGCTCCTCCCTCACTAACACACAGCCAGTCCCACTCTCAGATACTTGCTCCTCCCTCATTAACACACAGTCTGTCCCACTCTCAGACACCAGCTCCTCTGTCACTAACACACAGCCTGTCCCTCTCTCTGATACCAGCTCCTCCCTCACTAACACACAGCCTGTCTTAGTCTCTGATACCAGCTCTTCCCTCACTAACACAGCCTGTCCCACTCTCAGAATCCATCTTCTCCGTCACTAACACACAGCCTCACCCATTCTCAGATACCTGCTCCTCCCTCACTAACACACAGCCTGAAACACTCTCAGTCCTGCTCCTCCCAAAATAACACAGTCTGTCCCACTCTCAGATACTATCTCCTCCTTCACTAACACACTGCCTGTCCCACTCTCAGATACCATCTCCTCCCTCACAAACACACAGCCTGTCTCGCTCTCAGATACCAGCTCCTCCTTCACTAAAATAGCCTGTCTCACTCTCAGATACAAGCTCCTCCCTCACTAACACACAGCCTCTCCCACTCTCAGATTCCTGCTCCTCCCTACTAACACACAGCCTGTCGCGATCTCAGATACCAGCTCCTCCCTCACTAACACACAGCCTGTCCCACTCTCGGATACCAGCTCCTCGCTCACTCACACACAGCCTCACCCACTCTCAGATACCAGCTCCTCCCTCACTAACGCACAGCCTCTCTCACTCTCAGATACCAGCTCCTCCCTCACTAACACACAGCCTCTCCCACTCTCAGATTCCTGCTCCTCCCTAATAACACACAGCCTGTCTCACTCTCAGGTACCAGCTCCTCCCTCACTAACACACAGCCTGTCCTACTCTCAGATACTCGCACTTCCCGAACTAACACACAGCCTGTCGCAATCTCAGATACCAGCTCCTCGCTCACTAACACACAGCCTGTCCCACTGTCTGATACCAGCTGCTCCCCCACTAACACGCAGCCTATCTTAGTCTCTGACACCAGCTGTTCCCTCACTAAAGCACAGCCTGTCCCACTATCAGAATCCAGCTTCTCCCTCACTAACACACAGCCTCACCCACTCACAGATACCTGCTCCTCCCTCACTAACACACCGCCTGTCCCACTCTGAGATACCAGCTGCTCCCTCACTAACACACAACCTGTCGCAATCTCAGATACTAGCTCCTCCCTCATTAACACACAGCCTGTCACACTCTCAGATACTCGCTCCTCCCTCACTAAAAAACAGCCTGTCCCACTCTCAGATACTTGCTCCTCCCTCACTAACACACAGCTTGTCCCAGTCTCAGATACCAGCTCCTCCCTCACTAACACAGCCTCTCCCACTCTCAGATACCAGCTCCTCCCTCACTAACACACAGCCTGTCCCAATCTCAGATACTTGCTCCTCCCTCACTAACACACAGTCTGTCCCACTCTCAGACACCAGCTCCTCTGTCACTAACACACAGCCTGTCCCACTCTCCGATACCAGCTCCTCCCTCACTAACACACATGCTGACCCTCACCCAGATTCCAGATCCTCCCTCTGTCACACAAAGCTTGTCTCACTCTCAGATACCAGCTACTCCCTCACTAACACACAGCCTGTCCCACTCAGATACCAGCTCCTCCCTCACTAACACTGCCTGTGTCACTCTCAGATACCAGCTACTCCCTCACTAACACACAGCCTGTCCCTCTCTCAGATAACAGCTCCTCCCTCACTTACACACAGCCTGTCCCACTCTCAGATACCAGCTCCTCCCTCACTAACACACAGCCAGTCCCTCTATCAGATACCAGCTCCTCCCTCTCTAACACACAGCCTGCCCCACTCACAGATACCTGCTCCTCCCTCACTAAAACACAGCCTTTCCCACTCTCAGATACCATCTCCTCCCACTCTAACACACAGCCTTTTCCACTCTCAAATACCAGCTCCTCTCTCAATAACACACAACCTGTCCTACTCTCAGATACCAGCTCCTCACTCACTAACACAAAGCCTGTCCCACTCTCAGATATAAGCTCCTCCCTCACTAACACACAGCCTGTCCCACTCTCAGATATCAGCTCGACCCTCACTAACACACAGCCTTTTCCAATCTCAGATACCAGCTCCTCTCTCAATAACACACAACCTGTCCCACTCTCAGATACCAGCTGCTCCCTCACTTACACAAAGCCTGTCCCACTCTCAGATACCAGCTCCTCCCTCACTTTCACACAGCCTTTGCTACTCTGAGATATCACTACTCCCTCACTAACACCTGGCTGACCCACACTCAGACCCTAACTCATCCCTCACTCACATACAGCCCTTCCCTCTCTCAGATACGAGCTCCTCACTCACTAACACAGCCTGTCCTGCTCCCAGATACCAGCTCCTCTCTCACTAACACTCAGCCATTCCCAGTATCAGATACCAGCTCCTCCCTCACTAACACACAGCCTGCCCCACTTTCAGATTCCAGCTCCTCCCTCACTAACACATAGCTTGTTCCACTCTCAGATAACACCTCCTCCCTCACTAAAACACAGCCTTTCCCACTCTCAGATACCAGCTCCTCCCACACTAACACACAGCCTTTTCCACTCTCAAATACCAGCTCCTCTCTCAATAACACACAACCTGTCCTACTCTCAGATACCAGCTCCTTCCTCACTAATACACAGCCTGTCCCACTCTCAGATATCAGCACCTCCCTCACTAACACAGAGCCTTTTCCACTCTCAGATACCAGCTCCTCTCTCAATAACACACAACCTGTCCTACTCTCAGATACCAGCTCCTCACTCACTAACACACAGCCTGTCCCACTCTCAGATACCGGCTCCTCCCTCACTCACACACAGCCTGTCCCACTCTCAGATACCAGCCCCTCCCTCACTAACACACAGCCGTTGCTACTCTGAGATATCACTACTCCCTCACTAACACCTGGCTGACCCACACTCAGACCCTAACTCATCCCTCACTCACATACAGCCCTTCCCTCTCTCAGATACGAGATCCTCACTCACTAACACAGCCTGTCCTGCTCCCAGATACCAGCTCCTCCCTCACTAACACACAGCCTGTCCCACTGTCATATTCCAGCTCAACCTGACTAACAAACGGCCAGACCAAATCTCAGATACCAGCTCCACCCTCAGTAACACACATCCTGTCCCTATCTCAGATACCAGCTCCTCCCTCACGAACACACAGACTGTCCCACCCTCAGAGAGCAGCTCTCCCTCATTTACACACAGCCTGTCCCACTCTCAGATTCCTGCTCCTCCCTCACTAACACACAGCCTGTCCCACTCTCAGGTACCAGCTCCACCCTCACAAACACACAGCCTGTCTCACTCTCAGATACAAGCTCCTCCTTCACTAACACACAGCCTCTCCCACTCAGATTCCTGCTCCTCCCTACTAACACACAACCTGTCCCACTCTCAGGTACCAGCTCCTCCCTCAATAACACACAGCCTGTCCTACTCTCAGATACCAGCTCCTCCCTCACTAACACACAGCCTGTCGCAATCTCAGATACCAGCTCCTCGCTCACTCACACACAGCCTGTCCCACTCTCAGATACTTGCTCCTCCCTCACTAACACACAGCTTGTCCCAGTATCAGATACCAGCTCCTCCCTCACTAACGCACAGACTGTCCCATTCTCAGATACCGTCTCCTCCCTCACTAACACAAAGACTGTCCCACTCTCAGATAGCAGCTCCTCCCTCACTAACACACAGCCTGTCCCACTCTCAGATACTTGCTCCTCCCTCACTAACACACAGCTTGTCCCAGTCTCAGATACCAGCTCCTCTGTCACTAACACACAGCCTGTCCAACTCTCTGATACCAGCTCCTCCCTCACTAACACACAGCCTGTCCCACTCTCAGAATCCAGCTTCTCCATCACTAACAAACAGCCTCACCCACTCACCGATACCTGCTCCTCCCTCACTAACACACAGCCTGTACCACTCTCAGATACCAGCTCCTCCCTCACTAACACACAGCCTGTCCCACTCTCAGATACCAGCTCCTCCCTCACTAACACACAGCCTGTCCCACTCTCAGATACCAGCTCCTCCCTCACTAACACACAGCCTGACCCACTCACAGATACATGCTCCTCCCTCACTAACACACAGCCTGTCCCACTCTCAGATACCATCTCCTCCCACAATAACACACAGCCTGTCCCACTCTCAGATACCATCTCCTCCCTCACTAACACACAGCCTGTCCCACTCTCAGATACCAGCTCCTCCCTCACTAACACACAGCTTGTCCCAGTCTCAGATACCAGCTCCTCCCTCACTAACACACAGCCAGTCCCACTCTCAGATACTTGCTCCTCCCTCACTAACACACAGCCTCTCCCACTCTCAGATTCCTGCTCCTCCCTACTAACACACAGCCTGTCTCACTCTCAGGCACCAGCTCCTCCCTCAATAACACACAGCCTGTCCTACTCTCAGATACCAGCTCCTCCCTCACGAACACACAGCCTGTCGCAATCTCAGATACCAGCTCCTCCCTCACTAACACATAGCCTGTCCCGCTCTCGGATACCAGCTCCTCGCTCACTCACACACAGCCTCACCCACTCTCAGATACCAGCTCCTCCTTCACTAACGCACAGACTGTCCCATTCTCGGATACCGTCTCCTCCCTCACTAACAAACAGCCTGTCCCACTCTCAGATAGCAGCTCCTCCCTCACTAACACACAGCCTGTCCCACTCTCAGATACCAGCTCCTCCCTCACTAACACACAGCTTGTCCCAGTCTCAGATACCAGCTCCTCTGTCACTAACACATAGCCTGTCCAACTCTCTGCTACCAGCTCCTCCCTCACTAACACACAGCCTGTCTTAGTCTCTGATACCAGCTCTTCCCTCACTAACACACAGCCTGTCCCACTCTCAGAATCCAGCTTCTCCATCACTAAAACACAGCCTTTCCCACTCTCAGATACCAGCGCCTCCCTCATTAACACACAGCCTTTTCCTCTCTCAGATACGAGCTCCTCTCTCAATAACACACAACCTGTCCCACTCTCCGATACCAGCTCCTCCCTCACTAACACACAGCCTGTCCCACTCTCAGATACCAGCTCCTCCCTCACTTACACACAGCCTTTGCTACTCTGCGATATCACTACTCCCTCACTAACACACTGGCTGACCCACACTCAGACCCGTACTCATCCCTCACTCACATACAGCCCTTCCCTCTCTCAGATACGAGCTCCTCACTCACTAACACAGCCTGTCCTGCTCCCAGATACCAGCTCCTCCCTCACTAACACACAGCCTGTCTCACTCTCATATTCCAGCTCCAACCTGACTAACAAACGTCCAGACCAAAACTCAGATACCAGCTCCAACGTCAGTAACACACATCCTGTCCCTATCTCAGATACCAGCTCCTCCCTCACGATCACACAGCCTGTCCCACCCTCAGATAGCAGCTCTCCCTCATTTACACACAGCCTGTCCCACTCTCAGATATCAGATCCTCCCTACTAACACACAGCCTGTCTCATTCTCAGATACCAGCTCCTCCCTCAATAACACACAGCCTGTCCTACTCTCAGATACCAGCACCTCCCTAACTAAAACACAGCCTGTCGCAATCTCAGATACCAGCTCCTCCCTCACTTACAGACAGCCTGTCCCACTCTCGGATACCAGCTCCTCGCTCACTAACACACAGCCTCACCCACTGTCAGATACCAGCTCCTCAATCACTAACACACAACCTGTCCCACGCTCAGATACCATCTCCTCCCTCACTAACTCACAGCCTGTCCCACTCTCAGATACTTGATCCTCCCTCACTAACACACAGCTTGTCCCAGTCTCAGATACCAGCTCCTCCCTCACTAACACACAGCCAGTCCCACTCTCAGATACTTGCTCCTCCCTCATTAACACACAGTCTGTCCCACTCTCAGACACCAGCTCCTCTGTCACTAACACACAGCCTGTCCCTCTCTCTGATACCAGCTCCTCCCTCACTAACACACAGCCTGTCTTAGTCTCTGATACCAGCTCTTCCCTCACTAACACAGCCTGTCCCACTCTCAGAATCCATCTTCTCCGTCACTAACACACAGCCTCACCCATTCTCAGATACCTGCTCCTCCCTCACTAACACACAGCCTGAAACACTCTCAGTCCTGCTCCTCCCAAAATAACACAGTCTGTCCCACTCTCAGATACTATCTCCTCCTTCACTAACACACTGCCTGTCCCACTCTCAGATACCATCTCCTCCCTCACAAACACACAGCCTGTCTCGCTCTCAGATACCAGCTCCTCCTTCACTAAAATAGCCTGTCTCACTCTCAGATACAAGCTCCTCCCTCACTAACACACAGCCTCTCCCACTCTCAGATTCCTGCTCCTCCCTACTAACACACAGCCTGTCGCGATCTCAGATACCAGCTCCTCCCTCACTAACACATAGCCTGTCCCGCTCTCGGATACCAGCTCCTCGCTCACTCACACACAGCCTCACCCACTCTCAGATACCAGCTCCTCCCTCACTAACGCACAGACTGTCCCATTCTCAGATACCGTCTCCTCCCTCACTAACACACAGCCTGTCCCACTCTCAGATAGCAGCTCCTCCCTCACTAACACACAGCCTGTCCCACTCTCAGATACCAGCTCCTCCCTCACTAACACACAGCTTGTCCCAGTCTCAGATACCAGCTCCTCTGTCACTAACACATAGCCTGTCCAACTCTCAGATACCAGCTCCTTCCTCACTAACACACAGCCTGTCTTAGTCTCTGATACCAGCTCTTCCCTCACTAACACACAGCCTGTCCCATTCTCAGAATCCAGCTTCTCCATCACTAACAAACAGCCTCACCCACTCACAGATACCATCTCCTCCCTCACTAACACACAGCCTGTCCCACTCTCAGATACTTGATCCTCCCTCACTAACACACAGCTTGTCCCAGTCTCAGATACCAGCTCCTCCCTCACTAACACACGGCCTGTCCCACTCTCAGATACCAGCTCCTCCCTCACTAACACACAGCCAGTCCCACTCTCAGATACTTGCTCCTCCCTCACTAACACACAGTCTGTCCCACTCTCAGATACTATCTCCTCCTTCACTAACACACAGCCTGTCCCACTCTCAGATACCATCTCCTCCCTCACAAACACACAGCCTGTCTCACTCTCAGATACCAGCTCCTCCTTCACTAAAATAGCCTGTCTCACTCTCAGATACAAGCTCCTCCCTCACTAACACACAGCCTGTCTCACTCTCAGATACCAGCTCCTCCCTCAATAACACACAGCTTGTCCCAGTCTCAGATACCAGCTCCTCTGTCACTAACACATAGCCTGTCCAACTCTCTGCTACCAGCTCCTCCCTCACTAACACACAGCCTGTCTTAGTCTCTGATACCAGCTCTTCCCTCACTAACACACAGCCTGTCCCATTCTCAGAATCCAGCTTCTCCATCACTAACAAACAGCCTCACCCACTCACAGATACCTGCTCCTCCCTCACTAACACACAGCCTGTCCCACTCTCAGATTCCAGCTACTCCCACAATAACACACAGCCTGTCCCACTCTCAGATACCATCTCCTCCCTCACTAACACACAGCCTGTCCCACTCTCAGATACCAGCTCCTCCCTCACTAACACACAGCTTGTCCCAGTCTCAGATACCAGCTCCTCCCTCACTAACACACAGCCAGTCCCACTCTCAGATACTTGCTCCTCCCTCACTAACACACAGTCTGTCCCACTCTCAGATACTATCTCCTCCTTCACTAACACACAGCCTGTCCCACTCTCAGATACCATCTCGTCCCTCACAAACACACAGCCTGTCTCACTCTCAGATACCAGCTCCTCCTTCACTTAAATAGCCTGTCTCACTCTCAGATACAAGCTCCTCCCTCACTAACACACAGCCTGTCACACTCTCAGATACCAGCTCCTCCCTCACTAACACACAGCCTGTCTCACTCTCAGATACCAGCTCCTCCCTCAATAACACACAGCCTGTCCCACTCTCAGATACCAGCTCCTCCATCACTCACACACAGCGTGTCCTACTCTCAGATACCAGCTTCTCCCTCACAAACACACAGCCTGTCTCACTCTCAGATACCAGCTCCTCCCTCACTAAATCACAGCCTGTCCCGCTCTCGGATACCAGCTCCTCGCTCACTCACACAAAGCCTCACCCACTCTCAGATACCAGCTCCTCCCTCACTAACGCACAGACTGTCCCATTCTCAGATACCGTCTCCTCCCTCACTAACACACAGCCTGTCCCACTCTCAGATACCAGCTCCTCCCTCACTAACACACAGACTGTCCCACTCTCAGATACCAGCTCCTCCCTCACTAACACACAGCCTGTCCCACTCTCAGATACTTGCTCCTCCCTCACTAACACACAGCTTGTCCCAGTCTCAGATACCAGCTCCTCTGTCACTAACAAACAGCCTGTCCCACTCTTTGATACCAGCTCCTCCCTCACTAACACACAGCCTGTCCAACTCTCTGATACCAGCTCCTCCCTCACTAACACACAGCCTGTCCCACTCTCAGATACCAGCTCCTCCCTCACAAACACACAGCCAGTCTCACTCTCAGATACCAGGTCCTCCTTCACTAAAATAGCCTGTCTCACTCTCAGATACCAGCTCCTCCTTCACTAACACACAGCCTGTCCCACTCTCAGATACCAGCTCCTCCCTCACTAACACACAGCCTCTCCCACTCTCAGATTCCTGCTCCTCCCTCACTAACACACAGCCTCTCCCAATCTCAGATTCCTGCTCCTCCCTCACTAACACACAGCCTGCCCCACTCTCAGATACCAGCTCCTCCCTCACTAACACACAGCCTGTCTCACTCTCAGATACCAGCTCCTCCCTCAATAACACACAGCCTGTCTCACTCTCAGATACCAGGTCCTCCCTCACTAACGCACAGACTGTCCCATTCTCAGATACCATCTCCTCCCTCACTAACACACAGCCTGTCCCACTCTCAGATAGCAGCTCCTCCCTCACTAACACACAGCCTGTCCCACTCTCAAATACTTGCTCCTCCCTCACTAACACACAGCTTGTCCCAGTCTCAGATACCAGCTCCTCTGTCACTAACAAACAGCCTGTCCCACTCTCTAATACCAGTTCCTCCCTCACTAACACACAGCCTGTCCCACTCTCAGAATCCAGCTTCTCCATCACTAACAAACAGCCTCACCCACTCACAGATAACTGCTCCTCCCTCACTAACACACAGCCTGTCCCACTCTCAGATACCAGCTCCTCCCTCACTAACACACAGCCTGTCCCACTCTCAGATACCAGCTCCTCCCTCACTAACACACAGCCTGTCCTACTCTCAGATTCCAGCTCCTCCCTCACTAACACACAGCCTGTCCCACTCTCAGATACCAGCTCCTCCCTCACAAACACACAGCCAGTCTCACTCTCAGATACCAGGTCCTCGTTCACTAAAATAGCCTGTCTCACTCTCAGATACCAGCTCCTCCCTCACTGACACACAGCCTGTCCCACTCTCAGATACCAGCTCCTCCCTCACTAACACACAGCCTGTCCCACTCTCGGATACCAGCTCCTCGCTCACTAACACACAGCCTGTCCCACTCTCAGATACTCGCTCCTCCCTCACTAACACACAGCCTGTCCCACTGTCTGATACCAGTTGCTCCCCCAGTAACACGCAGCCTGTCTTAGTCTCAGATACTTGCTCCTCCCTCACTAACACACAGTCTGTCCCACTCTCAGACACCAGCTCCTCCCTCACTAACACACAGCCTGTCTTAGTCTGTGATACCAGCTGTTCCCTCACTAACACAGCCTGTCCCACTCTCAGAATCCAGCTTCTCCGTCACTAACACACAGCCTCACCCACTCTCAGATACCTGCTCCTCCCTCACTAACACACAGCCTGAACCACTCTCAGTCCAGCTCCTCCCTCAATAACACACAGCCTGTCCCACTCTCAGATACCATCTCCTCCCTCACAAACACACAGCCTGTCTCACTCTCAGATACAAGCTCCTCCTTCACTAACACACAGCCTCTCCCACTCTCAGATTCCTGCTCCTCCCTACTAACACACAACCTGTCCCACTCTCAGGTACCAGCTCCTCCCTCAATAACACACAGCCTGTCCTACTCTCAGATACCAGCTCCTCCCTCACTAACACACAGCCTGTCGCAATCTCAGATACCAGCTCCTCCCTCACTAACACACAGCCTGTCCCGCTCTTGGATACCAGCTCCTCGCTCACTCACACACAGCCTGTCCCACTCTCAGATACTTGCTCCGCCCTCACTAACACACAGCTTGTCCCAGTCTCAGAGACCAGCTCCTCCCTCACTAACGCACAGACTGTCCCATTCTCAGATACCGTCTCCTCCCTCACTAACACAAAGCCTGTCCCACTCTCAGATAGCAGCTCCTCCCTCACTAACACACAGCCTGTCCCACTCTCAGATACTTGCTCCTCCCTCACTAACACACAGCTTGTCCCAGTCTCAGATACCAGCTCCTCTGTCACTAACACACAGCCTGTCCAACTCTCTGATACCAGCTCCTCCCTCACTAACACACAGCCTGTCCCACTCTCAGAATCCAGCTTCTCCATCACTAACAAACAGCCTCACTCACTCACAGATACCTGCTCCTCCCTCACTAACACACAGCCTGTACCACTCTCAGATACCAGCTCCTCCCTCACTAACACACAGCCTGTCCCACTCTCAGATACCAGCTCCTCCCTCACTAACACACAGCCTGTCCCACTCTCAGATACCAGCTCCTCCCTCACTAACACACAGCCTGTCCTACTCTCAGATTCCAGCTCCTCCCTCACTAACACACAGCCTGTCCCACTCTCAGATACCAGCTCCTCCCTCACTAACACACAGCCTGTCCCCCTCTCAGAATCCAGCTTCTCCATCACTAACAAACAGCCTCACCCACTCACAGATACCTGCTCCTCCCTCACTAACACACAGCCTGTACCACTCTCAGATACCAGCTCCTCCCTCACTAACACACAGCCTGTCCCACTCTCAGATACCAGCTCCTCCCTCACTAACACACAGCCTGTCCCACT
The DNA here is from genome assembly GCA_026770705.1 of Isurus oxyrinchus. NCBI lineage: Eukaryota > Metazoa > Chordata > Chondrichthyes > Lamniformes > Lamnidae > Isurus > Isurus oxyrinchus. The sequence continues at coordinate 633,197 of JANJGN010000103.1, read as the reverse complement.
CTCAGATACCAGCTCCTCCCTCACTAACACACAGCCTGTCCTACTCTCAGATTCCAGCTCCTCCCTCACTAACACACAGCCTGTCTCACTCTCAGATACCAGGTCCTCCTTCACTAAAATAGCCTGTCTCACTCTCAGATACCAGCTCCTCCTTCAGTAACACACAGCCTCTCCCACTCTCAGATTCCTGCTCCTCCCTCACTAACACACAGCCTGTCTCACTCTCAGGTACCATCTCCTCCCTCACTAACACACAGCCTCACCCACTCTCAGATACCAGCTCCTCCCTCACTAACACACAGCCTGTCCCACTCTCAGATACCAGCTCCTCCCACACTAACACACAGCCTGTCCCACTCTCAGATACCATCTCCTCCCTCACTAACACACAGCCTGTCTCACTCACAGAAACCAGCTCCTCCCTCACTGACACACAGCCTGTCCCACTCTCAGATACCAGCTCCTCCCTCACTGACACACAGCCTGTCCGACTCTCAGATACCAGCTCCTCCCTAAGAAACAGCCTGTCCCTTTCTCAGATACCAGCTCCTCACTCACTCATACACAGCCTGTCCCACTCTCAGAAACCATCTCCTCCCTCACTAACACACAGCCTGTCCCACTCTCAGATATCAGCTCCTCCCTCACGAACACACAGCCTGTCCCACTCTCAGATACCATCTTCTCCCTCACAAACACACAGCCTCTCTCACTCTCAGATACCAGCTCCTCCCTCACTAACACACAGCCTCTCCCACTCTCAGATTCCTGCTCCTCCCTAATAACACACAGCCTGTCTCACTCTCAGGTACCAGCTCCTCCCTCACTAACACACAGCCTGTCCTACTCTCAGATACTCGCACTTCCCGAACTAACACACAGCCTGTCGCAATCTCAGATACCAGCTCCTCGCTCACTAACACACAGCCTGTCCCACTGTCTGATACCAGCTGCTCCCCCACTAACACGCAGCCTATCTTAGTCTCTGACACCAGCTGTTCCCTCACTAAAGCACAGCCTGTCCCACTATCAGAATCCAGCTTCTCCCTCACTAACACACAGCCTCACCCACTCACAGATACCAGCTCCTCCCTCACTAACACACCGCCTGTCCCACTCTGAGATACCAGCTGCTCCCTCACTAACACACAACCTGTCGCAATCTCAGATACTAGCTCCTCCCTCATTAACACACAGCCTGTCCCACTCTCAGATACTCGCTCCTCCCTCACTAAAAAACAGCCTGTCCCACTCTCAGATACTTGCTCCTCCCTCACTAACACACAGCTTGTCCCAGTCTCAGATACCAGCTCCTCCCTCACTAACACAGCCTCTCCCACTCTCAGATACCAGCTCCTCCCTCACTAACACACAGCCTGTCCCAATCTCAGATACTTGCTCCTCCCTCACTAACACACAGTCTGTCCCACTCTCAGACACCAGCTCCTCTGTCACTAACACACAGCCTGTCCCACTCTCCGATACCAGCTCCTCCCTCACTAACACACATGCTGACCCTCACCCAGATTCCAGATCCTCCCTCTGTCACACAAAGCTTGTCTCACTCTCAGATACCAGCTACTCCCTCACTAACACACAGCCTGTCCCACTCAGATACCAGCTCCTCCCTCACTAACACTGCCTGTGTCACTCTCAGATACCAGCTACTCCCTCACTAACACACAGCCTGTCCCACTCTCAGATAACAGCTCCTCCCTCACTTACACACAGCCTGTCCCACTCTCAGATACCAGCTCCTCCCTCACTAACACTCAGCCAGTCCCTCTATCAGATACCAGCTCCTCCCTCTCTAACACACAGCCTGCCCCACTCACAGATACCTGCTCCTCCCTCACTAAAACACAGCCTTTCCCACTCTCAGATACCATCTCCTCCCACTCTAACACACAGCCTTTTCCACTCTCAAATACCAGCTCCTCTCTCAATAACACACAACCTGTCCTACTCTCAGATACCAGCTCCTCACTCACTAACACAAAGCCTGTCCCACTCTCAGATATAAGCTCCTCCCTCACTAACACACAGCCTGTCCCACTCTCAGATATCAGCTCGACCCTCACTAACACACAGCCTTTTCCAATCTCAGATACCAGCTCCTCTCTCAATAACACACAACCTGTCCCACTCTCAGATACCAGCTGCTCCCTCACTTACACAAAGCCTGTCCCACTCTCAGATACCAGCTCCTCCCTCACTAACACACAGCCTTTGCTACTCTGAGATATCACTACTCCCTCACTAACACCTGGCTGACCCACACTCAGACCCTAACTCATCCCTCACTCACATACAGCCCTTCCCTCTCTCAGATACGAGCTCCTCACTCACTAACACAGCCTGTCCTGCTCCCAGATACCAGCTCCTCTCTCACTAACACTCAGCCATTCCCAGTATCAGATACCAGCTCCTCCCTCACTAACACACAGCCTGCCCCACTTTCAGATTCCAGCTCCTCCCTCACTAACACATAGCTTGTTCCACTCTCAGATAACACCTCCTCCCTCACTAAAACACAGCCTTTCCCACTCTCAGATACCAGCTCCTCCCACACTAACACACAGCCTTTTCCACTCTCAAATACCAGCTCCTCTCTCAATAACACACAACCTGTCCTACTCTCAGATACCAGCTCCTTCCTCACTAATACACAGCCTGTCCCACTCTCAGATATCAGCACCTCCCTCACTAACACAGAGCCTTTTCCACTCTCAGATACCAGCTCCTCTCTCAATAACACACAACCTGTCCTACTCTCAGATACCAGCTCCTCACTCACTAACACACAGCCTGTCCCACTCTCAGATACCAGCTCCTCCCTCACTCACACACAGCCTGTCCCACTCTCAGATACCAGCTCCTCCCTCACTAACACACAGCCGTTGCTACTCTGAGATATCACTACTCCCTCACTAACACCTGGCTGACCCACACTCAGACCCTAACTCATCCCTCACTCACATACAGCCCTTCCCTCTCTCAGATACGAGATCCTCACTCACTAACACAGCCTGTCCTGCTCCCAGATACCAGCTCCTCCCTCACTAACACACAGCCTGTCCCACTGTCATATTCCAGCTCAACCTGACTAACAAACGGCCAGACCAAATCTCAGATACCAGCTCCACCCTCAGTAACACACATCCTGTCCCTATCTCAGATACCAGCTCCTCCCTCACGAACACACAGACTGTCCCACCCTCAGAGAGCAGCTCTCCCTCATTTACACACAGCCTGTCCCACTCTCAGATTCCTGCTCCTCCCTCACTAACACACAGCCTGTCCCACTCTCAGGTACCAGCTCCACCCTCACAAACACACAGCCTGTCTCACTCTCAGATACAAGCTCCTCCTTCACTAACACACAGCCTCTCCCACTCAGATTCCTGCTCCTCCCTACTAACACACAACCTGTCCCACTCTCAGGTACCAGCTCCTCCCTCAATAACACACAGCCTGTCCTACTCTCAGATACCAGCTCCTCCCTCACTAACACACAGCCTGTCGCAATCTCAGATACCAGCTCCTCACTCACTAACACACAGCCTGTCCCGCTATCGGATACCAGCTCCTCGCTCACTCACACACAGCCTGTCCCACTCTCAGATACTTGCTCCTCCCTCACTAACACACAGCTTGTCCCAGTATCAGATACCAGCTCCTCCCTCACTAACGCACAGACTGTCCCATTCTCAGATACCGTCTCCTCCCTCACTAACACAAAGACTGTCCCACTCTCAGATAGCAGCTCCTCCCTCACTAACACACAGCCTGTCCCACTCTCAGATACTTGCTCCTCCCTCACTAACACACAGCTTGTCCCAGTCTCAGATACCAGCTCCTCTGTCACTAACACACAGCCTGTCCAACTCTCTGATACCAGCTCCTCCCTCACTAACACACAGCCTGTCCCACTCTCAGAATCCAGCTTCTCCATCACTAACAAACAGCCTCACCCACTCACCGATACCTGCTCCTCCCTCACTAACACACAGCCTGTACCACTCTCAGATACCAGCTCCTCCCTCACTAACACACAGCCTGTCCCACTCTCAGATACCAGCTCCTCCCTCACTAACACACAGCCTGTCCCACTCTCAGATACCAGCTCCTCCCTCACTAACACACAGCCTGACCCACTCACAGATACATGCTCCTCCCTCACTAACACACAGCCTGTCCCACTCTCAGATACCATCTCCTCCCACAATAACACACAGCCTGTCCCACTCTCAGATACCATCTCCTCCCTCACTAACACACAGCCTGTCCCACTCTCAGATACCAGCTCCTCCCTCACTAACACACAGCTTGTCCCAGTCTCAGATACCAGCTCCTCCCTCACTAACACACAGCCAGTCCCACTCTCAGATACTTGCTCCTCCCTCACTAACACACAGTCTGTCCCACTCTCAGATACTATCTCCTCCTTCACGAACACACAGCCTGTCCCACTCTCAGATACCATCTCGTCCCTCACAAACACACAGCCTGTCCCACTCTCAGATACCATCTTCTCCCTCACAAACACACAGCCTCTCTCACTCTCAGATACCAGCTCCTCCCTCACTAACACACAGCCTGTCCCACTCTCAGATACAAGCTCCTCCTTCACTAACACACTGCCTCTCCCACTGTCAGATACCAGCTCCTCCCTCACTAATACACAGCCTGTCTCACTCTCAGGTACCAGCTCCTCCCTCAATAACACACAGCCTGTCCGACTCTCAGATACCAGCTCCTCGCTCACTAACACACAGCCTCACCCTCTCTCAGATACCAGCTCCTCCCTCACTAACACACAGACTGTCCCATTCTCAGATACCAGCTCCTCCCTCACTAACACACAGCCTGTCGCACTCTCAGATACCAGCTCCTCCCTCAAAAACACACAGCCTGTCCTACACTCAGATACCAGCAACTCCCTAACACACAGCCTGTCCCACTCTCAGATACCAGCTCCTCCCTCACTAACACACAGACTGTCCCATTCTCAGATACCATCTCCTCCCTCACTAACACACAGCCTGTCCCACTCACAGATATCAGCTCCTCCCTCACTAACACACAGCCTGTCCCACTCTCAGAAACTTGCTCCTCCCTCACAAACACTCAGCCTGTCTCACTCTCAGATACCAGCTCCACCCTCACTAACACACAGCCGGTCCCACTCTCAGATACTTGCTCCTCCCTCACTAACACACAGACTGTCCCACTCTCAGACACCAGCTCCTCTGTCACTAACACACAGCCTGTCCCTCTCTCTGATACCACCTCCTCCCTCACTAACACACACCCTGTCCCAATCTCCGATACCAGATCCTCACTCACTAACACACAGCCTGTCCCACTCTCAGATACCACCTCCTCCCTCACTAACACACATCCTGTCCCACTCTCAGATACCAACTCCTCCCTCACTAACACACAGCCTGTCTCACTCGGATACCAGTTCCTCGCTCACTAACACACAGCCTCACCCACTCTCAGATACCAGCTCCTCCCTCACTAACACACAGCCTGTCCCACTCTCAGATACCAGCTCCTCCCTCACTAACACACAGCCTATCCCACTCTCAGGTACCAGCTCCTCCCTCACTAACACACAGTCTGTCCCACTCACAGATACTTGCTCCTCCCTCACTAACACACAGCCTGTCCCACTCTCAGATACCAGCTCCTCCCTCACTAACACACAGCCTGTCCCACTCTCAGATACCAGCTCCTCCCTCACTAACACACAGTCTGTCCCACTCTCAGACACCAGCTCCTCTGTCATTAACACCCAGCCTGTCCCAATCTCCGATACCAGCTCCTCTCTCACTAACACAGAGCCTGTCTTAGTCTCTGATAACAGCTCTTCCCTCACTAACACACAGCCTGTCCCTCTCTTAGATACCATCTCCTCCATCACTAACACACAGCCTATCCCACTCTCAGATACCATCTCCTCCCTCACAAACATCACCTGTCTCAATCTCAAATACAAGCTCCTCCTTCACTAAAGGAGCCTGTCTCAATCTCAGATACAAGTTCCTCCCTCACTAACACACTGCCTCTCCCACTCTCAGATTCCTGCTCCTCCCTACTAACACACAGCCTGTCTCACTCTCAGGTACCAGCTCCTCCCTCAAAAACACACAGCCTGTCCTACACTCAGATACCAGCACCTCCCTAACTAACACACAGCCTGTCGCAATCTCAGATACCAGGTCCTCCCTCACTAACACACAGCCTGTCCCACTCTCGGATACCAGCTCCTCGCTCACTAACACACAGCCTGTCCCACTCTCAGATAACAGCTCCTCCCTCAAAAACACACAGCCTGTCCTACACTCAGATACCAGCAACTCCCTAACTAACACACAGCCTGTCCCACTCTCAGATACCAGCTCCTCCCTCACTAACACACAGCCTGTCCCACTCTCAGATACCAGCTCATCCCTCACTAACACACAGCCTGTCCCACTCTCAGATACCAGCTCCTCCCTCAATAACAAAAACTGTCCCACTCTCAGATACCAGCTCCTCCCTCACTAACACACAGCCTGTCCCACTCTCAGATACTTGCTCCTCCCTCACAAACACACAGCCTGTCTCACTCTCAGATACCAGCTCCACCCTCACTAACACACAGCCTGTCCCACTCTCAGATACTTGCTCCTCCCTCACTAACACACAGACTGTCCCACTCTCAGACACCAGCTCCTCTGTCACTAACACACAGCCTGTCCCTCTCTCCGATACCAGCTCCTCCCTCACTAACACACAGCCTGTCCCAATCTCCGATACCAGCTCCTCACTCACTAAAACACAGCCTGTCCCACTCTCAGATACCAGCTCCTCCCTCACTAACACACAGCCTGTCCCACTCTCAGATACCATCTCCTCCCTCACAAAAACAGCCTATCTCACTTTCAAATACAAGCTCCTCCTTCACTAAAGGAGCCTGTCTCACTCTCAGATACCATCTCCTCCCTCACTAACACACAGCCTGTCTCACACTCAGGTACCAGCTCCTCCCTCAATAACACACAGCCTGTCCTACTCTCAGATACCAGCTCCTCCCTCACTAACACACAGCCTGTCTCACTCGGATACCAGCTCCTCGCTCACTAACACACAGCCTCACCCACTCTCAGATACCATCTCCTCCCTCACTAACACACAGCCTCACCCACTCTCAGATACCAGCTCCTCCCTCACTAACACACAGTCTGTCCCAATTTCAGATACCAGCTCCTCCCTCACAAACACACAGCCTGTCCCACTCTCTGGTACCAGCTCCTCCCTCACTAACACACAGTCTGTCCCAATCTCAGATACCAGCTCCTCCCTCACGAACACACAGTCTGTCCAACTCTCAGTTACTTGCTCCTCCCTCACTAACACACAGCTTGTCCCAGTCTCAGATACCAGTCCTCCCTCACTAACACAGCCTGTCCCACTCTCAGATACTTGCTCCTCCCTCACTAACACACAGTCTGTCCCACACGCAGACACCGGCTCATCTGTCACTAACACACAGCCTGTCCCACTCTCCGATACCAGGTCCTCCCTCAGTAACACACAGCCTGTCTTCGTCTCTGATAACAGCTCTTCCCTCACTAACACACAGCCTGTCCCACTCTCAGATACCAGCTCCTCCCTCACTAACACAGAGCCTAACCCACTCTCTGATACAAGCTCCTCCCTCACTAACACACAGCCTGTCCCATTCTCAGATACCAGCTCCTCTCTCACAAACACACAGCCTGTCTCACTCTCAGTTACCAGCTCCTCCTTCACTAAAATAGCCTGTCTCACTCTCAGATACAAGCTCCTCCCTCACTAACACACAGCCTCTCCCACTCTCAGATTCCTGCTCCTCCCTCACTAACACACAGCCTGTCTCACTCTCAGGTACCAGCTCCTCCCTCACTAACACACAGCCTGTCTCACTCTCAGGTACCAGCTCCTCCCTCAATAACACAGTGCCTGTCCTACTCTCAGATACCAGCTCCTCCCTCACTAACACACAGCCTGTCGCAATCTCAGATACCAGCTCCTCCCTCACTAGCACACAGACTGTCCCACTCTCAGATACCAGCTCCTCCCACAATAACACACAGCCTGTCCTACTCTCAGATACCAGCTCCTCCCACAATAACACAAAGCCTGTCCCACTCTCAGATACCAGCTCCTCCCTCACTAAAACACAGCCTGTCCCACTCTCAGATACCAGCTCCTCCCTCACTAACACACAGCCTGTCCCACTCTCAGATAACATCTCCTCCCTCACAAACACACAGCCTGTCTCACTCTCAGATACCAGCTCCTCCTTCACTAAAATAGCCTGTCTCACTCTCAGATACAAACTCCTCCTTCACAAACACACAGCCTGTCCCACTCTCAGATACCAACACCACCCTAACTAACACACAGACTGTCCCACTCTCGGATACCAGCTCCTCGCTCACTAACACACAGCCACACCCTCTCTCAGATACCAGCTCCTCCCTCACGAACACACAGCCTGTCCCAGTCTCAGATACAAGCTCCTCTGTCACTAACACACAGCCTGTCCCACTCTCTGATACCAGCTCCTCCCTCACTAACACACAGCCTGTCTTAGTCTCTGATACCAGCTCTTCCCTCACTAACACACAGCCTGTCCCACTCTCAGATACCAGATTCTCCCTCACTAACACACAGCCTGTCCCACTCTCAGATACCAGCTCCTCCCTCACTAACACACAGCCTGTCTTAGTCTCTGATACCAGCTCTTCCCTCACTAACACACAGCCTGTCCCACTCTCAGATTCCAGCTCCTCCCACAAAAACACACAGCCTGTCCCACTCTCAGATACCAGCTCCTCCTTCACTAACAACAGCCTGTCCCACTCTCAGATACCAGCTCCTCCTTCACTAAAATAGCCTGTCTCACTCTCAGATACAAGCTCTTCCTTCACTAACACACTGCCTCTCCCACTCTCAGATTCCTGCTCCTCCCTCACTAACACACAGCCTGTCCCACTCTCAGATACCAGCTCCTCCCTCACTAACACACAGCCTGTCCCACTCTCGGATACCAGCTCCTCGCTCACTAACACACAGCCTGTCCCACTCTCAGATACCAGCTCCTCACACACTAACACACAGCCTGTCCCGCTCTCAGATACCAGCTCCTCCCTCACTCATACACAGCCTGTCCCGCTCTCAGAAATCATCTCCTCCCTCACTAACACACAGCCTGTCCCACTCTCAGATACCATCTTCTCCCTCCCAAACACACAGCCTGTCCCACTCTCGGATACCGTCTCCTCCCTCACTAACACATAGCCTGTCCCACTCTCAAATACTCGCTCCACCCTCGCTAACACACAGCCTGTCCCACTGTCTGATACCAGCTCCTCCCTTACTAACACACAGCCTGTCTTAGTCTCTGATACCAGCTCCTCCCTCACTAACACACAGCCTGTCCCACTCTCAGATACCAGCTCCTCCCTCACTACCACACAGCCTGTCCCACTCTCAGAATCCTGCTCCTCCCTCACTAACACACAGCTTGTCGCAATCTCAGATACCAGCTCCTCCCTCACTAACACACAGCTTGTCGCAATCTCAGATACCAGCTCCTCGCTCAGTAACACACAGCCTGTCCCACTCTCAGATACCAGCTCCTCCCTCACTAACACACAGCTTGTCGCAATCTCAGATACCAGCTCCTCGCTCAGTAACACACAGCCTGTCCCACACTCAGATACCAGCTCCTCCCTCACTAACACACAGCCTGTCCCACTCTCAGATACTCGCTCCTCCCTCACTAACACACAAACTGTCCCACTCTCAGGTGCCTGCTCCACCCTCAATAAAACAGAGCCTGTCCTACTCTCAGATACCAACACCACCCTAACTAACACACAGCCTGTCCCACTCTCGGATACCAGCTCCTCACTCACTAATACACAGCCTGTCCCACTCTCAGATACCAGCTCCTCCCTCACTAACAAACAGCCTGTCCCCTCTCATTTACCAGCTACTCGCTCAATAACACACAGCCTGTCCAACTCTCAGATACTAGTTCCTCCATCACGAAACACACAGCATGTCCCACTCTCAGATACCATCTCCTCCCTAACTAACACACAGCCTGTCCCACTCTCAGATACTTGCTCCTCCCTCACTAACACACAGATTGTCACAGTCTCAGATACCAGTCCTCCCTCACTAACAAAGCCTCTCCCACTCTCAGATACCAGCTCCTCCCTCACTAAAACACAGCCTGTCCCACTCTCAGATACCAGCTCCTCCCTCACTAACACACAGCCTGTCCCACTCTCAGATACCATCTCCTCCCTCACAAACACACAGCCTGTCTCACTCTCAGATACCAGCTCCTCCTTCACTAAAACAGCCTGTCTCACTCTCAGATACCAGCTCCTCCCTCACTAACACACAGCCTGTGCCCTCTCATTTACGAGCTACTCCCTCACTAACACACAGCCTGTCTCACTCTCAGGTACCAGCTCCTCCCTCAATAACACAGTGCCTGTCCTACTCTCAGACACCAGCACCTCCCTAACTAACACACAGCCTGTCGCAATCTCAGATACCAGCTCCTCCCTCACTAACACACAGCCTGTCCCACTCTCGGATACCAGCTCCTCGCTCACTAACACACAGCCTCACCCTCTCTCAGATACCAGCTCCTCCCTCACTAACACACAGACTGTCCCATTCTCAGATACCATCTCCTCCCTCACTAACACACAGCCTGTCCCAACCTCAGATACCAGCTCGTCCCTCTCTAACACACAGCCTGTCCCACTCTCAGATACTTGCTCCTCCCTCACTAACACACAGATTATCACAGTCTCAGATACCAGTCCTCCCTCACTAACAAAGCCTCTCCCACTCTCAGATACCAGCTACTCGCTCACTAACACACAGCCTGTCCCACTCTCAGATACCAGTTCCTCCCTCACTAACACACAGCCTGTCGCACTCTCAGATACCAGATCCTCCCTCAAAAACACACAGCCTGTCCTACACTCAGATACCAGCAACTCCCTAACTAACACACAGCCTGTCCCACTCTCAGATACCAGCTCCTCCCTCACTAACACACAGACTGTCCCATTCTCAGATACCATCTCCTCCCTCACTAACACACAGCCTGTCCCACTCTCAGATACCAGCTCCTCCCTCACTAACACACAGCCTGTCCCACTCTCAGATACTTGCTCCTCCCTCACAAACACTCAGCCTGTCTCACTCTCAGATACCAGCTCCACCCTCACTAACACACAGCCTGTCCCACTCTCAGATACTTGCTCCTCCCTCACTAACACACAGACTGTCCCACTCTCAGACACCAGCTCCTCTGTCACTAACACACAGCCTGTCCCTCTCTCTGATACCAGCTCCTCCCTCACTAACACACACCCTGTCCCAATCTCCGATACCAGATCCTCACTCACTAACACACAGCCTGTCTCACTCTCAGATACCAGCTCCTCCCTCACTAACACACAGCCTGTCCCACTCTCAGATACCAGCTCCTCCCTCACTAACACACAGCCTGTCTCACTCGGATACCAGTTCCTCGCTCACTAACACACAGCCTCACCCAGTCTCAGATACCAGCTCCTCCCTCACTAACACACAGCCTGTCCCACTCTCAGATACCAGCTCCACCCTCACTAACACACAGCCTGTCCCACTCTCAGGTACCAGCTCCTCCCTCACTAACACACAGCCTGTCCCACTCTCAGATACTTGCTCCTCCCTCACTAACACACAGTCTGTCCCACTCTCAGACACCAGCTCCTCTGTCACTAACACCCAGCCTGTCCCAATCTCCGATACCAGCTCCTCTCTCACTAACACAGAGCCTGTCTTAGTCTCTGATAACAGCTCTTCCCTCACTAACACACAGCCTGTCCCACTCTTAGATACCATCTCCTCCCTCACTAACACACAGCCTGTCCCACTCTCAGATACCATCTCCTCCCTCACAAACACAGCCTGTCTCAATCTCAAATACAAGCTCCTCCTTCACTAAAGGAGCCTGTCTCACTCTCAGATACAAGTTCCTCCCTCACTAACACACAGCCTCTCCCACTCTCAGATTCCTGCTCCTCCCTACTAACACACAGCCTGTCTCACTCTCAGGTACCAGCTCCTCCCTCAAAAACACACAGCCTGTCCTACACTCAGATACCAGCACCTCGCTAACTAACACACAGCCTGTCGCAATCTCAGATACCAGCTCCTCCCTCACTAACACACAGCCTGTCCCACTCTCGGATACCAGCTCCTCGCTCACTAACACACAGCCTGTCCCACTCTCAGATACCAGCTCCACCCTCAAAAACACACAGCCTGTCCTACACTCCGATACCAGCAACTCCCTAACACACAGCCTGTCCCACTCTCAGATAACAGCTCCGCCCTCACTAACACACAGCCTGTCCCACTCTCAGATACCAGCTCATCCCTCACTTACACACAGCCTGTCCCACTCTCAGATACCAGCTCCTCCCTCAATAACACAAACTGTCCCACTCTCAGATACCAGCTCCTCCCTCACTAACACACAGCCTGTCCCACTCTCAGATACTTGCTCCTCCCTCACAAACATACAGCCTGTCTCACTCTCAGATACCAGCTCCACCCTCACTAACACACAGCCTGTCCCACTCTCAGATACTTGCTCCTCCCTCACTAACACACAGACTGTCCCACTCTCAGACACCAGCTCCTCTGTCACTAACACACAGCCTGTCCCTCTCTCTGATACCAGCTCCTCCCTCACTAACAAACAGCCTGTCCCAATCTCCGATACCAGCTCCTCACTCACTAAAACACAGCCTGTCCCACTCTCAGATACCAGCTCCTCCCTCACTAAAACACAGCCTGTCCAACTCTCAGATACCATCTCCTCCCTCACAAAAACAGCCTATCTCACTCTCAAATACAAGCTCCTCCTTCACTAAAGGAGCCTGTCTCACTCTCAGATACCATCTCCTCCCTCACTAACACACAGCCTGTCTCACACTCAGGTACCAGCTCCTCCCTCAATAACACACAGCCTGTCCTACTCTCAGATACCAGCTCCTCCCTCACTAACACACAGCCTGTCTCACTCGGATACCAGCTCCTCGCTCACTAACACACAGCCTGTCTCACTCTCAGGTACCAGCTCCTCCCTCACCATCACACAGTCTGTCTCACTCTCAGATACCAGCTCCTCCCACACTAACACACAGTCTGTCTCACTCTCAGATACCAGCTCCTCCCACACTAACACACAGCCTGTCCCACTCTCAGGTACCAGCTCCTCCCACACTAACACACAGCCTGTCCCACTCTCAGGTACCAGCTCCTCCCTCACTAACACACAGCCTGTCTCACTCGGATACCAGTTCCTCGCTCACTAACACACAGCCTCACCCAGTCTCAGATACCAGCTCCTCCCTCACTAACACACAGCCTGTCCCACTCTCAGATACCAGCTCCACCCTCACTAACACACAGCCTGTCCCACTCTCAGGTACCAGCTCCTCCCTCACTAACACACAGCCTGTCCCACTCTCAGATACTTGCTCCTCCCTCACTAACACACAGTCTGTCCCACTCTCAGACACCAGCTCCTCTGTCACTAACACCCAGCCTGTCCCAATCTCCGATACCAGCTCCTCTCTCACTAACACAGAGCCTGTCTTAGTCTCTGATAACAGCTCTTCCCTCACTAACACACAGCCTGTCCCACTCTTAGATACCATCTCCTCCCTCACTAACACACAGCCTGTCCCACTCTCAGATACCATCTCCTCCCTCACAAACACAGCCTGTCTCAATCTCAAATACAAGCTCCTCCTTCACTAAAGGAGCCTGTCTCACTCTCAGATACAAGTTCCTCCCTCACTAACACACAGCCTCTCCCACTCTCAGATTCCTGCTCCTCCCTACTAACACACAGCCTGTCTCACTCTCAGGTACCAGCTCCTCCCTCAAAAACACACAGCCTGTCCTACACTCAGATACCAGCACCTCGCTAACTAACACACAGCCTGTCGCAATCTCAGATACCAGCTCCTCCCTCACTAACACACAGCCTGTCCCACTCTCGGATACCAGCTCCTCGCTCACTAACACACAGCCTGTCCCACTCTCAGATACCAGCTCCACCCTCAAAAACACACAGCCTGTCCTACACTCCGATACCAGCAACTCCCTAACACACAGCCTGTCCCACTCTCAGATAACAGCTCCGCCCTCACTAACACACAGCCTGTCCCACTCTCAGATACCAGCTCATCCCTCACTTACACACAGCCTGTCCCACTCTCAGATACCAGCTCCTCCCTCAATAACACAAACTGTCCCACTCTCAGATACCAGCTCCTCCCTCACTAACACACAGCCTGTCCCACTCTCAGATACTTGCTCCTCCCTCACAAACATACAGCCTGTCTCACTCTCAGATACCAGCTCCACCCTCACTAACACACAGCCTGTCCCACTCTCAGATACTTGCTCCTCCCTCACTAACACACAGACTGTCCCACTCTCAGACACCAGCTCCTCTGTCACTAACACACAGCCTGTCCCTCTCTCTGATACCAGCTCCTCCCTCACTAACAAACAGCCTGTCCCAATCTCCGATACCAGCTCCTCACTCACTAAAACACAGCCTGTCCCACTCTCAGATACCAGCTCCTCCCTCACTAAAACACAGCCTGTCCAACTCTCAGATACCATCTCCTCCCTCACAAAAACAGCCTATCTCACTCTCAAATACAAGCTCCTCCTTCACTAAAGGAGCCTGTCTCACTCTCAGATACCATCTCCTCCCTCACTAACACACAGCCTGTCTCACACTCAGGTACCAGCTCCTCCCTCAATAACACACAGCCTGTCCTACTCTCAGATACCAGCTCCTCCCTCACTAACACACAGCCTGTCTCACTCGGATACCAGCTCCTCGCTCACTAACACACAGCCTGTCTCACTCTCAGGTACCAGCTCCTCCCTCACCATCACACAGTCTGTCTCACTCTCAGATACCAGCTCCTCCCACACTAACACACAGTCTGTCTCACTCTCAGATACCAGCTCCTCCCACACTAACACACAGCCTGTCCCACTCTCAGGTACCAGCTCCTCCCTCACTAACACACAGCCTGTCTCACTCTCAGATACCAGCTCCTTCCTCACGAACACACAGCCTGTCCAACTCTCAGTTACTTGCTCCACCCTCACTAACACACAGCTTGTCCCAGTCTCAGATAACAGTCCTCCCTCATTAACACAGCCTGTCCCACTCTCAGATACTTGCTCCTCCCTCACTAACACACAGTCTGTCCCACACGCAGACACCAGCTCCTCTGTCACTAACACACAGCCTGTCCCTCTCTCCGATACCAGCTCCTCCCTCACTAACACACAGCCTGTCCCACTCTCCAATACCAGGTCCTCCCTCAGTAACACACAGCCTGTCTTCGTTTCTGATAACAGCTCTTCCCTCACTAACACACAGCCTGTCCCACTCTCAGATTCCAGCTCCTCCCTCACTAACACACAGCCTGTCCCACACTCAGATACCAGCTCCTCCCTCACTAACACACAGCCTGTCCCACTCTCAGATACCAGCTCCTCCCTCACTGACACACAGCCTGTCCCACTCTCAGATACCATCTCCTCTCTCACAAACACACAGCCTGTCTCACTCTCAGTTACCAGCTCCTCCTTCACTAAAATAGCCTGTCTCACTCTCAGATACAAGCTCCTCCCTCACTAACACACAGCCTCTCCCACTCACAGATTCCTGCTCCTCCCTCACTAAAACACAGCCTGTCTCACTCTCAGGTACCAGCTCCTCCCTCACTAACACACAGCCTGTCTCACTCTCAGGTACCAGCTCCTCCCTCACTAACACACAGCCTCTCCCACTCTCAGATTCCTGCTCCTCCCTACTAACACACAGCCTGTCTCACTCTCAGGTACCAGCTCCTCCCTCAAAAACACACAGCCTGTCCTACACTCAGATACCAGCACCTCCCTAACTAACACACAGCCTGTCGCAATCTCAGATACCAGCTCCTCGCTCACTAACACACAGCCTGTCCCACTCTCAGATACCAGTTCCTCCCTCACTAACACACAGCCTGTCGCACTCTCAGATACCAGCTCCTCCCTCAAAAACACACAGCCTGTCCTACACTCAGATACCAGCAACTCCCTAACTAACACACAGCCTGTCCCACTCTCAGATACCAGCTCCTCCCTCACTAACACACAGACTGTCCCATTCTCAGATACCATCTCCTCCCTCACTAACACACAGCCTGTCCCACTCTCAGATACCAGCTCCTCCCTCACTAACACACAGCCTGTCCCACTCTCAGATACTTGCTCCTCCCTCACAAACACACAGCCTGTCTCACTCTCAGATACCAGCTCCACCCTCACTAACAGACAGCCTGTCCCACTCTCAGATACTTGCTCCTCCCTCACTAACACACAGACTGTCCCACTCTCAGACACCAGCTCCTCTGTCACTAACACACAGCCTGTCCCTCTCTCTGATACCAGCTCCTCCCTCACTAACACACACCCTGTCCCAATCTCCGATACCAGATCCTCACTCACTAACACACAGCCTGTCCCACTCTCAGATACCAGCTCCTCCCTCACTAACACACAGCCAGTCCCACTCTCAGATAACAGCTCCTCCCTCACTAACACACAGCCTGTCTCACTCGGATACCAGCTCCTCGCTCACTAACACACAGCCTCACCCACTCTCAGATACCAGCTGCTCCCTCACTAACACACAGACTGTCCCACTCTCAGATACCAGCTCCTCCCTCACTAACACACAGCCTGTCCCACTCTCAGATACCAGCTCCTCCCTCACTAACACACAGTCTGTCCCAATATCAGATACCAGCTCCTCCCTCACGAACACACAGCCTGTCCAACTCTCAGTCACTTGCTCCTCCCTCACTAACACAAAGCTTATCCCAGTCTCAGATACCAGTCCTACCTCACTAACACACAGCCTGTCCCACTCTCAGATACTTGCTCCTCCCTCACTAACACACAGTCTGTCCCACACTCAGACACCAGCTCCTCTGTCACTAACACACAGCCTGTCCCTCTCTCCGATACCAGGTCCTCCCTCACTAACACACAGCCTGTCTTCGTCTCTGATAACAGCTCTTCCCTCACTAACACACAGCCTGTCCCACTCTCAGATACCAGCTCCTCCCTCACTAACACACAGCCTCTCTCCCTCAGATACCAGCTCCTCCCTCACTAACACTCAGCCTGTCCCACTCTCAGATACCAGCTCCTCCCTCACTAACACACAGCCTGTCCCACTCTCAGATACCAGCTCCTCCCTCACTAACACACAGCATGTCGCAATCTCAGATACCTGCTCCTCCCTCACTAACACACCGCCCGTCCCACTCTCTGACTCGAGCTCCTCCCTCACTAAAACAAAGCCTGTCCCACACTCAGATACCAGCTCCTCGCTCCTTTACAAACAGCCTGTCCATCTCTCAGATATCAGCTCCTCCCTCACGAACACACAGCCTGTCCTACTCTCAGATACCAGCACCTCCCTAACTAACACACAGCCTGTCGCAATCTCAGATACCAGCTCCTCCCTCACTAACACACAGCCTGTCCCACTCTCAGGTACCAGCTCCTCCCTCACTAACACACAGCCTGTCCCACTCTCAGATACCATCTCCTCCCTCACTAACACACAGCCTCACCCACTCTCAGGTACCAGCTCCTCCCTCACTAACACACAGTCTGTCTCACTCTCAGATACCAGCTCCTCCCACACTAACACACAGTCTGTCTCACTCTCAGATACCAGCTCCTCCCACACTAACACACAGCCTGTCCCACTGTCAGGTACCAGCTCCTCCCTGACTAACACACAGCCTGTCTCACTCTCAGATACCAGCTCCTCCCACACTAACACACAGCCTGTCCCACTCTCAGGTACCAGCTCCTCCCTCACTAACACACAGTCTGTCCCAATCTCAGATACCAGCTCCTTCCTCACGAACACACAGCCTGTCCAACTCTCAGTTACTTGCTCCTCCCTCACTAACACACAGCTTGTCCCAGTCTCAGATAACAGTCCTCCCTCATTAACACAGCCTGTCCCACTCTCAGATACTTGCTCCTCCCTCACTAACACACAGTCTGTCCCACACGCAGACACCAGCTCCTCTGTCACTAACACACAGCCTGTCCCTCTCTCCGATACCAGCTCCTCCCTCACTAACACACAGCCTGTCCCACTCTCCGATACCAGGTCCTCCCTCAGTAACACACAGCCTGTCTTCGTCTCTGATAACAGCTCTTCCCTCACTAACACACAGCCTGTCCCACTCTCAGATTCCAGCTCCTCCCTCACTAACACACAGCCTGTCCCACTCTCAGATACCAGCTCCTCCCTCACTAACACACAGCCTGTCCCACTCTCAGATACCATCTCCTCTCTCACAAACACACAGCCTGTCCCACTCTCAGATACCATCTCCTCTCTCACAAACACACAGCCTGTCTCACTCTCAGTTACCAGCTCCTCCTTCACTAAAATAGCCTGTCTCACTCTCAGATACAAGCTCCTCCCTCACTAACACACAGCCTCTCCCACTCTCAGATTCCTGCTCCTCCCTCACTAACACACAGCCTGTCTCACTCTCAGGTACCAGCTCCTCCCTCAATAACACACAGCCTGTCTCACTCTCAGATACCAGCTCCTCCCTCACTAACACACAGCCTCTCCCACTCTCAGATTCCTGCTCCTCCCTACTAACACACAGCGTGTCTCACTCTCAGGTACCAGCTCCTCCCTCAAAAACACACAGCCTGTCCTACACTCAGATACCAGCTCCTCCCTCACGAACACACAGCCTGTCCCACTCTCAGATACCAGCTCCTCGCTCACTAACACACAGCCTGTCCCACTCTCAGATACCAGTTCCTCCCTCACTAACACACAGCCTGTCGCACTCTCAGATACCAGCTCCTCCCTCAAAAACACACAGCCTGTCCTACACTCAGATACCAGCAACTCCCTAACTAACACACAGCCTGTCCCACTCTCAGATACCAGCTCCTCCCTCACTAACACACAGACTGTCCCATTCTCAGATACCATCTCCTCCCTCACTAACACACAGCCTGTCCCACTCTCAGATACCAGCTCCTCCCTCACTAACACACAGCCTGTCCCACTCTCAGATACTTGCTCCTCCCTCACAAACACACAGCCTGTCTCACTCTCAGATACCAGCTCCAACCTCACTAACACACCGCCTGTCCCACTCTCAGATACTTGCTCCTCCCTCACTAACACACAGACTGTCCCACTCTCAGACACCAGCTCCTCTGTCACTAACACACAGCCTGTCCCTCTCTCTGATACCAGCTCCTCCCTCACTAACACACACCCTGTCCCAATCTCCGATACCAGATCCTCACTCACTAACACACAGCCTGTCCCACTCTCAGATACCAGCTCCTCCCTCACTAACACACAGCCAGTCCCACTCTCAGATAACAGCTCCTCCCTCACTAACACACAGCCTGTCTCACTCGGATACCAGCTCCTCGCTCACTAACACACAGCCTCACCCACTCTCAGATACCAGCTGCTCCCTCACTAACACACAGACTGTCCCACTCTCAGATACCAGCTCCTCCCTCACTAACACACAGCCTGTCCCACTCTCAGATACCAGCTCCTCCCTCACTAACACACAGTCTGTCCCAATATCAGATACCAGCTCCTCCCTCACGAACACACAGCCTGTCCAACTCTCAGTCACTTGCTCCTCCCTCACTAACACAAAGCTTATCCCAGTCTCAGATACCAGTCCTCCCTCACTAACACACAGCCTGTCCCACTCTCAGATACTTGCTCCTCCCTCACTAACACACAGTCTGTCCCACACTCAGACACCAGCTCCTCTGTCACTAACACACAGCCTGTCCCTCTCTCCGATACCAGGTCCTCCCTCACTAACACACAGCCTGTCTTCGTCTCTGATAACAGCTCTTCCCTCACTAACACACAGCCTGTCCCACTCTCAGATACCAGCTCCTCCCTCACTAACACACAGCCTCTCTCCCTCAGATACCAGCTCCACCCTCACTAACACTCAGCCTGTCCCACTCTCAGATACCAGCTCCTCCCTCACTAACACACAGCCTGTCCCACTCTCAGATACCAGCTCCTCCCTCACTAACACACAGCATGTCGCAATCTCAGATACCTGCTCCTCCCTCACTAACACACCGCCCGTCCCACTCTCTGACTCGAGCTCCTCCCTCACTAAAACAAAGCCTGTCCCACACTCAGATACCAGCTCCTCGCTCCTTTACAAACAGCCTGTCCTACTCTCAGATACCAGCACCTCCCTAACTAACACACAGCCTGTCGCAATCTCAGATACCAGCTCCTCGCTCACTAACACACAGCCTGTCCCACTCTCAGGTACCAGCTCCTCCCTCACTAACACACAGCCTGTCCCACTCTCAGATACCATCTCCTCTCTCACAAACACACAGCCTGTCTCACTCCTAGTTACCAGCTCCTTCTTCACTAAAATAGCCTGTCTCAAACTCAGATAAAAGCTCCTCCCTCACTAACACACAGCCTGTCTCAGTCTCAGGTACCAGCTCCTCTCTCAATAACACACAGCCTGTCTCACTCTCAGATACCAGCACCTCCCTCACTAACACACAGCCTGTCCCACTCTCGGATACCAGCTCCTCGCTCACTAACACACAGCCTGTCCCACACTCAGATACCTGCTCCTCCCTCACTAACACACAGCCTCACCCACTCTCAGATACCAGCTCCTCCCTCACTAACACACAGCCTCTCCCCTCTCAGATAACAGCTCCTTCCTCATTAACACACAGCCTGTCCCACTCTCAGATACCAGCTCCTCCCTCACTAACACACAGCCTGTCCCACTCTCAGGTACCAGCTCCTCCCTCACTAACACACAGTCTGTCCCAATCTCAGATACCAGCTCCTCCCTCACGAACACACATCCTGTCCAACTCTCAGTTACTTGCTCCTCCCTCACTAACACACAGCTTGTCCCAGTCTCAGATAACAGCTCCTCCCTCACTAACACAGCCTGTCCCACTCTCAGATACTTGCTCCTCCCTCACTAACACATAGCCTGTCCCACTCTCAGATACCAGCTCCTCCCTCAATAACACACAGCCTGTCCCACTCTCAGATACTTGCTCCTACCTCACTAACACACAGTCTGTCCCACACTCAGACACCAGCTCCTCTGTCACTAACACACAGCCTGTCCCTCTCTCCGATACCAGGTCCTCCCTCACTAACACACAGCCTGGCTTCGTCTCTGATAACAGCTCTTCCCTCACTAACACACAGCCTGTCCCACTCACAGATACCAGCTCCTCCCTCACTAACACAGAGCTTAACCCACTCTCTGATACCAGCTCCTCCCTCACTAACACACAGCCTGTCCCACTCTCAGGTACCAGCTCCTCCCTTACTAACACACAGCCTGTCCCACTCTCAGATACCATCTCCTCTCTCACAAACACACAGCCTGTCTCACTCCTAGTTACCAGCTCCTCCTTCACTACAATAGCCTGTCTCACTCTCAGATACAAGCTCCTCCCTCACTAACACACAGCCTGTCTCACTCTCAGATACCAGCTCCTCCCTCACTAACACACAGCCTGTCTCACTCTCAGATACCAGCTCCTCCCTCACTAACACACAGCCTGTCTCACTCTCAGGTACCAGCTCCTCGCTCACTAACACACAGCCTGTCCCACACTCAGATACCTGCTCCTCCCTCACTAACACACAGCCTCACCCACTCTCAGATACCAGCTCCTCCCTCACTAACACACAGCCTCTCCCCTCTCAGATAACAGCTACACCCTCACGAACACACAGCCTGTCCCACTCTCAGATTCTAGTTCCTCCATCACTAAACACACAGCCTGTCCCAAGCTCAGATACCATCTCCTCCCTCACTAACACACAGCCTGTCCCATTCTCAGATACCAGCTCCTCCCTCACTAAGAAACAGCCTGTCCCACTCTCAGATACCAGTTCCTCCCTCACTAACACACAGACTGTCCCATTCTCAGATACCAGCTCCTCCCTCACTAAGAAACAGCCTGTCCCACTCTCAGATAGCAGTTCCTCCCTCACTAACACACACACTGTCCCATTCTCAGATACCAGCTCCTCCCTCACTAAGAAACAGCCTGTCCCACTCTCAGATACCAGCTCCTCCCCACTAACACACAGCCTGTCTCACTCTCAGGTACCAGCTCCTCCCTCCATAACACACAGCCTGTCTTAGTCTCAGATACCAGCTGCTCCCTCTCTAACACACAGCCTGTCCCACTCTCCGATACCATCTCCTCCCTCACTAACACTCAGCCTGTCCCACTCTCAGATACCAGCTCCTCCCTCACTAACACACAGCCTGTCCCACTCTCAGATACTTGCTCCTCCCTCACTAACACACAGCTTGTCACAGTCTCAGATAACAGTGCTCCCTCACTAACACAGCCACTTCCACTCTCAGATACCAGCTCCTCCCTCACTAACACACAGCCTGTCCAACTCTCAGATACCAGCTCCTCCCTCACTAACACACAGTCTGTCCCACTCTCAGATACCAGCTCCTCTGTCACTAACACACAGCCTGTCCCAATCTCCGATACCAGCTCCTCCCTCACTAACACAGAGCCTGTCTTAGTCTCTGATAACAGCTCTTCCTTCACTAACACACAGCCTGTCCCACTCTCAGATACCATCTCCTCCCTCACTAACACACAGCCTGTCCCACTCTCAGATACCAGCTCCTCCCTCACAAACACACATCCTGCCCCACTGTCAGATACCGGCATCTCCCTGACTAACACACAGCCTGTCCCACTCTCAGATACCAGCTCCTCCCTCACTAACACACAGACTGTCCCATTCTCAGATACCATCTCCTCCCTCACTAAAACACAGCCTGTCCCACTCTCAGATACCTTCTCCTCCCTCACAAACACACAGCCTGTCCCACTCTCAGATACCAGCTCCTCCCTCACAAACACACAGTCTGTCCCAATCTCAGATACCAGCTCCTCCCTCACTAACACACAGCCTGTCCCATTCTCAGATACCAGCTCCTCCCTCACTAACACACAGTCTGTCCCAATCTCAGATACCAGCTCCTCGCTCACTAACACACAGCCTGTCCCACTCTCAGATACCAGCTCCTCCCTCACGAACACACAGCCTGTCCAACTCTCAGTTACTTGCTCCTCCC
The DNA here is from genome assembly GCA_026770705.1 of Isurus oxyrinchus. NCBI lineage: Eukaryota > Metazoa > Chordata > Chondrichthyes > Lamniformes > Lamnidae > Isurus > Isurus oxyrinchus. Next base: position 609,822 of record JANJGN010000103.1, on the reverse strand, counting down.
TCACTAACACACAGCTTGTCCCAGTCTCAGATAATTGCTCCTCCCTCAGTAACACACAGTCTGTCCCACTCTCAGACACCAGCTCCTCTGTCACTAACACACAGCCTGTCCCACTCTCCGATACCAGGTCCTCCCTCACTAACACAAAGCCTGTCCCACTCTCGGAAACCAGCTGCACCCTCACTAACACAGAGCCTATCCCACTCTCTGATACCAGCTCCTCCCTCACTGAAACACAGCATGTCGCAATCTCAGATACAAGCTCCTCCCTCACTAACACACACCTGGTCCCACTCTCAGATACTAGTTCCTCCATCACTAAACACACAGCCTGTCCCACTCTCAGATATTTGCTCCCCCCTCACTAACACACAGTCTGTCCCAATCTCAGGTACCAGCTCCTCCCTCACTAACACACAGCCTGTCTTAGTCTCAGATACCAGCTCCTCCCTCACTAACACACAGCCTGTCGCAATCTCAGATACCAGCTCCTCCCTCACTAACACACAGCCTGTCCCACTCTCAGATACCAGCTCCTCCCTCACTAACACACAGCCTGTCTTAGTCTCAGATACCAGCTCCTCCCTCACTAACACACAGCCTGTCGCAATCTCAGATACCAGCTCCTCCCTCACTAACACACAGCCTGTCCCACTCTCAGATACCAGCTCCTCCCTCACTAACACACAGCCTGTCGCAATCTCAGACACCAGCTCCTCCCTCACTAACACAAAGCCTGTCCCACTCTCAGATACCAGCTCCTCCCTCACGAACTCACAGCCTGTCTCACTCTCAGATACCAGCTCCTCCCTCACTAACACACAGCCTGTCGCAATCTCAGACACCAGCTCCTCCCTCACGAACACACAGCCTGTCTCACTCTCAGATACCAGCTCCTCCTTCACAAAAATAGTCTGTCTCACTCTCAGATACCAGCTCCTCCCTCACGAACACACAGCCTGTCCCACTCTCAGATTCCTGCTCCTCCCTCACTAACATACAGCCTGTCTCACTCTCATGTACCAGCTCCTGCCTCAATAACACACAGCCTGTCCTACTCTCAGATACCAGCACCTCCCTAACTAACACACAGCCTGTCCCACTCTCGGATACCAGCTCCTCCCTCACTAACACACAGCCTGTCCCATTCTCAGATACCAGCTCCTCCCTCACTAACTCACAGCCTGTCCCACTCTCAGATACCAGCTCCTCCCTCACGAACACACAGCCTTTCCAACTCTCAGTTACTTGCTCCTCCCTCACTAACACACAGCTTGTCCCAGTCTCGGATACCAGCTGCACCCTCACTGAAACACAGCATGTCGCAATCTCAGATACAAGCTCCTCCCTCACTAACACACACCTGGTCCCACTCTCAGATACTAGTTCCTCCATCACTAAACACACAGCCTGTCCCACTCTCAGATATTTGCTCCTCCCTCACTAACACACAGTCTGTCCCAATCTCAGACACCAGCTCCTCTGTCACTAACACACAGCCTGTCCCACTCTCCGATACCAGGTCCTCCCTCACTAACACAAAGCCTGTCCCACTCTCGGATACCAGCTGCACCCTCACTGAAACACAGCATGTCGCAATCTCAGATACAAGCTCCTCCCTCACTAACACACACCTGGTCCCACTCTCAGATACTAGTTCCTCCATCACTAAATACACAGCCTGTCCCACTCTCAGATATTTGCTCCTCCCTCACTAACACACAGTCTGTCCCAATCTCAGGTACCTGCTCCTCCCTCACTAACACACAGCCTGTCTTAGTCTCAGATACCAGCTCCTCCCTCACTAACACACAGCCTGTCGCAATCTCAGATACCAGCTCCTCCCTCACTAACACACAGCCTGTCCCACTCTCAGATACCAGCTCCTCCCTCACTAACACACAGCCTGTCGCAATCTCAGACACCAGCTCCTCCCTCACTAACACAAAGCCTGTCCCACTCTCAGATACCAGCTCCTCCCTCACGAACACACAGCCTGTCTCACTCTCAGATACCAGCTCCTCCCTCACTAACACACAGCCTGTCGCAATCTCAGACACCAGCTCCTCCCTCACTAACACAAAGCCTGTCCCACTCTCAGATACAAGCTCCTCCCTCACGAATACACAGCCTGTCCCACTCTCAGATACCAGCGCCTCCCTCACGAACACAAAGACTGTCCCACTCTCAGATACCAGCTCCTCCCTCACGAACACAAAGCCTGTCCCACTCTCAGAATCCTGCTCCTCCCTCACTAACACACAGGCTGTCCCACTCTCAGATACCAGCTCCTCCCTCACTAACACACAGCCTGTCTCACTCTCATGTACCAGCTCCTGCCTCAATAACACACAGCCTGTCCTACTCTCAGATACCAGCACCTCCCTAACTAACACACAGCCTGTCCCACTCTCGGATACCAGCTCCTCGCTCACTAACACACAGCCTCACCCACTCTCAGATACCAGCTCCTTTTTCACTAACACACAGCCTGTCCCCTCTCAGATAACACCTACACCCTCACTAAGACACAGCCTGTCCCACTCTCAGATACTAGTTCCTCCATCTCTAAACACACAGCCTGTCCCACTCTAAGATACCATCTCCTCCTTCACTAACACACAGCCTGTCCCACTCTCAGAAACCATCACCTCCCTGACTGACACACAGCCTGCCGACTCTCAGATACCAGCTCCTCCCTCACTAAGAAATAGCATGTCCCACTCTCTGATGCCAGCTCCTCTCTCACTAACACACAGACTCACGCACTCTCAGATACCTGCTCCTCCCTCACTAACACACAGACTGTCCCATTCTCAGATACCAGACCTCCCTCACTAAGACAGCCTCTCCCACTCTCAGATACCAGCTCCTCCCTCACAAACACACAGCCTGTCCCACTCTTAGATACTTGCTCCTCTCTCACTAACACAAAAGCCTGTCCCACTCTCAGATACTAGTTCCTCCATCACGAAACACACAGCCTGTCCCACTCTCAGATACCAGCTCCTCCCTCACTAACACACAGCTTGTCACAGTCTCAGATACCCGTCCTCCCTCACTAACACAGCCTCTCCCACTTTCAGAAACCAACTCCTCCCTCACTAACACACAGCCTGTCCCACTCTCAGATACTTGCTCCTCCCTCACTAACACACAGTCTGTCCCAATCTCACACACCAGCTCCTCCCTCACCAACAAACAGCCTGTCTTAGTCTCAGATACCAGCTGCTCCCTCACTAACACACAGCGTGTCCAACTCTCCGATACCAGCACAGCACTCACTAAACCACAGCCTGTCGCCATCTCAGATTCTAGCTCCTCCCTCACTAACACACAGCCTGTCCCACTCTCAGGTACCAGCTCCTACCTCACTAACACACAGCCTGTCCCACTCTCAGATACCAGCTGCTTCCTCACTAACACACAGCCTGTCCCACTCTCAGATACCAGCTCCTCCCTCACTAACACACAGCCTGTCCCACTCTCAGATACCAGCTCCTCCTTCACTAAAATAGCCTGTCTCAATCTCAGGTACAAGCTCCTCCTTCACTAACACACAGCCTGTCCCACTCTGAGATACCAGCTCCTCCCTCACTAACACACAGCCTGTCTCACTCTCAGGTACCAGCTCCTCCCTCAATAACACACTGCCTGTCCTACTCTCAGATACCAGCACCTCCCTAACTAACACACAGCCTGTCCCACTCTCGGATACCAGCTCCTCGCTCACTAACACACAGCCTGTCCCACTCTCAGATAATTGCTCCTCCCTCACTAACACACAGCCTGTCCCACTCTCAGATACTAGTTTTTCCATCACGAAACACACAGCCTGTCGCCCTCTCAGATACTAGTTCCTCCATCACGAAACACACAGCCTGTCCCACTCTCAGATACCAGATCCTCCCTACTAACACACAGCCTGTCTCACTCTCAGGTACCAGCTCCTCCCTCAATAACACACAGCCTGTCCTACTCTCAGATACCAGCTCCTCCCACACTAACACACAGCCTGCCTCATTCTCAGATACCAGCTCCTCCTTCACTAATACACAGACTGTCTCACTCTCATATACCAGCACCTCCCTAACTAACACACAGCCTGTCGCCATCTCAGATACCAGCTCCTCTCTCACTAACACACAGCCTGTCCCTCTCTCGGATACCAGCTCCTCGCTCACTAACACACAGCCTCACCCACTCTCAGATACCAGCTCCTCCCTAACTAAAACACAGACTTCCCATTCTCAGATACCATCTCCTCCCTCACTAACACACAGCCTGTCCCCTCTCAGATACCAGCTACTACCTCACTAACACAAAGCCTGTCACACTCTCAGATACTAGATCCTCCATCACTAAACACACAGCCTGTCCCACTCTCAGATACCATCTCCTCCCTCACTAACACACAGCCTGTCCCACACTCAGAAACCATCACCTCCCTCACTAAGAAACAGCCTGTCCCACTCTCAGATACCAGCTCCTCCCTCACTAACACACAGCCTCACACACTCTCATATACCAGCTCCTCCCTCACTAACACACAGCTTGTCCCAGTCTCAGATACCAGTCATCCCTCACTAACACAGCCTCTCCAACTCTCAGATACCAGCTCCTCCCTCACTAACACACAACCTGTCCCACTCTCAGATACTTGCTCCTCCCTCACTAACACACAGTCTGTCCCACTCTCAGACACCAGCTCCTGTGTCACTAACACACAGCCTATCCCAATCTCCGATACCCTCTCTTCCCTCACTAACACACAGCCTGTCCCACTCTCAGAATCCAGCTTCTCCGTCACTAACACACAACCTCACCCACTCTCAGATACCTGCTCCTCCCTCACTAACACACAGCCTGTCCCACTCTCAGATACCATCTCCTCTCTCACAAACACACAGCCTGTCTCACTCCTAGTTACCAGCTCCTCCTTCACTACAATAGCCTGTCTCACTCTCAGATACAAGCTCCTCCCTCACTAACACACAGCCTGTCTCACTCTCAGATACCAGCTCCTCCCTCACTAACACACAGCCTGTCTCACTCTCAGATACCAGCTCCTCCCTCACTAACACACAGCCTGTCTCACTCTCAGGTACCAGCTCCTCGCTCACTAACACACAGCCTGTCCCACACTCAGATACCTGCTCCTCCCTCACTAACACACAGCCTCACCCACTCTCAGATACCAGCTCCTCCCTCACTAACACACAGCCTCTCCCCTCTCAGATAACAGCTACACCCTCACGAACACACAGCCTGTCCCACTCTCAGATTCTAGTTCCTCCATCACTAAACACACAGCCTGTCCCAAGCTCAGATACCATCTCCTCCCTCACTAACACACAGCCTGTCCCATTCTCAGATACCAGCTCCTCCCTCACTAAGAAACAGCCTGTCCCACTCTCAGATACCAGTTCCTCCCTCACTAACACACAGACTGTCCCATTCTCAGATACCAGCTCCTCCCTCACTAAGAAACAGCCTGTCCCACTCTCAGATAGCAGTTCCTCCCTCACTAACACACACACTGTCCCATTCTCAGATACCAGCTCCTCCCTCACTAAGAAACAGCCTGTCCCACTCTCAGATACCAGCTCCTCCCCACTAACACACAGCCTGTCTCACTCTCAGGTACCAGCTCCTCCCTCCATAACACACAGCCTGTCTTAGTCTCAGATACCAGCTGCTCCCTCTCTAACACACAGCCTGTCCCACTCTCCGATACCATCTCCTCCCTCACTAACACTCAGCCTGTCCCACTCTCAGATACCAGCTCCTCCCTCACTAACACACAGCCTGTCCCACTCTCAGATACTTGCTCCTCCCTCACTAACACACAGCTTGTCACAGTCTCAGATAACAGTGCTCCCTCACTAACACAGCCACTTCCACTCTCAGATACCAGCTCCTCCCTCACTAACACACAGCCTGTCCAACTCTCAGATACCAGCTCCTCCCTCACTAACACACAGTCTGTCCCACTCTCAGATACCAGCTCCTCTGTCACTAACACACAGCCTGTCCCAATCTCCGATACCAGCTCCTCCCTCACTAACACAGAGCCTGTCTTAGTCTCTGATAACAGCTCTTCCTTCACTAACACACAGCCTGTCCCACTCTCAGATACCATCTCCTCCCTCACTAACACACAGCCTGTCCCACTCTCAGATACCAGCTCCTCCCTCACAAACACACATCCTGCCCCACTGTCAGATACCGGCATCTCCCTGACTAACACACAGCCTGTCCCACTCTCAGATACCAGCTCCTCCCTCACTAACACACAGACTGTCCCATTCTCAGATACCATCTCCTCCCTCACTAAAACACAGCCTGTCCCACTCTCAGATACCTTCTCCTCCCTCACAAACACACAGCCTGTCCCACTCTCAGATACCAGCTCCTCCCTCACAAACACACAGTCTGTCCCAATCTCAGATACCAGCTCCTCCCTCACTAACACACAGCCTGTCCCATTCTCAGATACCAGCTCCTCCCTCACTAACACACAGTCTGTCCCAATCTCAGATACCAGCTCCTCGCTCACTAACACACAGCCTGTCCCACTCTCAGATACCAGCTCCTCCCTCACGAACACACAGCCTGTCCAACTCTCAGTTACTTGCTCCTCCCTCACTAACACACAGCTTGTCCCAGTCTCAGATAATTGCTCCTCCCTCAGTAACACACAGTCTGTCCCACTCTCAGACACCAGCTCCTCTGTCACTAACACACAGCCTGTCCCACTCTCCGATACCAGGTCCTCCCTCACTAACACAAAGCCTGTCCCACTCTCGGAAACCAGCTGCACCCTCACTAACACAGAGCCTATCCCACTCTCTGATACCAGCTCCTCCCTCACTGAAACACAGCATGTCGCAATCTCAGATACAAGCTCCTCCCTCACTAACACACACCTGGTCCCACTCTCAGATACTAGTTCCTCCATCACTAAACACACAGCCTGTCCCACTCTCAGATATTTGCTCCCCCCTCACTAACACACAGTCTGTCCCAATCTCAGGTACCAGCTCCTCCCTCACTAACACACAGCCTGTCTTAGTCTCAGATACCAGCTCCTCCCTCACTAACACACAGCCTGTCGCAATCTCAGATACCAGCTCCTCCCTCACTAACACACAGCCTGTCCCACTCTCAGATACCAGCTCCTCCCTCACTAACACACAGCCTGTCTTAGTCTCAGATACCAGCTCCTCCCTCACTAACACACAGCCTGTCGCAATCTCAGATACCAGCTCCTCCCTCACTAACACACAGCCTGTCCCACTCTCAGATACCAGCTCCTCCCTCACTAACACACAGCCTGTCGCAATCTCAGACACCAGCTCCTCCCTCACTAACACAAAGCCTGTCCCACTCTCAGATACCAGCTCCTCCCTCACGAACTCACAGCCTGTCTCACTCTCAGATACCAGCTCCTCCCTCACTAACACACAGCCTGTCGCAATCTCAGACACCAGCTCCTCCCTCACGAACACACAGCCTGTCTCACTCTCAGATACCAGCTCCTCCTTCACAAAAATAGTCTGTCTCACTCTCAGATACCAGCTCCTCCCTCACGAACACACAGCCTGTCCCACTCTCAGATTCCTGCTCCTCCCTCACTAACATACAGCCTGTCTCACTCTCATGTACCAGCTCCTGCCTCAATAACACACAGCCTGTCCTACTCTCAGATACCAGCACCTCCCTAACTAACACACAGCCTGTCCCACTCTCGGATACCAGCTCCTCCCTCACTAACACACAGCCTGTCCCATTCTCAGATACCAGCTCCTCCCTCACTAACTCACAGCCTGTCCCACTCTCAGATACCAGCTCCTCCCTCACGAACACACAGCCTTTCCAACTCTCAGTTACTTGCTCCTCCCTCACTAACACACAGCTTGTCCCAGTCTCGGATACCAGCTGCACCCTCACTGAAACACAGCATGTCGCAATCTCAGATACAAGCTCCTCCCTCACTAACACACACCTGGTCCCACTCTCAGATACTAGTTCCTCCATCACTAAACACACAGCCTGTCCCACTCTCAGATATTTGCTCCTCCCTCACTAACACACAGTCTGTCCCAATCTCAGACACCAGCTCCTCTGTCACTAACACACAGCCTGTCCCACTCTCCGATACCAGGTCCTCCCTCACTAACACAAAGCCTGTCCCACTCTCGGATACCAGCTGCACCCTCACTGAAACACAGCATGTCGCAATCTCAGATACAAGCTCCTCCCTCACTAACACACACCTGGTCCCACTCTCAGATACTAGTTCCTCCATCACTAAATACACAGCCTGTCCCACTCTCAGATATTTGCTCCTCCCTCACTAACACACAGTCTGTCCCAATCTCAGGTACCTGCTCCTCCCTCACTAACACACAGCCTGTCTTAGTCTCAGATACCAGCTCCTCCCTCACTAACACACAGCCTGTCGCAATCTCAGATACCAGCTCCTCCCTCACTAACACACAGCCTGTCCCACTCTCAGATACCAGCTCCTCCCTCACTAACACACAGCCTGTCGCAATCTCAGACACCAGCTCCTCCCTCACTAACACAAAGCCTGTCCCACTCTCAGATACCAGCTCCTCCCTCACGAACACACAGCCTGTCTCACTCTCAGATACCAGCTCCTCCCTCACTAACACACAGCCTGTCGCAATCTCAGACACCAGCTCCTCCCTCACTAACACAAAGCCTGTCCCACTCTCAGATACAAGCTCCTCCCTCACGAATACACAGCCTGTCCCACTCTCAGATACCAGCGCCTCCCTCACGAACACAAAGACTGTCCCACTCTCAGATACCAGCTCCTCCCTCACGAACACAAAGCCTGTCCCACTCTCAGAATCCTGCTCCTCCCTCACTAACACACAGGCTGTCCCACTCTCAGATACCAGCTCCTCCCTCACTAACACACAGCCTGTCTCACTCTCATGTACCAGCTCCTGCCTCAATAACACACAGCCTGTCCTACTCTCAGATACCAGCACCTCCCTAACTAACACACAGCCTGTCCCACTCTCGGATACCAGCTCCTCGCTCACTAACACACAGCCTCACCCACTCTCAGATACCAGCTCCTTTTTCACTAACACACAGCCTGTCCCCTCTCAGATAACACCTACACCCTCACTAAGACACAGCCTGTCCCACTCTCAGATACTAGTTCCTCCATCTCTAAACACACAGCCTGTCCCACTCTAAGATACCATCTCCTCCTTCACTAACACACAGCCTGTCCCACTCTCAGAAACCATCACCTCCCTGACTGACACACAGCCTGCCGACTCTCAGATACCAGCTCCTCCCTCACTAAGAAATAGCATGTCCCACTCTCTGATGCCAGCTCCTCTCTCACTAACACACAGACTCACGCACTCTCAGATACCTGCTCCTCCCTCACTAACACACAGACTGTCCCATTCTCAGATACCAGACCTCCCTCACTAAGACAGCCTCTCCCACTCTCAGATACCAGCTCCTCCCTCACAAACACACAGCCTGTCCCACTCTTAGATACTTGCTCCTCTCTCACTAACACAAAAGCCTGTCCCACTCTCAGATACTAGTTCCTCCATCACGAAACACACAGCCTGTCCCACTCTCAGATACCAGCTCCTCCCTCACTAACACACAGCTTGTCACAGTCTCAGATACCCGTCCTCCCTCACTAACACAGCCTCTCCCACTTTCAGAAACCAACTCCTCCCTCACTAACACACAGCCTGTCCCACTCTCAGATACTTGCTCCTCCCTCACTAACACACAGTCTGTCCCAATCTCACACACCAGCTCCTCCCTCACCAACAAACAGCCTGTCTTAGTCTCAGATACCAGCTGCTCCCTCACTAACACACAGCGTGTCCAACTCTCCGATACCAGCACAGCACTCACTAAACCACAGCCTGTCGCCATCTCAGATTCTAGCTCCTCCCTCACTAACACACAGCCTGTCCCACTCTCAGGTACCAGCTCCTACCTCACTAACACACAGCCTGTCCCACTCTCAGATACCAGCTGCTTCCTCACTAACACACAGCCTGTCCCACTCTCAGATACCAGCTCCTCCCTCACTAACACACAGCCTGTCCCACTCTCAGATACCAGCTCCTCCTTCACTAAAATAGCCTGTCTCAATCTCAGGTACAAGCTCCTCCTTCACTAACACACAGCCTGTCCCACTCTGAGATACCAGCTCCTCCCTCACTAACACACAGCCTGTCTCACTCTCAGGTACCAGCTCCTCCCTCAATAACACACTGCCTGTCCTACTCTCAGATACCAGCACCTCCCTAACTAACACACAGCCTGTCCCACTCTCGGATACCAGCTCCTCGCTCACTAACACACAGCCTGTCCCACTCTCAGATAATTGCTCCTCCCTCACTAACACACAGCCTGTCCCACTCTCAGATACTAGTTTTTCCATCACGAAACACACAGCCTGTCGCCCTCTCAGATACTAGTTCCTCCATCACGAAACACACAGCCTGTCCCACTCTCAGATACCAGATCCTCCCTACTAACACACAGCCTGTCTCACTCTCAGGTACCAGCTCCTCCCTCAATAACACACAGCCTGTCCTACTCTCAGATACCAGCTCCTCCCACACTAACACACAGCCTGCCTCATTCTCAGATACCAGCTCCTCCTTCACTAATACACAGACTGTCTCACTCTCATATACCAGCACCTCCCTAACTAACACACAGCCTGTCGCCATCTCAGATACCAGCTCCTCTCTCACTAACACACAGCCTGTCCCTCTCTCGGATACCAGCTCCTCGCTCACTAACACACAGCCTCACCCACTCTCAGATACCAGCTCCTCCCTAACTAAAACACAGACTTCCCATTCTCAGATACCATCTCCTCCCTCACTAACACACAGCCTGTCCCCTCTCAGATACCAGCTACTACCTCACTAACACAAAGCCTGTCACACTCTCAGATACTAGATCCTCCATCACTAAACACACAGCCTGTCCCACTCTCAGATACCATCTCCTCCCTCACTAACACACAGCCTGTCCCACACTCAGAAACCATCACCTCCCTCACTAAGAAACAGCCTGTCCCACTCTCAGATACCAGCTCCTCCCTCACTAACACACAGCCTCACACACTCTCATATACCAGCTCCTCCCTCACTAACACACAGCTTGTCCCAGTCTCAGATACCAGTCATCCCTCACTAACACAGCCTCTCCAACTCTCAGATACCAGCTCCTCCCTCACTAACACACAACCTGTCCCACTCTCAGATACTTGCTCCTCCCTCACTAACACACAGTCTGTCCCACTCTCAGACACCAGCTCCTGTGTCACTAACACACAGCCTATCCCAATCTCCGATACCCTCTCTTCCCTCACTAACACACAGCCTGTCCCACTCTCAGAATCCAGCTTCTCCGTCACTAACACACAACCTCACCCACTCTCAGATACCTGCTCCTCCCTCACTAACACACAGCCTATCCCACTCTCAGACACCTGCTCCTCTCTCACTAACACAGAGCCTGTCCCACTCTCAGATACCATCTCCTCCCTCACAAACACACAGCCTGTCTCACTCTCAGATACAAGCTCCTCCTTAACTAACACACAGCCTCTCCCACTCTCAGATTTCTGCTCCTCCCTCACTAACTCACAGCCTGTCTCACTCTCAGGTACCAGCTCCTCCCTCAATAACACACAGCCTGTCCTACTCTCAGATACCAGCACTTCCCTAACTAACACAAAGCCTGTCGCAATCTCAGATACCAGCTCCTCCCTCACTAACACACAGCAACAGGCACTCTCAGATACCAGCTCCTCCCTCACTAACACACATACTGTCCCATTCTCGGATACCATCTCCTCCCTCACTAACACACAGACTGTCCCACTCTAAGTTAATTGCTCATCCCTCACTAACACACAGCCTGTCCCACTCTCCGATACCATCTCTTCCCTCACTAACACACAGCCTGTCCAACTCTCGGATACCAGCTCCTCGCTCACTAACAGACACCCTCACCAAGTCTCAGATACCAGCTCCTCCCTCACTAACACACAGCCTGTCCCCTCTCAGATACCAGCACCTCCCTCACTAACACAGAGCCTGTCCCACTCTCATATACCATCTCCTCCCTCAATAACACACAGCCTGTCCCACTCTCAGATACCAGCTCCTCCCTCACTAACACACAGCAACAGGCACTCTCAGATACCAGCTCCTCCCTCACTAACACACATACTGTCCCATTCTCGGATACCATCTCCTCCCTCACTAACACACAGACTGTCCCACTCTCAGATACTTGCTCATCCCTCACTAACACACATCCTGTCCCACTCTCAGGTACCAGCTGCTCTCTCACTAACACACAGCCTGTCCCACTCTCAGATACCAGCTCCTCCCTCACTAACACACAGCCTGTCCCCTCTCAGATACCAGCTCCTCCCTCATGAACACACAGCCTATCCCACTCTCAGATACCATCTCCTCCCTCACAAACACACAGCCTGTCTCAATCTCAAATACATGCTCCTCCTTCACTAAAAGAGCCTGTCTCACTCTCAGATACAAGCTCCTCCCTCACTAACACACAACCTCTCCCACTCTCATATTCCTCCTCCTCCCTACTAACACACAGCATGCCTCATTCTCAGGTACCAGCTCCTCCCTCAATAACACACAGCCTGTCCTACTCTCAGATACCAGCTCCTCCCTTACTAATACACAGCCTGTCGCAATCTCAGATACCAGCTCCTCCCTCACTAACACACAGCCTGTCCCACTCTCAGATACCAGCTCCTCCTTCACTAAAATAGCCTGTCTCAATCTCAGGTACAAGCTCCTCCTTCACTAACACACAGCCTGTCCCACTCTGAGATACCAGCTCCTCCCTCACTAACACACAGCCTGTCCCACTCTCAGATACAAGCTCCTCCCTCACTAACACACAGCCTGTCCCACTCTCAGATACCAGCTCCTCCCTCACTAACACACAGCCTGTCCCACTCTCAGCTACCAGCTCCTCCCTCAATAACACAGTGCCTGTCCTACTCTCAGATACCAGCACCTCCCTAACTAACACACAGCCTGTCCCACTCTCGGATACCAGCTCCTCGCTCACTAACACACAGCCTGTCCCACTCTCAGATACTAGTTTTTCCATCACGAAACACACAGCCTGTCGCACTCTCAGATACTAGTTCCTCCATCACGAAACACACAGCCTGTCCCACTCTCAGATACCAGCTCCTCCCTACTAACACACAGCCTGTCTCACTCTCAGGTACCAGCTCCTCCCTCAATAACACACAGCCTGTCCTACTCTCAGATACCAGCTCCTCCCTCACTAACACACAGCCTGCCTCACTCTCAGATACCAGCTCCTCCTTCACTAATACACAGACTGTCTCACTCTCATATACCAGCACCTCCCTAACTAACACACAGCCTGTCGCCATCTCAGATACCAGCTCCTCTCTCACTAACACACAGCCTGTCCCTCTCTCGGATACCAGCTCCTCGCTCCCTAACACACAGCCTCACCCACTCTCAGATACCAGCTCCTCCCTAACTAACACACAGACTTCCCATTCTCAGATACCATCTCCTCCCTCACTAACACACAGCCTGTCCCACTCTCAGATACCAGCTCCTCCCTCACTAACATACAGCCTGTCACACTCTCAGATACTTGCTCCTCGCTCACTAACACACAGCTTGTCACAGTCTAAGATACCAGTCCTCCCTCACTAACACAGCCTCTCCCAGTCTCAGATACCAGCTCCTCCCTCACTAACACACAGCCTGTCCCACTCTCAGATACTTGCTCCTCCCTCACTAACACACAGTCTGTCCCAATCTCCGATACCAGCTCCTCCCTCACTAACACACAGCCTGTCTTAGTCTCAGTACCAGCTGCTCCCTCACTAACACACAGCCTGTCCCACTCTCCGATACCAGCTCCTCCCTCACTAAAACACAGCCTGTCGCCATGTCAGTTACTAGCTCCTCCCTCACTAACACACAGCCTGTCCCACTCTCAGGTACCAGCTCCTCCCTCACTAACACACAGCCTGTCCCACTCTCAGATACCAGCTCCTCATTCACGTAAATAGCCTGTCTCACTCTCAGATACAAGCTCCTCCTTCACTAACACACAGCCTCACCCACTCTCAGATACCATCTCCGCCCTCACTAACACACAGCCTGTCCCACTCTCAGCTACCAGCTACTCCCTCACTAACAAACAGCCTCACGCACTCTCAGATACCATCTGCTCCCTCACCAACACACAGACTGTCCCATTCTCAGATACCATCTCCTCCCTCACTAACACACAGCTTGTCCCACTCTCAGATACCAGCTCTTCCCTCACTAACACACAGCCTGTCTCATTCTCAGGTACCAGCTCCTCCCTCACTAACACAGCCTCTCCCACTCTCAGATACCAACTCCACCCTCACTTACACACAGCCTGTCCCACTCTCAGACACCAGCTTCTCTGTCACTAACACACAGCCTGTCACACTCTCGGATACCAGCACATCGCTCACTAACACACAGCCTGTCCCACTCTCAGATACCATCTCCTCCCTCACTAACACACAGCCTGTCCCGTCTCAGATACCAGCTACTCCCTCACTAACACAGAGCCGGTCCCACTCTCAGATACTAGTTCCTCCATCTCTAAACACACAGCCTGTCCCACTCTCAGATACTAGTTCCTCCATCTCTAAACACACAGCCTGTCCCACTCTAAGATACCATCTCCTCCTTCACTAACACACAGCCAGTCCCACTCTCAGAAACCATCACCTCCCTGAGTGACACACAGCCTGCCGACTCTCAGATACCAGCTCCTCCCTCACTAAGAAATAGCCTGTCCCACTCTCTGATGCCAGCTCCTCTCTCACTAACACACAGACTCACGCACTCTCAGATACCTGCTCCTCCCTCACTAACACACAGACTGTCCCATTCTCAGATACCAGACCTCCCTCACTAAGACAGCCTCTCCCACTCTCAGATACCAGCTCCTCCCTCACAAACACACAGCCTGTCCCACTCTCAGATACTTGCTCCTCTCTCACTAACACACAGCCTGTCCCACTCTCAGATACTAGTTCCTCCATCACGAAACACACAGCCGGTCCCACTCTCAGATTCCAGCTCCTCCCTCACTAACACACAGCTTGTCACAGTCTCAGATACCCGTCCTCCCTCACTAACACACAGTCTCTCCCACTCTCAGAAACCAGCTCCTCCCTCACTAACACACAGCCTGTCCCACTCTCAGATACTTGCTCCTCCCTCACTAAAACACAGTCTGTCCCAATCTCACACACCAGCTCCTCTGTGACTAACACACAGCCTGTCCCACTCTCAGATACTTGCTCCTCCCTCACTAACACACAGTCTGTCCCAATCTCCGATACCAGCTCCTCCCTCACGAACAAACAGCCTGTCTTTGTCTCAGATACCAGCTGCTCCCTCACTAACACACAGCCTGTCCCACTCTCCGATAACAGCTCCTCCCTCACTAAAACACAGCCTGTCGCCATCTCAGATACTAGCTCCTCCGTCACTAACACACAGCCTGTCCCACTCTCAGGTACCAGCTCCTACCTCACTAACACACAGCCTGTCCCACTCTCAGATACCAGCTGCTCCCTCACTAACACACAGCCTGTCCCACTCTCAGATACCATCTCCTCCCTCACTAACACACAGTCTGTCCCAATCTCAGATACAAGCTCCTCCCTCACTAACACACAGCCTGTCCCACTCTCAGATACCAGCTCCTCCCTCACTAACACACAGCCTGTCTCACTCTCAGGTACCAGCTCCTCCCTCAATAACACAAAGCCTGTCTCACTCTCAGATACCAGCACCTCCCCAAATAACACACAGCCTCTCCAACTCTCGGATACCAGCTCCTCTCTCACTAACACACAGCCTGTCCCACTCTCAGATACCAGCTCCTCCCTCACTAACAAACAGCCTGTCCCACTCTCAGATACCAGCTGCTCCCTCACTAACACACAGCCTGTCCCACTCTCAGATACCATCTCCTCCCTCACTAACACACAGTCTGTCCCAATCTCTGATACAAGCTCCTCCCTCACTAACACACAGCCTGTCCCACTCTCTGATACCAGCTCCTCCCTCACTAACACACAGTCTGTCTCACTCTCAGGTACCAGCTCCTCCCTCAATAACACAAAGCCTGTCTATCTCTCAGATACCAGCACCTCCCCAACTAACACACAGCCTCTCCAACTCTCGGAAACCAGCTCCTCTCTCACTAATACACAGCGTGTCCCACTCTCAGATACCAGCTCCTCCCTCACTAACACACAGCCTGTCCCACGCTCGGATACCATCACCTCCCTCACTAACAGACAGCCTGTCCCTCTCTCAGATACCAGCTAAACCCTCACTAACACACAGCCTGTCCGACTCTCAGATACCATCTCCTCCCTCACTAAACACACAGCCTGTCCCACTCTCAGATACCATCTCCTCCCTCACTAACACACAGCCTGTCACACTCTCAGATACCATCTCCTCCCTCAACAACACACAGCTTGTCCCACTCTCAGATACCAGTCCTGCCTCACTAACACAGCCTCTCCCACTCTCAGATACCAACTCCTCCCTCACTGACACACAGCCTGTCCCACTCTCGGATACCAGCACCTCCCTCACTAACACAGAGCCTGTCCCACTCTCATATACCATCTCCTCCCTCACTAACACACAGCCTGTCCCACTCTCAGATACCAGCTCCTCCCTCAGTAACACAGCCTCAGGCTCTCTCAGATACCAGCTCCTCCCTCACTAACACACATTCTGTCCCATTCTCGGATACCATCTCCTCCCTCACTAACACACAGACTGTCCCACTCTCAGATACTTGCTCATCCCTCACTAACACACAGCCTGTCCCAGTCTCAGGTACCAGCTGCTCTCTCACTAACACACAGCCTATCCCACTCTCTGATACCAGCTCCTCCCTCACTAACACACAGCCTGTCCCCTCTCAGATACCAGCTACTCCCTCACTAACACAAAGTCTGTCCCACTCTCAGATACTAGTTCATCCATCACTAAACACAGAGCCTGTCCCACTCTCAGAAACCATCTCCTCCCTCACTAACACACAGCCTGTCCCAATCTCAGATACCAGCTCCTCCCTCACTAACACACAGCCAGTCCCACTCTCAGATACCAGCTCTTCCTTCACTGAAATAGCCTGTCTCAATCTCAGGTACAAGCTCCTCCTTCACTAACACACAGCCTGTCCCACTCTGAGATACCAGCTCCTCCCTCACTAACACACAGCCTGTCTCACTCTCAGGTACCAGCTCCTCCCTCAATAACACACTGCCTGTCCTACTCTCAGATACCAGCACCTCCCTAACTAACACACAGCCTGTCCCACTCTCGGATACCAGCTCCTCGCTCACTAACACACAGCCTGTCCCACTCTCAGATAATTGCTCCTCCCTCACTAACACACAGCCTGTCCCACTCTCAGATACTAGTTTTTCCATCACGAAACACACAGCCTGTCGTACTCTCAGATACTAGTTCCTCCATCACGAAACACACAGCCTGTCCCACTCTCAGATACCAGCTCCTCCCTACTAACACACAGCCTGTCTCACTCTCAGGTACCAGCTCCTCCCTCAAAAACACACAGCCTGTCCTACTCTCAGATACCAGCTCCTCCCACACTAACACACAGCCTGCCTCACTCTCAGATACCAGCTCCTCCTTCACTAATACACAGACTGTCTCACTCTCATATACCAGCACCTCCCTAACTAACAAACAGCCTGTTGCCATCTCAGATACCAGCTCCTCTCTCACTAACACACAGCCTGTCCCTCTCTCGGATACCAGCTCCTCGCTCACTAACACACAGCATCACCCACTCTCAGATACCAGCTCCTCCCTAACTAACACACAGACTTCCCATTCTCAGATACCATCTCCTCCCTCACTAACACACAGCCTGTCCCCTCTCAGATACCAGCTACTACCTCACTAACACAAAGCCTGTCACACTCTCAGATACTAGATCCTCCATCACTAAACACACAGCCTGTCACACTCTCAGATACCATCTCCTCCCTCACTAACACACAGCCTGTCCCACACTCAGAAACCATCACCTCCCTCACTAAGAAACAACCTGTCCCACTCTCAGATACCAGCTCCTCCCTCACTAACACACAGCCTCACACACTCTCAGATACCAGCTCCTCCCTCACTAACACACAGCTTGTCCCAGTCTCAGATACCAGTCCTCCCTCACTAACACAGCCTCTCCAACTCTCAGATACCAGCTCCTCCCTCACTAACACACAGCCTGTCCCACTCTCAGATACTTGCTCCTCCCTCACTAACACACAGTCTTCCCACTCTCAGACACCAGCTCCTCTGTCACTAACACACAGCCTGTCCCACTCTCCGATACCATCTCTTCCCTCACTAACACACAGCCTGTCCCACTCTCAGAATCCAGCTTCTCCGTCACTAACACACAACCTCACCCACTCTCAGAATCCAGCTTCTCCGTCACTAACACACAACCTCACCCACTCTCAGATACCTGCTCCTCCCTCACTAACACACAGCCTATCCCACTCTCAGACACCTGCTCCTCTCTCACTAACACAGAGATTGTCCCACTCTCAGATACCATCTCCTCCCTCACAAACACACAGCCTGTCTCACTCTCAGATACCAGCTCCTCCTTCACTAAAATAGCCTGTCTCACTCTCAGATACAAGCTCCTCCTTAACTAACACACAGCCTTTCCACTCTCAGATTTCTGCTCCTCCCTCACTAACTCACAGCCTGTCTCACTCTCAGGTACCAGCTCCTCCTTCAATAACACACAGCCTGTCCTACTCTCAGATACCAGCACTTCCCTAACTAACACAAAGCCTGTCGCAATCTCAGATACGAGCTCCTCCCTCACTAACACACAGCCTGTCCAACTCTCGGATACCAGCTCCTCGCTCACTAACACACACCCTCACCAAGTCTCAGATACCATCTCCTCCCTCACTAACACACAGCCTGTCCCCTCTCAGATACCAGCACCTCCCTCACTAACACAGAGCCTGTCCCACTCTCATATACCATCTGCTCCCTCACTAACACACAGCCTGTCCCACTCTCAGATACCAGCTCCTCCCTCACTAACACACAGCAACAGGCACTCTCAGATACCAGCTCCTCCCTCACTAACACACAGACTGTCCCACTCTCAGATACTTGCTCATCCCTCACTAACACACATCCTGTCCCACTCTCAGGTACCAGCTGCTCTCTCACTAACACACAGCCTATCCCACTCTCTGATACCAGCTCCTCCCTCACTAACACACAGCCTGTCCCCTCTCAGATACCAGCTACTCCCTCACTAACACAAAGTCTGTCCCACTCTCAGATACTAGTTCATCCATCACTAAACACACAGCCTGTCCCACTCTCAGAATCCATCTCCTCCCTCACTAACACACAGCCTGTCCCACTCTCAGATACCAGCTCCACCCTCACAAACACACAGCCTCACGCACTCTCAGATACCAGCTCCTCCCTCACTAACACCCAGACTGTCCCATTCTCAGATACCATCACCTCCCTCACTAACACAAATCCTGTCCCACTCTCAGATACTTGCTCCTCCCTCACTAACACACAGCCTGTCCTACTCTCAGGTACCAGCTTCTCCCTCACCATACACACAGCCTGTCCTACTCTCAGATACCAGCACCTCCCTAACTAAAACACAGCCTGTCCCACTCTCGGATACCAGCTCCTCGCTCACTAACACACAGCCTGTCCCACTCTCAGATAATTGCTCCTCCCTCACTAACACACAGCCTGTCCCACTCTCAGATACTAGTTTTTCCATCACGAAACACACAGCCTGTCGAACTCTCAGATACTAGTTCCTCCATCACGAAACACAGAGCCTGTCCCACTCTCAGATACCAGCTCCTCCCTACTAACACACAGCCTGTCTCACTCTCAGGTACCAGCTCCTCCCTCACTAACACACAGCCTGTCCAACTCTCGGATACCAGCTCCTCGCTCACTAACACACACCCTCACCAAGTCTCAGATACCAGCTCCTCCCTCACTAACACAGAGCCTGTCCCACTCTCAAATACCATCTCCTCCCTCACTAACACACAGCCTGTCCCACTCTCAGATACCAGCTCCTCCCTCACTAACACACAGCAACAGGCACTCTCAGATACCAGCTCCTCCCTCACTAACACACATACTGTCCCATTCTCGGATACCATCTCCTCCCTCACTAACACACAGACTGTCCCACTCTCAGATACTTGCTCATCCCTCACTAACACACATCCTGTCCCACTCTCAGGTACCAGCTGCTCTCTCACTAACACACAGCCTGTCCCACTCTCAGATACCAGCTCCTCCCTCACTAACACACAGCCTATCCCACTCTCTGATACCAGCTCCTCCCTCACTAACACACAGCCTGTCCCCTCTCAGATACCAGCTACTCCCTCACTAACACAAAGTCTGTCCCACTCTCAGATACTAGTTCATCCATCACTAAACACACAGCCTGTCCCACTCTCAGAAACCATCTCCTCCCTCACTAACACACAGCCTGTCCCACTGTCAGATACCAGCTCCTCCCTCACAAACACACAGCCTCACGCACTCTCAGATACCAGCTCCTCCCTCACTAACACCCAGACTATCCCATTCTCAGATACCATCACCTCCCTCACTAACACAAATCCTGTCCCACTCTCAGATACTTGCTCCTCCCTCACTAACACACAGCCTGTCCTACTCTCAGGTACCAGCTTCTCCCTCACCATACACACAGCCTGTCCGACTCTCAGATACCAGCTCCTCCCTTACTAATACACAGATGTCGCAATCTCAGATACCAGCTCCTCCCTCACTAACACACAGCCTGTCCCACTCTCGGATACCAGCTCCTCGCTCACAAACACACAGCCTGTCCCACTCTCAGATAATTGCTCCTCCCTCACTAACACACAGCCTGTCCCACTCTCAGATACTAGTTTTTCCATCACGAAACACACAGCCTGTCGAACTCTCAGATACTAGTTCCTCCATCACGAAACACAGAGCCTGTCCCACTCTCAGATACCAGCTCCTCCCTACTAACACACAGCCTGTCTCAATCTCAGGTACCAGCTCCTCCCTTAATAACACACAGCCTGTCCTACTCTCAGATACCAGCTCCTCCCTCACTAACACACAGCCTGCCTCACTCTCAGATACCAGCTCCTCCTTCACTAATACACAGACTGTCTCACTCTCATATACCAGCACCTCCCTAACTAACACACAGCCTGTCGCCATCTCAGATAACAGCTCCTCTCTCACTTACACACAGCCTGTCCCTCTCTCGGATACCAGCTCCTCGCTCACTAACACACAGCCTCACCCACTCTCAGATACCAGCTCCTCCCTAACTAACACACAGACTTCCCATTCTCAGATACCATCTCCTCCCTCACTAACACACAGCCTGTCCCACTCTCAGATACCAGCTCCTCCCTCACTAACATACAGCCTGTCCCACTCTCAGATACTTGCTCCTCGCTCACTAACACTCAGCTTGTCACAGTCTAAGATACCAGTCCTCCCTCACTAACACAGCCTCTCCCACTCTCAGTACCAGCTGCTCCCTCACTAACACACAGCCTGTCCCACTCTCCGATACCAGCTCCTCCCTCACTAAAACACACCCTGTCGCCATGTCAGATACTAGCTCCTCCCTCACTAACACACAGCCTGTCCCACTCTCAGATTCCAGCTCCACCCTCAATAACACAAAGCCTGTCCCACTCTCAGGTACCAGCTCCTCCCTCACTAACACACAGCTTGTCCCACTCTCAGATACCAGCTCCTCATTCACGTAAATAGCCTGTCTCACTCTCAGATACAAGCTCCTCCTTCACTAACACACAGCCTCACCCACTCTCAGATACCATCTCCGCCCTAACTAACTCACAGCCTGTCTCACTCTCAGGTAAAAGCTCCTCCCTCAATAACACACAGCCTGTCCTACTCTCAGATACCAGCACTTCCCTAACTAACACAAAGCCTGTCGCAATCTCAGATACCAGCTCGTCCATCACTAACACACAGCCTGTCCAACTCTCGGATACCAGCTCCTTGCTCACTAACACACACCCTCACCAAGTCTCAGATACCAGCTCCTCCCTCACTAACACACAGCATGTCTCCTCTCAGATACCAGCTCCTCCCTCACTAACACACAGCCTGTCCCACTCTCAGATACTAGTTCCTCCATCACGAAACACACAGCCTGTCCCACTCTCAGATACCAGCTCCTCCCTCACTAACACACAGCCTGTCCCACTCTCAGATACCAGCTCCTCCCTCACTAACACAAAGGCTGACCCACTCACAGATACCAGCTCCTCCCTCACTAACACACAGACTGTCTCATTCTCAGATACCAGCTCCACCCTCACTAACACACAGCCTGTCCCACTCTCAGATACCAGCTCCTCCCTCACTAACACACAGCCGTCCACTCTCAGATACCAGCTCCTCCCTCACTAACACACAGCCTCTCCCACTCTCAGATTCCTGCATCTCCCTCACTAACACACAGCATGTCCCACTCTCAGATACCAGCTCCTGCCTCACTAACACAAAGCCTGACCCACTCTCAGATACCAGCTCCTCCCTCACTAACACACAGCCTGTCCCACTCTCAGATACCAGCTCCTCCCTCAATGTCACACATCCTGTCCCACTCACAGATACCAGCACCTCCCTCACTAACACACAGCCATTCTCCCTCAGATACCAACTCCTCCCTCAGTAACACACAGCCTGTCCCACTCTCAGATACCAGCTCCTCCCTCACTAACACACAGCCTGTCCCAATCACAGATACCAGCTCCTCCCTCGCTAACACACAGCCTGTCTCATTCTCAGATACCAGCTCCTCCATCACTAAAACACAGCCTGTCCCAATCACAGATACCAGCTCCTCCCTCACTAACACACAGCCGGTCCCACTCTCAGATACCAGCTCCACCCTCACTAACACTCAGCCGTCCACTCTCAGATACCAGCTCCTCCCTCAATGTCACACATCCTGTCCCACTCACAGATACCAGCACCTCCCTCACTAACACACAGCCAGTCTCCCTCAGATACCAACTCCTCCCTCAGTAACACACAGCCTGTCCCACTCTCAGATACCAGCTCCTCCCTCACTAACACACAGCCTGTCCCAATCACAGATACCAGCTCCTCCCTCGCTAACACACAGCCTGTCTCATTCTCAGATACCAGCTCCTCCATCACTAAAACACAGCCTGTCCCAATCACAGATACCAGCTCCTCCCTCACTAACACACAGCCGGTCCCACTCTCAGATACCAGCTCCACCCTCACTAACACTCAGCCGTCCACTCTCAGATACCAGCTCCTCCCTCAATGTCACACAGACTGTCTCACTCTCAGATACCAGCTCCTCCCTCACTAACACAGAGACTGTCCCACTCTCAGATTCCAGATTCTCCCTCACTAACACACAGCATGTCCCACTCTCAGATACCAGCTCCTCCCTCACTAACACACAGCCTGTCCCACTCTCAGATACCAGCTCTTCCCTCACTAACACACAGCCTGTCCCACTCTCAGATACCAGCTCCTCCCTCAGTAACACACAGCCTGTCCCACTCTCAGATACCAGCTCCTCCCTCAATGTCACACAGACTCTCTCACTCTCAGATACCAGCTGCTCCCTCAATGTCACACAGACTCTCTCACTCTCAGATACCAGCTCCTCCCTCAATGTCACACAGACTGTCTCACTCTCAGATACCAGCTCTTCCCTCACTAGCACACATCCTGTCCCACTCACAGATACCAGCACCTCCCTCACTAACACACAGCCTGTCCCACTCTCAGATATCAGCTCCTCCCTCAAGAACACACAGCCTGTCCCACTCTCAAATACCAGCTCCTCCCTCACTAACACACAGCCTGTCCCACTCTTAGATAGCAGCTCCTGCCTCACTAAAACACAGCCTGCCCCACTCTCAGTTACCAGCTACTCCGTCACTCACACACAGCCTGACACTCTCACAGATACCAGCTCCTCCCTCACTAACACAGAGACTGTCCCACTCTCAGATTCCAGATTCTCCCTCACTAACAGACAGCATGTCCCACTCTCAGATACCAGCTCCTCCCTCACTAACACACAGCCTGTCCCACTCTCAGATACCAGCTCTTCCCTCACTAACACACAGCCTGTCCCACTCTCAGATACCAGCTCCTCCCTCAGTAACACACAGCCTGTCCCACTCTCAGATACCAGCTCCTCCCTCAATGTCACACAGACTCTCTACTCTCAGATACCAGCTACTCCCTCAATGTCACTCAGACTCTCTCACTCTCAGATACCAGCTCCTCCCTCAATGTCACACAGACTGTCTCACTCTCAGATACCAGCTCTTCCCTCACTAGCACACATCCTGTCCCACTCACAGATACCAGCACCTCCCTCACTAACACACAGCCAGTCTCCCTCAGATACCAGCTCCTCCCTCCGTAACACACAGCCTGTCCCACTCTCAGATATCAGCTCCTCCCTCACGAACACACAGACTGTCCCACTCTCAGATACCAGCTCCTCCCTCACTAACACACAGCCTGTCCCGCTCTCAGATACCAGCTCTTCCCTACTAACCCACATACTGTCCCACTCTCAGATTCCAGCTCCTCCCTCACTAACACACAGCCTGTCTCACTTTCAGATACCATCTCCTCCCTCACTAACACACAGCCTCTCCCACTCTCAGATACCAGCTCCTCCCTCACTAACACACAGCCTCACCCACTCTCAGATACCAGCTCCTCAATCACTAACACGCTGCCTGTCTCCCTCAGATAAAAGCTGCTCCCTCACTAACACACAGTCTGTCCCACTCTCAGATACCAGCTACTCTCTCACTAACACACAGCCTTTCCTACTCTTAGATATCACTGCTCCATCACTAACACACAGGCTCACCCACACTCAGATACCAGCTCCTCCCTCACTAACACAGCCTGTCCTGCTCCCAGATACCATCTCCTCCCTGAATAACACACATCATTTCCCGCTCTCATATACCAGGTCCTCCCTCACTAACACACAGCCTGTCCCAATCCCAGATACCAGCTCCTTCCTCACTAACACAGCCTGTCTCACTCTCAGATTCCAGCTCCTACCTCACTAACACATAGCCTGTCCCACTATCAGATAACCGTTCCTCCCTCAGTAACACACAGCCTGTCCTACTCTCAAATACCAGCTCCTCCCTCACTAACACACAGCCTGTCCCACACTTAGATAGCAGCTCCTGCCTCACTAAAACACAGCCTGCCCCACTCTCAGTTACCAGCTACTCCGTCACTCACACACAGCCTGACACTCTCACAGATACCAGCTCCTCCCTCACTAACACACAGCCTGTCCCTCTCTAGATACCAGCTCCTGCCTCTCTAAAACACAGTCTGTCCTACTCTCAGATACCAGCTCCTCCCTCTCTCACAGACAGCCTGTCCCTCACTCACTTACGAGCTCCTCCCTCACTAACACACAGCATGTCCCACTCTCAGTTCCTAGATCCTCCCTCACTAACACACAGCCTGTCCAACTCTCAGATACCAGAACCTCCCTCACTTACACACAGCCTGTCCCACTCTCAGATACAAGATCCTCCCTCACTAACACACAGCCTTTCTCACTCTCAGATACAAGATCCTCCCTCACTAACACACAGCCTGTCGCACTCTCAGTTACCACCTCGTCCCTCATTAACAAACAGCCTGTCCAACTCTCAGATATCAAATCCTCCATCACTAACACACAGCCAGTCCCACTCTCAGATACCGACTTCTCCACGACTAACACACAGCCTGTCCCGCTCTCAGATACCAGGCCCTCCATCACTAAAACACAGCCTGTCCCAATCTCAGATAACAGCTCCTCCCTCACTAACACACAGCCTGTCCAAATCTCAGATACCAGCTCCGTCCTCACTAACACACAGCCTGTCGCACTCTCAGTTACCATCTCGTCCCGCATTCTCAAACAGCCTGTCCAACTCTCAGATATCAAATCCTCCATCACTAACACACAGCCAGTCCCACTCTCAGATACCAGGTCCTCCCTCACTAACACACAGCCTGTCCCACTCTCAGATAACAGCTACTCCCTCACTAACACACAGCCTGTCCCAGACTCACATACCAGCTCCTCCCTCACTAACACACATACTGTCCCCTCTCAGAAACCAGCTCCTCGCTCACTAACACACAGCCTCTCCCACTCTCAGATACCATCTCCTCACTCACTAACACACAGCCTCTCCAACTCTCAGAAAGCATCTCCACCCTCACTAAA
The DNA here is from genome assembly GCA_026770705.1 of Isurus oxyrinchus. Classification (NCBI taxonomy): domain Eukaryota; kingdom Metazoa; phylum Chordata; class Chondrichthyes; order Lamniformes; family Lamnidae; genus Isurus; species Isurus oxyrinchus. The sequence continues at coordinate 583,302 of JANJGN010000103.1, read as the reverse complement.
ACAAAGCCTGTCTCACTCACAGATACCAGCTCCTCCCTCACTTACACACAGCCTGTCCGACTCTCACATACCAGCTCCTCCCTCATTAACAAACAGCCTGCCCCACTCTCAGATACCAGCTCCTCCCTCACTAACACACAGCATGTCCCACTCTCAGATACCAGCTCCTCCCTCACTAAAACACAGCCTGTCCCACTCTCAGATATCAGCTCCTCCCTCAATAACACACAGCCTGTCACACTCTCAGATACCAGTCCCTCCCTCACTAACACACAGCCTGTCCCACTCTCAGATACCAGCTCCTCCCTCACTAACACACAGCCTGTCCCACTCTCAGATACCATCTCCTCCCTCACAAACACACAGCCTGTCTCACTCTCAGATACCAGCTCCTCCTTCACTAAAATAGCCTGTCTCACTCTCAGATACAAGCTCCTCCTTAACTAACACACAGCCTCTCCCACTCTCAGATTTCTGCTCTTCCCTCACTAACTCACAGCCTGTCTCACTCTCAGGTACCAGCTCCTCCCTCAATAACACACAGCCTGTCCTACTCTCAGATACCAGCACTTCCCTAACTAACACAAAGCCTGTCGCAATCTCAGATACCAGCTCCTCCCTCACTAACACACAGCCTGTCCCACTCTCAGATACCAGCTCCTCCCTCACAAAAACACAGCCTGTCCCACTCTCAGATATCAGCTCCTCCCTCAATAACACACAGCCTGTCACACTCTCAGATACCAGTCCCTCCCTCACTAACACACAGCCAGTCCCACTCTCAGATACCAGCTCCTCCCTCACTAACACACAGCCTGTCCAACTCTCAGATAACAGCTCCTCCCTCACTAACACACAGCCTGTCCCAATCTCAGATACCAGCTCCTCCCTCACTAACACACAGCCTGTCCCAATCTCAGATACCAGCTCCTCCCTCACTAACACACAGCCTGTCCCACTCTTAGATAGCAGCTCCTGCCTCACTAAAACACAGCCTGCCCCACTCTCAGTTACCAGCTACTCCGTCACTCACACACAGCCTGACACTCTCACAGATACCAGCTCCTCCCTCACTAACACAGAGACTGTCCCACTCTCAGATTCCAGATTCTCCCTCACTAACAGACAGCATGTCCCACTCTCAGATACCAGCTCCTCCCTCACTAACACACAGCCTGTCCCACTCTCAGATACCAGCTCTTCCCTCACTAACACACAGCCTGTCCCACTCTCAGATACCAGCTCCTCCCTCAGTAACACACAGCCTGTCCCACTCTCAGATACCAGCTCCTCCCTCAATGTCACACAGACTCTCTACTCTCAGATACCAGCTGCTCCCTCAATGTCACTCAGACTCTCTCACTCTCAGATACCAGCTCCTCCCTCAATGTCACACAGACTGTCTCACTCTCAGATACCAGCTCTTCCCTCACTAGCACACATCCTGTCCCACTCACAGATACCAGCACCTCCCTCACTAACACACAGCCAGTCTCCCTCAGATACCAGCTCCTCCCTCCGTAACACACAGCCTGTCCCACTCTCAGATATCAGCTCCTCCCTCACGAACACACAGACTGTCCCACTCTCAGATACCAGCTCCTCCCTCACTAACACACAGCCTGTCCCTCTCTCAGATACCAGCTCTTCCCTACTAACCCACATACTGTCCCACTCTCAGATTCCAGCTCCTCCCTCACTAACACACAGCCTGTCTCACTTTCAGATACCATCTCCTCCCTCACTAACACACAGCCTCTCCCACTCTCAGATACCAGCTCCTCCCTCACTAACACACAGCCTCACCCACTCTCAGATACCAGCTCCTCAATCACTAACACGCTGCCTGTCTCCCTCAGATAAAAGCTGCTCCCTCACTAACACACAGTCTGTCCCACTCTCAGATACCAGCTACTCTCTCACTAACACACAGCCTTTCCTACTCTAAGATATCACTGCTCCATCACTAACACACAGGCTCACCCACACTCAGATACCAGCTCCTCCCTCACTAACACAGCCTGTCCTGCTCCCAGATACCATCTCCTCCCTGAATAACACACATCATTTCCCGCTCTCATATACCAGGTCCTCCCTCACTAACACACAGCCTGTCCCAATCCCAGATACCAGCTCCTTCCTCACTAACACAGCCTGTCTCACTCTCAGATTCCAGCTCCTACCTCACTAACACATAGCCTGTCCCACTATCAGATAACCGTTCCTCCCTCAGTAACACACAGCCTGTCCTACTCTCAAATACCAGCTCCTCCCTCACTAACACACAGCCTGTCCCACACTTAGATAGCAGCTCCTGCCTCACTAAAACACAGCCTGCCCCACTCTCAGTTACCAGCTACTCCGTCACTCACACACAGCCTGACACTCTCACAGATACCAGCTCCTCCCTCACTAACACACAGCCTGTCCCTCTCTAGATACCAGCTCCTGCCTCTCTAAAACACAGTCTGTCCTACTCTCAGATACCAGCTCCTCCCTCTCTCACAGACAGCCTGTCCCTCACTCACTTACGAGCTCCTCCCTCACTAACACACAGCATGTCCCACTCTCAGTTCCTAGATCCTCCCTCACTAACACACAGCCTGTCCAACTCTCAGATACCAGAACCTCCCTCACTTACACACAGCCTGTCCCACTCTCAGATACAAGATCCTCCCTCACTAACACACAGCCTTTCTCACTCTCAGATACAAGATCCTCCCTCACTAACACACAGCCTGTCGCACTCTCAGTTACCACCTCGTCCCTCATTAACAAACAGCCTGTCCAACTCTCAGATATCAAATCCTCCATCACTAACACACAGCCAGTCCCACTCTCAGATACCGACTTCTCCACGACTAACACACAGCCTGTCCCGCTCTCAGATACCAGGTCCTCCGTCACTAAAACACAGCCTGTCCCAATCTCAGATAACAGCTCCTCCCTCACTAACACACAGCCTGTCCAAATCTCAGATACCAGCTCCGTCCTCACTAACACACAGCCTGTCGCACTCTCAGTTACCATCTCGTCCCGCATTCTCAAACAGCCTGTCCAACTCTCAGATATCAAATCCTCCATCACTAACACACAGCCAGTCCCACTCTCAGATACCAGGTCCTCCCTCACTAACACACAGCCTGTCCCACTCTCAGATAACAGCTACTCCCTCACTAACACACAGCCTGTCCCAGACTCACATACCAGCTCCTCCCTCACTAACACACATACTGTCCCCTCTCAGAAACCAGCTCCTCGCTCACTAACACACAGCCTCTCCCACTCTCAGATACCATCTCCTCCCTCACTAACACACAGCCTCTCCAACTCTCAGAAAGCATCTCCACCCTCACTAAAACAAAGCCTGTCTCACTCACAGATACCAGCTCCTCCCTCACTTACACACAGCCTGTCCGACTCTCACATACCAGCTCCTCCCTCATTAACAAACAGCCTGCCCCACTCTCAGATACCAGCTCCTCCCTCACTAACACACAGCATGTCCCACTCTCAGATACCAGCTCCTCCCTCACTAAAACACAGCCTGTCCCACTCTCAGATATCAGCTCCTCCCTCAATAACACACAGCCTGTCACACTCTCAGATACCAGTCCCTCCCTCACTAACACACAGCCTGTCCCACTCTCAGATACCAGCTCCTCCCTCACTAACACACAGCCTGTCCCACTCTCAGATACCATCTCCTCCCTCACAAACACACAGCCTGTCTCACTCTCAGATACCAGCTCCTCCTTCACTAAAATAGCCTGTCTCACTCTCAGATACAAGCTCCTCCTTAACTAACACACAGCCTCTCCCACTCTCAGATTTCTGCTCCTCCCTCACTAACTCACAGCCTGTCTCACTCTCAGGTACCAGCTCCTCCCTCAATAACACACAGCCTGTCCTACTCTCAGATACCAGCACTTCCCTAACTAACACAAAGCCTGTCGCAATCTCAGATACCAGCTCCTCCCTCACTAACACACAGCCTGTCCCACTCTCAGATACCAGCTCCTCCCTCACAAAAACACAGCCTGTCCCACTCTCAGATATCAGCTCCTCCCTCAATAACACACAGCCTGTCACACTCTCAGATACCAGTCCCTCCCTCACTAACACACAGCCAGTCCCACTCTCAGATACCAGCTCCTCCCTCACTAACACACAGCCTGTCCAACTCTCAGATAACAGCTCCTCCCTCACTAACACACAGCCTGTCCCAATCTCAGATACCAGCTCCTCCCTCACTAACACACAGCCTGTCCCAATCTCAGATACCAGCTCCGTCCTCACTAACACACAGCCTGTCGCACTCTCAGTTACCATCTCGTCCCTCATTCTCAAACAGCCTGTCCAACTCTCAGATATCAAATCCTCCATCACTAACACACAGCCAGTCCCACTCTCAGATACCAGGTCCTCCCTCACTAACACACAGCCTGTCCCACTCTCAGATAACAGCTACTCCCTCACTAACACACAGCCTGTCCCAGACTCACATACCAGCTCCTCCCTCACTAACACACATACTGTCCCCTCTCAGATACCAGCTCCTCCCTCACTAACAGACAGCCTCTCCCACTCTCAGATACCATCTCCTCCCTCACTAACACACAGCCTGTCCCACTCTCAGAAACCATCTCCACCCTCACTAAAACACAGCCTGTCTCACTCACAGATACCAGCTCCTCCCTCACTTACACACAGCCTGTCCGACTCTCACATACCAGCTCCTCCCTCACTTACAAACAGCCTGCCCCACTCAGATACCAGCTCCTCCCTCACTAACACACAGCCTGTCCCACTCTCAGATACCAGCTCCTCCCTCACTAAAACACAGCCTGTCCCACTCTCAGATATCAGCTCCTCCCTCAATAACACACAGCCTGTCACACTCTCAGATACCAGTCCCTCCCTCACTAACACACAGCCTGTCCCACTCTCAGATACCAGCTCCTCTCTCACTAACACACAGCCTGTCCCACTCTCAGATACCATCTCCTCCCTCACAAACACACAGCCTGTCTCACTCTCAGATACCAGCTCCTCCTTCACTAAAATAGCCTGTCTCACTCTCAGATACAAGCTCCTCCTTCACTAACACACAGCCTCTCCCACTCTCAGATTTCTGCTCCTCCCTCACTAACTCACAGCCTGTCTCACTCTCAGGTACCAGCTCCTCCCTCAATAACACACAGCCTGTCCTACTCTCAGATACCAGCACTTCCCTAACTAACACAAAGTCTGTCGCAATCTCAGATACCAGCTCCTCCCTCACTAACACACAGCCTGTCCAACTCTCGGATACCAGCTCCTCGCTCACTAACACACACCCTCACCAAGTCTCAGATACCAGCTCCTCCCTCACTAACACACAGCCTGTTCCCTCTCAGATACCAGCTACTCCCTCACTAACACACAGCCTGTCCCACTCTCAGATACTAGTTCCTCCATCACGAAACACACAGCCTGTCCCACTCTCAGATACCATCTCCTCCCTCACTAACACACAGCCTGTCCCACTCTCAGAAACCATCTCCTCCCTCACTAAGAAACAGCCTGTCCCACTCTCAGATAAAAGCTGCTCCCTCACTAACACACAGTCTGTCCCACTCTCAGATACCAGCTACTCACTCACTAACACACAGCATTTCCTACTCTGAGATATCACTGCTCCCTCACTAACACACAGGCTCACCCACAATCAGATACCAGCTCCTCCATCACCAACACAGGCTGTCCTGCTCCCAGATCCCATCTCCTCCCTGAATAAAACACATCCTTTCCCACAGTCATATACCAGGTCCTCCTTCACTAACACACAGGCTGTCCCAATCCCAGATACCAGCTCCTTCCTCACTAACACAGCCTGTCTCACACTCAGATACCAGCTCCTACCTAAAAAACACATAGACTGTCCCATTATCAGATACCAGCTCCTTCCTCAGTAACACACAGCCTGTCCTACTGTCAAATACCAGCTCCTCCCTCACTAACACACAGCCTGTCCCTTTCTAGATACCAGCACCTCCCTCACTAAAACACAGTCTGTCCTATTCTCAGATACCATCTCCTCCCTCTCTCACAGACAGCCTGTCCCACTCTCACTTACGAGCTCCTCCCTCACTAACACACAGCCTGTCCCACTCTCAGATACCAGAACCTCCCTCACTTGCACACAGCCTGTCCCACTCTCAGATACCAGCTCCTCCCTCACTAACACACAGCCTCATTCACTCTCAGATACCATCTCCAACCTCACTAACACACAGCCTGTCTCACTCTCAGATACAAGCTCCTCCCTCACTAACACACAGCCTGTCCCACTCTTAGATACCAGCTGCTCCCTCACTAACACACAGCCCTTCCGACTCTCTGATACCAGGTCCTCCCTCCCTAACACACAGTCTGTCGAAATCTCAGATACCAACTCCTCCCTCACTAACACACCGCCTGTCCCACTTTCAGATACCAGCTCCTCCATCACTCACACACAGCCTGTCCCACTCGCAGATACCAGTCCCTCCCTCACTAACATACAGCCTGTCTCACTCTCAGATACCAGCTCCTCCCTCACTAACACACAGCCTGTCCCACTCTCAGATACTATCTCCTCCCTCACAATCATACAGCCTGTCTCACTCTCAGATACCAGCTTCTCCTTCACTAAAAGAGCCTGTCTCACTCTCAGATACAAGCTCCTCCCTCACAAACACACAGCCTCTCCCACTCACAGATTCCTGCTCCTCGCTACTAACACACAGCTTGTCGCAATCTCAAATACCAGCTCCTCCCTCACTAACACACAGACTCACCCACTCTCAGATACCAGCTCCTCCCTCACTAACACACAGTCTGTCCCACTGTCAGATACCGTCTCCTCCCTCACTAAGACACAGCCTGTCCCACTCTCAGATACCAGCTCCACCCTCACTAACACACAGCCTGTCCCACTATCAGATACTTGCTCCTCCCTCACGAACACAGAGCCTGTCCCAGTCTGAGATACCAGCTCCTCCCTCACTAACACAGCCTATCCCACTCTCAGATACCAGCTCCTCCCTCAGTAACACACAGCCTGTCCTACTCTCAGATACTTGCTCCTCCCTCACTAACACACAGCCTGTCCCACTCTCAGATAACAGCTACTCCCTCACTAACACACAGCCTGTCCCTGACTCACATACCAGCTCCTCCCTCACTAACACACATACTGTCCCCTCTCAGATACCAGCTCCTCCCTCACTAACACACAGCCTGTCCCACTCTCAGAAACCATCTCCACCCTCAGTAAAACACAGCCTGTCTCACTCACAGATACCAGCTCCTCCCTCACTTACACACAGCCTGTTCGACTCTCACATACCAGCTCCTCCCTCACTAACACACAGCCTGTCCCACTCTCAGATACCAGCTCCTCCCTCACTAACACAAAGGCTGACCCACTCACAGATACCAGCTCCTCCCTCACTAACACACAGACTGTCTCATTCTCAGATACCAGCTCCTCCCTCACTAACACACAGCCGTCCACTCTCAGATACCAGCTCCTCCCTCACTAACACACAGCCTCTCCCACTCTCAGATTCCTGCATCTCCCTCACTAACACACAGCATGTCCCACTCTCAGATACCAGCTCCTTCCTCACTAACACAAAGCCTGACCCACTCTCAGATACCAGCTCCTCCCTCACTAACACACAGCCTGTCCCACTCTCAGATACCAGCTCCTCCCTCAATGTCACACATCCTGTCCCACTCACAGATACCAGCACCTCCCTCACTAACACACAGCCAGTCTCCCTCAGATACCAACTCCTCCCTCAGTAACACACAGCCTGTCCCACTCTCAGATACCAGCTCCTCCCTCACTAACACACAGCCTGTCCCAATCACAGATACCAGCTCCTCCCTCGCTAACACACAGCCTGTCTCATTCTCAGATACCAGCTCCTCCATCACTAAAACACAGCCTGTCCCAATCACAGATACCAGCTCCTCCCTCACTAACACACAGCCGGTCCCACTCTCAGATACCAGCTCCACCCTCACTAACACTCAGCCGTCCACTCTCAGATACCAGCTCCTCCCTCAATGTCACACATCCTGTCCCACTCACAGATACCAGCACCTCCCTCACTAACACACAGCCAGTCTCCCTCAGATACCAACTCCTCCCTCAGTAACACACAGCCTGTCCCACTCTCAGATACCAGCTCCTCCCTCACTAACACACAGCCTGTCCCAATCACAGATACCAGCTCCTCCCTCGCTAACACACAGCCTGTCTCATTCTCAGATACCAGCTCCTCCATCACTAAAACACAGCCTGTCCCAATCACAGATACCAGCTCCTCCCTCACTAACACACAGCCGGTCCCACTCTCAGATACCAGCTCCACCCTCACTAACACTCAGCCGTCCACTCTCAGATACCAGCTCCTCCCTCAATGTCACACAGACTGTCTCACTCTCAGATACCAGCTCCTCCCTCACTAACACAGAGACTGTCCCACTCTCAGATTCCAGATTCTCCCTCACTAACACACAGCATGTCCCACTCTCAGATACCAGCTCCTCCCTCACTAACACACAGCCTGTCCCACTCTCAGATACCAGCTCTTCCCTCACTAACACACAGCCTGTCCCACTCTCAGATACCAGCTCCTCCCTCAGTAACACACAGCCTGTCCCACTCTCAGATACCAGCTCCTCCCTCAATGTCACACAGACTCTCTCACTCTCAGATACCAGCTGCTCCCTCAATGTCACACAGACTCTCTCACTCTCAGATACCAGCTCCTCCCTCAATGTCACACAGACTGTCTCACTCTCAGATACCAGCTCTTCCCTCACTAGCACACATCCTGTCCCACTCACAGATACCAGCACCTCCCTCACTAACACACAGCCTGTCCCACTCTCAGATATCAGCTCCTCCCTCAAGAACACACAGACTGTCCAACTCTCAGATACCAGCTCCTCCCTCACTAACACACAGCCTGTCCCTCTCTCAGATACCAGCTCTTCCCTACTAACCCACATACTGTCCCACTCTCAGATTCCAGCTCCTCCCTCACTAACACACAGCCTGTCTCACTTTCAGATACCATCTCCTCCCTCACTAACACACAGCCTCTCCCACTCTCAGATACCAGCTCCTCCCTCACTAACACACAGCCTCACCCACTCTCAGATACCAGCTCCTCAATCACTAACACGCTGCCTGTCTCCCTCAGATAAAAGCTGCTCCCTCACTAACACACAGTCTGTCCCACTCTCAGATACCAGCTACTCTCTCACTAACACACAGCCTTTCCTACTCTTAGATATCACTGCTCCCTCACTAACACACAGGCTCACCCACACTCAGATACCAGCTCCTCCCTCACTAACACAGCCTGTCCTGCTCCCAGATACCATCTCCTCGCTGAATAACACACATCATTTCCCACTCTCATATACCAGGTCCTCCCTCACTAACACACAGCCTGTCCCAATCCCAGATACCAGCTCCTTCCTCACTAACACAGCCTGTCTCACTCTCAGATTCCAGCTCCTACCTCACTAACACATAGCCTGTCCCACTATCAGATAACCGTTCCTCCCTCAGTAACACACAGCCTGTCCTACTCTCAAATACCAGCTCCTCCCTCACTAACACACAGCCTGTCCCACTCTTAGATAGCAGCTCCTGCCTCACTAAAACACAGCCTGCCCCACTCTCAGTTACCAGCTACTCCGTCACTCACACACAGCCTGACACTCTCACAGATACCAGCTCCTCCCTCACTAACACAGAGACTGTCCCACTCTCAGATTCCAGATTCTCCCTCACTAACAGACAGCCTGTCCCACTCTCAGATACCAGCTCCTCCCTCACTAACAGACAGCATGTCCCACTCTCAGATACCAGCTCCTCCCTCACTAACACACAGCCTGTCCCACTCTCAGATACCAGCTCTTCCCTCACTAACACACAGCCTGTCCCACTCTCAGATACCAGCTCCTCCCTCAGTAACACACAGCCTGTCCCACTCTCAGATACCAGCTCCTCCCTCAATGTCACACAGACTCTCTACTCTCAGATACCAGCTGCTCCCTCAATGTCACTCAGACTCTCTCACTCTCAGATACCAGCTCCTCCCTCAATGTCACACAGACTGTCTCACTCTCAGATACCAGCTCTTCCCTCACTAGCACACATCCTGTCCCACTCACAGATACCAGCACCTCCCTCACTAACACACAGCCAGTCTCCCTCAGATACCAGCTCCTCCCTCCGTAACACACAGCCTGTCCCACTCTCAGATATCAGCTCCTCCCTCACGAACACACAGACTGTCCCACTCTCAGATACCAGCTCCTCCCTCACTAACACACAGCCTGTCCCGCTCTCAGATACCAGCTCTTCCCTACTAACCCACATACTGTCCCACTCTCAGATTCCAGCTCCTCCCTCACTAACACACAGCCTGTCCCACTCTCAGATACCAGCTCCTCCCTCACTAACACACAGCCTCACCCACTCTCAGATACCAGCTCCTCAATCACTAACACGCTGCCTGTCTCCCTCAGATAAAAGCTGCTCCCTCACTAACACACAGTCTGTCCCACTCTCAGATACCAGCTACTCTCTCACTAACACACAGCCTTTCCTACTCTTAGATATCACTGCTCCATCACTAACACACAGGCTCACCCACACTCAGATACCAGCTCCTCCCTCACTAACACAGCCTGTCCTGCTCCCAGATACCATCTCCTCCCTGAATAACACACATCATTTCCCGCTCTCATATACCAGGTCCTCCCTCACTAACACACAGCCTGTCCCAATCCCAGATACCAGCTCCTTCCTCACTAACACAGCCTGTCTCACTCTCAGATTCCAGCTCCTACCTCACTAACACATAGCCTGTCCCACTATCAGATAACCGTTCCTCCCTCAGTAACACACAGCCTGTCCTACTCTCAAATACCAGCTCCTCCCTCACTAACACACAGCCTGTCCCACACTTAGATAGCAGCTCCTGCCTCACTAAAACACAGCCTGCCCCACTCTCAGTTACCAGCTACTCCGTCACTCACACACAGCCTGACACTCTCACAGATACCAGCTCCTCCCTCACTAACACACAGCCTGTCCCTCTCTAGATACCAGCTCCTGCCTCTCTAAAACACAGTCTGTCCTACTCTCAGATACCAGCTCCTCCCTCTCTCACAGACAGCCTGTCCCTCACTCACTTACGAGCTCCTCCCTCACTAACACACAGCATGTCCCACTCTCAGTTCCTAGATCCTCCCTCACTAACACACAGCCTGTCCAACTCTCAGATACCAGAACCTCCCTCACTTACACACAGCCTGTCCCACTCTCAGATACAAGATCCTCCCTCACTAACACACAGCCTTTCTCACTCTCAGATACAAGATCCTCCCTCACTAACACACAGCCTGTCGCACTCTCAGTTACCACCTCGTCCCTCATTAACAAACAGCCTGTCCAACTCTCAGATATCAAATCCTCCATCACTAACACACAGCCAGTCCCACTCTCAGATACCGACTTCTCCACGACTAACACACAGCCTGTCCCGCTCTCAGATACCAGGTCCTCCATCACTAAAACACAGCCTGTCCCAATCTCAGATAACAGCTCCTCCCTCACTAACACACAGCCTGTCCAAATCTCAGATACCAGCTCCGTCCTCACTAACACACAGCCTGTCGCACTCTCAGTTACCATCTCGTCCCGCATTCTCAAACAGCCTGTCCAACTCTCAGATATCAAATCCTCCATCACTAACACACAGCCAGTCCCACTCTCAGATACCAGGTCCTCCCTCACTAACACACAGCCTGTCCCACTCTCAGATAACAGCTACTCCCTCACTAACACACAGCCTGTCCCAGACTCACATACCAGCTCCTCCCTCACTAACACACATACTGTCCCCTCTCAGAAACCAGCTCCTCGCTCACTAACACACAGCCTCTCCCACTCTCAGATACCATCTCCTCACTCACTAACACACAGCCTCTCCAACTCTCAGAAAGCATCTCCACCCTCACTAAAACAAAGCCTGTCTCACTCACAGATACCAGCTCCTCCCTCACTTACACACAGCCTGTCCGACTCTCACATACCAGCTCCTCCCTCATTAACAAACAGCCTGCCCCACTCTCAGATACCAGCTCCTCCCTCACTAACACACAGCATGTCCCACTCTCAGATACCAGCTCCTCCCTCACTAAAACACAGCCTGTCCCACTCTCAGATATCAGCTCCTCCCTCAATAACACACAGCCTGTCACACTCTCAGATACCAGTCCCTCCCTCACTAACACACAGCCTGTCCCACTCTCAGATACCAGCTCCTCCCTCACTAACACACAGCCTGTCCCACTCTCAGATACCATCTCCTCCCTCACAAACACACAGCCTGTCTCACTCTCAGATACCAGCTCCTCCTTCACTAAAATAGCCTGTCTCACTCTCAGATACAAGCTCCTCCTTAACTAACACACAGCCTCTCCCACTCTCAGATTTCTGCTCCTCCCTCACTAACTCACAGCCTGTCTCACTCTCAGGTACCAGCTCCTCCCTCAATAACACACAGCCTGTCCTACTCTCAGATACCAGCACTTCCCTAACTAACACAAAGCCTGTCGCAATCTCAGATACCAGCTCCTCCCTCACTAACACACAGCCTGTCCCACTCTCAGATACCAGCTCCTCCCTCACAAAAACACAGCCTGTCCCACTCTCAGATATCAGCTCCTCCCTCAATAACACACAGCCTGTCACACTCTCAGATACCAGTCCCTCCCTCACTAACACACAGCCAGTCCCACTCTCAGATACCAGCTCCTCCCTCACTAACACACAGCCTGTCCAACTCTCAGATAACAGCTCCTCCCTCACTAACACACAGCCTGTCCCAATCTCAGATACCAGCTCCTCCCTCACTAACACACAGCCTGTCCCAATCTCAGATACCAGCTCCTCCCTCACTAACACACAGCCTGTCCCACTCTTAGATAGCAGCTCCTGCCTCACTAAAACACAGCCTGCCCCACTCTCAGTTACCAGCTACTCCGTCACTCACACACAGCCTGACACTCTCACAGATACCAGCTCCTCCCTCACTAACACAGAGACTGTCCCACTCTCAGATTCCAGATTCTCCCTCACTAACAGACAGCATGTCCCACTCTCAGATACCAGCTCCTCCCTCACTAACACACAGCCTGTCCCACTCTCAGATACCAGCTCTTCCCTCACTAACACACAGCCTGTCCCACTCTCAGATACCAGCTCCTCCCTCAGTAACACACAGCCTGTCCCACTCTCAGATACCAGCTCCTCCCTCAATGTCACACAGACTCTCTACTCTCAGATACCAGCTGCTCCCTCAATGTCACTCAGACTCTCTCACTCTCAGATACCAGCTCCTCCCTCAATGTCACACAGACTGTCTCACTCTCAGATACCAGCTCTTCCCTCACTAGCACACATCCTGTCCCACTCACAGATACCAGCACCTCCCTCACTAACACACAGCCAGTCTCCCTCAGATACCAGCTCCTCCCTCCGTAACACACAGCCTGTCCCACTCTCAGATATCAGCTCCTCCCTCACGAACACACAGACTGTCCCACTCTCAGATACCAGCTCCTCCCTCACTAACACACAGCCTGTCCCTCTCTCAGATACCAGCTCTTCCCTACTAACCCACATACTGTCCCACTCTCAGATTCCAGCTCCTCCCTCACTAACACACAGCCTGTCTCACTTTCAGATACCATCTCCTCCCTCACTAACACACAGCCTCTCCCACTCTCAGATACCAGCTCCTCCCTCACTAACACACAGCCTCACCCACTCTCAGATACCAGCTCCTCAATCACTAACACGCTGCCTGTCTCCCTCAGATAAAAGCTGCTCCCTCACTAACACACAGTCTGTCCCACTCTCAGATACCAGCTACTCTCTCACTAACACACAGCCTTTCCTACTCTAAGATATCACTGCTCCATCACTAACACACAGGCTCACCCACACTCAGATACCAGCTCCTCCCTCACTAACACAGCCTGTCCTGCTCCCAGATACCATCTCCTCCCTGAATAACACACATCATTTCCCGCTCTCATATACCAGGTCCTCCCTCACTAACACACAGCCTGTCCCAATCCCAGATACCAGCTCCTTCCTCACTAACACAGCCTGTCTCACTCTCAGATTCCAGCTCCTACCTCACTAACACATAGCCTGTCCCACTATCAGATAACCGTTCCTCCCTCAGTAACACACAGCCTGTCCTACTCTCAAATACCAGCTCCTCCCTCACTAACACACAGCCTGTCCCACACTTAGATAGCAGCTCCTGCCTCACTAAAACACAGCCTGCCCCACTCTCAGTTACCAGCTACTCCGTCACTCACACACAGCCTGACACTCTCACAGATACCAGCTCCTCCCTCACTAACACACAGCCTGTCCCTCTCTAGATACCAGCTCCTGCCTCTCTAAAACACAGTCTGTCCTACTCTCAGATACCAGCTCCTCCCTCTCTCACAGACAGCCTGTCCCTCACTCACTTACGAGCTCCTCCCTCACTAACACACAGCATGTCCCACTCTCAGTTCCTAGATCCTCCCTCACTAACACACAGCCTGTCCAACTCTCAGATACCAGAACCTCCCTCACTTACACACAGCCTGTCCCACTCTCAGATACAAGATCCTCCCTCACTAACACACAGACTTTCTCACTCTCAGATACAAGATCCTCCCTCACTAACACACAGCCTGTCGCACTCTCAGTTACCACCTCGTCCCTCATTAACAAACAGCCTGTCCAACTCTCAGATATCAAATCCTCCATCACTAACACACAGCCAGTCCCACTCTCAGATACCGACTTCTCCACGACTAACACACAGCCTGTCCCGCTCTCAGATACCAGGTCCTCCGTCACTAAAACACAGCCTGTCCCAATCTCAGATAACAGCTCCTCCCTCACTAACACACAGCCTGTCCAAATCTCAGATACCAGCTCCGTCCTCACTAACACACAGCCTGTCGCACTCTCAGTTACCATCTCGTCCCGCATTCTCAAACAGCCTGTCCAACTCTCAGATATCAAATCCTCCATCACTAACACACAGCCAGTCCCACTCTCAGATACCAGGTCCTCCCTCACTAACACACAGCCTGTCCCACTCTCAGATAACAGCTACTCCCTCACTAACACACAGCCTGTCCCAGACTCACATACCAGCTCCTCCCTCACTAACACACATACTGTCCCCTCTCAGAAACCAGCTCCTCGCTCACTAACACACAGCCTCTCCCACTCTCAGATACCATCTCCTCCCTCACTAACACACAGCCTCTCCAACTCTCAGAAAGCATCTCCACCCTCACTAAAACAAAGCCTGTCTCACTCACAGATACCAGCTCCTCCCTCACTTACACACAGCCTGTCCGACTCTCACATACCAGCTCCTCCCTCATTAACAAACAGCCTGCCCCACTCTCAGATACCAGCTCCTCCCTCACTAACACACAGCATGTCCCACTCTCAGATACCAGCTCCTCCCTCACTAAAACACAGCCTGTCCCACTCTCAGATATCAGCTCCTCCCTCAATAACACACAGCCTGTCACACTCTCAGATACCAGTCCCTCCCTCACTAACACACAGCCTGTCCCACTCTCAGATACCAGCTCCTCCCTCACTAACACACAGCCTGTCCCACTCTCAGATACCATCTCCTCCCTCACAAACACACAGCCTGTCTCACTCTCAGATACCAGCTCCTCCTTCACTAAAATAGCCTGTCTCACTCTCAGATACAAGCTCCTCCTTAACTAACACACAGCCTCTCCCACTCTCAGATTTCTGCTCCTCCCTCACTAACTCACAGCCTGTCTCACTCTCAGGTACCAGCTCCTCCCTCAATAACACACAGCCTGTCCTACTCTCAGATACCAGCACTTCCCTAACTAACACAAAGCCTGTCGCAATCTCAGATACCAGCTCCTCCCTCACTAACACACAGCCTGTCCCACTCTCAGAT
The DNA here is from genome assembly GCA_026770705.1 of Isurus oxyrinchus. Taxonomy (NCBI): domain Eukaryota; kingdom Metazoa; phylum Chordata; class Chondrichthyes; order Lamniformes; family Lamnidae; genus Isurus; species Isurus oxyrinchus. The sequence goes on along the minus strand of JANJGN010000103.1, from coordinate 567,205 downwards.
ACCAGCTCCTCCCTCACAAAAACACAGCCTGTCCCACTCTCAGATATCAGCTCCTCCCTCAATAACACACAGCCTGTCACACTCTCAGATACCAGTCCCTCCCTCACTAACACACAGCCAGTCCCACTCTCAGATACCAGCTCCTCCCTCACTAACACACAGCCTGTCCAACTCTCAGATAACAGCTCCTCCCTCACTAACACACAGCCTGTCCCAATCTCAGATACCAGCTCCTCCCTCACTAACACACAGCCTGTCCCAATCTCAGATACCAGCTCCGTCCTCACTAACACACAGCCTGTCGCACTCTCAGTTACCATCTCGTCCCTCATTCTCAAACAGCCTGTCCAACTCTCAGATATCAAATCCTCCATCACTAACACACAGCCAGTCCCACTCTCAGATACCAGGTCCTCCCTCACTAACACACAGCCTGTCCCACTCTCAGATAACAGCTACTCCCTCACTAACACACAGCCTGTCCCAGACTCACATACCAGCTCCTCCCTCACTAACACACATACTGTCCCCTCTCAGATACCAGCTCCTCCCTCACTAACAGACAGCCTCTCCCACTCTCAGATACCATCTCCTCCCTCACTAACACACAGCCTGTCCCACTCTCAGAAACCATCTCCACCCTCACTAAAACACAGCCTGTCTCACTCACAGATACCAGCTCCTCCCTCACTTACACACAGCCTGTCCGACTCTCACATACCAGCTCCTCCCTCACTTACAAACAGCCTGCCCCACTCAGATACCAGCTCCTCCCTCACTAACACACAGCCTGTCCCACTCTCAGATACCAGCTCCTCCCTCACTAAAACACAGCCTGTCCCACTCTCAGATATCAGCTCCTCCCTCAATAACACACAGCCTGTCACACTCTCAGATACCAGTCCCTCCCTCACTAACACACAGCCTGTCCCACTCTCAGATACCAGCTCCTCTCTCACTAACACACAGCCTGTCCCACTCTCAGATACCATCTCCTCCCTCACAAACACACAGCCTGTCTCACTCTCAGATACCAGCTCCTCCTTCACTAAAATAGCCTGTCTCACTCTCAGATACAAGCTCCTCCTTCACTAACACACAGCCTCTCCCACTCTCAGATTTCTGCTCCTCCCTCACTAACTCACAGCCTGTCTCACTCTCAGGTACCAGCTCCTCCCTCAATAACACACAGCCTGTCCTACTCTCAGATACCAGCACTTCCCTAACTAACACAAAGTCTGTCGCAATCTCAGATACCAGCTCCTCCCTCACTAACACACAGCCTGTCCAACTCTCGGATACCAGCTCCTCGCTCACTAACACACACCCTCACCAAGTCTCAGATACCAGCTCCTCCCTCACTAACACACAGCCTGTTCCCTCTCAGATACCAGCTACTCCCTCACTAACACACAGCCTGTCCCACTCTCAGATACTAGTTCCTCCATCACGAAACACACAGCCTGTCCCACTCTCAGATACCATCTCCTCCCTCACTAACACACAGCCTGTCCCACTCTCAGAAACCATCTCCTCCCTCACTAAGAAACAGCCTGTCCCACTCTCAGATAAAAGCTGCTCCCTCACTAACACACAGTCTGTCCCACTCTCAGATACCAGCTACTCACTCACTAACACACAGCATTTCCTACTCTGAGATATCACTGCTCCCTCACTAACACACAGGCTCACCCACAATCAGATACCAGCTCCTCCATCACCAACACAGGCTGTCCTGCTCCCAGATCCCATCTCCTCCCTGAATAAAACACATCCTTTCCCACAGTCATATACCAGGTCCTCCTTCACTAACACACAGGCTGTCCCAATCCCAGATACCAGCTCCTTCCTCACTAACACAGCCTGTCTCACACTCAGATACCAGCTCCTACCTAAAAAACACATAGACTGTCCCATTATCAGATACCAGCTCCTTCCTCAGTAACACACAGCCTGTCCTACTGTCAAATACCAGCTCCTCCCTCACTAACACACAGCCTGTCCCTTTCTAGATACCAGCACCTCCCTCACTAAAACACAGTCTGTCCTATTCTCAGATACCATCTCCTCCCTCTCTCACAGACAGCCTGTCCCACTCTCACTTACGAGCTCCTCCCTCACTAACACACAGCCTGTCCCACTCTCAGATACCAGAACCTCCCTCACTTGCACACAGCCTGTCCCACTCTCAGATACCAGCTCCTCCCTCACTAACACACAGCCTCATTCACTCTCAGATACCATCTCCAACCTCACTAACACACAGCCTGTCTCACTCTCAGATACAAGCTCCTCCCTCACTAACACACAGCCTGTCCCACTCTTAGATACCAGCTGCTCCCTCACTAACACACAGCCCTTCCGACTCTCTGATACCAGGTCCTCCCTCCCTAACACACAGTCTGTCGAAATCTCAGATACCAACTCCTCCCTCACTAACACACCGCCTGTCCCACTTTCAGATACCAGCTCCTCCATCACTCACACACAGCCTGTCCCACTCGCAGATACCAGTCCCTCCCTCACTAACATACAGCCTGTCTCACTCTCAGATACCAGCTCCTCCCTCACTAACACACAGCCTGTCCCACTCTCAGATACTATCTCCTCCCTCACAATCATACAGCCTGTCTCACTCTCAGATACCAGCTTCTCCTTCACTAAAAGAGCCTGTCTCACTCTCAGATACAAGCTCCTCCCTCACAAACACACAGCCTCTCCCACTCACAGATTCCTGCTCCTCGCTACTAACACACAGCTTGTCGCAATCTCAAATACCAGCTCCTCCCTCACTAACACACAGACTCACCCACTCTCAGATACCAGCTCCTCCCTCACTAACACACAGTCTGTCCCACTGTCAGATACCGTCTCCTCCCTCACTAAGACACAGCCTGTCCCACTCTCAGATACCAGCTCCACCCTCACTAACACACAGCCTGTCCCACTATCAGATACTTGCTCCTCCCTCACGAACACAGAGCCTGTCCCAGTCTGAGATACCAGCTCCTCCCTCACTAACACAGCCTATCCCACTCTCAGATACCAGCTCCTCCCTCAGTAACACACAGCCTGTCCTACTCTCAGATACTTGCTCCTCCCTCACTAACACACAGCCTGTCCCACTCTCAGATAACAGCTACTCCCTCACTAACACACAGCCTGTCCCTGACTCACATACCAGCTCCTCCCTCACTAACACACATACTGTCCCCTCTCAGATACCAGCTCCTCCCTCACTAACACACAGCCTGTCCCACTCTCAGAAACCATCTCCACCCTCACTAAAACACAGCCTGTCTCACTCACAGATACCAGCTCCTCCCTCACTTACACACAGCCTGTTCGACTCTCACATACCAGCTCCTCCCTCACTAACAAACAGCCTGCCCCACTCTCAGATACCAGCTCCTCCCTCACTAACACACAGCCTGTCCCACTCTCAGATACCAGATCCTCCCTCACTAAAACACAGCCTGTCCCAATCTCAGATACCAGCTCCTCCCTCACTAAGACACAGCCTGTCTCACTCTCAGATACCAGCTCCTCCCTCACTAACACACAGCCTGTCCCACTCTCAGATACCAGCTCCTCCCTCACTAAAACACAGCCTGTCCCAATCTCAGATACCAGCTCCTCCCTCACTAACACACAGCCTGTCCCACTCTCAGATACCATCTCCTCCCTCACAAACACACAGCCTGTCTCACTCTCAGATACCAGCTCCTCCTTCACTAAAATAGCCTGTCTCACTCTCAGATACAAGCTCCTCCTTCACAAACACACGGCCTGTCTCACTCTCAGATACAAGCTCCTCCCTCACAAACACACCGCCGGTCCCACTCTCTGACACGAGCTCCTCCCTCACTAACACACAGCCTGTCCCACTCTCAGATACCAGCTCCTCTCTCACCAACACACAACCTCTCCCACTCTCTGATTCCTGCTCCTCCCTCACTAACACACAGCCTGTCCCAGTCTCAGATACTAGTTCCTCGATCTCTAAACACACAGTCTGTCCCACTCTCAGAAACCATCTCCTCCCTCACTAACACACAGACTGTCTCACTCTCAGGTACCAGCTCCTCACTAACTAACACATAGCCTGTCGCAATCTCAGATACCAGCTCCTCCCTCACTAACACACAGCCTGTCCCACTCTCGGATACCAGCTCCTCGCTCACTAACACACAGCCTCACCCACTCTCAGATACCAGCTCCTCCCTCACTAACACACAGCCTGTCCCACTCTCAGATACTTTTCCTCCATCATTAAGCACACAGCCTGTCCCACTCTCAGAATCCAGCTTCTCCCTCACTAACACACAGCCTCACGCACTCTCAGATACCTGCTCCTCCCTGACTAACACACAGCCTGTCCCACTCTCAGATACCTGCTCCTCCCTCACTAGCACACAGCCTGTCCCACTCTCAAATTCCAGCTCCTCCCTCACTAACACACAGCCTGTCCCACTCTCAAATTCCAGCTCCTCCATCACGAACACACAGCCTGTCCCACTCTCAGATACCAGCTCCTCCATCACTAACACACAGCCTGTCCCACTCTCAGATATCAGCTCCTCCCTCACTAACACACAGCCTGTCCCACTCTCAGGTACCGGCTCTTCCCTCACTAACCCACATCCTGTTCCACTCTCAGATTCCAGGATCTCCCTCACTAATACACAGCCTGTCCCACACTCTGATACCAGCTCCTCCCTAACTAACAAACAGCCTGTCCCAAGTGCAGATTCCAGCTCCTCCCTCACTAACACACAGCCTGACCCAATCTCAGATACCAGCTCCTCCCTCACTAACGCACAGCCTGTCCCAATCTCAGATACCAGCTCCTCCCTCACTAACACACAGCCTGTCTCATTCTCAGATACCAGCTCCTCCCTCACTAACACACAGCCTGTCCCACTCTCAGATACCAGCTCCTCCCTCACTAACACACAGCCTGTCCCACTCTCAGATACCTGCTACTCCCTCACTAACACACCGCCGGTCCCACTCTCTGACACGAGCTCCTCCCTCACTAACACAAAGCCTGTCCCACTCTCAGATACTACTTCCTCCATCACTAAACACACAGTCTGTCCCACTCTCAGATACCATCTCCTCCCTCACTAACACACAGACTGTCTCACTCTCAGGTACCAGCTCCTCCCTCAATAACACACAGCCTGTTCTTCTCTCAGATACCAGCACCTCCCTAACTAACACACAGCCTGTCGCAATCTCAGATACCATCTCCTCCCTCACTAACACACAGACTGTCTCACTCTCAGGTACCAGCTCCTCCCTCAATAACACAAAGCCTGTCCTGCTCTCAGATACCAGCACCTCCCTAACTAACACACAGCCTATCGCAATCTCAGATACCAGCTCCTCCCACACTAACACACAGCCTGTCCCACTGTCGGATACCAGCTCCTCGCTCACTAACACACAGCATCACCCACTCTCAGATACCAGCTCCTCCCTCACTAACACAAAGCCTGTCCCACTCTCAGATACTAGTTCCTCCATCATTAAACACACAGTCTGTCCCACTCTCAGATACCATCTCCTCCCTCACTAACACACAGCCCTTCGCACTCTCAGAAATCATCTCCTCCCTCACTAACACACAGAGCCTGTCTCACTCACAGAAACCAGCTCCTCCCTAACTGACACACAGCCTGTCCGACTCTCAGATACCAGCTCCTCCCTCACTAAGAAACAGCCTGTCCCACTCTCCGATACCAGCTCCTTCCTCACTAACAAACAGCCTGTCCCACTCTCAGATACCAGCTCCTCCCTCACTAACACACAGCCTGTCCCACTCTCGGATACCATCTCCTCCCTCACAAACACAGAGCCTGTCTCACTCTCAGATACAAGCTCCTCCCTCACTAACACACAGCCAGTCCCACTCTCAGATACCATCTCCTTCCTCACTAACACACAGCCTGTCCCACTCTCAGATACCATCTCCTCCCTCACTAACACACAGCCAGTCCCACTCTCAGATACCATCTCCTTCCTCACTAACACACAGCCTGTCCCACTCTCAGATACCATCTCCTCCCTCACAAACACACAGCCTGTCTCACTCACAGATACCTGCTCCTCCCTCACTAACACACAGCCTGTCCCACTCTCAAATTCCAGCTCCTCCCTCACTAACACACAGCCTGTCTCACTCTCAGATACCAGCTCCTCCCTCACTTACACACAGCCTGTCCGACTCTCACATACAAGCTTCTCCCTCACTAACACACAGCCTGTCCCAATCTCAGATACCAGCTCCTCCCTCACTAACACACAGCCTGTCCCAATCTCAGATCCCAGCTCCTCCCTCACTAACACACAGCCTGTCCCACTCTCAAATTCCAGCTCCTCCCTCACAAACACACAGCCTGCCCCACTCTCAGACACCAGCTCCTCTGTCACTAACACAGAGCCTGTCCCACTCTCCGATACCAGCTCCTCCCTCACTAACACACAGCCTGTCTAAGTCTCTGATACCAGCTCTTCCCTCAATAACACACAGCCTGTCCCACTCTCAAATTCCAGCTCCTCCCTCACTTACACACAGCCTGCCCCACTCTCGGATTCCAGCTCCTCCCTCACTAACACACAGCCTGTCCCACTCTCAGAAACCATCTCCTCCCTCACTAACACACAGCCTGTCCCACTCTCAGATACCAGCTCCTCCCTCAATAACACACTGCCGTCCACTCTCAGAAACCAGCTCCTCCCTCCTTAACAAATAGCCTGTCCCACTCTCAGATACCAGCTCCTCCCTCACTAACACACGGACTGTCCCACTCTCAGATACCAGCTCCTCCCTCACTAACACGCAGCATGTCCCACTCTCAGATACCAGCACCTCCCTCACTAACAGACTGCCTGTCCCACTCTCTGACACGAGCTCCTTCCTCACCTACACACAGCCTGTTCCACTTTCAGATACCAGCTCCTCCCTCCTTAACAAACAGCCTGTCCCTCTCTCAGATATCAGCTCCTCCCTCACGAACACACAGACTGTCCCAATGTCAGATACCAGCTCCTCCCTCACTAACACACAGCCGGTCCCACTCTCAGATACCAGCTCCTCCCTCACTAACACGCAGCCGTCCACTCTCAGATACCAGCTCCTCCCTCAATGTCACACAGACTGTCTCACTCTCAGATACCAGCTCCTCCCTCACTAACACACAGCGGTTCCCAATCTCTTGTACCGGCTCTTCCCTCACTAACCCAAATCCTGTCCCACTCTCAGATTCCAGATTCTCCCTCACTAACACACAGCCTGTCCCACTCTCAGATTCCAGCATCTCCCTCACTAACACACAGCCTGTCCCACTCTCAGATACCAGCTCCTCCCTCAGTAACACACAGCCTTTCCCACTCTCAGATACCAGCACTTCCATCACTAACACACAGCCGTCCACTCTCAGATACCAGCTCCTTCCTCAATGTCACACGGACTCAATCACTCTCAGATACCAGCTCTTCCCTCACTAACACACAGCCTGTGTCCCTCAGATACCAGCTCCTCCCTCACTTACACACTCCCTGTCCCACTCTCAGATACCAGCTCCTCCCTCACTAACACACAGCCTGTCCCAATCTCAGACACCAGCTCCTCCTCACTAACACACAGCATGTCGCACTGTCACATACCTGCTCCTCCCTCACTAACACACCGCCGGTCCCACTCTCTGACACGAGCTCCTCCCTCACTAACACACAGCCTGTCCCACTCTCAGATACCAGCTCCTCTCTCACAAACACACAACCTCTCCCACTCTCTGATTCCTGCTCCTCCCTCACTAACACACAGCCTGTCCCACTCTCAGATACTAGTTCCTCGATCACTAAACACACAGTCTGTCCCACTCTCAGAAACAATCTCCTCCCTCACTAACACACAGACTGTCTCACTCTCAGGTACCAGCTCCTCACTAACTAACACATAGCCTGTCGCAATCTCAGATACCAGCTCCTCCCTCACTAACACACAGCCTGTCACACTCTCGGATACCAGCTCCTCGCTCACTAACACACAGCCTCACCAACTCTCAGATACCAGCTCCTCCCTCACTAACACACAGCCTGTCCCACTCTCAGATAGTTTTCCTCCATCATTAAGGACACAGCCTGTCCCACTCTCAGAATCCAGCTTCTCCCTCACTAACACTCAGCCTCACGCACTCTCAGATACCTGCTCCTCCCTCACTAGCACACAGCCTGTCCCACTCTCAAATTCCAGCTCCTCCCTCACTAACACACAGCCTGTCCCACTTTCAAATTCCAGCTCCTCCATCACGAACACACAGCCTGTCCCTCTCTCAGATACCAGCTCCTCCATCACTAACACACAGTCTGTCCCACTCTCAGATATCAGCTCCTCCCTCACTAACACAAAGCCTGTCCCACTCTCAGGTACCGGCTCTTCCCTCACTAACCCACATCCTGTCCCACTCTCAGATTCCAGGATCTCCCTCACTAATACACAGCCTGTCCCACACTCTGATACCAGCTCCTCCCTAACTAACAAACAGCCTGTCCCAAGTGCAGATTCCAGCTCCTCACTCACTAACACACAGCCTGTCCCAATCTCAGATACCAGCTCCTCCCTCACTAACACACAGCCTGTCTCATTCTCAGATACCAGCTCCTCCCTCACTAACACACAGCCTGTCCCACTCTCAGATACCAGCTCCTCCCTCACTAACACACAGCCTGTCCCACTCTCAGATACAAGCTCCTCCCTCACTAACACACAAACCGTGTCACTCTCAGATACCTGCTACTCCCTCACTAACACACCGCCGGTCCCACTCTCTGACACGAGCTCCTCCCTCACTAACACAAAGCCTGTCCCACTCTCAGATACTAGTTCCTCCATCACTAAACACACAGTCTGTCCCACTCTCAGATACCATCTCCTCCCTCACTAACACACAGACTGTCTCACTCTCAGATACCAGCACCTCCCTAACTAACACACAGCCTGTCGCAATCTCAGATACCATCTCCTCCCTCACTAACACACAGACTGTCTCACTCTCAGGTACCAGCTCCTCCCTCAATAACACAAAGCCTGTCCTGCTCTCAGATACCAGCACCTCCCTAACTAACACACAGCCTGTCGCAATCTCAGATACCAGCTCCTCCCTCACTAACACACAGCCTGTCCCACTCTCGGATACCAGCTCCTCGCTCACTAACACACAGCATCACCCACTCTCAGATACCAGCTCCTCCCTCACTAACACAAAGCCTGTCCCACTCTCAGATACTAGTTCCTCCATCATTAAACACACAGTCTGTCCCACTCTCAGATACAATCTCCTCCCTCACTAACACACAGACCTTCGCACTCTCAGAAATCATCTCCTCCCTCACTAACACACAGAGCCTGTCTCACTCACAGAAACCAGCTCCTCCCTAACTGACACACAGCCTGTCCGACTCTCAGATACCAGCTCCTCCCTCACTAAGAAACAGCCTGTCCCACTCTCAGATACCAGCTCCTTCCTCACTAACAAACAGCCTGTCCCACTCTCAGATACCAGCTCCTCCCTCACTAACACAAAGCCTGTACCACTCTCGGATACCATCTCCTCCCTCACAAACACAGAGCCTGTCTCACTCTCAGATACGAGCACCTCCCTGACTAACACACAGCCAGTCCCACTCTCAGATACCATCTCCTCCCTCACTAACACACAGCCTGTCCCACTCTCAGATACCATCTCCTCCCTCACAAACACACAGCCTGTCTCACTCACAGATACCTGCTCCTCCCTCACTAACACACAGCCTGTCCCACTCTCAAATTCCAGCTCCTCCCTCACTAACACACAGCCTGTCTCACTCTCAGATACCAGCTCCTCCCTCACTTACACACAGCCTGTCCGAATCTCACATAGAAGCTTCTCCCTCACTAACACACAGCCTGTCCCTTTCTCAGATACCAGCTCCTCCCTCACTAACACACAGCCTGTCCCAATCTCAGATCCCAGCTCCTCCCTCACTAACACACAGCCTGTCCCACTCTCAAATTCCAGCTCCTCCCTCACGAACACACAGCCTGTCCCAATCTCAGATACCAGCTCCTCCCTCACGAACACACAGCCTGTACCAATCTCAGATACCAGCTCCTCCCTTACTAACACACAGCCTGTCTCATTCTCAGATACCAGCTCCTCCCTCACTAACACACAGCATGTGTCCCTCAGATACCAGCTCCTCCCTCACTTACACACTGCCTGTCCCACTCTCAGATACCAGCTCCTCCCTCACTAACACACAGCCTCTCCCAATCTCAGACACCAGCTCCTCCTCACTAACACACAGCATGTCGCACTCTCACATACCTGCTCCTCCCTCACTAACACACCGCCGGTCCCATTCTCTGACACGAGCTCCTCCCTCACTAACACACAGCCTGTCCCACTCTCAGATACCAGCTCCTTTCTCACCAACACACAACCTCTCCCACTCTCTGATTCCTGCTCCTCCCTCACTAACACACAGCCTGTCCCACTCTCAGATACTAGTTCCTCGATCTCTAAACACACAGTCTGTCCCACTCTCAGAAACCATCTCCTCCCTCACTAACACACAGACTGTCTCACTCTCAGGTACCAGCTCCTCACTAACTAACACATAGCCTGTCGCAATCTCAGATACCAGCTCCTCCCTCACTAACACACAGCCTGTCCCACTCTCGGATACCAGCTCCTCGCTCACTAACACACAGCCTCACCCACTCTCAGATACCAGCTCCTCCCTCACTAACACACAGCGTGTCCCACTCTCAGATACTTTTCCTCCATCATTAAGCACACAGCCTGTCCCACTCTCAGAATCCAGCTTCTCCCTCACTAACACACAGCCTCACTCACTCTCAGATACCTGCTCCTCCCTCACTAACACACAGCCTGTCCCACTCTCAGATACCTGCTCCTCCCTCACTAGCACACAGCCTGTCCCACTCTCAAATTCCAGCTCCTCCCTCACTAACACACAGCCTGTCCCACTCTCAAATTCCAGCTCCTCCATCACGAACACACAGCCTGTCCCACTCTCAGATACCAGCTCCTCCATCACTAACACACAGCCTGTCCCACTCTCAGATATCAGCTCCTCCCTCACTAACACACAGCCTGTCCCACTCTCAAATTCCAGCTCCTCCATCACGAACACACAGCCTGTCCCACTCTCAGATACCAGCTCCTCCATCACTAACACACAGCCTGTCCCACTCTCAGATTCCAGGATCTCCCTCACTAATACACAGCCTGTCCCACACTCTGATACCAGCTCCTCCCTAACTAACAAACAGCCTGTCCCAAGTGCAGATTCCAGCTCCTCACTCACTAACACACAGCCTGACCCAATCTCAGATACCAGCTCCTCCCTCACTAACACACAGCCTGTCTCATTCTCAGATACCAGCTCCTCCCTCACTAACACACAGCCTGTCCCACTCTCAGATACCAGCTCCTCCCTCACTAACACACAGCCTGTCCCACTCTCAGATACCTGCTACTCCCTCACTAACACACCGCCGGTCCCACTCTCTGACACGAGCTCCTCCCTCACTAACACAAAGCCTGTCCCACTCTCAGATACTAGTTCCTCCATCACTAAACACACAGTCTGTCCCACTCTCAGATACCATCTCCTCCCTCACTAACACACAGACTGTCTCACTCTCAGGTACCAGCTCCTCCCTCAATAACACACAGCCTGTTCTTCTCTCAGATACCAGCACCTCCCTAACTAACACACAGCCTGTCGCAATCTCAGATACCATCTCCTCCCTCACTAACACACAGACTGTCTCACTCTCAGGTACCAGCTCCTCCCTCAATAACACAAAGCCTGTCCTGCTCACAGATACCAGCACCTCCCTAACTAACACACAGCCTGTCGCAATCTCAGATACCAGCTCCTCCCTCACTAACACACAGCCTGTCCCACTCTCGGATACCAGCTCCTCGCTCACTAACACACAGCATCACCCACTCTCAGATACCAGCTCCTCCCTCACTAACACAAAGCCTGTCCCACTCTCAGATACTAGTTCCTCCATCATTAAACACACAGTCTGTCCCACTCTCAGATACCATCTCCTCCCTCACTAACACACAGCCCTTCGCACTCTCAGAAATCATCTCCTCCCTCACTAACACACAGAGCCTGTCTCACTCACAGAAACCAGCTCCTCCCTAACTGACACACAGCCTGTCCGTCTCTCAGATACCAGCTCCTCCCTCACAAAGAAACAGCCTGTCCCACTCTCCGATACCAGCTCCTCCCTCACTAACACACAGCCTGTCCCACTCTCGCATACCATCTCCTCCCTCACAAACACAGAGCCTGTCTCACTCTCAGATACAAGCTCCTCCCTCACTAACACACAGCCAGTCCCACTCTCAGATACCATCTCCTTCCTCACTAACAAACAGCCTGTCCCACTCTCAGATACCAGCTCCTCCCTCACTAACACACAGCCTGTCCCACTCTCGGATACCATCTCCTCCCTCACAAACACAGAGCCTGTCTCACTGTCAGATACGAGCTCCTCCCTGACTAACACACAGCCAGTCCCACTCTCAGATACCATCTCCTCCCTCACTAACACACAGCCTGTCCCACTCTCAGATACCATCTCCTCCCTCACAAACACACAGCCTGTCTCACTCACAGATACCTGCTCCTCCCTCACTAACACACAGCCTGTCCCACTCTCAAATTTCAGCTCCTCCCTCACTAACACACAGCCTGTCTCACTCTCAGATACCAGCTCCTCCCTCACTTACACACAGCCTGTCCCACTCTCACATACAAGCTTCTCCCTCACTAACACACAGCCTGTCCCAATCTCAGATACCAGATCCTCCCTCACTAACACACAGCCTGTCCCAATCTCAGATCCCAGCTCCTCCCTCACTAACACACAGCCTGTCCCACTCTCAAATTCCAGCTCCTCCCTCACGAACACACAGCCTGTCCCAATCTCAGATACCAGCTCCTCCCTCACGAACACACAGCCTGTCCCAATCTCAGATACCAGCTCCTCCCTCACTAACACACAGCCTGTCTCATTCTCAGATACCAGCTCCTCCCTCACTAACACACAGACTGTCTCACTCTCAGATACAAGCTCCTCCTCACTAACACACAGCCTGTCCCACTCTCAGATACTTGCTCCTCCCTCACTAACACACAGTCTGTAACATTCTCAGACACCAGCTCCTCTGTCACTAACACAGAGCCTGTCCCACTCTCCGATACCAGCTCCTCCCTCACAAACACACAGCCTGTCTTAGTCTCTGATACCAGCTTCTCCCTCACTAACACACAGCCTGTCCCAGTCTCAACTTCCAGCTCCTCCCTCATGAAGACACAGCCTGTCCCACTCTCAGATACCAGCTCCTCCCTCACTAACACAAAGCCTGTCTCACTCTCAGATACCTGCTCCTCCCTCACTAACACACAGCCTGTCCCACTCTCAGATCCCAGCTCCTCCCTCACTAACACACAGCCTGTCCCACTCTCAGATCCCAGCTCCTCCCTCACTAACACACAGCCTGTCCCACTCTCAGATACCGGCTCTTCCCTCACTAACACACATCCTGTCCCACTCTCAGATTCCAGGATCTCCCTCACTAACACACAGCATGTCCCACACTCTGATACCAGCTCCTCCCTAACTAACAAACAGCCTGTCCCACTCTCAGATCCCAGCTCCTCCCTCACTAACACAAAGCCTGTCCCACTCTCAGGTACCGGCTCTTCCCTCACTAACCCACATCCTGTCCCACTCTCAGATTCCAGCTCCTCCCTCACTAACACACAGCCTGTCCCAATCTCAGATACCAGCTCATCCCTCACTAACACACAGCCTGTCTCATTTTCAGGTACCAGCTCCTCCCTCACTAACACAGCCTGTCCCACTCTCAGATACCAGCTCCGCCCTCACTAACACACAGCCTGCCCCACTCTCAGATTCCAGCTCCTCCCTCACTAACACACAGCCTGCCCCACTCTCAGATTCCAGCTCCTCCCTCACTAACACACAGCCTGTCCCACTCTCAGAAACCATCTCCTCCCTCACTAAAACACAGCCTGTCCCACTCTCTGATACCAGCTCCTCCCTCAATAACACACTGCCGTCCACTTTCAGAAACCAGCTCCTCCCTCCTTAACAAATAGCCTGCCCACTCTCAGATACCAGCTCCTCCCTCACTAACACACAGCCTGTCTCACTCTCAGATACCAGCTCCTCCCTCACTAACACACAGCCTGTCCCACTCTCAGATACCAGCTCCTCCCTCACTAACACGCAGCATGTCCCACTCTCAGATACCAGCTCCTCCCTCACTAACACACAGCCTGTCCCACTCTCTGACACGAGCTCCTTCCTCACCTACACACAGCCTGTCGCACTTTCAGATACCAGCTCCTCCCTCCTTAACAAACAGCCTGTCCCTCTCTCAGATATCAGATCCTCCCTCACGAACACACAGACTGTCCCATTCTCAGATACCAGCTCCGCCCTCAATGTCACACAGCCTGTCCCAATGTCAGATACCAGTTCCTCCCTCACTAACACACAGCCGTCCACTCTCAGAATCCAGCTCCTCCCTCACTAACACACAGCCGGTCCCACTCTCAGATACCAGCTCCTCCCTCACTAACACACAGCCTGTCCTACTCTCAGGTACCATCTCCTCCCTCACGAACACACAGCCTGTCCCACTCTCAGATACCATCTCCTCCCTCACAAACACAGAGCCTGTCTCACTCTCAGATACCATCTCCGCCCTCACTAACACAGAGCCTGTCTCACTCTCAGATACGAGCTCCTCCCTCACTAACACACAGACTGTCCCAATCTCAGATACCAGCTTCTCCCTCACTAACACACAGCCACTCCCACTCTCAGATTCCTGCTCCTCCCTAGTAACACACAGACTGTCTCACTCTCAGGTACCAGCTCCTCCCTCAATAACACACAGCCTGTCCTACTCTCAGATACCAGCACCTCCCTCACTAACACACAGCCTGTCGCAATCTCAGATACCAGCTCCTCCCTCACTAACACACAGCCTTTCCCACTCTCGGATACCAGCTCCTCGCTCACTAAAACACAGCCTCACCCACTCTCAGATACCAGCTCCCCCCTCACTGACACACAACCGGTCCCACTCTCAGATACCAGCTCCTCCCTCAATAACACACTGCCGTCCACTCTCAGAAACCAGCTCCTCCCTCCTTAACAAATAGCCTGTCCCACTCTCAGATACCAGCTCCTCCCACACTAACACACTGCCTGTCCCACTCTCAGATACCAGCTCCTCCCTCACTAACACGCAGCATGTCCCACTCTCAGATACCTGCTCCTCCCTCACTAACACACAGCCTGTCCCACTCTCAGATACCAGCTCCTCCCTCACTAACACACAGCCTGTCCCATTCTCAGATACCGTCTCCTCCCTCACTAAAACACAGTCTGTCCCACTCTCAGATACCAGCTCCTCCCTCACTAACACACAGCCTGTCCCACTCTCAGATACTAGCTCCTTCCTCACTAACACACAGCCTGTCCCACTCTCAGATACTTGCTCCTCCCTCACTAACACACAGCCTGTCCCATTCTCAGGTACCAGCTCCTCTGTCACTAACACACAGCTTGTCCCACTCTCCGAAAGCAGCTCCTCCCTCACTAATACACAGCCTGTCTTAGTCTCTGATACCAGATCTTCCCTCACTAACACACAGCCTGTCCCACTCTCAGAATCCAGCTTCTCCATCACTAACACATAGCCTCACCCACTCTCAAATACCTGCTCCTCCCTCACTAACACACAGCCTGTCCCACTCTCAGATACCAGCTCCTCCCTCACTAACACACAGCCTGTCCAACTCTCAGATACCAGCTCCTCCCTCACTAACGCACAGCCTGTCCCTCTCTCAGATAGGATCACCTCCCTCAATAACACACAGCCTGTCCCACTCTCAGATACCAGCTCCTCCCTCACGAACACACAGCCTGTCCCACTTTCTGATACCAGCTCCTCCCTCACTAACACAAAGCCGTTCCCACTCTCAGATACCAGCTCTTCATTCACTAACATAGAGCCTGTCCCACTCTCAGATACCAGCTCTTCACTCACTAACACACAGCCTGTCCCACTCTCAGATACCAGCTGCTCCCTCACTAACACCCAGACTGTCCCAGTCTCAGATACCTGCTCCTCCCTCACTAACACACAGCCTGTCCCACTCTCAGATTCTAGCATCTCCCTAACTAACACACAGCATGTCCCACACTCTGATACCAGCTCCTCCCTAACTAACAAACAGCATGTCCCACGTGCAGATTCCTGCTCCTCCCTCACTAACACACAGCCTGTCCCAATCTCTGATACCAGCTCCTCCCTCACTAACACACAGCCTGCCCCACTCTCAGATTCCAGCTCCTCCCTCACTAACACACAACCTGTCCCACTCTCAGATACCAGCTCCTCCCTCAATAACACACTGCCGTCCACTCTCAGAAACCAGCTCCTGCCTCCTTAACAAACAGCCTGTCCCACTCTCAGATACAAGCTCCTCCCTCACTAACTCACAGCCTGTCCCACTCTCAGATACCAGCTCCTCCCTCACTAACACGCAGCATGTCCCACTCTCAGATACCAGCTCCTCCCTCACTAACACACAGTCTGTCCCACTCTCAGATACCAGCTCCTCCCTCACTAACACGCAGCATGTCCCACTCTCTGACACGAGCTCCTTCCTCACTAACACACAGCCTGTCCCACTCTCAGATATCAGCTCCTCCCTCACGAACACACAGACTGTCCCACTCTCAGATACCAGCTCCGCCCTCAATGTCACACAGCCTGTCCCAATGTCAGATACCAGCTCCTCCCTCACTAACACACAGCCGGTCCCACTCTCAGATACCAGCTCCTCCCTCACTAACACACAGCCTGTCCCACTCTCAGATACCAGCTCCTCCCTCAATGTCACACAGACTCTCTCACTCTCAGATACCAGCTCCTCCCTCAATGTCACACAGACTGTCTCACTCTCAGATACCAGCTCCTCCCTCACTAACACACAGCGGTTCCCAATCTCTGGTACCGGCTCTTCCCTCACTAACACACAGCCTGTCCCACTCTCAGATTCCAGCATCTCCCTCACTAACACACAGCTTGTCCCACTCTCAGATACCAGCTCCTCCCTCAGTAACACACAGCCTGTCCCACTCTCAGATTCCAGCATCTCCCTCACTAACACACAGCCTGTCCCACTCTCAGATACCAGCTCCTCCCTCAGTAACACACAGCCTGTCCCACTCTCAGATACCAGCTCTTCCATCACTAACACACAGCCGTCCACTCTCAGATACCAGCTCCTTCCTCAATGTCACACGGACTCACTCACTCTCAGATACCAGCTCCTCCCTCACTAACACACAGCCTGTGTCCCTCAGAAAGCAGCTCCTCCCTCACTTACACACTGCCTGTCCCACTCTCAGATAGCAGCTCCTCCCTCACTAACACACAGCCTGTCCCACTCTCAGATACAAGCTCCTCCCTCACTAACACACAGCCTGTCTCACCCTCAGATACCTGCTCCTCCCTCACTAACACACCTCCGGTCCCACTCTCTGACACGAGCTCCTCCCTCACTAACACAAAGCCTGTCCCACTCTCAGATACTAGTTCCTCCATCACTAAACACACAGTCTGTCCCACTCTCAGATACCATCTCCTGACTCACTAACACACAGCCTGTCCCACTCTCAGAAACCATCTCCTCCCTCACTAACACACAGACTGTCTCACTCTCAGGAACCAGCTCCTCCCTCAATAACACACAGCCTGTCCTTCTCTCAGATACCAGCACCTCCCTAACTGACACACAGCCCGTCGCAATCTCAGATACCAGCTCCTCCCTCACTAACACACAGCCTGTCCCACTCTCGGATACCAGCTCCTCGCTCACTAACACACAGCCTGTCACACTCTCAGATACCAGCTCCTCCCTCACTAACACACAGCGGTTCCCAATCTCTGGTACCGGCTCTTCCCTCACTAACACACAGCCTGTCCCACTCTCAGATTCCAGCATCTCCCTCACTAACACACAGCTTGTCCCACTCTCAGATACCAGCTCCTCCCTCAGTAACACACAGCCTGTCCCACTCTCAGATTCCAGCATCTCCCTCACTAACACACAGCCTGTCCCACTCTCAGATACCAGCTCCTCCCTCAGTAACACACAGCCTGTCCCACTCTCAGATACCAGCTCTTCCATCACTAACACACAGCCGTCCACTCTCAGATACCAGCTCCTTCCTCAATGTCACACGGACTCACTCACTCTCAGATACCAGCTCCTCCCTCACTAACACACAGCCTGTGTCCCTCAGAAAGCAGCTCCTCCCTCACTTACACACTGCCTGTCCCACTCTCAGATAGCAGCTCCTCCCTCACTAACACACAGCCTGTCCCACTCTCAGATACAAGCTCCTCCCTCACTAACACACAGCCTGTCTCACCCTCAGATACCTGTTCCTCCCTCACTAACACACCTCCGGTCCCACTCTCTGACACGAGCTCCTCCCTCACTAACACAAAGCCTGTCCCACTCTCAGATACTAGTTCCTCCATCACTAAACACACAGTCTGTCCCACTCTCAGATACCATCTCCTGCCTCACTAACACACAGCCTGTCCCACTCTCAGAAACCATCTCCTCCCTCACTAACACACAGACTGTCTCACTCTCAGGTACCAGCTCCTCCCTCAATAACACACAGCCTGTCCTTCTCTCAGATACCAGCACCTCCCTAACTGACACACAGCCCGTCGCAATCTCAGATACCAGCTCCTCCCTCACTAACACACAGCCTGTCCCACTCTCGGATACCAGCTCCTCGCTCACTAACACACAGCCTGTCACACTCTCAGATACCAGCTCCTCCCTTTTAACAAACAGCCTGTCCCTCTCTCAGATATCAGCTCCTCCCTCACGAACACACAGACTGTCCCACTCTCAGATACCAGCTCCACCCTCAATGTCACACAGCCTGTCCCAATGTCAGATACCAGCTCCTCCCTCACTAACACACAGCCGTCCACTCTCAGAATCCAGCTGCTCCCTCACTAACACACAGCCGGTCCCACTCTCAGATACCAGCTCCTCCCTCACTAACACGCGGCCGTCCACTCTCAGATAGCAGCTCCTCCCTCAATGTCACACAGACTTTCTCACTCTCAGATACCAGCTCCTCCCTCAATGTCACACAGACTGCCTCACTCTCAGATACCAGCACCCCCCTCACTAACACAAAGCCTGTTCCAATCTCAGATACCAGCTCCTCCCTCACTAACACACAGCCGTTCCCTCTCTCTGGTACCAGCTCTTCCCTCACTAACCCAAATCCTGTCCCACTCTCAGATTCCAGATTCTCCCTCACTAACACACAGCCTGTCCCACTCTCAAATTCCGGCTCCCCCCTTACGAACACGCAGCCTGTCCCACTCTCAGATACCAGCTCCTCCCTCAGTAACACACAGCCTGTCCCAATCTCAGATCCCAGCTCCTCCCTCACTAACACACAGCCATCCACTCTCAGATACCAGCTCCTTCCTCAATGTCACACAGACTCACTCACTCTCAGATACCAGCTCCTCCCTCAATGTCAGACAGACTGTCTCACTCTCAGATACCAGCTTTTCCCTCACCAACCCACATCCTGTCCCACTCACAGATACCAGCACCTCCCTCACTAACACACAGCCTGTCTCCCTCAGATACCAGCTCCTCCCTCACTAACACACAGCATGTCGCACTCTCAGATACCTGCTCCTCCCTCACTAACACACAGCCTGTCCCACTCTCAGATACCAGCTCCTCCCTCACTAACACACAGCATGTCGCACTCTCAGATACCTGCTCCTCCCTCACTAACACACAGCCTGTCCCACTCTCAGATACCAGCTCCTCCCTCACTAACACACAGACTGTCTCACTCTCAGAAACCATCTCCTCCCTCACTAACACACAGCCTGTCTCACTTTTAGAAACCAGCTCCTCCCTCACTGACACACAGCCTGTCCGACTCTCAGATACCTGCTCCTCCCTCACTAAGAAACAGCCTGTCCCACTCTCAGATACCAGCTCCTCTCTCACTAACACATAGCCTGTCCCACTCTCAGAGACCATCTCCTCCCTCACAAACACACAGCCTGTCTCACTCTCAGATACCAGCTCCTCCCTCACTAATACACAGCCTTTCCCACTCTCAGATACCAGCTCCTCCCTCACTAATACACAGCCTTTCCCACTCTCAGATACCATCTCCTCCATCACTAACACACAGCCTGTCTTACTCTCAGAAACCATCTGCTCCCTCACAAACACACAGCCTGTCTCACTCTCAGATACGAGCTCCTCCCTACTAACACACAGCCTGTCTCACTCTCAGGTACCAGCTCCTCCCTCAATAACACACAGCCTGTCCTACTCTCAGATACCAGCACCTCCCTAACTAACACACAGCCTGTCGCAATCTCAGATACCAGCTCCTCCCTCTCTAACACACAGCCTGTCCCACTCTCGGATACCAGCTACTCACTCACTAAAACACAGCCTCACCCACTCTCAGATACCAGCTCCTCCCTCAATAGCACACAGACTGTCCCATTCTCAGATACCGTCTCCTCCCTCACTAACACACAGCCTGTCCCACTCTCAGATACTAGCTTCTTCCTCACTAACACACAGCCTGTCCCACTCTCAGATACTTGCTCCTCCCTCACTAACACACAGCTTGTCCCAGTCTCAGATACCAGCTCCTCCCTCTCTAACACAGCCTCTCCCACTCTCAGATACAAGCTCCTCCCTCACTAACACACAGCCTGTCCCACTCTCAGATACTTGCTCCTCCCTCAATGTCACACAGACTAACTCACTATCAGATACCAACTCCTCCCTCAATGTCACACAGACTGTCTCACTCTCAGATACCAGCTCTTCCCTCACTAACCCACATCCTGTCCCACTCACAGATACCAGCACCTACCTCACTAACACACAGCCTGTCTCCCTCAGATACCAGCTCCTCCCTCACTAACACACAGCATCTGTCCCTCAGATACCAGCTCCTCCCTCACTAATACACAGCCTTTCCCACTCTCAGATACCAGCTCCTCCCTCACTAATACACAGCCTTTCCCACTCTCAGATACCATCTCCTCCATCACTAACACACAGCCTGTCTTACTCTCAGAAACCATCTGCTCCCTCACAAACACACAGCCTGTCTCACTCTCAGATACGAGCTCCTCCCTACTAACACACAGCCTGTCTCACTCTCAGGTACCAGCTCCTCCCTCAATAACACACAGCCTGTCCTACTCTCAGATACCAGCACCTCCCTAACTATCACACAGCCTGTCGCAATCTCAGATACCAGCTCCTCCCTCTCTAACACACAGCCTGTCCCACTCTCGGATACCAGCTCCTCACTCACTAAAACACAGCCTCACCCACTCTCAGATACCAGCTCCTCCCTCAATAACACACAGACTGTCCCATTCTCAGATACCGTCTCCTCCCTCACTAACACACAGCCTGTCCCACTCTCAGATACAAGCTTCTTCCTCACTAACACACAGCCTGTCCCACTCTCAGATACTTGCTCCTCCCTCACTAACACACAGCTTGTCCCAGTCTCAGATACCAGCTCCTCCCTCTCTAACACAGCCTCTCCCACTCTCAGATACAAGCTCCTCCCTCACTAACACACAGCCTGTCCCACTCTCAGATACTTGCTCCTCCCTCAATGTCACACAGACTAACTCACTATCAGATACCAACTCCTCTCTCAATGTCACACAGACTGTCTCACTCTCAGATACCAGCTCTTCCCTCACTAACCCACATCCTGTCCCACTCACAGATACCAGCACCTACCTCACTAACACACAGCCTGTCTCCCTCAGATACCAGCTCCTCCCTCACTAACACACAGCATCTGTCCCTCAGATACCAGCTCCTCCCTCACTAACACTCTGCCTGTCCCACTCTCAGATACCAGCTCCTCCCTCACTAACACACAGCCTGTCCCACTCTCAGATACCAGCTCCTCCCTCACTAACACACAGCATGTCGCAATCTCATATACCTGCTCCTCCCTCACTAACACACCGCCCGTCCCACTCTCTG
This sequence comes from Isurus oxyrinchus, assembly GCA_026770705.1. NCBI lineage: Eukaryota > Metazoa > Chordata > Chondrichthyes > Lamniformes > Lamnidae > Isurus > Isurus oxyrinchus. The sequence continues at coordinate 544,945 of JANJGN010000103.1, read as the reverse complement.
ACACGAGCTCCTCCCTCACTAAAACAAAGCCTGTCCCACACTCAGATACCAGCTCCTCGCTCCTTTACAAACAGCCTGTCCATCTCTCAGATATCAGCTCCTCCCTCACGAACACACAGCCTGTCCTACTCTCAGATACCAGCACCTCCCTAACTAACACACAGCCTGTCGCAATCTCAGATACCAGCTCCTCCCTCACTAACACACAGCCTGTCCCACTCTCGGATACCAGCTCCTCGCTCACTAACGCACAGCCTGTCCCACTCTCAGATACCAGCTCCTCCCTCATTAACACAAAGCCTGTCCCACTCTCAGATACTAGTTCCTCCATCATTAAACACACAGTCTGTCCCACTCTCAGATACCATCTCCTCCCTCACTAACACACAGCCTGTCCCACTCTCAGATACTTGCTCCTCCCTCACTAACACACAGCTTGTCCCAGTCTCAGATACCAGCTCCTCCCTCTCTAACACAGCCTCTCCCACTCTCAAATACAAGCTCCTCCCTCACTAACACACAGCCTGTCCCACTCTCAGATACTTGCTCCTCCCTCAATGTCACACAGACTGTCTCACTCTCAGATACCAGCTCTTCCCTCACTAAACCACATCCTGTCCCACTCACAGATACCAGCACCTACCTCACTAACACACAGCCTGTCTCCCTCAGATACCAGCTCCTCCCTCACTAACACACAGCATCTGTCCCTCAGATACCAGCTCCTCCCTCACTAATACACAGCCTTTCCCACTCTCAGATACCAGCTCCTCCCTCACTAATACACAGCCTTTCCCACTCTCAGATACCATCTCCTCCATCACTAACACACAGCCTGTCTTACTCTCAGAAACCATCTGCTCCCTCACAAACACACAGCCTGTCTCACTCTCAGATACGAGCTCCTCCCTACTAACACACAGCCTGTCTCACTCTCAGGTACCAGCTCCTCCCTCAATAACACACAGCCTGTCCTACTCTCAGATACCAGCACCTCCCTAACTAACACACAGCCTGTCGCAATCTCAGATACCAGCTCCTCCCTCTCTAACACACAGCCTGTCCCACTCTCGGATACCAGCTCCTCACTCACTAAAACACAGCCTCACCCACTCTCAGATACCAGCTCCTCCCTCAATAACACACAGACTGTCCCATTCTCAGATACCGTCTCCTCCCTCACTAACACACAGCCTGTCCCACTCTCAGATACTAGCTTCTTCCTCACTAACACACAGCCTGTCCCACTCTCAGATACTTGCTCCTCCCTCACTAACACACAGCTTGTCCCAGTCTCAGATACCAGCTCCTCCCTCTCTAACACAGCCTCTCCCACTCTCAGATACAAGCTCCTCCCTCACTAACACACAGCCTGTCCCACTCTCAGATACTTGCTCCTCCCTCAATGTCACACAGACTAACTCACTATCAGATACCAACTCCTCCCTCAATGTCACACAGACTGTCTCACTCTCAGATACCAGCTCTTCCCTCACTAACCCACATCCTGTCCCACTCACAGATACCAGCACCTACCTCACTAACACACAGCCTGTCTCCCTCAGATACCAGCTCCTCCCTCACTAACACACAGCATCTGTCCCTCAGATACCAGCTCCTCCCTCACTAATACACAGCCTTTCCCACTCTCAGATACCAGCTCCTCCCTCACTAATACACAGCCTTTCCCACTCTCAGATACCATCTCCTCCATCACTAACACACAGCCTGTCTTACTCTCAGAAACCATCTGCTCCCTCACAAACACACAGCCTGTCTCACTCTCAGATACGAGCTCCTCCCTACTAACACACAGCCTGTCTCACTGTCAGGTACCAGCTCCTCCCTCAATAACACACAGCCTGTCCTACTCTCAGATACCAGCACCTCCCTAACTAACACACAGCCTGTCGCAATCTCAGATACCAGCTCCTCCCTCTCTAACACACAGCCTGTCCCACTCTCGGATACCAGCTCCTCACTCACTAAAACACAGCCTCACCCACTCTCAGATACCAGCTCCTCCCTCAATAACACACAGACTGTCCCATTCTCAGATACCGTCTCCTCCCTCACTAACACACAGCCTGTCCCACTCTCAGATACAAGCTTCTTCCTCACTAACACACAGCCTGTCCCACTCTCAGATACTTGCTCCTCCCTCACTAACACACAGCTTGTCCCAGTCTCAGATACCAGCTCCTCCCTCTCTAACACAGCCTCTCCCACTCTCAGATACAAGCTCCTCCCTCACTAACACACAGCCTGTCCCACTCTCAGATACTTGCTCCTCCCTCAATGTCACACAGACTAACTCACTATCAGATACCAACTCCTCCCTCAATGTCACACAGACTGTCTCACTCTCAGATACCAGCTCTTCCCTCACTAACCCACATCCTGTCCCACTCACAGATACCAGCACCTACCTCACTAACACACAGCCTGTCTCCCTCAGATACCAGCTCCTCCCTCACTAACACACAGCATCTGTCCCTCAGATACCAGCTCCTCCCTCACTAACACTCTGCCTGTCCCACTCTCAGATACCAGCTCCTCCCTCACTAACACACAGCCTGTCCCACTCTCAGATACCAGCTCCTCCCTCACTAACACACAGCATGTCGCAATCTCATATACCTGCTCCTCCCTCACTAACACACCGCCCGTCCCACTCTCTGACACGAGCTCCTCCCTCACTAAAACAAAGCCTGTCCCACACTCAGATACCAGCTCCTCGCTCCTTTACAAACAGCCTGTCCATCTCTCAGATATCAGCTCCTCCCTCACGAACACACAGCCTGTCCTACTCTCAGATACCAGCACCTCCCTAACTAACACACAGCCTGTCGCAATCTCAGATACCAGCTCCTCCCTCACTAACACACAGCCTGTCCCACTCTCGGATACCAGCTCCTCGCTCACTAACGCACAGCCTGTCCCACTCTCAGATACCAGCTCCTCCCTCATTAACACAAAGCCTGTCCCACTCTCAGATACTAGTTCCTCCATCATTAAACACACAGTCTGTCCCACTCTCAGATACCATCTCCTCCCTCACTAACACACAGCCTGTCCCACTCTCAGATACTTGCTCCTCCCTCACTAACACACAGCTTGTCCCAGTCTCAGATACCAGCTCCTCCCTCTCTAACACAGCCTCTCCCACTCTCAGATACAAGCTCCTCCCTCACTAACACACAGCCTGTCCCACTCTCAGATACTTGCTCCTCCCTCAATGTCACACAGACTGTCTCACTCTCAGATACCAGCTCTTCCCTCACTAAACCACATCCTGTCCCACTCACAGATACCAGCACCTACCTCACTAACACACAGCCTGTCTCCCTCAGATACCAGCTCCTCCCTCACTAACACACAGCATCTGTCCCTCAGATACCAGCTCCTCCCTCACTAATACACAGCCTTTCCCACTCTCAGATACCAGCTCCTCCCTCACTAATACACAGCCTTTCCCACTCTCAGATACCATCTCCTCCATCACTAACACACAGCCTGTCTTACTCTCAGAAACCATCTGCTCCCTCACAAACACACAGCCTGTCTCACTCTCAGATACGAGCTCCTCCCTACTAACACACAGCCTGTCTCACTCTCAGGTACCAGCTCCTCCCTCAATAACACACAGCCTGTCCTACTCTCAGATACCAGCACCTCCCTAACTAACACACAGCCTGTCGCAATCTCAGATACCAGCTCCTCCCTCTCTAACACACAGCCTGTCCCACTCTCGGATACCAGCTCCTCACTCACTAAAACACAGCCTCACCCACTCTCAGATACCAGCTCCTCCCTCAATAACACACAGACTGTCCCATTCTCAGATACCGTCTCCTCCCTCACTAACACACAGCCTGTCCCACTCTCAGATACTAGCTTCTTCCTCACTAACACACAGCCTGTCCCACTCTCAGATACTTGCTCCTCCCTCACTAACACACAGCTTGTCCCAGTCTCAGATACCAGCTCCTCCCTCTCTAACACAGCCTCTCCCACTCTCAGATACAAGCTCCTCCCTCACTAACACACAGCCTGTCCCACTCTCAGATACTTGCTCCTCCCTCAATGTCACACAGACTAACTCACTATCAGATACCAACTCCTCCCTCAATGTCACACAGACTGTCTCACTCTCAGATACCAGCTCTTCCCTCACTAACCCACATCCTGTCCCACTCACAGATACCAGCACCTACCTCACTAACACACAGCCTGTCTCCCTCAGATACCAGCTCCTCCCTCACTAACACACAGCATCTGTCCCTCAGATACCAGCTCCTCCCTCACTAATACACAGCCTTTCCCACTCTCAGATACCAGCTCCTCCCTCACTAATACACAGCCTTTCCCACTCTCAGATACCATCTCCTCCATCACTAACACACAGCCTGTCTTACTCTCAGAAACCATCTGCTCCCTCACAAACACACAGCCTGTCTCACTCTCAGATACGAGCTCCTCCCTACTAACACACAGCCTGTCTCACTCTCAGGTACCAGCTCCTCCCTCAATAACACACAGCCTGTCCTACTCTCAGATACCAGCACCTCCCTAACTAACACACAGCCTGTCGCAATCTCAGATACCAGCTCCTCCCTCTCTAACACACAGCCTGTCCCACTCTCGGATACCAGCTCCTCACTCACTAAAACACAGCCTCACCCACTCTCAGATACCAGCTCCTCCCTCAATAACACACAGACTGTCCCATTCTCAGATACCGTCTCCTCCCTCACTAACACACAGCCTGTCCCACTCTCAGATACAAGCTTCTTCCTCACTAACACACAGCCTGTCCCACTCTCAGATACTTGCTCCTCCCTCACTAACACACAGCTTGTCCCAGTCTCAGATACCAGCTCCTCCCTCTCTAACACAGCCTCTCCCACTCTCAGATACAAGCTCCTCCCTCACTAACACACAGCCTGTCCCACTCTCAGATACTTGCTCCTCCCTCAATGTCACACAGACTAACTCACTATCAGATACCAACTCCTCCCTCAATGTCACACAGACTGTCTCACTCTCAGATACCAGCTCTTCCCTCACTAACCCACATCCTGTCCCACTCACAGATACCAGCACCTACCTCACTAACACACAGCCTGTCTCCCTCAGATACCAGCTCCTCCCTCACTAACACACAGCATCTGTCCCTCAGATACCAGCTCCTCCCTCACTAACACTCTGCCTGTCCCACTCTCAGATACCAGCTCCTCCCTCACTAACACACAGCCTGTCCCACTCTCAGATACCAGCTCCTCCCTCACTAACACACAGCATGTCGCAATCTCATATACCTGCTCCTCCCTCACTAACACACCGCCCGTCCCACTCTCTGACACGAGCTCCTCCCTCACTAAAACAAAGCCTGTCCCACACTCAGATACCAGCTCCTCGCTCCTTTACAAACAGCCTGTCCATCTCTCAGATATCAGCTCCTCCCTCACGAACACACAGCCTGTCCTACTCTCAGATACCAGCACCTCCCTAACTAACACACAGCCTGTCGCAATCTCAGATACCAGCTCCTCCCTCACTAACACACAGCCTGTCCCACTCTCGGATACCAGCTCCTCGCTCACTAACGCACAGCCTGTCCCACTCTCAGATACCAGCTCCTCCCTCATTAACACAAAGCCTGTCCCACTCTCAGATACTAGTTCCTCCATCATTAAACACACAGTCTGTCCCACTCTCAGATACCATCTACTCCCTCACTAACACACAGCCTGTCCCACTCTCAGATACTTGCTCCTCCCTCACTAACACACAGCTTGTCCCAGTCTCAGATACCAGCTCCTCCCTCTCTAACACAGCCTCTCCCACTCTCAGATACAAGCTCCTCCCTCACTAACACACAGCCTGTCCCACTCTCAGATACTTGCTCCTCCCTCAATGTCACACAGACTGTCTCACTCTCAGATACCAGCTCTTCCCTCACTAACCCACATCCTGTCCCACTCACAGATACCAGCACCTACCTCACTAACACACAGCCTGTCTCCCTCAGATACCAGCTCCTCCCTCACTAACACACAGCATCTGTCCCTCAGATACCAGCTCCTCCCTCACTAATACACAGCCTTTCCCACTCTCAGATACCAGCTCCTCCCTCACTAATACACAGCCTTTCCCACTCTCAGATACCATCTCCTCCATCACTAACACACAGCCTGTCTTACTCTCAGAAACCATCTGCTCCCTCACAAACACACAGCCTGTCTCACTCTCAGATACGAGCTCCTCCCTACTAACACACAGCCTGTCTCACTCTCAGGTACCAGCTCCTCCCTCAATAACACACAGCCTGTCCTACTCTCAGATACCAGCACCTCCCTAACTAACACACAGCCTGTCGCAATCTCAGATACCAGCTCCTCCCTCTCTAACACACAGCCTGTCCCACTCTCGGATACCAGCTCCTCACTCACTAAAACACAGCCTCACCCACTCTCAGATACCAGCTCCTCCCTCAATAACACACAGACTGTCCCATTCTCAGATACCGTCTCCTCCCTCACTAACACACAGCCTGTCCCACTCTCAGATACTAGCTTCTTCCTCACTAACACACAGCCTGTCCCACTCTCAGATACTTGCTCCTCCCTCACTAACACACAGCTTGTCCCAGTCTCAGATACCAGCTCCTCCCTCTCTAACACAGACTCTCCCACTCTCAGATACAAGCTCCTCCCTCACTAACACACAGCCTGTCCCACTCTCAGATACTTGCTCCTCCCTCAATGTCACACAGACTAACTCACTATCAGATACCAACTCCTCCCTCAATGTCACACAGACTGTCTCACTCTCAGATACCAGCTCTTCCCTCACTAACCCACATCCTGTCCCACTCACAGATACCAGCACCTACCTCACTAACACACAGCCTGTCTCCCTCAGATACCAGCTCCTCCCTCACTAACACACAGCATCTGTCCCTCAGATACCAGCTCCTCCCTCACTAACACTCTGCCTGTCCCACTCTCAGATACCAGCTCCTCCCTCACTAACACACAGCCTGTCCCACTCTCAGATACCAGCTCCTCCCTCACTAACACACAGCATGTCGCAATCTCATATACCTGCTCCTCCCTCACTAACACACCGCCCGTCCCACTCTCTGACACGAGCTCCTCCCTCACTAAAACAAAGCCTGTCCCACACTCAGATACCAGCTCCTCGCTCCTTTACAAACAGCCTGTCCATCTCTCAGATATCAGCTCCTCCCTCACGAACACACAGCCTGTCCTACTCTCAGATACCAGCACCTCCCTAACTAACACACAGCCTGTCGCAATCTCAGATACCAGCTCCTCCCTCACTAACACACAGCCTGTCCCACTCTCGGATACCAGCTCCTCGCTCACTAACGCACAGCCTGTCCCACTCTCAGATACCAGCTCCTCCCTCATTAACACAAAGCCTGTCCCACTCTCAGATACTAGTTCCTCCATCATTAAACACACAGTCTGTCCCACTCTCAGATACCATCTCCTCCCTCACTAACACACAGCCTGTCCCACTCTCAGATACCAGCTCCTCCCTCACTAACACAAAGCCTGTCCCACTCTCAGATACTAGTTCCTCCATCATTAAACACACAGTCTGTCCCACTCTCAGATACCATCTCCTCGCTCATTAACACACAGTCTGTCTCACTCACAGGAACCAGCTCCTCGCTCACTGACACACAGCCTGTCCGATTCTCAGATACCAGCTCCTCCCTCACTAAGAAACATCCTGTCCCACTCTCAGATACCAGCTCCTCCCTCACAAACACACAGCCTGTCTCACTCTCAGATACCACCTCCTCCCTCACTAACACTCAGCCTGTCCCACTCCCAGATACCACCTCCTCCCTCACTAACACACAGCCTGTCCCAGTCTCAGATACCATCTCCTCCCTCACTAACACACAGCCTGTCCCACTCTCTGATACCAGCACCTCCCTAACTAAGACCCAGCCTGTCGCAATCTCAGATACCATCTCCTCCCTCACTAACACACAGCCTGTCCCACTCACAGATACCAGCTCCTCCCTCACTAACACACAGCCTGTCCCACTCTCGGTTACCAGCTCCTCCCTCACTAAAACACAGCCTGTCCCACTCTCAGATACTTGCTCCTCCCTCACTAACACACAGCTTGTCCCAGTCTCAGATACCAGCTCCTCCCTCACTAACACAGCCTCTCCCACTCTCAGATACCAGCTCCTCCCTCACTAACACACAGCGTGTCCCACTCTCAGATACTTGCTCCTCCCTCAATAACACACAGCCTGTCTTAGTCTCTGATACCAGCTCTTCCCTCACTAACACATAGCTTGTCCGACTCTCAGAATCCAGTTTCTCCGTCACTAACACACAGCCTCACCCTCTCTCAGATACCTGCTCCTCCCTCTCTAACACACAGCCTCACCCTCTCTCAGATACCTGCTCCTCCCTCACTAACAAACAGCCTATCCCAGTCTCTGATACCAGCTCCTCCCTCACTAACACAATGCCTGTCCCACTCTCAGAAACCAGCTCCTCCCTCACTTATACGCAGCATGTACCGCTCTCAGATACCAGCTCCTCCCTCACTAACAGACTGCCTGTCCCACTCTCTGACACGAGCTCCTCCCTCACTAACACACAGCCTGTCCCAATGTCAGATACCAGCTCCTCCCTCACTAACACACAGCCGTCCACTCTCAGAATCCAGCTCCTTCCTCACTAACACAAAGCCTGTTCCACTCTCAGATACCAGCTCCTCCCTCACTAACACACAGCTGTTTCCTCTCTCTGGTACCGGCTCTTCCCTCACTATCCCAAATCCTGTCCCACTCTCTGATTCCAGATTCTCCCTCACTAACACACAGCCTGTCCCACTTTCAGATACCAGCTCCTCCCTCACTTACACACAGCCTGTCCCACTCTCAAATTACGGCTCCTCCCTCACGAACACACAGCCTGTCCCACTCTCAGATACCAGCTCCTCAATCACTAACACACAGCCTGTCCCACTCTCAGATACCAGCTCCTCCCTCACTAACTCACAGCCGTCCAATCTCAGATACCAGCTCCTCCCTCAATGTCACACAGACTCACTCACTATCAGATACCAGCTCCTCCCTCAATTCACACAGACTGTCTCACTCTCAGATACCAGCTCTTCCCTCACTAACCCACATCCTGTCCCACTCACAGATACCAGCAGCTCCCTCACTAACACACAGCCTGTCTCCCTCAGATACCAGCTCCTTCCTCACTAACACTCAGCCTGTCCCACTCTCAGATACCAGCTCCTCCCTCACTAACACACAGCCTGTCCCACTCTCAGATACAGGCTCCTCCCTCACTAACACACAGCATGTCGCAATCTCAGATACCTGCTCCTCCCTCACTAACACACCGCCGGTCCCACTCTCTGACACGAGCTCGTTCCTCACTAACACAAAGCCTGTCCCACACTCAGATACCAGCTCCTCCCTCCTTAACAAACAGCCTGTCCATCTCTCAGATATCAGCTCCTCCCACACGAACACACAGCCTGTCCTACTCTCAGATACCAGCACCTCCCTGACTAACACAAAGCCTGTCGAAATCTCAGATACCAGCTCCTCCCTCACTAACACACAGCCTGTCCCACTCTCAGATACCAGCTCCTCCCTCACTAACACAAAGCCTGTCCCACTCTCAGATACTAGTTCCTCCATCATTAAACACACAGCCTGTCCCACTCTCAGATACTTGCTCCTTCCTGACTAACACACAGCTTCTCCCACTCTCAGATACCAGCTCCTCCCTCACTAACACAGAGCCTCTCCCACTCTCAGATAAAAGCTCCTCCCTCACTACCACACAGCCTGTCCCACTCTCAGATACTTGCTCCTCCCTCACTAACACACAGTCTGTCACATTCTCAGACACCAGCTCCTCTGTCACTAACACACAGCCTGTCCCACTCTCCGATACCAGCTCCTCCCTCACTAACACACAGCCTGTCTTAGTCTCTGATACCAGCTCTTCCCTCTCTAACACACACCTGCCCCACTCTCAGAATCCAGCTTCTCCCTCACTAACACACAGCCTGTCCCACTCTCAGATACCAGCTCCTCCCTCGCGAACACAGGCTGTTCCACTTTCCGATACCAGCTCTTCCCTCACTAATACACAGCCTGTCTTGCCCTCAGATACCAGCTCCTCCCTCACAAACACACAGCCATTCCTACACTCAGATATCAGCACCTCCCTCACTAACACACATGCTGACCCTCACCCAGATTCCAGATCCTCCCTCTGTCACACAAAGCCTGTCTCACTCTCAGATACCAGCTCCTCCCACATTAACACACAGCCTGGGCCACTCTCAGATACCAGCTCCTCCCTCACTAACACACAGCTGTTCCCACTCTCAGGTACCGGCTCTTCCCTCACTAAACCACATCCTGTCCCACTCTCAGATTCCAGCATCTCCCTCACTAACACACAGCATGTCCCACACTCTGATACCAGCTCCTCCCTAACTAACAAACAGCCTGTCCCTTGTGCAGATTCCAGCTCCTCCCTCACTAACACACAGCCTGTCCCAATCTCAGATACCAGCTCCTCCCTCAGTAACACACAGCCTGTCTCATTCTCAGATACCAGCTCCTCCCTCACTGACACACAGCCGTCCACTCTCAGATACCAGCTCCTCCCTCCTTAACAAACAGCCTGTCCCACTTTCAGATACCAGCTCCTCGCTCACTGACACACAGCCTGTCCGATTCTCAGATACCAGCTCCTCCCTCACTAACACACAGCCTGTCCCACTCTCAGGTACTAGCTCCTCACTCACTAACACACCGCCGGTCCCACTCTCTGACACGAGCTCGTCCCTCACTAACACAAAGCCTGTCCCACACTCAGATACCAGCTCCTCCCTCCTTAACAAACAGCCTGTCCATCTCTCAGATATCAGCTCCTCCCTAACTAACACACAGCCTGTCGCAATCTCAGATACAAGCTCCTCCCTCACTAAGACACAGCCTGTCCCACTCTCGGATACCAGCTCCTCGCTCACTAACACACAGCCTGTCCCACTCTCAGATACCAGCTCCTCCCTCACTAACACAAAGCCTGTCCCACTCTCAGATACTAGTTCCTCCATCATTAAACACACAGTCTGTCCCACTCTCAGATACCATCTCCTCCCTCATTAACACACAGCCTGTCTCACTTACAGAAACCAGCTCCTCGCTCACTGACACACAGCCTGTCCGATTCTCAGATACCAGCTCCTCCCTCACTAAGAAACAACCTGTCCCACTCTCAGGTACTAGCTCCTCACTCACTAACACACAGCCTGTCCCTCTCAGATACTTGCTCCTTCCCGACTAACACACAGCTTCTCCCACTCTCAGATACCAGCTCCTCCCTCACTAACACAGCCTCTCCCACTCTCAGACACCAGCTCCTCTGTCACTAACACACAGCCTGTCTCACTCTCCGATACCAGCTCCTCCCTCACTAACACACAGCCTGTCTTAGTCTCTGATACCAGCTCTTCCCTCTGTAACACACAGCCTGTCCCACTCTCAGAATCCAGCTTCTCCCTCACTAACACACAGCCTGTCCCACTCTCAGATACCAGCTCCTCCCTCACTAACACACAGCCTGTCCCACTCTCAGATACCAGCTCCTCCCTCACTAACACACAGCCTGTCCCACTCTCAGACACCAGCTCCTCCCTCGCGAACACAGGCTGTTCCACTTTCCGATACCAGCTCTTCCCTCACTAATACACAGCCTGTCTTGCCCTCAGATACCAGCTCCTCCCTCACAAACACACAGCCATTCCTACACTCAGATATCAGCACCTCCCTCACTAACACACATGCTGACCCTCACCCAGATTCCAGATCCTCCCTCTGTCACACAAAGCCTGTCTCACTCTCAGATACCAGCTCCTCCCACATTAACACACAGCCTGGGCCACTCTCAGATACCAGCTCCTCCCTCACTAACACACAGACTGTCCCAATCTCAGTTACCAGCTCCTCCCTCATTAGCAAACAGCCTGTCCCACTCTCAGATACCAGATCCTCCCTCACTAACACACAGCCGTTCCCACTCTCAGGTACCGGCTCTTCCCTCACTAAACCACATCCTGTCCCACTCTCAGATTCCAGCATCTCCCTCACTAACACACAGCATGTCCCACACTCTGATACCAGCTCCTCCCTAACTAACAAACAGCCTGTCCCTTGTGCAGATTCCAGCTCCTCCCTCACTAACACACAGCCTGTCCCAATCTCAGATACCAGCTCCTCCCTCAGTAACACACAGCCTGTCTCATTCTCAGATACCAGCTCCTCCCTCACTGACACACAGCCGTCCACTCTCAGATACCAGCTCCTCCCTCCTTAACAAACAGCCTGTCCCACTCTCAGATACCAGCTCCTCCCTCACTAACACACAGCCTGTCCCACTCCCAGATACCAGCTCCTCCCTCACTAACACGCAGCATGTCCCACTCTCAGATACCATCTCCTCCCTCACTAACAGACTGCCGGTCCCACTCTCTGACACGAGCTCCTTCCTCACTAACACAAAGCCTGTCCCACTCTCAGATACCAGCTCCTCCCTCCTTAACAAACAGCCTGTCCCTCTCTCAGATATCAGCTCCTCCCTCACGAACACACAGACTGTCCCAATGTCAGATACCAGCTCCTCCCTCACTAACACACAGCCGTCCACTCTCAGATACCAGCTCCTCCCTCACTAACACACAGCCGTCCACTCTCAGATACCAGCTTCTCCCTCAATGTCACACAGACTGTCTCACTCTCAGAAACCAGCACCTCCCTCACTAACACAAAGCCTGTTCCACTCTCAGATACCAGCTCCTCCCTCACTAACACACAGCCGTTCCCTCTCTCTGTTACCGGCTCTTCCCTCACTAACACACAGCCTGTCCCACTCTCAGATTCCAAATTCTCCCTCACTAACACACAGCTCGTCCCACTCTCAGATACCAGCTCCTCCCTCACTAACACACAGCCGTCCACTCTCAGATACCTGCTCCTCCCTCAATGTCACACAGACTCTCTCACTCTCAGATACCAGCTCCTCCCTCAATGTCACACAGACTGTCTCACTCTCAGATACCAGCTCTTCCCTCACTAACCCACATCCTGTCCCACTCACAGATACCAGCACCTCCCTCACTAACACACAGCCTGTCTCCCTCAGATACCAGCTCCTCCCTCACTAACACACAGCCTGTCCCACTCTCAGATACCAGCTCCTCCTTCACTAACGCACAGCCCGTCCCACTCTCAGATACCAGCTTCTCCCTCACTAACACACAGCATGTCCCACTCTCAGATACCAGCTCCTCCCTCACTAACACACAGCCTCTCCCACTCTCAGATTCCAGCATCTCCCTCACTAACACACAGCATGTCCCACTCTCAGATACGTGCTCCTCCCTCACTAACACACAGCATGTCCCACTCTCAGATACGTGCTCCTCCCTCACTAACACAAAGCCTGTCCCACTCTCAGATAGCAGCTCCTCCCTCACTAACACACAGCCTGTCCCACTGTCAGATACCAGCTCCTCCCTCACTAACACCAAGCCTGTCCCACTCTCAGATACCAGCTCCTCTCTCACTAACACACATCCTGTCCCACTCTCAGATTCCAAATTCTCCCTCACTAACACACAGCCTGTCCCACTCTCAGATACCAGCTCCTCCCTCACTAACACACAGCCGTCCACTCTCAGATACCTGCTCCTCCCTCAATGTCACACAGACTCTCTCACTCTCAGATACCAGCTCCTCCCTCAATGTCACACAGACTGTCTCACTCTCAGATACCAGCTCTTCCCTCACTAACCCACATCCTGTCCCACTCACAGATACCAGCACCTCCCTCACTAACACACAGCCTGTCTCCCTCAGATACCAGCTCCTCCCTCACTAACACACAGCCTGTCCCACTCTCAGATACCAGCTCCTCCTTCACTAACGCACAGCCCGTCCCACTCTCAGATACCAGCTCCTCCCTCACTAACACACAGTCTGTCTCACTCTCAGATACCAGCTCCTCCCTCACTAACACACAGCCTGTCCCAATGTCAGATACCAGCTCCTCCCTCTCTAACAAACAGCCTGTCCCACGCACAGATACCAGATCCTCCCTCACTAACACACAGCCTGTCCCACACTCAGATAGCAGCTCCTCCCTCACTAACACACAGTTTGTCTCACACTCAGATACCAGCTCCTCCCTCACTAACACACAGCGTGTCTCACACTCAGATACCAGCTCCTCCCTCACTAACACACAATGGGGTAAGTAGATCAGTTGGTCCGAGAAACCTGTCCCTCTTGTTACAAAATAGAGATAGTTTAATTAAATTAAATTGGTATTTGTGTGTACTACACATGAGTTTTAGCTCTGAAGTTTTAGTTTTAGTTGTATTTCTGTATCTGCATGTTAAGAAAGGTCAAATTGAGTTTTCGTTTCACTTTAAAAAGCTGCTTGCATATCTAATGAGGGTTTTAGTTAAAGAAACACAAGAGTAGAAAAAGTGCTGTTCCCTAGCAACAGGGGCCCAGAGAATCTGGTCTCTCCAACAGACCGGCGCACGTAGAAACAGCAGTTTTTGATTTGGGAGCTGTGGGGTTCAGTTGGTTTTTGATAGTTTCTTCCAGGAGTCACTGGAACAAAGGGAGCAGATCGCCAGCCCCTAGCTCAAGCAAAGAGTCCGAAATCCAGGGGAACAGAGGCAAGTCCAAAGGAGACCTTCAGGTCAAAGGATGGACAGGAACCTGGAAAATGTCTTGTAAATGAGGTTAAGAGAGAGGGGCAGAGGGAAAGGCTCCAAGCCTTCAGATTTAAAGAGACAGAAGCTTCGGGAAGCAGATTTAAAGCGAGAACAGCTTACAAGAGGCAAGAAGGTCCAAAGTGTTGACTGAAGGTCTGTAATCCTTTGCTGTGGGCATGTGAAGCAGTTAATGGCTGAGTCAGCAAGGCAGAGTGGGTGTGGAAGACAGCTGGAACGCGTGTAGTCACCCAGGGAAGAGGAGCGTCAGAAGGAGAGTTCAAAACCCTGGAGATGAACCCATGTGGGAGGCGTCTGAGAGGAAGTGTTGGTTTGGGAGAAGATTCCGAGGCGAGGTCTTGGAGAGTGGAGATTGGAAATCCTCTTGTGAGGGACAGAATGCTTTAAGACCAGTTGGCTCAGTATGACAAGCGTCTGGGGGAGTTGAGGAGATCCACAGCGTTTGCTTGAGGCGGCATCTGTCGTCTGGTTTCAGAGTTTTGTCCGTCTGACCACAGGGCGCCTATTGGTACATGTGCTGTGTACTTACTGTGGACATTAGAGTGTCAAATAGCTTTTGTAACTTGTGCGATCCTTTAAAGTCTATATATATTTGTAAAGGTATAGCTGTGGGTGAAGGAGTATTGTGGGATGGTTCGTCTCTTCTTGTTCAATAAATGTTTTATTCTTTTAAAAGTTCATCAGCTGACTCCTGTGACTGTTCAGTCGCCCCTCTCCACGTATCTAAACAAACACATTCAAAGTTAGGATTCTATTAAGCTGGGTTCAGCCTTGTCCAGGGGCAACCTCACCTGGAGATGATAACACTCTACACTGTAAATTCGAGGTCAATCTGCTGCTCTGGTAAAGTGCAATGCGTTATTTCCCAGATTCACAAGAGTGCTGCATCAACCGATGATATGGCTAACAATCCAATCTGTGCTGAAATCACACATTAAAGCCGGCCACTTATCATAAACAAGTCACTTGCTCTCACTGGTCCGAAGATTTCAAAACAGCACAGCACAAACTCAGTCAAGGCAGATCAGCACAGACAATATGGCCTCAAAGAGTGTGAGACTGGTGCTTAAAATGAGAGAGTGTACTAAATTCACACATTGTCTTGGGCGTTTTAGATTCAAGTCAAGCTCAGACCGAAAGGAGTTATTCTTACTATCTGTATGGAATCAATGAAGAAACAGTGAGCGTATGTCTATAGCACAAACAATTTACAATTCAGCATGTGTGTGAAATGGCAATGAGGACAACATCTGTGATAAGCTTGAGAAACTTGTATTAGTGCAATAGTGCTTACACTTGGTATTAAGAAAACAACTTGCACTTATAAAGCACCTTTCACAACCGCAGGCACTTTATTCGCCAACCAAGTCTCTTTGAAATGCAGTCACTGTTGTAGGAAATAACTACAGTGAATGTGCGCACAGCAAGCAATAATGACCTCAACCTGTTTTTCTGTGATGTTGATGGAGGGATGAAGATTGGCCAGGGCACCAAGGATTGCTACCCTGCTCTTCTTTGCAATAGTGGCGTGGAATGTTTTACGCCTGCCTGAGGTGGGGGGGCATCATCTGAAAGAGGGCACCCTGAACAGTGCCACATTCCTTCAGTACTGCACTGGGTGTCCTACTTGATTTTGTTCTCAAGCCCAGGAGGGGGACTTGAACCTTTGCCTGCAGAGCCACAGCTGACGATCCCAACTTGGAAAAAAAAATATCGTTGTCCCTTCACTGTGGCTCGGTCAACAATCTGGAACTCCGCCTTCCAAATATGCACCTTCAGCACATGAAGTGCAGCTGTTTAACAAGGCAGCTCACCACCAGCTTCTCAAGGACAGTTATGGATGGGCAATAAATACTGGCATTGCCAGTGTACCCGCATCTGTGAATGAATGTTCCCCATATCCTCTGTGTAAATGCAGGTTTGTACAGAAAAGATATGACTGCCACTTGCAGCTGCAACACAGACATGATGGACGCTCTGAATCTGAGCAGTTGATTCATGATAAAACATTCAGTTTCGTGACCTAACCAACTGGAGCACGAACATAGCTGTCAGGGAGTAGGGTAAGTTAATAAGGAGAGCGAGGTTCCATTGAGGTGCTCTCATCAAATGGTTTTTTACTGTAATGGGTAAAAAGTTAATGAGGTTGAAAGATGAAATTTGCATAAGAAAAGTGTACAAGAGGGATAAGCTAACACTTAGCTTCAGGAAACAATGCCCAGAAATGTCAGGTACCCTCTCAGCACGGCCTCCATCGTTTCAGTCTTGCCTTTCGGGTTGACGTGAAAGTTGGGTGGACGACATGAATCTGGTGTTCCGTACAACATAACGTCTCATGCTGTCGCCCTGCTGTGCAGTCGCGTTAGTTCTGCTTTACACACAGCGCCCAGATGAACAGGAGGTGCATGCTGTAGACGTGACTGTTCCTGAAGCATCAGATTTCCACCCAAACCCCGAAATCTCTGCCACCAACAGGAGCTGCATCAGTTAGGCGCAGGATAGAAAACGAGGCTCATAGTTTTTGTTGCCCCCCCCTTCAGTAGAAAGGCCTGAAAACGCACACGATCTGAGCTGGTGATCGATGACAAGGAGCTGGAGTTGTCCCCCCGCGGAGATGGGCTCTGCAAGGAGTCTGCTTGAGGAGAAGGAGAGCGAAGGAAAGACCGTTGGAATAGCTGGATGGGGAGAAAACAGAAATCGTCAGTTCAAGTCAATTCAGCCAAACGTGGTTTCCAAACAGTCTCTCACCTTTTTTTCAATGTTTCTCAAAAGTATTCTTTTCCTTGGAACTTCAGGCTCCAATCACGTTTTTACAGCTTTCTTTGCAATTGAAGAATTTTCATTTTAAGGAGGAAGGTTTCTGCTGTTTGGAGCCATTTGAACTTCGCGACATGTTACACCATTTGCTCTTAAAAGCCTTCCCCTGACCTTCTGTACATATCGTGGAAGACACCACGAACTTACCCGCTATTTAGTCTAATTAACGGAACCAGTCCTGAAACTGTCCCCTGAATGACACTTGCCAAAATAATAGACCACACGTGAAACATTCATACATTTTAAACGTGTCATCGTGTTTCATTCAGAAGTTATTTGCTGGATTTACATAGCCTTGGGTATCTACTGTAGGTTAAGGAAAGATGTGGGCCTCTTTATTTCCAATGTTCATCTCCAATTCCTAACTCTCATAACTGCTTTTGTGTGACTGGTTTCAGATAAATATGCTTTGGTACATTTGAAGTTTCTCAGGCTATCTGAAGACCACCTTTCCTGTTTCACAAAAGACCATTCAAAATGAACAGTGGAAATTTCAACTAGGAAATTAATACGGCTTTTTAAAAGCTTAGGAGTCCACGTAAAGGCCATGTTTTCAAACAGACGAAACAAACCGAACGAGACTTTGCCAAGTCCCTATTTGTAGAGTCATCCCACCCAGATCATTACTGACAAACTCGAAAGCTGAGGTCGCCGGGAGGGCCTCTGTGATGAAGGTGAATAATGGATGAGGCGGTGTGCATGGACCTCCCAAAGGCGTTTGATAAAGTGCCACGTGAGAGGCTTCTCAGCAGGTCCGAGCCCATGGTTAGCATGGATATGATGCTGGCGGAGTGACAGGATACAGAGGGTAGAGCTGAACAGTTGTTTTTAAACAGGTGAAAGGTATATAGTGGGGTTGCCCAGGGGGTTGGTATTAGGCCCAATGCTTTTCTGGATACAGAAGAACAGAAATGGCTAGGCAGGGCACAACGTTGGAATTAGGAGATGACAGAAAATTAGGAGGTATTGTGAACGAAGAGGATCAGAGAGATAGACTGACCACATAGGTAGATTTATGGAAAGAACCTACACATGGCAGGGAGAGTTTAATGCAGGGAAGTGTGAAGTGGTAGATTTTGATAGAAATGAAGAAAAGGCAATGGAAAACAAAGGGCGCAATTCCAGAGGTGGTGCACTGACCCAGGTGGAGATATATATATATATATATATAGATATGCGTAAATCATTGAAGATGACAGGGCAGTTTAAGGAAGGGTCCAAAAAGGCATATGGGATCTGGGCATTATAAATTAAAGCCATTGAATATGAAAGCAAGGAGGTTATGATGAACCTTTATAAAACACTGCTTCACCCTCAGTGGGAACAGTGCGCAGAAAAGATCAAGAAAACACGATCCAAGAATGAAGGACTTCAGTTACTTAGAGGAATTAGACAAGCAGCTCAGGTTCAATTACTGACACTACAATAGTGCAGCACACCCTCAATTACTGACACACCAATAGTGCAGCACACCCTCAATTACTGACACCACAATAGTGCAGCACACCCTCAATTACTGACACACCAATAGTGCAGCACACCCTCAATTACTGACACTCCAATAGTGCAGCACACCCTCAATTACTGACACTCCAATAGTGCAGCACAGCCTCAATTACTGACACTACAATAGTGCAGCACACCCTCAATTACTGACACTCCAATAGTGCAGCTCACACTCAATTACTGACACACCAATATTGCAGCTCAGCCTCAATTACTGACACTCCAATAGTGCAGCACACCCTCAGTTACTGACAATCCAATAGTGCAGCGCACCCTCAATTACTGACACTCCAATATTGCAGCTCAGCCTCAAATACTGACACTCCAATAGTGCAGCACACCCTCAGTTACTGACACTCCAACAGTGCAGCTCACCCTCAATTACTGACACTCCATTAGTGCAACACAGCCTCAATTACTGACACTCCAATAGTGCAGAACACCCTCAATTACTGACACTCCAATAGTGCAGCACACCCTCAATTACTGACACTCCAATAATGCAGCACACCCTCAATTACTGACACTCCAATAATGCAGCACACCCTCAATTACTGACACTCCAATAATGCAGCAAACCCTCAATTACTGATAATCCAATAGTGAAGCACAGACTCAATTACTGACACTCCAATAGTGCAGCACACCCTCAATTACTGACACTCCAATATTGCAGCACACCCTCAATTACTGACACACCAATAGTGCAGCACACCCTCAATTACTGGCACTCCAATATTGCAGCACACACTCAATTAATGACACTCCAATAGTGCAACACAGCCTCAATTACTGACACTCCAATAGTGCAGAACACCCTCAATTACTGACACTCCAATATTGCAGCACACCCTCAATTACTGACACTCCAATAATGCAGCAAACCATCAATTACTGATAATCCAATAGTGCAGCTCACACTCAATTACTGACAGTCCAATAGTGCAGCACACCCTCAATTACTGACACTCCAATATTGCAGCACACCCTCAATTACTGACACTCCAATAGTGCAGCACACCCTCAATTACTGACACTCCAATATGGCAGCACACACTCAATTAATGACACTCCAATAGTGCAGCACACCCTCAATTACTGACACACCAATAGTGCAGCACACCCTCAATTACTGACAATCCAATATTGCAGCACACCCTCAATTACTGACACTCCAATAATGCAGCACACCCTCAATTACTGACACTCCAATAGTGCAGCACACCCTCAATTACTGACACTCCAATAGTGCAGCTCACCCTCAATTACTGACACTCCAATGGTGCAGCACACCCTCAATTACTGACACTCCAATAGTGCAGCGCACACTCAAATACTGACACTCCAATAGTGCAGCTTACCCTCAATTACTGACAATCCAATACTGCAGCACACCCTAAATTACTGGCACTCCAATAGTGCAGCGCACCCTCAATTACTGACACTACAATAGTGCAGCTCACCCTCAATTACTGAGACACCAATATTGCAGCACACCCTCAATTACTGACACTCCAATATTGCAGCACACACTCAATTACTGACACTCGAATAGTGCAGCACACACTAAATAACTGACACTCCAATAATGCAGCAAACCATCAATTACTGATAATCCAATAGTGCAGCACACACTCAATTACTGACACTCCAATATTGCAGCACACACTCAATTAATGACACTCCAATAGTGCAACACAGCCTCAATTACTGACACTCCAATAGTGCAGAACACCCTCAATTACTGACACTCCAATATTGCAGCACACCCTCAATTACTGACACTCCAATAATGCAGCAAACCATCAATTACTGATAATCCAATAGTGCAGCTCACACTCAATTACTGACACTCCAATAGTGCAGCACACCCTCAATTACTGACACTCCAATATGGCAGCACACCCTCAATTACTGACACTCCAATAGTGCAGCACACCCTCAATTACTGACACTCCAATATGGCAGCACACACTCAATTAATGACACTCCAATAGTGCAGCACACCCTCAATTACTGACACACCAATAGTGCAGCACACCCTCAATTACTGACAATCCAATATTGCAGCACACCCTCAATTACTGACACTCCAATAATGCAGCACACCCTCAATTACTGACACTCCAATAGTGCAGCACACCCTCAATTACTGACACTCCAATAGTGCAGCTCACCCTCAATTACTGACACTCCAATGGTGCAGCACACCCTCAATTACTGACACTCCAATAGTGCAGCGCACACTCAAATACTGACACTCCAATAGTGCAGCTTACCCTCAATTACTGACAATCCAATACTGCAGCACACCCTAAATTACTGGCACTCCAATAGTGCAGCGCACCCTCAATTACTGACACTACAATAGTGCAGCTCACCCTCAATTACTGAGACACCAATATTGCAGCACACCCTCAATTACTGACACTCCAATATTGCAGCACACACTCAATTACTGACACTCCAATAGTGCAGCACACACTAAATAACTGACACTCCAATAATGCAGCAAACCATCAATTACTGATAATCCAATAGTGCAGCACACACTCAATTACTGACACTCCAATAGTGCAGCACACCCTCAATTACTGACACTCCAATATGGCAGCACACCCTCAATTACTAACACTCCAATAGTGCAGCACACCCTCAATTACTGACACTCCAATATGGCAGCACACACTCAATTAATGACACTCCAATAGTGCAGCACACCCTCAATTGCTGACACACCAATAGTGCAGCACACCCTCAATTACTGACAATCCAATATTGCAGCACACCGTCAATAACTGACACTCCAATAATGCAGCACACCCTCAATTACTGACACTCCAATAGTGCAGCCCACCCTCAATTACTGACACTCCAATAGTGCAGCACACCCTCAATTACTCACACTCAAATAGTGCAGCTCACCCTCAATTACTGACACTCCAATGGTGCAGCACACCCTCAATTACTGACACTCCAATAGTGCAGCGCACACTCAAATACTGACACTCCAATAGTGCAGCTCACCCTCAATTACTGACAATCCAATACTGCAGCACACCCTCAATTACTGACACTCCAATAGTGCAGCGCACCCTCAATTACTGACACTACAATAGTGCAGCTCACCCTCAATTACTGAGACAACCATATTGCAGCACACCCTCAATTACTGACACTCCAATATTGCAGCACACACTCAATTACTGACACTCCAATAGTGCAGCACACACTAAATAACTGACACTCCAAAAGTGTAGCACACCCTCAATTAGTGACACTCCAATAGTGCAGCACACCCTCAATTACTGACACTCCAATAGTGCAGCACACCCTCAATTACTGACAGTACAATAGTGTAGCACACCCTCAATTACTGACACTCCAATAGTGCAACTCACCCTCAATTAATGACACTCCAATAGTGCAGCACATCCTCAATTACTGCCACTGCAATATGCAGCACACACTCAATTACTGACACTACAATAGTGCAGTTCACCGTCAATTACTGACACACCAATATTGCAGCACACCCTCAATTACTGACATTCCAATAGTGCAGCACACCCTCAATTACTGACACTCCAATAGTGCAGCACACAGTCAATTACTGACACTCCAATAGTGCAACACAGCCTCAATTACTGACACTCCAATAGTGCAGAACACCCTCAATTACTGACACTCCAATAGTGCAGCACACCCTCAATTACTGACACTCCAATATGGCAGCACACACTCAATTAATGACACTCCAATAGTGCAGCACACCCTCAATTACTGACACACCAATAGTGCAGCACACCCTCAATTACTGACAATCCAATATTGCAGCACACCCTCAATTACTGACACTCCAATAATGCAGCACACCCTCAATTACTGACACTCCAATAGTGCAGCACACCCTCAATTACTGACACTCCAATAGTGCAGCTCACCCTCAATTACTGACACTCCAATGGTGCAGCACACCCTCAATTACTGACACTCCAATAGTGCAGCGCACACTCAAATACTGACACTCCAATAGTGCAGCTTACCCTCAATTACTGACAATCCAATACTGCAGCACACCCTAAATTACTGGCACTCCAATAGTGCAGCGCACCCTCAAATACTGACACTACAATAGTGCAGCTCACCCTCAATTACTGAGACACCAATATTGCAGCACACCCTCAATTACTGACACTCCAATATTGCAGCACACACTCAATTACTGACACTCGAATAGTGCAGCACACACTAAATAACTGACACTCCAATAATGCAGCAAACCATCAATTACTGATAATCCAATAGTGCAGCACACACTCAATTACTGACACTCCAATATTGCAGCACACACTCAATTAATGACACTCCAATAGTGCAACACAGCCTCAATTACTGACACTCCAATAGTGCAGCACACCCTCAATTACTGACACTCCAATAATGCAGCAAACCATCAATTACTGATAATCCAATAGTGCAGCTCACACTCAATTACTGACACTCCAATAGTGCAGCACACCCTCAATTACTGACACTCCAATATTGCAGCACACCCTCAATTACTGACACTCCAATAGTGCAGCACACCCTCAATTACTGACACTCCAATATGGCAGCACACACTCAATTAATGACACTCCAATAGTGCAGCACACCCTCAATTACTGACACACCAATAGTGCAGCACACCCTCAATTACTGACAATCCAATATTGCAGCACACCCTCAATTACTGACACTCCAATAATGCAGCACACCCTCAATTACTGACACTCCAATAGTGCAGCACACCCTCAATTACTGACACTCCAATAGTGCAGCTCACCCTCAATTACTGACACTCCAATGGTGCAGCACACCCTCAATTACTGACACTCCAATAGTGCAGCGCACACTCAAATACTGACACTCCAATAGTGCAGCTTACCCTCAATTACTGACAATCCAATACTGCAGCACACCCTAAATTACTGGCACTCCAATAGTGCAGCGCACCCTCAATTACTGACACTACAATAGTGCAGCTCACCCTCAATTACTGAGACACCAATATTGCAGCACACCCTCAATTACTGACACTCCAATATTGCAGCACACACTCAATTACTGACACTCCAATAGTGCAGCACACACTAAATAACTGACACTCCAATAATGCAGCAAACCATCAATTACTGATAATCCAATAGTGCAGCACACACTCAATTACTGACACTCCAATTGTGCAGCACACCCTCAATTACTGACACTCCAATATGGCAGCACACCCTCAATTACTGACACTCCAATAGTGCAGCACACCCTCAATTACTGACACTCCAATATGGCAGCACACACTCAATTAATGACACTCCAATAGTGCAGCACACCCTCAATTGCTGACACACCAATAGTGCAGCACACCCTCAATTACTGACAATCCAATATTGCAGCACACCGTCAATAACTGACACTCCAATAATGCAGCACACCCTCAATTACTGACACTCCAATAGTGCAGCCCACCCTCAATTACTGACACTCCAATAGTGCAGCACACCCTCAATTACTCACACTCAAATAGTGCAGCTCACCCTCAATTACTGACACTCCAATGGTGCAGCACACCCTCAATTACTGACACTCCAATAGTGCAGCGCACACTCAAATACTGACACTCCAATAGTGCAGCTCACCCTCAATTACTGACAATCCAATACTGCAGCACACCCTCAATTACTGACACTCCAATAGTGCAGCGCACCCTCAATTACTGACACTACAATAGTGCAGCTCACCCTCAATTACTGAGACAACCATATTGCAGCACACCCTCAATTACTGACACTCCAATATTGCAGCACACACTCAATTACTGACACTCCAATAGTGCAGCACACACTAAATAACTGACACTCCAAAAGTGTAGCACACCCTCAATTAGTGACACTCCAATAGTGCAGCACACCCTCAATTACTGACACTCCAATAGTGCAGCACACCCTCAATTACTGACAGTACAATAGTGTAGCACACCCTCAATTACTGACACTCCAATAGTGCAACTCACCCTCAATTAATGACACTCCAATAGTGCAGCACATCCTCAATTACTGCCACTGCAATATGCAGCACACACTCAATTACTGACACTACAATAGTGCAGTTCACCGTCAATTACTGACACACCAATATTGCAGCACACCCTCAATTACTGACATTCCAATAGTGCAGCACACCCTCAATTACTGACACTCCAATAGTGCAGCACACAGTCAATTACTGACACTCCAATAGTGCAACACAGCCTCAATTACTGACACTCCAATAGTGCAGAACACCCTCAATTACTGACACTCCAATATTGCAGCACACCCTCAATTACTGACACTACAATAATGCAGCAAACCCTCAATTACTGATAATCCAATAGTGCAGCACACACTCAATTACTGACACACCAATAGTGCAGCACACCCTCAATTACTGACACTCCAATATTGCAGCACACCCTCAATTACTGACACTCCAATAGTGCAGCACACCCTCAATTACTGACACTCCAATATTGCACCACACACTCAATTAATGACACTCCTATAGTGCAGCACACCCTCAATAACTGACACTCCAATAGCGCAGCACACCCTCAATTACTGACACTCCAATAGTGCAGCACACACTCAATTACTGACACACCAATAGTGCAGCACACCCTCAATTACTGACACTCCAATATTGCAGCACACCCTCAATTACTGACACTCCCATAATGCAGCACACCCTCAATTACTGACACTCCAATAATGCAGCACACCCTCAATTACTGCCACACCAATAGTGCTGCAAACCCTCAATTACTGACACTCCAATATTGCAGCACACCCTCAATTACTGACACTCCAATAATGCAGCACACCCTCAATTACTGACACTCCAATAGTGCAGCACACCCTCAATTACTGACACACCAATATTGCAGCACACCCTCAATTACTGACACTCCAATAGTGCAGCACACCCTCAATTACTGACAAACCAATAGTGTAGCACACCCACAATTACTGACACTCCAATATTGCAGCACACACTCAATTACTGACACTCCAATAGTGCAGCTGACCCTCAATTTCTGACACTCCAAAAGTGCAGCACACACTCAATTACTGACCCTCCAAAAGAGTAGCAAACCCTCAATTACTGACACTCGAATAGAACAGCACACACTCAATTACTGAAACTCCAATAGTGCAGCACACCCTCAATTACTGACACTCCAATAGTGCAGCTCACCCTCAAATACTGACAGTCCAATAGTGCAGCACACCCTCAATTACTGACACTCCAACAGTGCAGCGCACACTCAAATACTGACACTCAAATAGTGCTGCTCACCCTCAATTAGTGACACTCCAATACTGCAGCAGACCCTCAATTACTGACACTCCAATAATCCAGCACACCCTCAAATACTGACACTCCAATAGTGCAACACAGCCTCAATTACTGACACTCCAATAGTGCAGAACACCCTCAATGACTGACACTCCAATATTGCAGCACACCCTCAATTACTGACACTCCAATAATGCAGCAAACCATCAATTTCTGATAATCCAATAGTGAAGCACACACTCAATTACTGACACTCCAATAGTGCAGCACACCCTCAATTACTGACACTCCAATATTGCAGCGCACCCTCAATTACTGACACTCCAATAGTGCAGCACACCCTCAATTACTGACACTCCAATATTGCAGCACACACTCAATTAATGAAACTCCAATAGTGCAGCACACCCTCAATTACTGACACACCAAAAGTGCAGCAGACCCTCAATTACTGACACTCCAATAGCGCAGCACTCCCTCAATTACTGACACTCCAATAGTGCAGCACACCCTCAATTACTGACAATCCAATATTGCAGCACACCCTCAAATACTGACACTCCAATAATGCAGCACACCCTCATTTACTGTCACTCCAATAGTGCAGCACGCCCTCAATTACTGACACTCCAATAGTGCAGCAGACCCTCAATTACTGACACTCCAATAGTGCAGCACACACTCAATTACTGACACTCCAATAGAGTAGCAAACCCTCAATTACTGACAATCCAATAGTACAGCACAACCTCAATTACTGACACTCCAATAGTGCAGCACACCCTCAATTACTGACACTCCAATGGTGCAGCACACCCTCAATTACTGACACTCCAATAGTGCAGCGCACCCTCAATTACTGAGACTAGAATAGTGCAGCTCACGCTCAATTACTGAGACACCAATATTGCAGCGCACCCTCAATTACTGACACTCCAATATTGCAGCACACACTAAATAATTGACACTGCAATAGTGTAGCACACCCTCAATTACTGACACTCCAATACTGCAGCACACCCTCAATTACTGACACTCCAATAGTGCAGCGCACCCTCAATTACTGAGACTAGAATAGTGCAGCTCACGCTCAATTACTGAGACACCAATATTGCAGCGCACCCTCAATTACTGACACTCCAATAGTGCAGCACACACTAAATAATTGACACTCCAATAGTGTAGCACATCCTCAATTACTGACACTCCAATAGTGCAGCACACCCTCTATTACTGACACTGCAATATGCAGCACACCCTCAATTACTGACACTCCAACAGTGCAGCGCACACTCAAATACTGACACTCCAATAGTGCTGCTCACCCTCAATTAGTGACACTCCAATACTGCAGCACACCCTCAATTTCTGACACTCCAATAGTACAGCGCACCCTCAATTACTGACACTACAATAGTGCAACCCAGCCTCAATTACTGACACTCCAATAGTGCAGAACACCCTCAATTACTGACACTCCAATCTTGCAGCACACCCTCAATTACTGACACTCCAATAATGCAGCACATCCTCAATTACTGACACTCCAATAGTGCAACACAGCCTCAATTACTGACACTCCAATAGTGCAGAACACCCTCAATGACTGACACTCCAATAGTGCAGCACACCCTCAATTACTGACACTCCAATATTGCAGCACACCCTCAATTACTGACACTCCAATAATGCAGCAAACCAACAATTTCTGATAATCCAATAGTGAAGCAGACACTCAATTACTGACACTCCAATATTGCAGCACACCCTCAATTACTGACACTCCAATATTGCAGCACACCCTCAATTACTGACACACCAATAGTGCAGCACGCCCTCAATTACTGACACTCCAATAGGGCAGCACACCCTCAATTACTGACACTCCAATATTGCAGCGCACCCTCAATTACTGACACTCCAATATTGCAGCGCACCCTTAATTACTGACACTCCAATAGCACAGCAACACCCTCAATTGCTGACACTCCAATAGTGCAGCACACCCTCAATTACTGACACTCCAGTAGTGCAGCACACCCTCAATTACTGACACACCAATAGTGCAGCACACACTCAATTACAGACAAACCAATATTGCAGCACACCCTCAAATACTGACACTCCAATAATGCAGCACACCCTCAAATACTGACACTCCAATAGTGCAGCACACCGTCAATTACTGACACTCCAATAGTGCAGCACACCCTCAATTACTGACACTCCAATAGTGCAGCACACACTCAATTACTGACACTCCAAAAGAGTAGCAAACCCTCAATTACTGACAATCCAATAGTACAGCACAACCTCAATTACTGACACTCCAATAGTGCAGCACACCCTCAATTACTGACACTCCAATAGTGCAGCTCACCCTCAATTTCTGACACTCCAATAGTGCAGCACACACTCAAATACTGACACTCCAATAGAGCAGCTCACCCTCAATTACTGACACTCCAATACTGCAGCACACCGTCAGTTACTGACACTCCAGTAGTGCAGCGCACCCTCAATTACTGAGACTACAATAGTGCAGCTCACCCTCAATTACTGAGACACCAATATTGCAGCGCACCCTCAATTACTGACACTCCAATATTGCAGCACACACTCAATTACTGACACTCCAATAGTGCAGCACACACTAAATAATAGACACTCCATAGTGTAGCACACCCTCAATTACTGACCCTCCAATAGTGCAGCACACCCTCTATTACTGACACTCCAATAGTGCAGCACACTCTCAATTACTGAAAATACAATAGTGTAGCACACCCTCAATTACTGACACTCCAATAGTGCAGCTCACCCTCAATTAATGACACTCCAATAGTGCAGCACATCCTCAATTACTGCCACTGCAATATGCAGCACACACTCAATTACTGACATTCCAATAGTGCAGCACATCCTCAATTACTGAAACTCCAAGAGTGCAGCACAACCTCAATTACTGACACTCCAATAGTGCAACACAGCCTCAATTACTGACACTCCAATAGTGCAGAACACCCTCAATTACTGACACTCCAATATTGCAGCACACCCTCAATTACTGACACTCCAATAAAGCAGCAAACCCTCAATTACTGATAATCCAATAGTGCAGCACACACTCTATTCCTGACACTCCAATAGTGCAGCACACCCTCAATTACTGACACTCCAATATTGCAGCACACCATCAATTACTGACACTCCAATAGTGCAGCACACCCTCAATTACTGACACTCCAATATTGCAGCACACACTCAATTAATGACACTCCAATAGTGCAGCACACACTCAATTATTGACACTCCAATAGTGCAACACAGCCTCAATTACTGACACGCCAATGGTGCAGCACACACTCAATTACTGACACCAATAGTGCAGCACACCCTCAATTACTGACACTCCAATATTGCAGCACACCCTCAATTACTGACACTCCAATAATGCAGCACACCCTCAGTTACTGACACTCCAATAATGCAGCACACCCTCAATTACTGACACACCAATAGTGCTGCACACCCTCAATTACTGACACTCCAATATTGCAGCACACACTCAATTACTGACACTCCAATAGTGCCGCTCACCCTCAATTTCTGACACTCCAAAAGTGCAGCACACACTCTATTACTGACCCTCCAAAAGATTAGCAAACCCTCAATTACTGACACTCCAATAGTACAGCACAACCTCAATTACTGAAACTCCAATAGTGCAGCACGCCCTCAATTACTGACACTCCAATAGTGCAGCTCAACCTCAATTACTGACAGTCCAATAGTGCAGCACACCCTCAATTACTGACACTCCAACAGTGCAGCGCACACTCAAATACTGACACTCCAACAGTGCAGCGCACACTCAAATACTGACACTCCAATAGTGCAGCTCACCCTCAATTAGTGACACTCCAATACTGCAGCACTCCCTCTATTTCTGACACTCCAATAATACAGCGCACCCTCAATTACTGACACTACAATAGTGCAACCCAGCTTTAATTACTGACACTCCAATATTGCAGCACACCCTCAATTACTGACACTCCAATATTGCAGCACACACTCAATTACTGACACTCCAATAGTGCAGCACACACTAAATAACTGACACTCCAAAAGTGTAGCACACCCTCAATTAGTGACACTCCAATAGTGCAGCACACCCTCAATTACTGACACTCCAATAGTGCAGCACACCCTCAATTACTGACAGTACAATAGTGTAGCACACCCTCAATTACTGACACTCCAATAGTGCAACTCACCCTCAATTAATGACACTCCAATAGTGCAGCACATCCTCAATTACTGCCACTGCAATATGCAGCACACACTCAATTACTGACACTACAATAGTGCAGTTCACCGTCAATTACTGACACACCAATATTGCAGCACACCCTCAATTACTGACATTCCAATAGTGCAGCACACCCTCAATTACTGACACTCCAATAGTGCAGCACACAGTCAATTACTGACACTCCAATAGTGCAACACAGCCTCAATTACTGACACTCCAATAGTGCAGAACACCCTCAATTACTGACACTCCAATATTGCAGCACACCCTCAATTACTGACACTACAATAATGCAGCAAACCCTCAATTACTGATAATCCAATAGTGCAGCACACACTCAATTACTGACACACCAATAGTGCAGCACACCCTCAATTACTGACACTCCAATATTGCAGCACACCCTCAATTACTGACACTCCAATAGTGCAGCACACCCTCAATTACTGACACTCCAATATTGCACCACACACTCAATTAATGACACTCCTATAGTGCAGCACACCCTCAATAACTGACACTCCAATAGCGCAGCACACCCTCAATTACTGACACTCCAATAGTGCAGCACACACTCAATTACTGACACACCAATAGTGCAGCACACCCTCAATTACTGACACTCCAATATTGCAGCACACCCTCAATTACTGACACTCCCATAATGCAGCACACCCTCAATTACTGACACTCCAATAATGCAGCACACCCTCAATTACTGCCACACCAATAGTGCTGCAAACCCTCAATTACTGACACTCCAATATTGCAGCACACCCTCAATTACTGACACTCCAATAATGCAGCACACCCTCAATTACTGACACTCCAATAGTGCAGCACACCCTCAATTACTGACACACCAATATTGCAGCACACCCTCAATTACTGACACTCCAATAGTGCAGCACACCCTCAATTACTGACAAACCAATAGTGTAGCACACCCTCAATTACTGACACTCCAATATTGCAGCACACACTCAATTACTGACACTCCAATAGTGCAGCTGACCCTCAATTTCTGACACTCCAAAAGTGCAGCACACACTCAATTACTGACCCTCCAAAAGAGTAGCAAACCCTCAATTACTGACACTCGAATAGAACAGCACACACTCAATTACTGAAACTCCAATAGTGCAGCACACCCTCAATTACTGACACTCCAATAGTGCAGCTCACCCTCAAATACTGACAGTCCAATAGTGCAGCACACCCTCAATTACTGACACTCCAACAGTGCAGCGCACACTCAA
Source organism: Isurus oxyrinchus (assembly GCA_026770705.1). Taxonomy (NCBI): domain Eukaryota; kingdom Metazoa; phylum Chordata; class Chondrichthyes; order Lamniformes; family Lamnidae; genus Isurus; species Isurus oxyrinchus. Next base: position 512,821 of record JANJGN010000103.1, on the reverse strand, counting down.
ATACTGACACTCAAATAGTGCTGCTCACCCTCAATTAGTGACACTCCAATACTGCAGCAAACCCTCAATTTCTGACACTCCAATAGTACAGGGCACCCTCAATTACTGACACTACAATAGTGCAACCCAGCCTCAATTACTGACACTCCAATAGTGCAGAACACCCTCAATTACTAACACTCCAATATTGCAGCAGACCCTCAATTACTGACACTCCAATAATCCAGCACACCCTCAAATACTGACACTCCAATAGTGCAACACAGCCTCAATTACTGACACTCCAATAGTGCAGAACACCCTCAATGACTGACACTCCAATATTGCAGCACACCCTCAATTACTGACACTCCAATAATGCAGCAAACCATCAATTTCTGATAATCCAATAGTGAAGCACACACTCAATTACTGACACTCCAATAGTGCAGCACACCCTCAATTACTGACACTCCAATATTGCAGCGCACCCTCAATTACTGACACTCCAATAGTGCAGCACACCCTCAATTACTGACACTCCAATATTGCAGCACACACTCAATTAATGAAACTCCAATAGTGCAGCACACCCTCAATTACTGACACTCCAATAGTGCAGCACACCCTCAATTACTGACACACCAAAAGTGCAGCAGACCCTCAATTACTGACACTCCAATAGCGCAGCACTCCCTCAATTACTGACACTCCAATAGTGCAGCACACCCTCAATTACTGACAATCCAATATTGCAGCACACCCTCAAATACTGACACTCCAATAATGCAGCACACCCTCATTTACTGTCACTCCAATAGTGCAGCACGCCCTCAATTACTGACTCTCCAATAGTGCAGCAGACCCTCAATTACTGACACTCCAATAGTGCAGCACACCCTCAATTACTGACACTCCAATAGTGCAGCGCACCCTCAATTACTGAGACTAGAATAGTGCAGCTCACGCTCAATTACTGAGACACCAATATTGCAGCGCACCCTCAATTACTGACACTCCAATATTGCAGCACACACTAAATAATTGACACTGCAATAGTGTAGCACACCCTCAATTACTGACACTCCAATACTGCAGCACACCCTCAATTACTGACACTCCAATAGTGCAGCGCACCCTCAATTACTGAGACTAGAATAGTGCAGCTCACGCTCAATTACTGAGACACCAATATTGCAGCGCACCCTCAATTACTGACACTCCAATAGTGCAGCACACACTAAATAATTGACACTCCAATAGTGTAGCACACCCTCAATTACTGACACTCCAATAGTGCAGCACACCCTCTATTACTGACACTGCAATATGCAGCACACCCTCAATTACTGACACTCCAACAGTGCAGCGCACACTCAAATACTGACACTCCAATAGTGCTGCTCACCCTCAATTAGTGACACTCCAATACTGCAGCACACCCTCAATTTCTGACACTACAATAGTACAGCGCACCCTCAATTACTGACACTACAATAGTGCAACCCAGCCTCAATTACTGACACTCCAATAGTGCAGAACACCCTCAATTACTGACACTCCAATCTTGCAGCACACCCTCAATTACTGACACTCCAATAATGCAGCACATCCTCAATTACTGACACTCCTATAGTGCAACACAGCCTCAATTACTGACACTCCAATAGTGCAGAACACCCTCAATGACTGACACTCCAATAGTGCAGCACACCCTCAATTACTGACACTCCAATATTGCAGCACACCCTCAATTACTGACACTCCAATAATGCAGCAAACCAACAATTTCTGATAATCCAATAGTGAAGCAGACACTCAATTACTGACACTCCAATATTGCAGCACACCCTCAATTACTGACACTCCAATATTGCAGCACACCCTCAATTACTGACACACCAATAGTGCAGCACACCCTCAATTACTGACACTCCAATAGGGCAGCACACCCTCAATTACTGACACTCCAATATTGCAGCGCACCCTCAATTACTGACACTCCAATATTGCAGCGCACCCTTAATTACTGACACTCCAATAGCACAGCAACACCCTCAATTGCTGACACTCCAATAGTGCAGCACACCCTCAATTACTGACACTCCAGTAGTGCAGCACACCCTCAATTACTGACACACCAATAGTGCAGCACACACTCAATTACAGACAAACCAATATTGCAGCACACCCTCAAATACTGACACTCCAATAATGCAGCACACCCTCAAATACTGACACTCCAATAGTGCAGCACACCGTCAATTACTGACACTCCAATAGTGCAGCACACCCTCAATTACTGACACTCCAATAGTGCAGCACACACTCAATTACTGACACTCCAAAAGAGTAGCAAACCCTCAATTACTGACAATCCAATAGTACAGCACAACCTCAATTACTGACACTCCAATAGTGCAGCACACCCTCAATTACTGACACTCCAATAGTGCAGCTCACCCTCAATTTCTGACACTCCAATAGTGCAGCACACACTCAACTACTGACACTCCAATAGAGCAGCTCACCCTCAATTACTGACACTCCAATACTGCAGCACACCGTCAGTTACTGACACTCCAGTAGTGCAGCGCACCCTCAATTACTGAGACTACAATAGTGCAGCTCACCCTCAATTACTGAGACACCAATATTGCAGCGCACCCTCAATTACTGACACTCCAATATTGCAGCACACACTCAATTACTGACACTCCAATAGTGCAGCACACACTAAATAATAGACACTCCATAGTGTAGCACACCCTCAATTACTGACCCTCCAATAGTGCAGCACACCCTCTATTACTGACACTCCAATAGTGCAGCACACTCTCAATTACTGAAAATACAATAGTGTAGCACACCCTCAATTACTGACACTCCAATAGTGCAGCTCACCCTCAATTAATGACACTCCAATAGTGCAGCACATCCTCAATTACTGCCACTGCAATATGCAGCACACACTCAATTACTGACATTCCAATAGTGCAGCACATCCTCAATTACTGAAACTCCAAGAGTGCAGCACACACTCAATTACTGACACTCCAATAGTGCAACACAGCCTCAATTACTGACACTCCAATAGTGCAGAACACCCTCAATTACTGACACTCCAATATTGCAGCACACCCTCAATTACTGACACTCCAATAAAGCAGCAAACCCTCAATTACTGATAATCCAATAGTGCAGCACACACTCTATTCCTGACACTCCAATAGTGCAGCACACCCTCAATTACTGACACTCCAATATTGCAGCACACCATCAATTACTGACACTCCAATAGTGCAGCACACCCTCAATTACTGACACTCCAATATTGCAGCACACACTCAATTAATGACACTCCAATAGTGCAGCACACACTCAATTATTGACACTCCAATAGTGCAACACAGCCTCAATTACTGACACGCCAATGGTGCAGCACACACTCAATTACTGACACCAATAGTGCAGCACACCCTCAATTACTGACACTCCAATATTGCAGCACACCCTCAATTACTGACACTCCAATAATGCAGCACACCCTCAGTTACTGACACTCCAATAATGCAGCACACCCTCAATTACTGACACACCAATAGTGCTGCACACCCTCAATTACTGACACTCCAATATTGCAGCACACACTCAATTACTGACACTCCAATAGTGCCGCTCACCCTCAATTTCTGACACTCCAAAAGTGCAGCACACACTCTATTACTGACCCTCCAAAAGAGTAGCAAACCCTCAATTACTGACACTCCAATAGTACAGCACAACCTCAATTACTGAAACTCCAATAGTGCAGCACGCCCTCAATTACTGACACTCCAATAGTGCAGCTCACCCTCAATTACTGACAGTCCAATAGTGCAGCACACCCTCAATTACTGACACTCCAACAGTGCAGCGCACACTCAAATACTGACACTCCAACAGTGCAGCGCACACTCAAATACTGACACTCCAATAGTGCAGCTCACCCTCAATTAGTGACACTCAAATACTGCAGCACTCCCTCTATTTCTGACACTCCAATAATACAGCGCACCCTCAATTACTGACACTACAATAGTGCAACCCAGCTTCAATTACTGACACTCCAATATTGCAGCACACCCTCAATTACTGACACTCCAATAATGCAGCACACCCTCAATTACTGACACTCCAATAGTGCAACACAGCCTCAATTACTGACACACCAATAGTGCAGAACACCCTCAATGACTGACACTCCAATATTGCAGCACAACCTCAATTACTGACACTCCAATAATGCAGCAAACAATCAATTTCTGACACTCCAATAGTGCAGCACACCCTCAATTACTGACACTCCAATATCGCAGCACACCCTCAATTACTGACACTCAAATAGTGCAGCACACACTTAATTACTGACACTCCAATAGTGCAGCTTACTCTCAATTACTGACACTCCAATACTGCAGCACACTCTCAATTACTGACACTCCAATAGTGCAGCGCACCCTCAATTACTGAGACTACAATAGTGCAGCTCACCCTCAATTACTGAGACACCAATATTGCAGCGCACCCTCAATTACTGACGCTCCAATATTGCAGCACACACTCAATAGCTGGCACTCCAATAGTGCAGCACACACTAAATAATTGACACTCCAATAGTGCAGCACACCCTCTATTACTGAAACTCCAATAGTGCAGCACACCCTCAATTACTGACACTCCAATAATGCAGCACACCCTCAATTACTGACACTCCAATAGTGCAACACAGCCTCAATTACTGACACTCCAATAGTGCAGAACACCCTCAATGACTGACACTCCAATATTGCAGCACACCGTCAATTACTGACACTCCAATAATGCAGCAAACAATCAATTACTGACACTCAAATAGTGCAGCACACACTCAATTACTGACACTCCAATAGTGCAGCACACTCTCAATTACTGACACTCCAATAATGCAGCACACCCTCAATTACTGACACTCCAATAGTGCAGCACACCCTCAATTACTGACAGTCCAATAGTGCAGCACACCCTCAATTACTGACACTCCAATAGTGCAGCACACACTCAATTACTGAGACTCCAATAGAGTAGCAAACCCTCAATTACTGACAATCCAATACTACAGCACAACCTCAATTACTGAAACTCCAATAGCGCAGCACACCCTCAATGAATGACACTCCAATAGTGCAGCTCACCCTCAATTTCTGACACTCCAATAGTGCAGCACACCCTCAATTACTGACACTCCAATAGTGCAGCGCACACTCAAATACTGACACTCCAATAGAGCAGCTCACCCTCAATTACTGACACTCCAATACTGCAGCACACTCTCAATTACTGACACTCCAATAGTGCAGCGCACCCTCAATTACTGAGACTACAATAGTGCAGCTCACCCTCAATTACTGAGACACCAATATTGCAGCGCACCCTCAATTACTGACACTCCAATATTGCAGCACACACTCAATTACTGACACACCAATAGTGCAGCACACACTAAATAATTGACACTCCAATGGTGCAGCACACCCTCTATTACTGAAACTCCAATAGTGCAGCACACCCTCAATTACTGACACTACAATAGTGTAGCACACCCTCAATTACTGACACTCCAATAGTGCAGCACATCCGCAATTACTGCCACTGCAATATGCAGCACACACTCAATTACTGACACTCCAATAGTGCAGCACACCCTCAATTACTGACACACCAATATTACAGCACACCTTCAATTACTGACACTCCAATAGTGCAGAACACACTCAATTACAGACATTCCAATAGTGCAGCACACCCTCCATTACTGAAACTCCAATAGTGCAGCACACACTCAATGACTGACACTCCAATAGTGAAACACAGCCTCAATTACTGACTCTCCAATAGAGCAGAACACCCTCAATTACTGAGACACCAATATTGCAGCGCACCCTCAATTACTGACACTCCAATATTGCAGCACACACTCAATTACTGACACTCCAATAGTGCAGCACACACTAAATAATAGACACTCCATAGTGTAGCACACCCTCAATTACTGACCCTCCAATAGTGCAGCACACCCTCTATTACTGACACTCCAATAGTGCAGCACACTCTCAATTACTGAAAATACAATAGTGTAGCACACCCTCAATTACTGACACTCCAATAGTGCAGCTCACCCTCAATTAATGACACTCCAATAGTGCAGCACATCCTCAATTACTGCCACTGCAATATGCAGCACACACTCAATTACTGACATTCCAATAGTGCAGCACATCCTCAATTACTGAAACTCCAAGAGTGCAGCACACACTCAATTACTGACACTCCAATAGTGCAACACAGCCTCAATTACTGACACTCCAATAGTGCAGAACACCCTCAATTACTGACACTCCAATATTGCAGCACACCCTCAATTACTGACACTCCAATAAAGCAGCAAACCCTCAATTACTGATAATCCAATAGTGCAGCACACACTCTATTCCTGACACTCCAATAGTGCAGCACACCCTCAATTACTGACACTCCAATATTGCAGCACACCATCAATTACTGACACTCCAATAGTGCAGCACACCCTCAATTACTGACACTCCAATATTGCAGCACACACTCAATTAATGACACTCCAATAGTGCAGCACACACTCAATTATTGACACTCCAATAGTGCAACACAGCCTCAATTACTGACACGCCAATGGTGCAGCACACACTCAATTACTGACACCAATAGTGCAGCACACCCTCAATTACTGACACTCCAATATTGCAGCACACCCTCAATTACTGACACTCCAATAATGCAGCACACCCTCAGTTACTGACACTCCAATAATGCAGCACACCCTCAATTACTGACACACCAATAGTGCTGCACACCCTCAATTACTGACACTCCAATATTGCAGCACACACTCAATTACTGACACTCCAATAGTGCCGCTCACCCTCAATTTCTGACACTCCAAAAGTGCAGCACACACTCTATTACTGACCCTCCAAAAGAGTAGCAAACCCTCAATTACTGACACTCCAATAGTACAGCACAACCTCAATTACTGAAACTCCAATAGTGCAGCACGCCCTCAATTACTGACACTCCAATAGTGCAGCTCACCCTCAATTACTGACAGTCCAATAGTGCAGCACACCCTCAATTACTGACACTCCAACAGTGCAGCGCACACTCAAATACTGACACTCCAACAGTGCAGCGCACACTCAAATACTGACACTCCAATAGTGCAGCTCACCCTCAATTAGTGACACTCAAATACTGCAGCACTCCCTCTATTTCTGACACTCCAATAATACAGCGCACCCTCAATTACTGACACTACAATAGTGCAACCCAGCTTCAATTACTGACACTCCAATATTGCAGCACACCCTCAATTACTGACACTCCAATAATGCAGCACACCCTCAATTACTGACACTCCAATAGTGCAACACAGCCTCAATTACTGACACACCAATAGTGCAGAACACCCTCAATGACTGACACTCCAATATTGCAGCACAACCTCAATTACTGACACTCCAATAATGCAGCAAACAATCAATTTCTGACACTCCAATAGTGCAGCACACCCTCAATTACTGACACTCCAATATCGCAGCACACCCTCAATTACTGACACTCAAATAGTGCAGCACACACTTAATTACTGACACTCCAATAGTGCAGCTTACTCTCAATTACTGACACTCCAATACTGCAGCACACTCTCAATTACTGACACTCCAATAGTGCAGCGCACCCTCAATTACTGAGACTACAATAGTGCAGCTCACCCTCAATTACTGAGACACCAATATTGCAGCGCACCCTCAATTACTGACGCTCCAATATTGCAGCACACACTCAATAGCTGGCACTCCAATAGTGCAGCACACACTAAATAATTGACACTCCAATAGTGCAGCACACCCTCTATTACTGAAACTCCAATAGTGCAGCACACCCTCAATTACTGACACTCCAATAATGCAGCACACCCTCAATTACTGACACTCCAATAGTGCAACACAGCCTCAATTACTGACACTCCAATAGTGCAGAACACCCTCAATGACTGACACTCCAATATTGCAGCACACCGTCAATTACTGACACTCCAATAATGCAGCAAACAATCAATTACTGACACTCAAATAGTGCAGCACACACTCAATTACTGACACTCCAATAGTGCAGCACACTCTCAATTACTGACACTCCAATAATGCAGCACACCCTCAATTACTGACACTCCAATAGTGCAGCACACCCTCAATTACTGACAGTCCAATAGTGCAGCACACCCTCAATTACTGACACTCCAATAGTGCAGCACACACTCAATTACTGAGACTCCAATAGAGTAGCAAACCCTCAATTACTGACAATCCAATACTACAGCACAACCTCAATTACTGAAACTCCAATAGCGCAGCACACCCTCAATGAATGACACTCCAATAGTGCAGCTCACCCTCAATTTCTGACACTCCAATAGTGCAGCACACCCTCAATTACTGACACTCCAATAGTGCAGCGCACACTCAAATACTGACACTCCAATAGAGCAGCTCACCCTCAATTACTGACACTCCAATACTGCAGCACACTCTCAATTACTGACACTCCAATAGTGCAGCGCACCCTCAATTACTGAGACTACAATAGTGCAGCTCACCCTCAATTACTGAGACACCAATATTGCAGCGCACCCTCAATTACTGACACTCCAATATTGCAGCACACACTCAATTACTGACACACCAATAGTGCAGCACACACTAAATAATTGACACTCCAATGGTGCAGCACACCCTCTATTACTGAAACTCCAATAGTGCAGCACACCCTCAATTACTGACACTACAATAGTGTAGCACACCCTCAATTACTGACACTCCAATAGTGCAGCACATCCGCAATTACTGCCACTGCAATATGCAGCACACACTCAATTACTGACACTCCAATAGTGCAGCACACCCTCAATTACTGACACACCAATATTACAGCACACCTTCAATTACTGACACTCCAATAGTGCAGAACACACTCAATTACAGACATTCCAATAGTGCAGCACACCCTCCATTACTGAAACTCCAATAGTGCAGCACACACTCAATGACTGACACTCCAATAGTGAAACACAGCCTCAATTACTGACTCTCCAATAGAGCAGAACACCCTCAATTACTGACTCTCCAATATTGCAGCACACCCTCAATTACTGACACTCCAATAATGCAGCAAACCCTCAATTACTGATAATCCAATAGTGCAGCACACCCTCAATTACATGACACTCCAATATTGCAGCACAACCTCAATTACCGACACTCCAATAGTGCAGTTCACCCTCAATTACTGACACTCCAATAGTGCAGAACACACTCAATTACTGACATTCCAATAGTGCAGCACACCCTCAATTACTGAAACTCCAATAGTGCAGCACACCCTCAATTACTGACACTCCCATAGTGCAGCACACACTCAATTACTGACACTCCAATAGTGCAACACAGCCTCAATTACTGACACTCCAATAGTGCAGAACACCCTCAATTACTGACACTCCAATATTGCAGCACACCCTCAATTACTGACACTCCAATAAAGCAGCAAACCCTCAATTACTGATAATCCAATAGTGCAGCACACACTCAATTACTGACACTCCAATAGTGCAGCACACCCTCAATTACTGACACTCCAATAGTGCAGCACACCCTCAATTACTGACACTCCAATATTGCAGCACACACTCAATTAATGACACTCCAATAGTCCAGCACACACTCAATTATTGACACTCCAATAGTGCAACACAGCCTCAATTACTGAAACACCAATAGTGCAGCACACCCTCAATTACTGAGACTCCAATAATGCAGCAAACCCTCAATTACTGACACTCCAAGAGAGCAGCGCACCCTCAACTACTGAGATTCCAATATTGCAGCACACACTCAATTACTGACACTCCAATATTGCAGCACACACTCAATTACTGACACTCCAATAGTGCAGCACACCCTCAATTACTGACACTCCAATAGCGCAGCACACCCTCAATTACTGACACGCCAATGGTGCAGAACACACTCAATTACTGACACCAATAGTGCAGCACACCCTCAATTACTGACACTCCAATATTGCAGCACACCCTCAATTACTGACACTCCAATAATGCAGCACACCCTCAATTACTGACACTCCAATAATGCAGCACACCCTCAATTACTGACACACCAATAGTGCTGCACACCCTCAATTACTGACACTCCAATATTGCAGCAAACACTCAATTACTGAAGCTCCAATAGTGCCGCTCACCCTCAATTTCTGACACACCAAAAGTGCAGCACACACTCAATTACTGACCCTCCAAAAGAGTAGCAAACCCTCAATTACTGACACTCCAATAGTACAGCACAACCTCAATTACTGAAACTCCAATAGTGCAGCACACCCTCAATTACTGACACTCCAATAGTGCAGCTCACCCTCAATTACTGACAGTCCAATAGTGCAGCACACCCTCAATTACTGACACTCCAACAGTGCAGCGCACACTCAAATACTGACACTCCAATAGTGCAGCTCACCCTCAATTAGTGACACTCCAATACTGCAGCACTCCCTCAATTTCTGACACTCCAATAATACAGCGCACCCTCCATTACTGACACTACAATAGTGCAACCCAGCCTCAATTACTGACACTCCAATATTGCAGCACACCCTCAATTACTGACACTCCAATAATGCAGCACACCCTCAATTACTGACACTCCAATAGTGCAGCCCACCGTCAATTACTGACACTCCAATATTGCAGCACACCCTCAAATATAGACACTCCAATAGTGCAGCACACCCTCAATTACTGACACTCCAATAGTACAGCACACCCTCAATTACTGACACTCCTATAGCGCAGCACACCCTCAATTACTGACACTCCAAAAGTGCAGCACACACTCAATTGCTGACACTACATTAGTACAGCACTCCCTCAATTTCTGACACACCAATAGTGCAGCACACACTCAATTACTGACACTCCTAAAGTGCAGCAGACCCTCAATTACTGACACTCCAATAGTGCAGCACAACTTCAATTACTGACACTCCAATAGTGCAGAACACCCTCAATGACTGACACTCCAATATTGCAGCACACCCTCAATTACTGACACTCCAATAATGCAGCAAACAATCAATTTCTGACACTCCAATAGTGCAGCACACCCTCAATTACTGACACTCCAATATCGCAGCACACCCTCAATTACTGACACTCCAATAGTGCAGCACACTCTCAATTACTGACACTCCAATAATGCAGCACACCCTCAATTACTGACACTCCAATAGTGCAGCACACACTCAATTACTGAGATACCAATAGAGTAGCAAACCCTCAATTACTGACAATCCAATAGTACAGCACAACCTCAATTACTGACACTCCAATAGTGCAGCACACCCTCAATGACTGACACTCCAATAGTGCAGCTCACCCTCAATTTCTGACACTCCAATAGTGCAGCACACCCTCAATTACTGACACTCCAATAGTGCAGCGCACACTCAAATACTGACACTCCAATAGAGCAGCTCACCCTCAATTACTGACACTCCAATACTGCAGCACACTCTCAATTACTGACACTCCAATAGTGCAGCGCTCCCTCAATTACTGAGACTACAATAGTGCAGCTCACCCTCAATTACTGAGACACCAATATTGCAGCACACACTCAATTACTGACACTCCAATAGTGCAGCACACACTAAATAATTGACACTCCAATAGTGCAGCACACCCTCTATTACTGAAAGTCCAATAGTGCAGCACACCCTCAATTACTGACACTACAATAGTGTAGCACACCCTCAATTACTGACACTCCAATAGTGCAGCACATCCTCAATTACTGCCACTGCAATATGCAGCACACACTCAATTACTGACATTCCAATAGTGCAGTTCACCCTCAATTACTGACACTCCAATAGTGCAGCACACCCTCAATTACTGACACACCAATATTACAGCACACCCTCAATTACTGACACTCCAATAGTGCAGAACACACTCAATTACTGACATTCCAATAGTGCAGCACACCCTCAATTACTGAAACTCCAATAGTGTTGCACACACTCAATTACGGACACTCCAATAGTGCAACACAGCCTCAATTACTGACACTCCAATAGTGCAGAACACCCTCAATTACTGACACTCCAATATTGCAGCACACCCTCAATTACTGACACTCCAATAATGCAGCAAACCCTCAATTACTGATAATCCAATAGTCCAGCACACCCTCAATTACATGACAATCCAATAGTGCAGCACACCCTCAATTACTGACACTCCAATATTGCAGCACACCCTCAATTACTGACACTCCAATAATGCAGCAAACCCTCAATTACTGACACTCCAATAGTGCAGCACACCCTCAATTACATGACAATCCAATATTGCAGCACAACCTCAATTACTGACACTCCAATAGTGCAGCACACCCTCATTTACTGAGACTCCAATATGGCAGCACACACTCAATTAATGACACTCCAATAGTGCAGCACACACTCAATTATTGACACTCCAATAGTGCAACACAGCCTCAATTACTGACACTCCAATAGTGCAGAACACCCTCAATTACTGGCACTCCAATAATTCAGCAATCCATCAATTACTGATAATCCAAAAGTGCAGCTCACCCTCAATTACTGACACTCCTATAGTGCAGCACACACTCAATTACTGACTCTCCAATAGTGCAGCACACCCTCAATTACTGACACTCCTATAGGGCAGCACACACTCAATTACTGACTCTCCAATAGTGCAGCACATCCTCAATTACTGCCACTGCAATATGCAGCACACACTCAATTACTGACACTCCAATAGTGCAGTTCACCCTCAATTACTGACACACCAATATTGCAGCACACCCTCAATTACTGACACTCCAATAGTGCAGAACACACTCAATTACTGACATTCCAATAGTGCAGCACACCCTCAATTACTGAAACTCCAATAGTGCAGAACACCCTCAATTACTGACACTCCAATATTGCAGCACACCCTCAATTACTGACACTCCAATAATGCAGCAAACCCTCAATTACTGATAATCCAATAGTGCAGCACACACTCAATTACTGACACTCCAATAGTGCAGCACACCCTTAATTACATGACACTCCAATATTGCAGCACAACCTCAATTACTGACACTCCAATAGTGCAGCACACCCTCAATTACTGAGACTCCAATATGGCAGCACACACTCAATTAATGACACTCCAATAGTGCAGCACACCCTCAATTACTGACACTCCAATAATTCAGCAATCCATCAATTACTGATAATCCAATAGTGCAGCTCACCCTCAATTACTGACACTCCAATAGTGCAGCACACACTCAATTACTGACTCTCCAATAGTGCTGCACGCCCTCAATTACTGACACTCCTATAGGGCAGCACACACTCAATAACTGACACTCCAATAGTGCAGCACACCCTCAATTACTGACACTCCAATAGTGCAGCTCAGCCTCAATTACTGACATTCCAATATTGCAGCACATCCTCAATTACTGACACTCCAATAGTGCAGCACATCCTCAATTACAGAAACTCCAATAGTGCAGCACACCCTCAATTACTGACACTCCAATAGCGCAGCACACCCTCAATTACTGACACTCCAATAGCGCAGCACACCCTCAATTACTGACACTCCAATAGTGCAGCACACCCTCAATTACTGACAATCCAATAGTGCAGCACACACTCAATTACTGACACTCCAATAGAGTAGCAAACCCTCAATTACTGACACTCCAATAGTGCAGCACACACTCAATTACTGACACTCCAATAGTGCAGCACACACTCAATTACTGACACTCCAACAGTGTAGCACACCCTCAATTACTGACACTCCAATAGTGCAGCTCACCCTCAATTAATGACACTCCAATGGTGCAGCACATCCTCAATTACTGACACTCCAATAGTGCAGTTCACCCTCAATTACTGACACTACATTAGTACAGCACTCCCTCAATTTCTGACACACCAATAGTGCAGCTCACACTCAATTACTTACACAACATTAGTACAGCACTCCCTCAATTTCTGACACACCAGTAGTGCAGCACAACCTCAATTACTGACACTCCCATATAGAAACACACCCTCAATTACTGACACTCCAATATTTCAGCACACGTTCTATTACAGACACTCCAATAGTGAAGAACACCCTCAATTACTGACACTCTAATAGTGCAGCACTATCTCAATTACTGCCAGCCAATAGTGCAGCACACCCTCAAATATAGACGCTCCAATAGTGCAGCACACCCTCAATTACTGACACTCCAATAGTGCAGCACACCCTCAATTACTGACACTCCAATAGTACAGCACACCCTCAATTACTGACACACCAATAGTGCAGCCCACCGTCAATTACTGACACTCCAATAGTGCAGCACACCCTCAATTACTGACACTCCAATAGTACAGCACACCCTCAATTACTGACACTCCAATAGTGCAGCACACCGTCAATTACTGACACTCCAATAGTGCAGCACTCCCTCAATTACTGACACTCCTATAGCGCAGCACACCCTCAATTAATGACACTCCAATAGTGCAGAACACCCTCAATTACTGACACTCCAAAAGTGCAGCACACACTCAATTGCTGACACTACATTAGTACAGCACTCCCTCAATTTCTGACACACCAATAGTGCAGCACACACTCAATTACTGACACTACATTAGTACAGCACTCCCTCAATTTCTGACACACCAGTAGTGCAGCACAAACTCAATTACTGACACTCCCATATAGCAGCACACCCTCAATTACTGACACTCCAATACTGCAGCACACTCTCAATTACTGACACTCCAATAGTGCAGCGCACCCTCAATTACTGAGACTACAATAGTGCAGCTCACCCTCAATTACTGAGACACCAATATTGCAGCACACACTCAATTACTGACACTCCAATAGTGCAGCACACACTAAATAATTGAAACTCCAATAGTGCAGCACACCCTCTATTACTGAAACTCCAATAGTGCAGCACACCCTCAATTAATGACACTACAATAGTGTAGCACACCCTCAATTACTGGCACTCCAATAGTGCAGCACATCCTCAATTACTGCCACTGCAATATGCAGCACCTACTCAATTACTGACACTCCAATAGTGCAGTTCACCCTCAATTACTGACACACCAATATTACATCACACCCTCAATTACTGACACTCCAATAGTGCAGAACACACTCAATTACTTACACAACATTAGTACAGCACTCCCTCAATTTCTGACACACCAGTAGTGCAGCACAACCTCAATTACTGACACTCCCATATAGAAACACACCCTCAATTACTGACACTCCAATATTTCAGCACACGTTCTATTACAGACACTCCAATAGTGAAGAACACCCTCAATTACTGACACTCCAATAGTACAGCACACCCTCAATTACTGACACTCCAATAGTACAGCACACCCTCAATTACTGACACACCAATAGTGCAGCCCACCGTCAATTACTGACACTCCAATATTGCAGCACACCTTCAACTATAGACGCTCCAATAGTGCAGCACACCCTCAATTACTGACACTCCAATAGTACAGAACACCCTCAATTACTGACACTCCAATAGTGCAGCACACCCTCAATTACTGACACTCCAATAGTACAGCACACCCTCAATTACTGACACACCAATAGTGCAGCCCACCGTCAATTACTGACACTCCAATAGTGCAGCACACCCTCAAATATAGACACTCCAATAGTGCAGCATAGCCTCAATTACTGACACTCCAATAGTACAGCACACCCTCAATTACTGACACTCCAATAGTGCAGCACACCGTCAATTACTGACACTCCAATAGTGCAGCACTCCCTCAATTACTGACACTCCTATAGCGCAGCACACCCTCAATTAATGACACTCCAATAGTGCAGAACACCCTCAATTACTGACACTCCAAAAGTGCAGCACACACTCAATTTTTGACACTACATTAGTACAGCACTCCCTCAATTTCTGACACACCAATAGTGCAGCACACACTCAATTACTGACACTACATTAGTACAGCACTGCCTCAATTTCTGACACACCAGTAGTGCAGCACAACCTCAATTACTGACACTCCCATATAGCAGCACACCCTCAATTACTGACACTCCAATACTGCAGCACACTCTCAATTACTGACACTCCAATAGTGCAGCGCACCCTCAATTACTGAGACTACAATAGTGCAGCTCACCCTCAATTACTGAGACACCAACATTGCAGCACACACTCAATTACTGACACTCCAATAGTGCAGCACACACTAAATAATTGAAACTCCAATAGTGCAGCACACCCTCTATTACTGAAACTCCAATAGTGCAGCACACCCTCAATTAATGACACTACAATAGTGTAGCACACCCTCAATTACTGACACTCCAATAGTGCAGCACATCCTCAATTACTGCCACTGCAATATG
Organism: Isurus oxyrinchus; assembly: GCA_026770705.1. Classification (NCBI taxonomy): domain Eukaryota; kingdom Metazoa; phylum Chordata; class Chondrichthyes; order Lamniformes; family Lamnidae; genus Isurus; species Isurus oxyrinchus. Next base: position 496,188 of record JANJGN010000103.1, on the reverse strand, counting down.
CAGCACACACTCAATTACTGACACTCCAATAGTGCAGCACACCCTCAATTACTGAAACTCCAATAGTGTTGCACACACTCAATTACGGACACACCAATAGTGCAACACAGCCTCAATTACTGACACTCCAATAGTGCAGAACACCCTCAATTACTGACACTCCAATATTGAAGCACACCCTCAATTACTGACACTCCAATAATGCAGCAAACCCTCAATTACTGATAATCCAATAGTCCAGCACACCCTCAATTACATGACAATCCAATAGTGCAGCACACCCTCAATTACTGACACTCCAATATTGCAGCACACCCTCAATTACTGACACTCCAATAATGCAGCAAACCCTCAATTACTGACACTCCAATAGTGCAGCACACCCTCAATTACATGACAATCCAATATTGCAGCACAACCTCAATTACTGACACTCCAATAGTGCAGCACACCCTCAATTACTGAGACTCCAATATGGCAGCACACACTCAATTAATGACACTCCAATAGTGCAGCACACACTCAATTATTGGCACTCCAATAGTGCAACACAGCCTCAATTACTGACACTCCAATAGTGCAGAACACCCTCAATTACTGACACTCCAATAATTCAGCAATCCATCAATTACTGATAATCCAAAAGTGCAGCTCACCCTCAATTACTGACACTCCTATAGTGCAGCACACACTCAATTACTGACTCTCCAATAGTGCAGCACACCCTCAATTACTGACACTCCTATAGGGCAGCACACACTCAATTACTGACTCTCCAATAGTGCAGCACATCCTCAATTACTGCCACTGCAATATGCAGCACACACTCAATTACTGACACTCCAATATTGCAGTTCACCCTCAATTACTGACACACCAATAGTGCAGCACACCCTCAATTACTGACACTCCAATAGTGCAGCACACCCTCAATTAGTGACACTCCAACAGTGCAGCACACCCTCAATTACTGACACTCCAATAGTGCAGCACTCCCTCAATTACTGACACTCCAATAGTGCAGCACACCCTCAATTACTGACACTCCAATAGTGCAGCACACCCTCAATTACTGACAATCCAATAGTGCAGCACACACTCAATTACTGACACTCCAATAGAGTAGCAAACCCTCAATTACTTACACTCCAATAGTGCAGCACACACTCAATTACTGACACTCCAATAGTGCAGCACACACTCAATTACTGACACTCCAAAAGAGTAGAAACCCCTCAATTACAGACACTCCAACAGTGCAGCGCACACTCAAATACTGACACTCCAATAGTGCAGCACACCCTCAATTACTGACACTCCAATAGTGTAGCACACCCTCAATTACTGACACTCCAATAGTGCAGCTCACCGTCAATTAATGACACTCCAATGGTGCAGCACATCCTCAATTACTGACACTCCAATAGTGCAGTTCACCCTCAATTACTGACACTCCAATATTGCAGCAAACCCTCAATTATGTACACTCCAATTGTGCATCACACCCTCAATTACGAACACTCCAATATTGCAGCTCACACTCAATTACTGACACACCAATATTGCAGCACACCCTCAATTACTGACAGTCCAATAGTGCAGCACACCCTCAATTACTGACACTCCAATAGTGCAGCACACCCTCAATTACTGACACTCCAATAGTGCAGCACACCCTCAATTACTGACACTCCAATCGTACAGCACACCGTCAATTACTGACACTCCAATAGTGCAGCACTCCCTCAAATAATGACACTCCAATATTGCAGCACACCCTGAATTACTGACACTCCAATAGTGCAGCACACACTCAATTGCTGACACTACATTAGTACAGCACTCCCTCAATTTCTGACACACCAATAGTGCAGCTCACACTCAATTACTGACACTCCAAAAGTGCAGCACACACTCAACTGCTGACACTACATTAGTACAGCACTCCCTCAATTTCTGACACACCAATAGTGCAGCTCACACTCAATTACTGACACAACATTAGTACAGCACTCCCTCAATTTCTGACACACCAGGAGTGCAGCACAACCTCAATTACTGACACTCCCATATAGAAACACACCCTCAATTACTGACACTCCAATATTTCAGCACACGTTCTATTACAGACACTCCAATAGTGAAGAACACCCTCAATTACTGACACTCTAATAGTGCAGCGCTATCTCAATTACTGCCAGTCCAATAGTGCAGCACAACCTCAAATATAGACGCTCCAATAGTGCAGCACACGCTCAATTACTGACACTCCAATAGTACAGCACACCGTCAATTACTGACACTCCAATAGTACAGCACACCCTCAATTACTGACACTCCAATAGTGCAGCACACCCTCAAATATAGACACTCCAATAGTGCAGCACACCCTCAATTACTGACACTCCAATAGTACAGCACACCCTCAATTACTGACACTCCAATAGTGCAGCACACCGTCAATTACTGACACTCCAATAGTGCAGCACTCCCTCAATTACTGACACTCCTATAGCGCAGCACACCCTCAATTAATGAAACTCCAATAGTGCAGAACACCCTCAATTACTGACACTCCAAAAGTGCAGCACACACTCAATTGCTGACACTCCAATATTGTTGCACATCCTCAATTACTGACACTCCAATAGTGCAGCACACCCTCAATTTCTGACACACCAGTAGTGCAGCACAACCTCAATTACTGACACTCCCATATAGCAGCACACCCTCAATTACTGACACTCCAATATTGTTGCACATCCTCAATTACTGACACTCCAATAGTGCAGCACAACCTCAATTACTGACACTCCCATATAGCAGCACACCCTCAATTTCTGACACACCAGTAGTGCAGCACAACCTCAATTACTGACACTCCCATATAGCAGCACACCCTCAATTACTGACACTCCAATAGTGCAGCACACCCTCAATTACTGACACTCCAATAGTGCAGCACACCCTCAATTACTGACACTCCAATAGTGCAGCACACCCTCAATTACTGACACTCCATTAGTGCAGCACAACCTCAATTACTGGCACTCCAATAGTGCAGCGCACCCTCAATTACTGACACTCCAATAGTGCAGCACACCCTCAATTACTGACACTCCAATAGTGCAGCACACCCTCAATTACTGACACTCCAATAATGCAGCACACCCTCCATGACTGTACTCCAATAGTGCAGAACACACTCAATTACTTACACAACATTAGTACAGCACTCCCTCAATTTCTGACACACCAGTAGTGCAGCACAACCTCAATTACTGACACTCCCATATAGACACACACCCTCAATTACTGACACTCCAATATTTCAGCACACGTTCTATTACAGACACTCCAATAGTGAAGAACACCCTCAATTACTGACACTCTAATAGTGCAGCACTATCTCAATTACTGCCAGCCAATACTGCAGCACACCCTCAAATATAAACGCTCCAATAGTGCAGCACACCCTCAATTACTGACACTCCAATAGTACAGCACACCCTCAATTACTGACACTCCAATAGTGCAGCACACCCTCAATTACTGACACTCCAATAGTACAGCACACCCTCAATTACTGACACACCAATAGTGCAGCCCACCGTCAATTACTGACACTCCAATAGTGCAGCACACCCTCAAATATAGACACTCCAATAGTGCAGCACACCCTCAATTACTGACACTCCAATAGTGCAGCACACCGTCAATTAATGACACTCCAATAGTGCAGCACTCCCTCAATTACTGACACTCCTATAGCGCAGCACATCCTCAATTAATGACACTCCAATAGTGCAGAACACCCTCAATTACTGACACTCCAAAAGTGCAGCACACACTCAATTGCTGACACTACATTAGTACAGCACTCCCTCAATTTCTGACACACCAATAGTGCAGCACACACTCAATTACTGACACTACATTAGTACAGCACTCCCTCAATTTCTGACACACCAGTAGTGCAGCACAACCTCAATTACTGACACTCCCATATAGCAGCACACCCTCAATTACTGACACTCCAATACTGCAGCACACTCTCAATTACTGACACTCCAATAGTGCAGCGCATCCTCAATTAATGACACTCCAATAGTGCAGAACACCCTCAATTACTGAGACACCAATATTGCAGCACACACTCAATTACTGACACTCCAATAGTGCAGCACACACTAAATAATTGAAACTCCAATAGTGCAGCACACCCTCTATTACTGAAACTCCAATAGTGCAGCACACCCTCAATTAATGACACTACAATAGTGTAGCACACCCTCAATTACTGACACTCCAATAGTGCAGCACATCCTCAATTACTGCCACTGCAATATGCAGCACACACTCAATTACTGACACTCCAATAGTGCAGTTCACCCTCAATTACTGACACACCAATATTACATCACACCCTCAATTACTGACACTCCAATAGTGCAGAAAACACTCAATTACTGACATTCCAATAGTGCAGCACACCCTCAATTACTGAAACTCCAATAGTGTTGCACACACTCAATTACGGACACTCCAATAGTGCAACACAGCCTCAATTACTGACACTCCAATAGTGCAGAACACCCTCAATTACTGACACTCCAATATTGAAGCACACCCTCAATTACTGACACTCCAATAATGCAGCAAACCCTCAATTACTGATAATCCAATAGTCCAGCACACCCTCAATTACATGACAATCCAATAGTGCAGCACACCCTCAATTACTGACACTCCAATATTGCAGCACACCCTCAATTACTGACACTCCAATAATGCAGCAAACCCTCAATTACTGACACTCCAATAGTGCAGCACACCCTCAATTACATGACAATCCAATATTGCAGCACAACCTCAATTACTGACACTCCAATAGTGCAGCACACCCTCAATTACTGAGACTCCAATATGGCAGCACACACTCAATTAATGACACTCCAATAGTGCAGCACACACTCAATTATTGACACTCCAATAGTGCAACACAGCCTCAATTACTGACACTCCAATAGTGCAGAACACCCTCAATTACTGACACTCCAATAATTCAGCAATCCATCAATTACTGATAATCCAAAAGTGCAGCTCACCCTCAATTACTGACACTCCTATAGTGCAGCACACACTCAATTACTGACTCTCCAATAGTGCAGCACACCCTCAATTACTGACACTCCTATAGGGCAGCACACACTCAATTACTGACTCTCCAATAGTGCAGCACATCCTCAATTACTGCCACTGCAATATGCAGCACACACTCAATTACTGACACTCCAATAGTGCAGTTCACCCTCAATTACTGACACACCAATATTACAGCACACCCTCAATTACTGACACTCCAATAGTGCAGAACACACTCAATTACTGACATTCCAATAGTGCAGCACACCCTCAATTACTGAAACTCCAATAGTGCAGAACACCCTCAATTACTGACACTCCAATATTGCAGCACACCCTCAATTACTGACACTCCAATAATGCAGCAAACCCTCAATTACTGATAATCCAATAGTGCAGCACACACTCAATTACTGACAATCCAATAGTGCAGCACACCCTTAATTACATGACACTCCAATATTGCAGCACAACCTCAATTACTGACACTCCAGTAGTGCAGCACACCCTCAATTACTGAGACTCCAATATGGCAGCACACACTCAATTAATGACACTCCAATAGTGCAGCACACACTCAATTACTGACACTCCAATAGTGCAGAACACCCTCAATTACTGACACTCCAATAATTCAGCAATCCATCAATTACTGATAATCCAATAGTGCAGCTCACCCTCAATTACTGACACTCCAATAGTGCAGCACACACTCAATTACTGACTCTCCAATAGTGCAGCACACCCTCAATTACTGACACTCCTATAGGGCAGCACACACTCAATAACTGACACTCCAATAGTGCAGCACAACCTCAATTACTGACACTCCAATAGTGCAGCTCAGCCTCAATTACTGACACTCCAATAGTGCAGCTCAGCCTCAATTACTGACACTCCAATAGTGCAGCACAACCTCAATTACAGAAACTCCAATAGTGCAGCACACCCTCAATTACTGACACTCCAATAGCGCAGCACACCCTCAATTACTGACACTCCAATAGCGCAGCACACCCTCAATTACTGACACTCCAATAGTGCAGCACACACTCAATTACTGACACTCCAATAGAGTAGCAAACCCTCAATTACTTACACTCCAATAGTGCAGCACATCCTCAATTACTGACACTCCAATAGTGCAGCACACACTCAATTACTGACACTCCAAAAGAGTAGAAACCCCTCAATTACAGACACTCCAACAGTGCAGCGCACACTCAAATACTGACACTCCAATAGTGCAGCACACCCTCAATTACTGACACTCCAATAGTGTAGCACACCCTCAATTACTGACACTCCAATAGTGCAGCTCACCGTCAATTAATGACACTCCAATGGTGCAGCACATCCTCAATTACTGACACTCCAATAGTGCAGTTCACCCTCAATTACTGACACTCCAATATTGCAGCAAACCCTCAATTATGTACACTCCAATTGTGCATCACACCCTCAATTACGAACACTCCAATATTGCAGCTCACACTCAATTACTGACACACCAATATTGCAGCACACCCTCAATTACTGACAGTCCAATAGTGCAGCACACCCTCAATTACTGACACTCCAATAGTGCAGCACACCCTCAATTACTGACACTCCAATAGTGCAGCACACCCTCAATTACTGACACTCCAATAGTACAGCACACCGTCAATTACTGACACTCCAATAGTGCAGCACTCCCTCAAATAATGACACTCCAATAGTGCAGCACACCCTGAATTACTGACACTCCAATAGTGCAGCACACACTCAATTGCTGACACTACAATAGTACAGCACTCCCTCAATTTCTGACACACCAATAGTGCAGCTCACACTCAATTACTGACACTCCAAAATTGCAGCACACACTCAACTGCTGACACTACATTAGTACAGCACTCCCTCAATTTCTGACACACCAATAGTGCAGCTCACACTCAATTACTGACACAACATTAGTACAGCACTCCCTCAATTTCTGACACACCAGTAGTGCAGCACAACCTCAATTACTGACACTCCCATATAGAAAAACACCCTCAATTACTGACACTCCAATATTTCAGCACACGTTCTATTACAGACACTCCAATAGTGAAGAACACCCTCAATTACTGACACTCTAATAGTGCAGCGCTATCTCAATTACTGCCAGTCCAATAGTGCAGCACACCCTCAAATATAGACGCTACAATAGTGCAGCACACGCTCAATTACTGACACTCCAATAGTACAGCACACCGTCAATTACTGACACTCCAATAGTACAGCACACCCTCAATTACTGACACTCCAATAGTGCAGCACACCGTCAATTACTGACACTCCAATAGTACAGCACACCCTCAATTACTGACACTCCAATAGTGCAGCACACCCTGAAATATAGACACTCCAATAGTGCAGCACACCCTCAATTACTGACACTCCAATAGTACAGCACACCCTCAATTACTGACACTCCAATAGTGCAGCACACCGTCAATTACTAACACACCAATAGTGCAGCACTCCCTCAATTACTGACACTCCTATAGCGCAGCACACCCTCAATTAATGACACTCCAATAGTGCAGAACACCCTCAATTACTGACACTCCAAAAGTGCAGCACGCACTCAATTGCTGACACTCCAATATTGTTGCACATCCTCAATTACTGACACTCCAATAGTGCAGCACACCCTCAATTTCTGACACACCAGTAGTGCAGCACAACCTCAATTACTGACACTCCCATATAGCAGCACACCCTCAATTACTGACACTCCAATATTGTTGCACATCCTCAATTACTGACACTCCAATAGTGCAGCACAACCTCAATTACTGACACTCCCATATAGCAGCACACCCTCAATTTCTGACACACCAGTAGTGCAGCACAACCTCAATTACTGACACTCCCATGTAGCAGCACACCCTCAATTACTGACACTCCAATAGTGCAGCACACCCTCAATTACTGACACTCCAATAGTGCAGCACACCCTCAATTACTGACACTCCAATAGTGCAGCACACCCTCAATTACTGACACTCCATTAGTGCAGCACAACCTCAATTACTGGCACTCCAATAGTGCAGCACACCCTCAATTACTGACACTCCAATAGTGCAGCACACCCTCAATTACTGACACTCCAATAGTGCAGCACACCCTCAATTACTGACACTCCAATAATGCAGCACACCCTCCATGACTGTACTCCAATAGTGCAGCACACCCTCAATTACTGACACTCCATTAGTGCAGCGCACACTCAATTACTGACACTCCAATAGTGCAGCACACCCTCAACTACTGACACTCCAATACTGCAGCACACCCTCAATTACTGACATGCCAATAGTGCAGCACACCCTCAATTACTGACACTCCAATAGTGCAGCACTCACTCAATTACTGACACTCCAATAGTGCAGCACACTCTCAATTACTGACACTCAAATAGTGCAGCAAACCCACAATTACTGACATTCCGATAGTGCAGCACTTCCTCAATTACTGACACACCAATAGTGCAGCACACCCTCAATTACTGACAGTCCAATAGTGCAGCACACCCTCAATTACTGACACTCAAATAGTGCAGCACACCCTCAATTACTGACACTCCAATAGTGCAGCACACCCTCAATTACTGACACTCCAATAGTGCAGCACAACCTCAATTACTGACAGTCCATTAGTGCAGCACACCCTCAATTACTGACACTCCAATAGTACAGCACACCCTCAATTACTGACACTCCAATAGTACAGCACACCCTCAATTACTGACACTCCAATAGTGCAGCACTCCCTCAATTACTGACACTCCTATAGCGCAGCACACATTCAATTACTGACACTCCTATAGCGCAGCACACCCTCAATTAATGACACTCCAATAGTGCAGCACTCCCTCAATTACTGACACTCCAAAAGTGCAGCACACACTCAATTGCTGACACTTCATTCGTACAGCACTCCCTCAATTTCTGACAAACCAATAGTGCAGCACAACCTCAATTACTGACAGTCCCATATAGCAGCACACCCTCAATTACTGACACTCCAATATTTCAGAACACGTTCTATTACAGACACTCCAATAGTGCAGCACACCCTCAATTACTGACACTCTAATAGTGCAGCACACCCTCAATTACTGACACTCCAATATTTCAGAACACGTTCTATTACTGACACTCCAATGGTGCAGTCACACCCTCAATTACTGACACTCCATTTGTGCAGCACACCCTCAATTACTGACACTCCTAAAGTGCAGCAGACCCTCAATTACTGACACTCCAATAGTGCAGCACACCCTCAAGTACTGAAACTCCAATAGTACATTGCAACCTCAATTACTGACACTCCAATAGTGCAGCACAGCCTCAATTACTGACTCTCCAATAGCGCAGCACACCCTCAAGTACTGACACTCCAATAGAACATTGTAACCTCAAGTACTGACACTCCAATAGTGCAGCACATCCTCAATTACTGACCGTACAAAAGTGCAGCACACCCTCAAATATTGAGACTCCATTAGTGCAGCACAACCTCAATTACTGGCACTCCATTAGTGCAGCACACCCTCAATTACTGACACTCCAATTGTGCAGCACACCCTCAATTACGACATTCCAATAGTGCAGCACACTCTCAATTACTGACACTCAAATAGTGCAGCAAACCCACAATTACTGACATTCCTATAGTGCAGCACATCCTAAATTACTGACACACCAATAGTGCAGCACACCCTCAATTACTGACACACCAATATTGCAGCACAACCTCAATAACTGACAGTCCAATAGTGCAGCACACCCTCAATTACTGATAATACAATAGTGCAGCACACCCTCAATTACTGACGCTCCAATAGTGCAGCACTCCCTCAATTACTGACACTCCAATAGTGCAGCACAACCTGAATTACTGACAGTCCAATAGTGCAGCACACACTCAATTACTGACACTCCAATAGTACAGCACACCCTCAATTACTGACACTCCAATAGTGCAGCACACCGTCAATTACTGACACTCCAATAGTGCAGCACTCCTTCAATTATTGACACTCCTATAGCGCAGCACACCCTCAATTACAGACACACTAATAGTGCAGCACAATCTCAATTACTGCCAGTCCAATAGTGCAGCACACCCTCAAATATAGACACTCCAATAGTGCAGCACACCCTCAATTACTGACACTCCAATAGTAGAGCACACCCTCAATTACTGACACTCCAATAGTGCAGACACCGTCAATTACTGACACTCCAATAGTGCAGCACTCCCTCAATTACTGACACACCTATAGCGCAGCACACCCTCAATTACTGACACTCCAATAGTGCAGCACACCCTCAATTACTGACACTCCAATAGTGCAGCACACCCTCAATTACTGACACTCCTATAGCGCAGCACACACTCAATTACTGACACTCCAATAGTGCAGCACACCCTCAATTAATGACACTCCAATAGTGCAGCACACCCTCAATTACTGACACTCCAATAGTGCAGCACACACTCAATTACTGACACTCAAATAGTGCAGCAAACCCACAATTACTGACATTCCTATAGTACAGCACATCCTCAATTACTGACACACCAATAGTGCAGCACACCCTCAATTACTGACACACCAATATTGCAGCACAACCTCAATAACTGACAGTCCAATAGTGCAGCACACCCTCAATTACTGACAATCCAATAGTGCAGCACACCCTCAATTACTGACACTCCAATAGTGCAGCACTCCCTCAATTACTGACACTCCAATAGTGCAGCACAACCTCAATTACTGACAGTCCAATAGTGCAGCACACCCTCAATTACTGACACTCCAATAGTACAGCACACCCTCAATTACTGACACTCCAATAGTGCAGCACACCGTCAATTACTGACACTCCAATAGTGCAGCACTCCTTCAATTACTGACACTCCTATAGCGCAGCACACCCTCAATTACTGACACTCTAATAGTGCAGCACAATCTCAATTACTGCCAGTCCAATAGTGCAGCACACCCTCAAATATAGACACTCCAATAGTGCAGCACACCCTCAATTACTGACACTCCAATAGTAGAGCACACCCTCAATTACTGACACTCCAATAGTGCAGCACACCGTCAATTACTGACACTCCAATAGTGCAGCACTCCCTCAATTACTGACACTCCTATAGCGCAGCACACACTCAATTACTGACACTCCAATAGTGCAGCACACCCTCAATTACTGACACTCCTATAGCGCAGCACACACTCAATTACTGACACTCCAATAGTGCAGCACACCCTCAATTAATGACACTCCAATAGTGCAGCACAACCTCAATTACTGACACTCCAATAGTGCAGCACACACTCAATTACTGACACTCCAATAGTAGAGCACACCCTCAATTACTGGACACTCCAATAGTGCAGCACATCGTCAATTACTGACACTCCAATAGTGCAGCACTCCCTCAATTACTGACACTCCTATAGCGCAGCACACCCTCAATTAATGACACACCAGTAGTGCAGCACAACCTCAATTACTGACACTCCAATATTTCAGCACACGTTCTATTACTGACACTCCAATAGTGCAGCACACCCTCAATTACTGACGCTCCAATAGTGCAGCACACCATCAATTACTGACGCTCCAATAGTGCAACACACCCTCAATTACTGACGCTCCAATAGTGCAGCGCACCCTCAATTACTGACACTCCAATAGTGCAGCACAGCCTCAATTACTGACACTCCAATAGTGCAGCACACCCTCAATTACTGACACTCCAATAGTGCAGCACACCGTCAATTACTGACACTCCAATAGTGCAGCACTCCCTCAATTACTGACACTCCAATAGTGCAGCACACCCTCAATTACTGACACTCCAATAGTAGAGCACACCCTCAATTACTGACACTCCAATAGTGCAGCACACCGTCAATTACTGACACTCCAATAGTGCAGCACTCCCTCAATTACTGACACTCCTATAGCGCAGCACACCCTCAATTAATGACACACCAGTAGTACAGCACAACCTCAATTACTGACACTCCAATATTTCAGCACACGTTCTATTACTGACACTCCAATAGTGCAGCACACCCTCAATTACTGACGCTCCAATAGTGCAGCACACCATCAATTACTGACGCTCCAATAGTGCAACACACCCTCAATTACTGACGCTCCAATAGTGCAGCGCACCCTCAATTACTGACACTCCAATAGTGCAGCACAGCCTCATTTACTGACACTCCAATAGTGCAGCACACCCTCAAATATAGACACTCCAATAGTGCAGCACACCCTCAATTGCTGACACTCCAATAGTGCAGCACAGCCTCAATTACTGACATTCCAATAGTGCATCACACCCTCAATTACTGATACTACTAAAGTGCAGCAGACCCTCAATTTCTGACACACCAATAGTGCAGCACACCCTCAAGTACTGACACTCCAATAGTACATTGCAACCTCAATTACTGACACTCCAATAGTGAAGCAAACCCTCAATTACTGACACTCCAATAGTGCAGCACACCCTCAATTACTGACACTCCAATAGTGCAGCACACCCTCAATTACTGACACTCCAATAGTGCAGCACACCCTCAATTACTGACACACCAATAGTGCAGCACACCCTCAATTACTGACGCTCCAATAGTGCAGCACACCCTCAATTACTGACACTCCAATAGTGCAGCTCACCCTCAATTACTGGCACTCCAATAGTGCAGCACACCCTCAATTATTGACGCTCCAATAGTGCAGCACAGCATCAATTACTGACGCTCCAATAGTGCAGCACACCCTCAATTACTGACGCTCCAATAGTGCAGCACACCCTCAATTACTGACATTCCAATTGTGCAGCGCACCCTCAATTACTGACACTCCAATAGTGCAGCACTCCCTCCATTACTGACACGCCTATAGTGCAGCTCACACTCAATTACTGACACTCAAATATTGCAGCACATCCTCAATTACTGACACTCCAATAGTACAGAAAACCGTCAATCACTGACACTCCAATAGCGCAGCACCCCCTCAATTACTGACACACCAATATTGCAGCACACCCTCAATAACTGACACTACAGTAGTGCAGCACACACTCAATTACTGACATTCATATAGTGCAGAACACCCTCATTTTCTGACACTCCTATAGTGCAGCACACCCTCAATTACTGACAATCCAATAGTGCAGCACACCCTCAGTTATTGACATTCCAATAGGGCAGCGCACCTCAATTAATGACACTCCAATAGTACAGCACTCCCTCAATTTCTGGCTCTCAAATAGTGCAGCACACCCTCAATTACTGACACTCCAATGGCGCAGCACACCCTCAATTACTGACAGTCCAATAGTGCAGCACACCCTCAATTACTGACACACCAATATTGCAGCACACCCTCAATTACTGACAGTCCAATAGTGCAGCACACCCTCAATTACTGACACACCAATGGTGCAGCACAACTTCAATTACTGACAGTCCAATTGTGCAGCTCACCCTCAATTACTGACACTCCAATAGTACAGCACACCCTCAATTACTGACACGCGAATAGTGCAGCACTCCCTCAATTACTGACACTCCTATAGCGCAGCACACCCTCAATTAATGACACTCCAATAGTGCAGCACACCCTCAATTAATGACACTCCAATAGTGCAGCACACCCTCAATTACTGACACTCCAAAAGTGCAGCACACACTCAATTGCTGACACTACATTAGTACAGCACTCCCTCAATTTCTGACACACCAGTAGTGCAGCACAACCTCAATTACTGACACTCCAATAGTGCAGCACACCCTCAATTACCGACACACCAATAGTGCAGCACACACTCAATTACTGACACTCCAATAGTGCAGCAGACCCTCAATTACTGACACACCAATAGTGCAGCACATCCTCAATTACTGACCGTACAAAAGTGCAGCACACCCTCAAATATTGAGACTCCATTAGTGCAGCACAACCTCAATTACAGACACTCCAATAGTGCAGCACACCCTCAATTACTGACACTCCAATAGTGCAGCACACCCTCAATTACTGACACTCCAATAGTGCAGCACACCCTCAATTACTGACACTCCTAAAGTGCAGCAGACCCTCAATTACTGACACTCCAATAGTGCAGAACACACTCAATTACTGACACTCCATTAGTGCAGCGCACACTCAATTACTGACACTCCAATAGTGCAGCACACCCTCAATTACTGACACTCCGATAGTGCAGCACACCCTCAACTACTGACACTCCAATAGTGCAGCACACCCTCAATTACTGACACTCCAGTAGTGCAGCACACCCTCAACTACTGACACTCCAATAGTGCAGCACACCCTCAATTACTGACACTCCAATAGTGCAGCACACCCTCAATTACTGACACTCCAATAGTGCAGCACACCCTCAATTACTGACACTCCAATAGTACAGCACACCCTCAATTACTGACACTCCAATAGTGCAGCACACACTCAATTACTGACACTCCAATAGTGCAGCACACCCTCAATTACTGGCACTCCAATAGTGCAGCACACCCTCAATTACTGACACTCCAATAGTGCAGCACACACTCAATTACTGACACTCCAATAGTGTAGCACACCTTCAATTACTGTCACTCCAAAAGTGCAGCACACCCTCAATTACTGACACTCCAATAGTGCAGCACACCCTCAATTACTGACACTCCAATAGTGCTTTTTACCCTCAATACTGATACTCCAATAGTACAGCACACCCTCAATTACTGACACTCCAATACTGCAGCACACCCTCAGTTACTGACATTCCAATAGTGTAGCACAACCTCAATTACTGACACTCCAATAGTGTAGCACACCCTCAATTACTGAGACTCCAATAGTGCAGCACACCCTCAATTGCTGACACTCCAGTACTGCAGCACACCATCAATTACTGACACTACAATAGTGCAGCACACCCTCAAAAACTGACACTCCAATAGTGCAGCACACCCTCAATTACTGACACCCCAATAGTGCAGCACACCCTCAATTACTGAGACTCCAATAGTGCAGCAATCCCTGAATTCCTGACACTCCAGTAGTGCAGCACACCCTCAATTACTGTCACTCAAAAAGTGCAGCACACCCTCAATTACTGACACTCCAATAGTACAGCACACCATTCAATTACTGACACTCCAGTAGTGCAGCACACCCTCTATTACGGATACTCCAATAGTGCAGCACACACTCAATTACTGAAACTCCAATAGTGCAGCACACCCTCAATTACTGACACTCCAATACTGCAGCACAATTTCAATTACTCACACTCCAATAGTGCAACTTAACCTCAATTACTGGCACTCCAATAGTGCAGTACACCCTCACTTACTGACACATCAATAGTGTAGCACACCCTCAATTACTGACACTCCAATAGTGCAGCACACGCTCAATTACTGACACTCCAATAGTGCAGCACACCCACAATTACCGACACTCCAATAGTGCCACACACCCTCCATTTATGACACACCAATAGTGCAGCAATACCTCAATTACTGACAGTCCAATACTGCAGCACAGCCTCAATTACTGACACTCCAGTATTGCAGCAAACCCTCAAATACTGACCCTCCAATAGTGCAGCGCACCCTCAGTAACGGATACTCCACTAGTGCAGCACACCCTCAATTACTGGCACTCCAATAGTGCAGCACAAACTCAATTACTGTCACTCCAATAGTGCAGCACACACTCAATTTCTGAAACTCCAATTGTGCAGCACACCCTCAATTTCTCACACTCCAATAGTGCAGCTCACCCTGAATTACTGACACTCCAATAGTGCAGCACACCCTCAATTACTGACACATCAGTAGTGCAGCACACCCTCAATTACTGACACTCCAATAGTGCAGCACAAGCTCAATTACTGACACTCCAATAGTGCAGCACACCCTCAATTACTGACACTCCAGTAGTGCCGCACACCCTCAATTACTGACACACCAATAGTGCAGCAAAAGCTCAATTACTGACACTCCAATACTGCAGCACACCCTCAATTACTGACACTCCAATAGTGCAGCACATCCTCAATTACTGACACTCCAATAGTGCAGCACACCCTCAATTACTGAACCTACAATAGTGCAGCGCACCCTCAATTACTGACACTCCAATACTGCAGCACACCCTCAATTACTGATAATCCAATAGTGCAGCACACCCTCAATTACTGACACTCCAATAGTGCAGCAAAACCTCAATTACTGACACATCAATAGTGTAGCACACCCTCAATTACTGACACTCCAATAGTGCAGCACACGCTCAATTACTGACACTCCAATAGTGCAGCACACCCACAATTACCGACACTCCAATAGTGCCACACACCCTCCATTTATGACACACCAATAGTGCAGCAATACCTCAATTACTGACAGTCCAATACTGCAGCACACCCTCAATTACTGACACTCCAGTATTGCAGCAAACCCTCAATTACTGACCCTCCAATAGTGCAGCGCACCCTCAGTAACGGATACTCCACTAGTGCAGCACACCCTCAATTACTGGCACTCCAATAGTGCAGCACAAACTCAATTACTGTCACTCCAATAGTGCAGCACACACTCAATTTCTGAAACTCCAATTGTGCAGCCCACCCTCAATTACTGACACACCAATAGTGCTGCTCACCCTCAATACTGACAATCCAATAGTACAGCACAACCTCAATTACTGACACTCCAATACTGCAGCACACCCTCAATCACTGACACTCCAATAGTGCAGCGCTCTCTCAATTACTGACACATCAGTGGTGCAGCACACCCTCAATTACTGACACTCCAATAGTGCAGCACAAGCTCAATTACTGACACTCCAATAGTGCAGCACACCCTCAATTACTGACACTCCAATAGTGCCGCACACCCTCAATTACTGACACACCAATAGTGCAGCAAAACCTCAAATACTGACACTCCAATACTGCAGCACTCCCTCAAATACTGACACTCCAATAGTGCAGCACATCCTCAATTACTGACACTCCAATAGTGCAGCACACCCTCAATTACTGACACTACAATAGTGCAGCACACCCTCAATTACTGATACTCCAATAGTGCAGCGCACCCTCAATTACTGACACAACAATACTGCAGCACACCCTCAATTACTGATAATCCATTAGTGCAGCACACCCTCAATTACTGACACTCCATTAGTGCAGCACACCTTCAATTACTGACACTGCAATAGTGCAGCACACCCTCAATTACTGACACTCCAATAGTGCAGCACACCCTCAATTACTGACACTCCAATACTGCAGCACACCCTCAACTACTGACACACCAATATTGCAGCACATGCTCAATTACTGACACTCCAATAGTGCAGCGCACCCTCAATTACTGACACTCCAATAGTGCAGCACATCCTCAATTACTGACACTCCAATAGTGCATCACCCTCAATTACTGACACTCCAATAGTGCAGCACACCCTCAATTACTGACACTCCAATAGTGCAGCACACCATCAATTACTGACACTCCAATAGTGCAGCGCACCCTCAATTACTGACACTCCAATAGTGCATCACCCTCAATTACTGACACTCCAATAGTGCAGCACACCCTCAATTACTGACACTCCAATAGTGCAGCACACCATCAATTACTGACACTCCAATAGTGCAGCGCACCCTCAATTACTGACACTCCAATAGTGCAGCTCACACTCAATTACTGACACTCCAATAGTGCAGCACACACTCAAATACTGACACTCAAATATTGCAGCACACCCTCAATTACTGACACTCCAATAGTACATTGCAAACTCAATTACTGACACTCCAATAGTGCAGCACACAATCAATTACTGACACTCCAATAGTGCAGAAAACCCTCAATCACTGACACACCAATAGCGCAACACCCCCTCAATTACTGACACACCAATAGTGCAGCACACCCTCAATTACTGTCACTCCAATACTGCAGCGCACCCTGAATTACTGATAATCCAATAGTGCAGCTCACCCCGAATTACTGACACTCCAATAGTGCAGCACACCCTCAATAACGGATACTCCAATAGTGCAGCACACCCTCAATTACTGACACTCCAATAGTGCAGCACACCCTCAATTACTGACACTCCAATAGTGCAGCACACGCTCAATTTCTGAAACTCCAATAGTGCAGCACACCCTCAATTACTGACAAACCAATAGTGCAGCACACCCTCAATTACTGACACTCCAATAGTGCAGCACACACTCAATTTCTGAAACTCCTATAGTGCAGCACACCCTCAATTTCTCACACTCCAATAGTGCGGTACACCCTCAATTACTGACACTCCAATAGTGCAGCGCACCCTCAATTACTGACACATCAGTAGTGCAGCACACCCTCAATTACTGACACACCAATAGTGCAGCACAAGCTCAATTACTGACACTCCAATAGTGCAGCACACCCTCAATTACTGACACTCCAATAGTGCCGCACTCCCTCAATTACTGACACACCAATAGTGCAGCAAAACCTCAAATACTGACACTCCAATACTGCAGCACTCCCTCAAATATTGACACTCCAATAGTGCAGCACATCCTCAATTACTGACACTCCAATAGTGCAGCACACCCTCAATTACTGACACTACAATAGTGCATCACACCCTCAATTACTGATACTCCAATAGTGCAGCGCACCCTCAATTACTGACACACCAGTATTGCAGCACACCCTCAATTACTGACACTCCAATAGTGCAGCACACCCTCAATTACTGAAACTCCAATAGTGCAGCACACCCTCAATTACTGACACTCCAATAGTGCAGCACACCCTCAATTACTGACACTCCAATAGTGCAGCACATCCTCAATTACGACACTCCAATTGTGCGGTACACCCTCAATTACTGACACTCCAATAGTGCAGCGCACCCTCAATTACTGACACATCAGTAGTGCAGCACACCCTCAATTACTGACACACCAATAGTGCAGCACAAGCTCAATTACTGACACTCCAATAGTGCAGCACACCCTCAATTACTGACACTCCAATAGTGCCGCACACCCTCAATTACTGACACAACAATAGTGCAGCAAAACCTCAAATACTGACACTCCAATACTGCAGCACTCCCTCAAATACTGACATTCCAATAGTGCAGCACATCCTCAATTACTGGCACTCCAATAGTGCAGCACACCCTCAATTACTGACACTACAATAGTGCAGCACACCCTCAATTACTGATACTCCAATAGTGCAGCGCACCCTCAATTACTGACACAAAAATACTGCAGCACACCCTCAATTACTGATAATCCAATAGTGCAGCACACCCTCAATTACAGACACTCCAATAGTGCAACACAGCATCAATTACAGACACTCCAATAGTGCAGCACACCTTCAATTACTGACACTGCAATAGTGCAGCACACCCTCAATTACTGACACTCCAATAGTGCAGCTTACCCTCAATTACTGACACTCCAATACTGCAGCACACCCTCAACTACTGACACACCAATATTGCAGCACATCCTCAATTACTGACACTCCAATAGTGCAGCGCACCCTCAATTACTGACACTCCAATAGTGCAGCACATCCTCAATTACTGACACTCCAATAGTGCATCACCCTCAACTACTGACACTCCAATAGTGCAGCACACCCTCAATTACTGACACTCCAATAGTGCAGCACACCATCAATTACTGACACGCCAATAGTGCAGCGCACCCTCAATTACTGACACTCCAATAGTGCAGCTCACGCTCAATTACTGACACTCCAATAGTGCAGCACACACTCAATTACTGACACTCAAATATTGCAGCACACCCTCAATTACTGACACTCCAATAGTACATTGCAAACTCAATTACTGACACTCCAATAGTGCAGCACACGCTCAATTACTGACACTCCAATAGTGCAGAAAACCCTCAATCACTGACACTCCAATAGCGCAGCACACACTCAATAACTGACACTACAGTAGTGCAGCACACCCTCAATTACTGACACACCAATAGTGCAGCACACACTCAATAACTGACACTATAGTAGTGCAGCACACCCTCAATTACGGACACTCCTATAGTGCAGCACACCCTCAATTACTGACACTCCTATAGTGCAGCACACCCTCAATTACTGACACTCCAATAGTGCAGCACACCCTCAATTACTGACAATCCAATTGTGCATCACACCCTCAGTTATTGACATTCCAATAGGGCAGCTCACCCTCAATTACTGACACACCAATAGTGCAGCACACACTCAATTACTGACACTCCAATAGTGCAGCACACCCGCGAAAATTAAAACTCAAATAGTGCAGCAAACCCTCAATTACTGACATTCCTATACTGCAGCACATCCTCAATTACTGACACACCAATAGTGCAGCACACCCTCAATTACTGACACACCAATATTGCAGCACACCCTCAATTACTGACAGTCCAATAGTGCAGCACATCCTCAATTACTGACACTCCAATAGCGCAGCACACCCTCAATTACTGACAGTCCAATAGTGCAGCACACCCTCAATTACTGACACTCCAATAGTGCAGCACACCATCAATTACTGACACTCCAATAGTGCAGCGCACCCTCAATTACTGACACTCCAATAGTGCAGCTCACACTCAATTACTGACACTCCAATAGTGCAGCACACACTCAATTACTGACACTCAAATAGTGCAGCGCTCTCTCAATTACTGACACATCAGTAGTGCAGCACACCCTCAATTACTGACACTCCAATAGTGCAGCACAAGCTCAATTACTGACACTCCAATAGTGCAGCACACCCTCAATTACTGACACTCCAATAGTGCCGCACACCCTCAATTACTGACACACCAATAGTGCAGCAAAACCTCAAATACTGACACTCCAATACTGCAGCACTCCCTCAAATACTGACACTCCAATAGTGCAGCACATCCTCAATTACTGACACTCCAATAGTGCAGCACACCCTCAATTACTGACACTACAATAGTGCAGCACACCCTCAATTACTGATACTCCAATAGTGCAGCGCACCCTCAATTACTGACACAACAATACTGCAGCACACCCTCAATTACTGATAATCCAATAGTGCAGCACACCCTCAATTACTGACACTCCATTAGTGCAGCACACCTTCAATTACTGACACTGCAATAGTGCAGCACACCCTCAATTACTGACACTCCAATAGTGCAGCACACCCTCAATTACTGACACTCCAATACTGCAGCACACCCTCAACTACTGACACACCAATATTGCAGCACATGCTCAATTACTGACACTCCAATAGTGCAGCGCACCCTCAATTACTGACACTCCAATAGTGCAGCACATCCTCAATTACTGACACTCCAATAGTGCATCACCCTCAATTACTGACACTCCAATAGTGCAGCACACCCTCAATTACTGACACTCCAATAGTGCAGCACACCATCAATTACTGACACTCCAATAGTGCAGCGCACCCTCAATTACTGACACTCCAATAGTGCATCACCCTCAATTACTGACACTCCAATAGTGCAGCACACCCTCAATTACTGACACTCCAATAGTGCAGCACACCATCAATTACTGACACTCCAATAGTGCAGCGCACCCTCAATTACTGACACTCCAATAGTGCAGCTCACACTCAATTACTGACACTCCAATAGTGCAGCACACACTCAATTACTGACACTCAAATATTGCAGCACACCCTCAATTACTGACACTCCAATAGTACATTGCAAACTCAATTACTGACACTCCAATAGTGCAGCACACACTCAATTACTGACACTCCAATAGTGCAGAAAACCCTCAATCACTGACACACCAATAGCGCAACACCCCCTCAATTACTGACACACCAATAGTGCAGCACACCCTCAATTACTGACACTCCAATACTGCAGCGCACCCTGAATTACTGATAATCCAATAGTGCAGCTCACCCCGAATTACTGACACTCCAATAGTGCAGCACACCCTCAATAACGGATACTCCAATAGTGCAGCACACCCTCAATTACTGACACTCCAATACTGCAGCACACCCTCAATTACTGACACTCCAATAGTGCAGCACACCCTCAATTACTGACACTGCTATAGTGCAGCACACGCTCAGTTTCTGAAACTCCAATAGTGCAGCACACCCTCAATTACTGACAATCCAATAGTGCAGCACACCCTCAATTACTGACACTCCAATAGTGCAGCACACACTCAATTTCTGAAACTCCTATAGTGCAGCACACCCTCAATTTCTCACACTCCAATAGTGCGGTACACCCTCAATTACTGACACTCCAATAGTGCAGCGCACCCTCAATTACTGACACATCAGTAGTGCAGCACACCCTCAATTACTGACACACCAATAGTGCAGCACAAGCTCAATTACTGACACTCCAATAGTGCAGCACACCCTCAATTACTGACACTCCAATAGTGCCGCACTCCCTCAATTACTGACACACCAATAGTGCAACAAAACCTCAAATACTGACACTCCAATACTGCAGCACTCCCTCAAATACTGACACTCCAATAGTGCAGCACATCCTCAATTACTGACACTCCAATAGTGCAGCACACCCTCAATTACTGACACTACAATAGTGCAGCACACCCTCAATTACTGATACTCCAATAGTGCAGCGCACCCTCAATTACTGACACACCAGTATTGCAGCACACCCTCAATTACTGACACTCCAATAGTTCAGCACACCCTCAATTACTGAAACTCCAATAGTGCAGCACACCCTCAATTACTGACACTCCAATAGTGCAGCACACCCTCAATTACTGACACTCCAATAGTGCAGCACATCCTCAATTACGACACTCCAATTGTGCGGTACACCCTCAATTACTGACACTCCAATAGTGCAGCGCACCCTCAATTACTGACACATCAGTAGTGCAGCACACCCTCAATTACTGACACACCAATAGTGCAGCACAAGCTCAATTACTGACACTCCAATAGTGCAGCACACCCTCAATTACTGACACTCCAATAGTGCCGCACACCCTCAATTACTGACACAACAATAGTGCAGCACTCCCTCAAATACTGACACTCCAATACTGCAGCACTCCCTCAAATACTGACACTCCAATAGTGCAGCACATCCTCAATTACTGACACTCCAATAGTGCAACACACCCTCAATTACTGACACTACAATAGTGCAGCACACCCTCAATTACTGATACTCCAATAGTGCAGCGCACCCTCAATTACTGACACAACAATAGTGCAGCACACCCTCAATTACTGACAATCCAATTGTGCATCACACCCTCAGTTATTGACATTCCAATAGGGCAGCTCACCCTCAATTACTGACACACCAATAGTGCAGCACACACTCAATTACTGACACTCCAATAGTGCAGCACACCCGCGAAAATTAAAACTCAAATAGTGCAGCAAACCCTCAATTACTGACATTCCTATACTGCAGCACATCCTCAATTACTGACACACCAATAGTGCAGCACACCCTCAATTTCTGACACACCAATATTGCAGCACACCCTCAATTACTGACAGTCCAATAGTGCAGCACATCCTCAATTACTGACACTCCAATAGCGCAGCACACCCTCAATTACTGACAGTCCAATAGTGCAGCACACCCTCAATTACTGACACTCCAATAGTGCAGCACACCATCAATTACTGACACTCCAATAGTGCAGCGCACCCTCAATTACTGACACTCCAATAGTGCAGCTCACACTCAATTACTGACACTCAAATAGTGCAGCACACCGTCAATTACTGTCACTCCAATATTGCAGCACTCCCTCAATTACTGACACTCCAATAGTACATTGCAAACTCAATTACTGACACTCCAATAGTGCAGCACACCCTCAATTACTGACACTCCAATAGTGCAGAAAACCCTCAATCACTGACACTCCAATAGCGCAGCACACACTCAATAACTGACACTACAGTAGTGCAACACACCCTCAATTACTGACACACCAATAGTGCAGCACACACTCAATAACTGACACTACAGTAGTGCAGCACACCCTCAATTACTGACACTCCTATAGTGCAGCACACCCTCAATTACTGACACTCCTATAGTGCAGCACACCCTCAATTACTGACACTCCTATAGTGCAGCACACCCTCAATTACTGACAATCCAATTGTGCATCACACCCTCAGTTATTGACATTCCAATAGGGCAGCTCACCCTCAATTACTGACACACCAATAGTGCAGCACACACTCAATTACTGACACTCCAATAGTGCAGCACACCCGCGAAAATTAAAACTCAAATAGTGCAGCAAACCCTCAATTACTGACATTCCTATACTGCAGCACATCCTCAATTACTGACACACCAATAGTGCAGCACACCCTCAATTACTGACACACCAATATTGCAGCACACCCTCAATTATTGACAGTCCAATAGTGCAGCACACCCTCAATTACTGACACTCCAAAAGCGCAGCACACCCTCAATTACTGACAGTCCAATAGTGCAGCACACCCTCAATTACTGATACTCCAATAGTACAGCACACCCTCAATTTCTGACACTCCATTAGTGCAGCACACCGTCAATTACTGTCACTCCAATATTGCAGCACTCCCTCAATTACTGACACTCCAATAGTGCAGCACATCCTCAATTAATGACACTCCAGTAGTGCAGCACAAACTCAATTACTGACACTCCAAAAGTGCAGCACACACTCAATTACTGACACTACATTAGTACAGCTCACACTCAATTACTGACACTCCAATAGTGCAGCACACACTCAATTACTGACACTCCAATAGTGCAGCACACCCTCAATTTCTGACACAACAGTAGTGCAGCACATCCTCAATTACTGACACTCCCGTATAGCAGCACACCCTCAATTACTGACACTCTAATAGTGCAGCACAATCTCAATTACTGCCAGTCCAATAGTGCAGCACACCCTCAAATATAGACACTCCAATAGTGCAGCACACCCTCAATTACTGACACTCCAATAGTGCAGCACACCCTCAATTACTGACACTCCAATAGTGCAGCACACCCTCAATTACTGACACTCCTAAAGTGCAGCAGACCCTCAATTACTGACACACCAATAGTGCAGCACACCCTCAATTACTGACACTCCAATAGTGCAGCACACCCTCAATTACTGACACTCCAATAATACATTGCAACCTCAATTACTGACACTCCAATAGTGCAGCACACCCTCAAGTACTGACACTCCAATAGAACATTGTAACCTCAAGTACTGACACTCCAATAGTGCAGCACATCCTCAATTACTGACCTTACAAAAGTGCAGCACACCCTCAAATATTGAGACTCCATTAGTGCAGCACAACCTCAATTACTGGCACTCCATTAGTGCAGCACACCCTCAATTACTGACACTCCAATAGTGCAGCACACCCTCAATTAATGGCACTCCAATAATGCAGCACACCCTCCATGTCTGTACTCCAATAGTGCAGCACACCCTCAATTACTGACACTCCATTAGTGCAGCGCACCCTCAATTACTGACACTCCAATAGTGCAGCACACCGTCAACTACTGACACTCCAATAGTGCAGCACACTCTCAATTACTGACACTCCAATACTGCAGCACACCCTCAATTACTGACATTCCAATAGTGCAGCACGCAGTCAATTACTGACACTCCAATAGTGCAGCACACTCTCAATTACTGACACTCCAATAGTGTAGCACACCCTCAATTACTGTCACTCCAATAGTGCAGCACACCCTCAATTACTGACACTCCAATATTCCAGCACACCCTCAATAACTGACACTACAGTAGTGCAGCACACGCTCAATTACTGACACTCCAATTGTGCAGCACACCCTCAATTACTGACACTCCAATAGTGCTGCTCACCCTCAATACTGACACTCCAGTAGTACAGCACACCCTCAATTACTGACACTCCAATACTGCAGCACACCCTCAGTTACTGACATTCCAATAGTGCAGCACACCCACAATTACTGACACACCAATAGTGCAGCACATCTTCAATTACTGACACTCCAATAGTGCAGCACACCCACAATTACTGACACACCAATAGTGCAGCACATCCTCAATTACTGACAGTCCAATAGTACAGCACTCCCTCAATTTCTGGCACTCCAATAATGCAGCGCACCCTCAATTACTGACACTACAATAGTGCAGCACACCCTCAATTACTGACACTCCAATATTGCAGCACACCCTCAATTACTGACACTCCAATAATGCAGCACACCCTCAATTGCTGACACTCCAATACTGCAGCACACCCTCAATTAGTGACACTACAATAGTGCAGCACACCCTCAATTACTGACACCCCAATAGTGCAGCAAACCCTCAATTACTGACACTACAATAGTGCAGCAAACCCTGAATTACTGACACTGCAATAGTGCAGCACACCCTCAATTACTGTCACTCAAAAGTGCAGCACACCCTCAATTACTGACACTCAAATAGTACAGCACACCATTCAATTACTGACACTCCAGTAGTGCAGCACACCCTCAATTACGAATACTCCAATAGTGCAGCACACACTCAATTACTGAAACTCCAATAGTGCAGCAGACTCTCAATTACTCACACTCCAATACTGCAGCACACCCTCAATTACTCACACTCCAATAGTGCAACTTAACCTCAATTACTGGCACTCCAATAGTGCAGCACACCCTCACTTACTGACACATCAATAGTGTAGCTCACCCTCAATTACTGACACTCCAATAGTGCAGCACACCCTCAATTACTGACACCCCAATAGTGCAGCACACCCACAATTACTGACACTCCAATACTGCAGCACACCCTCAACTACTGACACACCAATAGTGCAGCACTCCCTCAATTACTGATAATCCAATATTGCAGCACACCCTCAATTACTGACACTCCAATATTGCAGCGCACCCTCAATTACTGACACTCCAATACTGCAGCACACACTCAATTACTGATAATCCAATATTGCAGCACACCCTCAATTACTGACACTCCAATAGTGCAGCACACCCTCAATTACTGACACTACAATAGTGCAGCACACCCTCAATTACTGACACTCCAATAGTGCAGCACACCCACAATTACTGACACTCCAATACTGCAGCACACCCTCAACTACTGACACACCAATAGTGCAGCACATCCTCAATTACTGACACTCCAATAGTGCAGCACACCCTCAATTACTGACACTCCAATAGTGCAGCGCACCCTCAATTACTGACACTCCAATAGTGCAGCACATCCTCAATTACTGACACTCCAATAGTGCAGCACTCTCAATGACTGACACTCCAATCGTGCAGCACAACCTCAATTGCTGACAGTCCAATAGTGCAGCACACCCACAATTACTGACACTCCAATAGTGCAGCACACCCTCAATTACTGACACTCCAATATTGCAGCACACCCTCAATTACTGACGCTCCAATAGTGCAGCACACCCTCAATTACTGACAGTCCAATAGTACAGCACACACTCAATTACTGACACTCCTATAGCGCAGCACAACCTCAATTACTGGCACTCCTAAAGCGCAGCACACCCTCAATTACTGACACTCCAGTAGTGCAGCACACCCTCAATTACTGACACACCAAAAGTGCAACACAACCTCAATTACTGACACTCCATTAGTGCAGCAAACCCGCAATTACTGACACTCCAATAGTGCAGCACACCCTCAACTACTGACACTCCAATAGTGCAGCACACCCTCAATTACTGACACTACAATAGTGCAGCACACCCTCAATTACTGACACTCCAATAGTGCAGCACGCACTCAATTACTGACACTCCAATAGTGCAGCACACTCTCAATTACTGACACTCCAATAGTGTAGCACACCCTCAATTTCTGTCACTCCAAAAGTGCAGCACACCGTCAATTACTGACACTCCAATATTGCAGCACACCCTCAATTACTGACAGTCCAATAGTGCAGAAAACCCTCAATCACTGACACTCCAATAGTGCAGCACACCCTCAATTACTGACACTCCAATAGTCCATCACACCCTCAATAACTGACACTACAGTAGTGCAGCACACCCTCAATTACTTACACTCCAATAGTGCAGCACACCCTCAATTACTGAGGCTCCAATAGTGCTTCTCACCCTCAATACTGACACTCCAATAGTGCAGCACACCGTCAATTACTGACATTCCAATATTGCAGCACAGCCTCAATTACTGACACTCCAATTGTGCTGCACACTCTCAATAACTGACACTCCAATAGTACAGCACTCCCTCAATTTCTGGCACTCCAATAATGCAGCACACCCTCAATTACTGACACTCGAATAGTGCAGCAAACCCTCAATAACTGACACAACAATAGCGCAGCACACCCTCAATT
Organism: Isurus oxyrinchus; assembly: GCA_026770705.1. Taxonomy (NCBI): domain Eukaryota; kingdom Metazoa; phylum Chordata; class Chondrichthyes; order Lamniformes; family Lamnidae; genus Isurus; species Isurus oxyrinchus. The sequence continues at coordinate 467,462 of JANJGN010000103.1, read as the reverse complement.
ACTGACACTCCAATAGTGCAGCACACCCACAATTACTGACACACCTATAGTGCAGCACATCCTCAATTACAGACAGTCCAATGGTGCAGCACACCCTCAATTGCTGACAATCCAATACTGCAGCACACCCTCAATTACTGACACTACAATAGTGCAGCACACCCTCAATTACTGACACTCCAATAGTGCAGCACTCTCTCAATTACTGACACCCCAATAGTGCAGCAAACCCTCAATTACTGACACTACAATAGTGCAGCAAACCCTGAATTACTGACACTCCAATTGTGCAGCACACCCTCAATTACTGTCACTCAAAAAGTGCAGCACACCCTCCATTACTGACACTCCAATAGTACAGCACACCATTCAATTACTGACACTCCAGTAGTGCAGCACACCCTCAATTACGGATACTCCAATAGTGCAGCACACACTCAATTACTGAAAATCCAATATTGCAGCACACCCTCAATTACTCACACTCCAATACTACAGCACACCCTCGATTACTCACACTCCAATATTGCAACTTAACCTCAATTACTGGCACTCCAATAGTGCAGCACACCCTCACTTACTGACACATCAATAGTGTAGCACACCCTCAATTACTGACACTCCAATAGTGCAGCACACGCTCAATTACTGACACTCCAATAGTGCAGCACACCCTCAATTACTGACACTCCAATAGTGCCACACACCCTCCATTAATGACACACCAATACTGCAGCAAAACCTCAATTACTGACAATCCAATACTGCAGCACACCCTCAATTACTGACACACCAGTATTGCAGCACACCCTCAATTACTGACACACCAATAGTGCAGCACACCCTCCATTACTGACACTCCAATAGTGCAGCACAACCTCAATTACTGACACTCCAATAGTGCAGCACACCCTCAATTACTGACACTCCAATAGTGCAGCACACCCTCAATTACTGACAATCCAATAGTGCAGCACACCCTCAATTACTGACACTCCAATAGTGCAGCACACCCTGAATTACTGATAATCCAATAGTGCAGCTCACCCCGAATTACTGCCACTCCAATAGTGCAGCACACCCTCAGTAACGGATACTCCAATAGTGCAGCACACCCTCAATTACTGACACTCCAATAGTGTAGCACACCCTCAATTACTGACACTCCAATAGTGCAGCACACTCTCAATTACTGACACTCCAATAGTGCAGCACACCCTCAATTACTGACACTCCAATAGTGCAGCACAACCTCAATTACTGACACTCCAGTAGTGCAGCACACGATCAATTTCTGAAACTCCAATAGTGCAGCACACCCTCAATTACTCACACTCCAATAGTGCAGCAGACCCTCAATTACTGACACTCCAATAGTGCAGCGCACCCTCAATTACTGACACATCAGTAGTGCAGCACACCCTCAATTACTGACACTCCAATAGTGCAGCACAAGCTCAATTACTGACACTCCAATAGTGCAGCACACCCTCAATTACTGACACTCCAATAGTGCCACACACCCTCAATTACTGACACTACAATAGTGCAGCACACCCTCAATTACTGACACTCCAATAGTGCAGCACACTCTCAATTACTGACTCTCCAATAGTGCAGCACACCCTCAATTACTGACACTCCAATAGTGCAGCACACCCTCAACTACTGACACACCAATAGTGCAGCACATCCTCAATTACTGACACTCCAATAGTGCAGCACACCCTCAATTACTGACACTCCAATAGTGCAGCACATCCTCAATTACTGACACTCCAATAGTGCAGCACTCTCAATTACTGACACTCCAATAGTGCAGCACACCCTCAATTACTGACACTCCAATCGTGCAGCACACCCTCAATTACTGAGAGTCCAATAGTGCAGCGCACCCACAATTACTGACACTCCAATAGTGCAGCACACCCACAATTACTGACACTCCAATATTGCAGCACACCCTCAATTACTGACACTCCAATATTGCAGCACACCCTGAATAACTGACACTCCAATAGTGCAGCACACACTCAATTACTGACACTCCTATAGCGCAGCACACCCTCAATTACTGTCACTCCAAAAGTGCAGCACACCGTCAATTACTGACACTCCAATAGTGCAGCACACCCTCAATTACTGACACTCCAATAGTGCAGAAAACCCTCAATCACTGACACTCCAATAGTGCAGCACACCCTCAATTACTGACAATCCAATAGTCCAGCACACCCTCAATAACTGACACTACAGTAGTGCAGCACACCCTCGATTACTTACACTCCAATAGTGCAGCACACCCTCAATTACTGACGCTCCAATAGTGCTTCTCACGCTCAATACTGACACTCCAATAGTGCAGCACACCGTCAATTACTGACATTCCAATATTGCAGCACAGCCTCAATTACTGACACTCCAATTGTGCTGCACACTCTCAATAACTGACACTCCAATAGTACAGCACTCCCTCAATTTCTGGCACTCCAATAATGCAGCACACCCTCAATTACTGACACTCGAATAGTGCAGCAAACCCTCAATAACTGACACAACAATAGCGCAGCACACCCTCAATTACTGACACTCCAATAGTGCAGCACACCCACAATTACTGACACACCTATAGTGCAGCACATCCTCAATTACAGACAGTCCAATGGTGCAGCACACCCTCAATTACTGACACTACAATAGTGCAGCACACCCTCAATTACTCACACTCCAATAGTGCAGCACACCCTCAATTACTGACACTCCAATAGTGCAGCGCACCCTCAATTACTGACACATCAGTAGTGCAGCACACCCTCAATTACTGACACTCCAATAGTGCAGCACAAGCTCAATTACTGACACTCCAATAGTGCAGCACACCCTCAATTACTGACACTCCAATAGTGCCACACACCCTCAATTACTGACACTACAATAGTGCAGCACACCCTCAATTACTGACACTCCAATAGTGCAGCACACTCTCAATTACTGACTCTCCAATAGTGCAGCACACCCTCAATTACTGACACTCCAATAGTGCAGCACACCCTCAACTACTGACACACCAATAGTGCAGCACATCCTCAATTACTGACACTCCAATAGTGCAGCACACCCTCAATTACTGACACTCCAATAGTGCAGCACATCCTCAATTACTGACACTCCAATAGTGCAGCACTCTCAATTACTGACACTCCAATAGTGCAGCACACCCTCAATTACTGACACTCCAATCGTGCAGCACACCCTCAATTACTGAGAGTCCAATAGTGCAGCGCACCCACAATTACTGACACTCCAATAGTGCAGCACACCCACAATTACTGACACTCCAATATTGCAGCACACCCTCAATTACTGACACTCCAATATTGCAGCACACCCTGAATAACTGACACTCCAATAGTGCAGCACACACTCAATTACTGACACTCCTATAGCGCAGCACACCCTCAATTACTGTCACTCCAAAAGTGCAGCACACCGTCAATTACTGACACTCCAATAGTGCAGCACACCCTCAATTACTGACACTCCAATAGTGCAGAAAACCCTCAATCACTGACACTCCAATAGTGCAGCACACCCTCAATTACTGACAATCCAATAGTCCAGCACACCCTCAATAACTGACACTACAGTAGTGCAGCACACCCTCGATTACTTACACTCCAATAGTGCAGCACACCCTCAATTACTGACGCTCCAATAGTGCTTCTCACGCTCAATACTGACACTCCAATAGTGCAGCACACCGTCAATTACTGACATTCCAATATTGCAGCACAGCCTCAATTACTGACACTCCAATTGTGCTGCACACTCTCAATAACTGACACTCCAATAGTACAGCACTCCCTCAATTTCTGGCACTCCAATAATGCAGCACACCCTCAATTACTGACACTCGAATAGTGCAGCAAACCCTCAATAACTGACACAACAATAGCGCAGCACACCCTCAATTACTGACACTCCAATAGTGCAGCACACCCACAATTACTGACACACCTATAGTGCAGCACATCCTCAATTACAGACAGTCCAATGGTGCAGCACACCCTCAATTACTGACACTACAATAGTGCAGCACACCCTCAATTGCTGACACTCCAATACTGCAGCACACCCTCAATTACTGACACTCCAATAGTGCAGCACACTCTCAATTACTGACACCCCAATAGTGCAGCAAACCCTCAATTACTGACACTACAATAGTGCAGCAAACCCTGAATTACTGACACACCAATAGTGCAGCACACCCTCAATTACTGTCACTCAAAAAGTGCAGCACACCCTCAATTACTGACACTCCAATAGTACAGCACACCATTCAATTACTGACACTCCAGTAGTGCAGCACACCCTCAATTACGGATACTCCAATAGTGCAGCACACCCTCAATTACTGACACTCCAATATTGCAGCACACCCTCAATTACTGACACTCCAATATTGCAGCACACCCTCAATTACTGACACTCCAATAGTGCAGCACACACTCAATTACTGACACTCCTATAGCGCAGCACACCCTCAATTACTGGCACTCCTATAGCGCAGCACTCCCTCAATTACTGACACTCCAATAGTGCAGAACACTCTCAATTATTGACACCCCAATAGTGCAGCAAACCCTCAATTACTTACACTACAATAGTGCAGCAAACCCTGAATTACTGACACTCCAATAGTGCAGCACACCCTCAATTACTGTCACTCAAAAAGTGCAGCACACCCTCAGTTACTGACACTCCAATAGTACAGCACACCATTCAATTACTGACACTCCAGTAGTGCAGCACACCCTCAATTACTGACACTCCAATAGTGCCACACACCCTCCATTAATGACACACCAATAGTGCAGCAAAACCTCAATTACTGACAATCCAATACTGCAGCACACCCTCAATTACTGACACACCAGTATTGCAGCACACCTTCAATTACTGAAACTCCAATAGTGCAGCACACCCTCAATTACTGACACTCCAATAGTGCAGCACACCCTCAATTACTGACACTCCAATAGTGCAGCACACCCTCAATTACTGACACTCCAATAGTGCAGCACACCCTCAATTACTGACATTCCAATAGTGCAGCACATCCTCAATTATTGACACTACAATCGTGCAGCACACCCTCAATTACTGACACTCCAATACTGCAGCGCACCCTGAATTACTGATAATCCAATAGTGCTGCTCACCCCGAATTACTGCCACTCCAATAGTGCAGCACACCCTCAGTAACGGATATTCCAAAAATGCAGCACACCCTCAATTACTGACACTCCAATAGTGCAGCACACCCTCAATTACTGACACTCCAATAGTGCGGCACACGCTCAATTTCTGAAACTCCAATAGTGCAGCACACCCTCAATTACTCACACTCCAATTTTGCAGCACACCCTCAATTACTGACACTCCAATAGTGCAGCGCACCCTCAATTACTGACACATCAGTAGTGCAGCACACCCTCAATTACTGACACTCCAATAGTGCAGCACAAGCTCAATTACTGACACTCCAATAGTGCAGCACACCCTCAATTACTGACACTCCAATAGTGCCACACACCCTCAATTACTGACACTACAATAGTGCAGCACACCCTCAATTACTGACACTCCAATGGTGCAGCACACCCACAATTACTGACACTCCAATACTGCAGCACACCCTCAACTACTGAAACACCAATAGTGCAGCACATCCTCAATTACTGACACTCCAATAGTGCAGCACACCCTCAAATTCTGACACTCCAATAGTGCAGCACATCCTCAATTACTGACACTCCAATAGTGCAGCACTCTCAATTACTGACGCTCCAATAGTGCAGCACACCCTCAATTACTGACACTCCAATCGTGCAGCTCACCCTCAATTACTTACAGTCCAATAGTGCAGCGCACCCACAATTACTGACACTCCAATAGTGCAGCACACACTCAATTACTGACACTCCTATAGCGCAGCACACCCTCAATTACTGGCACTCCTATAGCGCAGCACTCCCTCAATTACTGACACTCCAATAGTGCAGAACACTCTCAATTATTGACACCCCAATAGTGCAGCAAACCCACAATTACTGACACTACAATAGTGCAGCAAACCCTGAATTACTGACACTCCAATAGTGCAGCACACCCTCAATTACTGTCACTCAAAAAGTGCAGCACACCATCAGTTACTGACACTCCAATAGTACAGCACACCATTCAATTACTGACACTCCAGTAGTGTAGCACACCCTCAATTACTGACACTCCAATAGTGCCACACACCCTCCATTAATGACACACCAATAGTGCAGCAAAACCTCAATTACTGACAATCCAATACTGCAGCACACCCTCAATTACTGACACACCAGTATTGCAGCACACCCTCAATTACTGACACTCCAATAGTGCAGCACACCCTCAATTACTGACTCTCCAATAGTGCAGCACACCCTCAATTACTGACACTCCAATAGTGCAGCACACCCTCAATTACTGACACTCCAATAGTGCAGCACACCCTCAATTAACGACATTCCAATAGTGCAGCACACCCTCAATTATTGACACTACAATCGTGCAGCACACCCTCAATTACTGACACTCCAATACTGCAGCGCACCCTGAATTACTGATAATCCAATAGTGCAGCTCAACCCGAATTACTGCCACTCCAATAGTGCAGCACACCCTCAGTAACGGATACTCCAATAGTGCAGCACACCCTCAATTACTGACACTCCAATAGTGCAGCACACCCTCAATTACTGACACTCCAATAGTGCAGCACACGCTCAATTTCTGAAACTCCAATAGTGCAGCACACCCTCAATTACTCACACTCCAATAGTGCAGCACACCCTCAATTACTGACACTCCAATAGTGCAGCGCACCCTCAATTACTGACACATCAGTAGTGCAGCACACCCTCAATTACTTACACTCCAATAGTGCAGCACAAGCTCAATTACTGACACTCCAATAGTGCAGCACACCCTCAATTACTGACACTCCAATACTGCCACACACCCTCAATTACTGACACTACAATAGTGCAGCACACCCTCAATTACTGACACTCCAATAGTGCAGCACACCCACAATTACTGACACTCCAATACTGTAGCACACCCTCAACTACTGACACACCAATAGTGCAGCACATCCTCAATTACTGACACTCCAATAGTGCAGCACACCCTCAATTACTGACACTCCAATAGTGCAGCACATCCTCAATTACTGACACTCCAATAGTGCAGCACTCTCAATTACTGACACTCCAATAGTGCAGCACACCCTCAATTACTGACACTCCAATCGTGCAGCACACCCTCAATTACTGACAGTCGAATAGTGCAGCGCACCCACAATCACTGACACTCCAATAGTGCAGCACACCCTCAATTACTGACACTCCAATATTGCAGCACACCCTCAATTACTGACACTCCAATATTGCAGCACACCCTCAATTACTGACACTCCAATAGTGCAGCACACACTCAATTACTGACACTCCTATAGCGCAGCACACCCTCAATTACTGGCACTCCTATAGCGCAGCACTCCCTCAATTACTGACAATCCAATAGTGCAGAACACTCTCAATTATTGACACCCCAATAGTGCAGCAAACCCTCAATTACTGACACTACAATAGTGCAGCAAACCCTGAATTACTGACACTCCAATAGTGCAGCACACCCTCAATTACTGTCACTCAAAAAGTGCAGCACACCCTCAGTTACTGACACTCCAATAGTACAGCACACCATTCAATTATTGACACTCCAGTAGTGTAGCACACCCTCAATTACTGACACTCCAATAGTGCCACACACCCTCCATTAATGACACACCAATAGTGCAGCAAAACCTCAATTACTGACAATCCAATACTGCAGCACACCCTCAATTACTGACAAACCAGTATTGCAGCACACCCTCAATTACTGACACTCCAATAGTGCAGCACACCCTCAATTACTGACACTCCAATAGTGCAGCACACCCTCAATTACTGACACTCCAATAGTGCAGTACACCCTCAATTACTGACACTCCAATAGTGCAGCACACCCTCAATTACTGACACTCCAATAGTGCAGCACACCCTCAATTACTGACATTCCAATAGAGCAGCACACACTCAATTATTGACACTACAATCGTGCAGCACTCCCTCAATTACTGACACTCCAATACTGCAGCGCACCCTGAATTACTGATAATCCAATAGTGCAGCTCACCCCGAATTACTGCCACTCCAATAGTGCAGCACACCCTCAGTAACGGAGACTCCAATAGTGCAGCACACCCTCAATTACTGACACTCCAATAGTGCAGCACACGCTCAATTTCTGAAACTCCAATAGTGCAGCACACCCTCAATTACTCACACTCCAATAGTGCAGCACACCCTCAATTACTGACACTCCAATAGTGCAGCGCACCCTCAATTACTGACACATCAGTAGTGCAGCACACCCTCAATTACTGGCACTCCAATAGTGCAGCACAAGCTCAATTACTGACACTCCAATAGTGCAGCACACCCTCAATTACTGATAATCCAATAGTGGCACACACCCTCAATTACTGACACTACAATAGTGCAGCACACCCTCAATTACTGACACTCCAATAGTGCAGCACAACCACAATTACTGACACTCCAATAGTGCAGCACACCCTCAACTACTGACACACCAATAGTGCAGCACATCCTCAATTACTGACACTCCAATAGTGCAGCACACCCTCAATTACTGACACTCCAATAGTGCAGCACATCCTCAATTACTGACACTCCAATAGTGCAGCACTCTCAATTACTGACACTCCAATAGTGCAGCACACCCTCAATTACTGACACTCCAATCGTGCAGCACACCCTCAATTACTGACAGTCCAATAGTGCAGCGCACCCACAATTACTGACACTCCAATAGTGCAGCACACCCTCAATTACTGACACTCCAATATTGCAGCACACCCTCAATTACTGACACTCCAATATTGCAGCACACCCTCAATTGCTGACACTCCAATAGTGCAGCACACACTCAATTACTGACACTCCTATAGCGCAGCACACCCTCAATTACTGGCACTCCGATAGCGCAGCACTCCCTCAATTACTGACACTCCAATAGTGCAGAACACTCTCAATTATTGACACCCCAATAGTGCAGCAAACCCTCAATTACTGACACTACAATAGTGCAGCAAACCCTGAATTACTGACACTCCAATAGTGCAGCACACCCTCAATTACTGTCACTCAAAAAGTGCAGCACACCCTCAGTTACTGACACTCCAATAGTACAGCACACCATTCAATTACTGACACTCCAGTGTTGCAGCACACCCTCAATTACGGATACTCCAATAGTGCAGCACACACTCAATTACTGAAACTCCAATAGTGCAGCACACCCTCAATTACTGTCACTCCAATACTGCAGCACACCCTCAATTACTCACACTCCAATAGTGCAACTTAACCTCAATTACTGGCACTCCAATAGTGCAGCACACCCTCACTTACTGACACATCAATAGTGTAGCACACCCTCAATTACTGACACTCCAATAGTGCAGCACACCCTCAATTACTGACACTCCAATAGTGCAGCACACGCTCAATTACTGACACTCCAATAGTGCAGCACACCCTCAATTACTGACACTCCAATAGTGCCACACACCCTCCATTAATGACACACCAATAGTGCAGCAAAACCTCAATTACTGACACTCCAATACTGCAGCACACCCTCAATTACTGACACTCCTGTATTGCAGCACACCCTCAATTACTGACACTCCAATAGTGCAGCACACCCTCAATTACTGACACTCCAATTGTGCAGCACACCCTCAATTACTGACACTCCAATAGTGCAGCACACCCTCAATTATTGACACTACAATCGTGCAGCTCACCCTCAATTACTGACACTCCAATACTGTAGCACACCCTGAATTACTGATAATCCAATAGTGCAGCTCACCCCGAATTCCTGACACTCCAATAATGCAGCACACCATCAATAACGGATACTCCAATAGTGCACACCCTCAATTACTGACACTCCAATGGTGCAGCACACGCTCAATTTCTGAAACTCCAATAGTGCAGCACACCCTCAATTACTCACACTCCAATAGTGCAGCACACCCTCAATTACTGACACTCCAATAGTCCAGCGCACCCTCAATTACTGACACATCAGTAGTGCAGCACACCCTCAATTACTGACACTCCAATAGTGCAGCACAAGCTCAATTACTGACACTCCAATAGTGCAGCACACCCTCAATTACTGACACACCAATAGTGCAACAAAACCTCAATTACTGACACTCCAATACTGCAGCACACCCTCAATTACTGACACTCCAATAGTGCAGCAGATCCTCAATTACTGACACTACAATAGTGCAGCACACCCTCAATTACTGACACTACAATAGTGCAGCACACCCTCAATTACTGACACTCCAATATTGCAGCGCACCCTCAATTACTGGCACTCCAATACTGCAGCGCACCCTCAGTTACTGATAATCCAATAGTGCAGCACACCCTCAATTACTGACACTCCAATAGTGCAGCACCCTCAATTACTGACACTCCAATAGTGCAGCACATCCTCAATTACTGACACTCCAATAGTGCAGCACCCTCAATTACTGACACTCCAATAGTGCAGCACACCCTCAATTACTGACACTTCAATAGTGCAGCACACACTCAATTACTGACAGTCCAATAGTGCAGCACACCCACAATTACTGACACTCCAATAGTGCAGCAGACCCTCAATTACTGACACTCCAATATTGCAGCACACCCTCAATTACTGACACTCCAATACTGCAGCACACCCTCAATTACTGACACTCCAATAGTGCAGCACACCCTCAATTACTGACACTCCAATATTGCAGCACACCCTCAATTACTGACACTCCAATAGTGCAGCACACACTCAATTACTGACACTCCTATAGCGCACCATACCCTCAATTACTGACACTCCTATAGCGCAGCACACCTCAATTACTGACACTCCAGTAGTGCAGCACACCCTCAATTACTGACACTCCAAAAGTGCAACACACCCTCAATTACTGACACTCCAATAGTTCAGCACACACTCAATTACTGACACTCCAATAGTACAGCACACAATCAATTACTGACACTCCAATAGTGCAGCACACCCTCAATTACTGACACTCCAATAGTGCAGCACACCCTCAATTACTGGCGCTCCAATCGTGCAGCACACCCTCAATTACTGACACTCCAATAGTGCAGCACACCCTCAATTACTGACACTCCATTAGTGCAGCACACCCTCAATTACTGACACCCTCAGTCTCCCCTTTGGAAACCCTCAGTCTCCCCCTGGACACACATTTTCTAAACCCGGAGACGCTCAGTCTCCCATCAGACACCCTCAGTCTCCCCCTCGGACACCCTCAGTCTCCCCCTGGACCCCCTCCATCTCCCCCTGGACACCGTCAGAATCACCCTGGACACTCTCAGTCTCCCTTTCGGACACTCTCAATCTTCCCTGGTCACTCTCAGTCAACCCCTGCACTCCCTCAGTCTCCCCCTCGGACACCCTCAGTCAACCCCTGCACACCCTCATTCTCCTCCTGGATACCCTCAGTCTAACCCCGGAGACACTCAGTCTCCTCCAGACACCCTCAGTCTCCCCCTGCCCACCCTCAGTCTCTCCTCGGACACCCTCAGTCTCCCATCGGACATCCTCAGTCTCCCCCTGGACACACTCAGTCTCTCCTCGGACACCCTCAGTCTCCCCAACCGGACCCTCTCAGTCTCCCCCTGGACAAACACAGTCTAAATCCGGAAACCCTCAGTCTCTCCTCAGACACCCTCAGCCTCCCCCGGACAGCCTCAGTCTAACCCCGGACACCCTCAGTTTCGCCGGACACCCTCAATCTCCCCTCGAACACTCTCAGTCTCCCCCTGAACACCCTCAGTCACCCCCTGGACACTGTCAGAATCACCCTGGACACCCTCAGTCTCAACTCGGACGCCCTCAGTCTCCCCTCAGACACCCATATTTACCCCTGGACATCCTCAGTCTATCCTTTGACACCCTCAGTCTGCTCCGCGGACACCCTCAGTCTGCCCCTTGAGACCCTCATTCTCCAATTAGACACCCTCAATCTCCCAAGGACACCCTCAGTCTCCCCCCCGGACACCCTCAGTCTCCACCGGCCAAACTCAACCTCCCCCTGCACACCCACAGTCTCCCACTGGACATCCAAAGTCTCCCCCTCGGACACCCTCAGTATCCCCTCAGAAACCCATATTTACCCCTGGACACCCTCAGTCTCGACTTGGACACCCTCAGTCTCCCTTTCGGACACCCTCAGTCTCTCCCAGGACACCCTCAGTCTCCCCACCAGACACCCTCAGTGTCCCACTCGGACACCCTCAGTCTCCAATGGACACCCTCTGTCTCCCCGTCGGACACCCTCTGTCTCCCCATCGGACACCCTCAGTCTCCCCCTGGACACCGTCAGACTCACCCTGGACACCCTCAGCCTCCCCTCAGACACCCATATTTACCCCTGGACATCCTCAGTCTACCCTCTGACACCCTCAGTCTGCTACCCGGACACCCTCAGTCTGCCCCTTGAGACCCTCATTCTCCAATTAGACACCCTCTGTCTCCCCATCGGACACCCTCAGTCTTCCCCTAGACACCGTCAGACTCACCCTGGACACCCTCAGCCTCCCCCACGTACACCCTCAGTCCCTCCCTGGACGCCCTCAATCTCTGCTCGGACAGCCTCAGTCTCCCCTCAGACACCCATATTTTCCCATGGACACCCTCAGTCTCCCCCTCTGACCCCCTCAGTCTCCCCACGGACACCCTCAGTCTCCCCCAGGAAACCCTCATTCTCCCCCTAGACATCCTCAGTCTCCCACTGGAACACCCTCAGTCTCACACTGGACAACCTCAGATTCTCCTCGGACAACCTAAGTCTGCCCCTGGACACCCTCAGTCTACAACTCGGACACCCTCATTCTACCCCTGGACACCAACACTTTCCCCCTGGACACCCTCAGTCTCCCCCTGGACACCCTCAGTCTCTCACTGGACACCCTCAGTCTCTCACTGGACACCCTCAGCCTCCCCCCCAGACACCCTCAGTCTCTCCCTGGACACCCTCAGTCTCTTACTGGACACCATCAGTCTCCCCCACGGACACCCTCAGTCTCCCCCTCGGACACCTTCAGTCTCCCCCTAGACACCCTCAGTCTCCCCCTTGGACACCCTCATCTCCCCCTTGGACACACTCAGTCTCCACCGGACACCCTCAGTCTCCCCCGGACACCCTCAGTCTCCCCCGGACACCCTCAGTCTTCCCCTGGACACCCTCAGTCTGCTCTGTGGACACCCTCAGTCTCCCCTCAGACACCCATATTCATCCCTGGACATCCTCAGTCTACCCTTTTACACCCTCAGTCTGCTCTGCGGACACCCTCAGTCTGCCCCTTGAGACCCTCATTCTCCAATCAGTCACCCTCCATGTCTCCAGGACACCCTCGGTCTCCCCCTCGGACACCATCAGTCTCCCCCGGACACTCTCAGTCTCCCCCACGGACACCCTCAGTCTCCCCCTCAGACACCCTCAGTCTCCCCCGGACACCCTCAGACTCCCCCTCGACACCCTCAGTCTCCCCCCTCGGACAGCCTCAGTCTCCCCCTCGGACAGCCTCAGTCTCCCCGGACACCCTCAGTCTCACCCTGGACACCCTCAGTCTCCCCCTGGACGCCCTCAGTCTCCCCCTGGACACCCTCAGTCTCCCCAGGACACCCTCAGTCTCACCCCAGACACCGTCAGACTCCCCCTAGACACCCTCAGTCTCCACTGAGACACTCTCATTCTCCCCCGGACACCCTCGGTCTCCCCTTGGACCCCCTCAGTCTCCCACTGGGACACATTCAGTCTCCCACCGGACCCCCTCTCTCTCCCCCTGGACATCCTCAATCCCGGCCTGGTTCCCCTCTATCTCCCCCTGACACAATCAGTCTCACCCTGGACACCCTCGGTCTCCTGCCCGACACCCTCAGTCTCCCCCTCGGACATCCTCAGTCTCCCCGGGGACACCCTCAGTCTCCCCTCGGACACCCTCAGACTCACCCTAGACACACTGATTCACTGTTGGGACACCCTCAGTCTCCCCTCAGACACCCATATTTACCCCTGGACATCCTCAGTCTACCATTTGACACCCTCAGTCTCTCCCTTGGACACCCTCAGTCTGCCCCTCGAAAATCTCATTCTCCAATTGGACACCCTCAATCTCCCCAGGACACTCTCAGTCTCCCTCTCGGACACTCTCAGTCTTCCCTGGTCACTCTCAGTCTGCCCCTGCACTCCCTCAGTCTCCCCCTCAGACACCCTCAGTCAACACCTGCACACCCTCATTCTCCACCTGGACAGCCTCAGTCTAACCCCCGACACCCTCAGTCTCCTCCAGACACCCTCAGTCACCCCCTGCACACCCTCAGTCTCTCCTCGGACACCCTCAGTCTCCCATCGGACATCCTCAGTCTCCCCCTGGACACACTCAGTCTCTCCTCGGACACCCTCAGTCACCTCCACCGGACCCTCTCAGTCTCCCCCTGGACAAACACAGTCTAAATCCGGAGACCCTCAGTCTCTCCTCAGACACCCTCAGCCTCCCCCAGACAGCCTCAGTCTAACCCTGGACACCATCATTCTCCCCGCGGACACCCTCAGTCTCCCCCTCAGTCATCCTCAGTCTCCCCCGAACACCCTCAGTCTCCCCTCGAACACTCTCAGTCTCCCCCTGGACACCCTCAGTCTCCCACTGGACACCGTCAGACTCACCCTGGACAACCTCAGTCTCTACTCGGACACCCTCAGTCTCCCCCTGGACACCGTCAGACTCACCCTGGACACCCTCAGTCTCTACTCGGACACCCTCAGTCTCCCCTCAGGCACCCATATTTACCCCTGGACATCCTCAGTCTAACCGTTGACACCATCAGTCTGCCCCTTGAGACCCTCATTCTCCAACCAGTCACTCTCAATCTCTCCAGGACAACCTCGGTCTCCCCATCGGACACCATCAGTCTCCCCCGGACACTCTCAGTGTCCCCCACGGACACCCTCAGTCTGCCCCTCGGACACCCTCAGTCTCTGCCGGACACCACAGTATCCCGCTCGGACACTCAGTCTCCCCCTGGACACTATCAGTCTCCCCCTGGACACCGTCAGAATCACCCTGGAAACCCGCAGTCTCCCCTCAGACACCCATATTTACCCCTGGACATCCTCAGTCTACCCTTTGACACCCTCAGTCTGCTCCGTGGACACCCTCAGTCTGCCCCTTGAGACCTCATTCTCCAATTAGACACCCTCAATCTCCCAAGGACACCCTCAGTCTCCACCGGCCAACCTCATTCTCCCCCTGCGCACCCTCAGTCACCCCCAAGGCACCCTAAGTCTCCCCCTCAGACACCCCCCCGTCTCCCCCTCGGACACACTCAGTCTCCCACACGGACACGCTCACTCTCCACAGGACACCCACAGCCTGCCCCTGGACACACCAAGTCTCCCATTGGACACCCTCTGTCTTTCTCTTGGACACCCTCAGTCTCCTACTGGACACCCTGAATCTCCCCTCGACACCCTCAGTCTCCCCCTCGGACACCCTCAGTCTCTCCCAGGACACCCTCATTCTCCCCATCGGACACCCTCAGTCTCTCCCAGCACAACCTCAGTCTCCCCATCGGACACCCTCAGTCTCCCACTCGGACACCCTCAGTCTCCAACGGACAACCTCAGTCTCCCCCTCGGACACCCTCTGTCTCCCCCTCGGAAACCCTCAGTGTCCCCCTGGACACCATCAGAATCACGCTGGACACCCTCAGTCTCTACTCGGACACCCTCAGTCTCCCCTCAGACACCCATATTTACCCCTGGACATCCTCAGTCCACCCTTTGACACCCACAGTCTGCCTCATGGACACCCTCAGTCTGCCTCTTGAGACCCTCATTCACCAATCGGACACCCTCAATCTCATAAGGACACACTCAGTCTCCCTCTTGGACACTCTCAGTCAACCCCGGACACTCTCAGTCAACCCATGCACACCCTCATTCTCCCACCGGAACCCCTGAATCTCCACAGGACACCCTCAGTCTCCCCCTGGACATCCTCAGTCTGCCCCTTCACACCCTCAGTCTCCCCCTCAGAAACCCTCAGTCTCCCCTCAGACACCCTCATTCTACCGCGGGACTCCAAAATCTTCCCCCTGGACACCCTCAGTCTCCCCTCGGACACGCTCAGACTCTCCTCGGAGCCCCTGAGTCTCCCCCTGGCCTCCCTCATTCTCACTCCGGACACCCACAGTCTCCCCTCAGACAACCTCAGTCTCCCCCGGAAACAGACTCCAACTCGGACACCCTCAGTCTCCCCTGGACACCCTCAGTCTCCCCCGGACACCTTCAGTCACCCCTTTAGACACACTCAGTCTCCCCCTGGACACCTTCAGACTCCCCCTGGACCCCCTCAGCCTCCCCCTCGTACAGCCTCAATCTCGACCTGCACAGCCTAAGTTTCCCCCTCAGACACACTCAGTCTCCCCCTGGACAGCCTCAGTCTCCCCCTCAGACACGCTCAGTCTCGTCCTGGACAACCTCAGTCTCCCTCGGACACCTTCATTTCCGCCCTGGACACAATCAGTCTCACCCCGGACGCACTCAGTCTTCACCGGATACCCTCATATTCCCCCTCGGACAACCTCAGTCTCCACCGGACATCCTCATTCCCTCACTGGACACAATCAGCCTCACACTGGACACACTCAGTCTCCCCACGGACAGCCTCAGTCTCCCCCGGACACACTCTCCCCTTGGATACCCGCATTCTCCCACCGGCACACTCCCCCTGGACACCCTCAGTTTCCCTCTTGGACACCCTCAGACTCCCCCTGGGCAATCTCAGTCTCCCCCTGGACACCCTCAGACTCACCTCAGACCCACTCTGTCTCCCCCTGGACACCCTCAGTCTCTCCCTGGACACCCTCAGTCTCCTCCTCGGACACCCTCAGTCTCCCCCGGACACTCTCAGTCTCCCATCGGACACCCTCAGTCTCCCCCTGGACACGGTCAGAATCAAACTGGACACCCTTAGTCTCTACTCGGATGCCCTCAGTCTCACCTCAGACACCCATATTTACCCCTGGACATTCTCCGGCTCTCCTTTGACACCCTCAGTCTGCTCTGCGGACACCCTCAGTCTGCCCCTTGACACCCTCTGTCTCCCTCTTGGACACCCTATGTCTCCCCCTGGACACTCTCAGTCTCCCCCTGCACACCTTCAGTCTCCCCTTCGGACACCCTCAGTCTCTCCCGGGGCACTCTCAGTCTCCCTCTTGGACACCCCCAGTCTCCAACTCGGGCAAACTCAGTCTCTCCCAGGAGACTATTAGACTCCCCCAGTACACCATCAGTCTACCCTGGACACCCTCTCTCTCCCCCTCGGACACCCTCAGTCTCCCCCGGACACTCTCAGTCAACCCCTATACACCCTCAATCTCCCAGGGAAACCCTCAGTCTCCCCCATGGACCCTCTCAGTCTCCCCCTGGACAAACACAGTCTAAATCCGGAGACCCTCAGTCTCTCCTCAGACACCATCAGACTCCCCACGGACACCCTCAGTCTCTCCCTGGACACCCTCAGTCTCCCCCTGGACACCGTCAGACTCACCCTGGACACCCTCAGTCTCTACTCGGACACCCTCAGTCTCCCCTCAGGCAACCATATTCACCCCTGGACATCCTCAGTCGACCCTTTGAGACCCTCAGTCTGCTCCGCGGACACCCTCAGTCTGCCCCTTGAGACCCTCATTCTCCAATCGGACACACTCAATCCCCCCAGGACACCCTCAGTCTCCCACTTGGACACCCTCAGTCTGCCCCTTGAGACCCTCATTATTACATGAGACACCCTCAGTCTCCCTCGGACACCCTCACTCTCCCCCTCGGACACCGTCAGAATCACCTTGGACACCCTCAGTCTCCCCTCAGGCAACCATATTCACCCCTAGACATCCTCAGTCTACCCTTTGACACCCTCAGTCTGCTCCGCGGACACCCTCAGTCTGTCCCTTGAGACCCTCATTATCCAATCGGACATCCTCAATCTCCCAAGGAAAACCTCAGTCTCCCCCTGCACACCCTCAGTCTCCCTCTCAGACACCATCAGTCTCCCCCTCGGACTCCCTCAGTCTCCCTCTCGGACACCCTCAGTCTCCCTCGCGGACATGCTCACTCACCACAGGACACCCTCGGTCTGCCCCTGGACACACTAAGTCTCCCACTGGACACCCTCAGTCTCCCTTCTCGGACACCCTCAGTCTCCCACTCGGACACGCTCACTCTCCACAGGACACCCTCACTGCCCTGGACACCCTCAGTCTCCCCTCAGTCATCCTCAGTCTCCCTCAGGACACACTCAGTCTCCCCCTCGGACACCCTCAGTCTCCCCCTCAGACACCCTCAGTCTCCACTGGACACCCTCAGTCTCCCCTCGAACACCCTCAGTCTCCCCCTCGGACACCCTCAGTCTCCAATGGACACCCTCAATCTCCCTCTGGACAAACTAAGTCTCACACTGGACACCCTCAGTTTCTCTCCAGACACTCTCAGTCAACCCCTGCACACACTCAGTCTACCCCTGGACACCATCAGTCTCCCCCTCGGACACCCTCGGTCTCCCCCTGGACACACTAAGTCTCCCACTGGACACCCTCTGTCTCCCCGTGGACACTCTCAGTCAACCTCTCGGCCATCCTCAGTCTCCTCCTTGGACACCCTCAGTCTCCCCTCAGACACCTGCAGTCTCCCTCAGGACACCCTCAGTCTCCCCCTCGGACACCCTCAGTCTCCACCAAACACCTTCAGTCTCTTCCCAGACACACTCAGTCTCCCCTCAGACACCCTCAGTCTCCCCCTCGGACACCCTCAGTCTCCCACTCTGGCAAACTCAGTCTCCCCCTGGATACCAGCAGACTCCCCCAGGGCACCATCAGTCTGCTACGGACAGCCTCTGTCTCCCCCTCGGACACCCTCAGTCTCCCCCTCAGACACCCTCAGTCTCCCCTTCGGACACCCTCAGTCTCCCCCTCGGACACCCTCAGTCTCCCCCTCAGACACCCTCAGTCTCCCCCTCGGACTCCTCAGTCTCCCCTTCGGACACACTCAGTCTCCCCCTCGGACTCTCCCAGTCTCCCACTGGACAAACACAGTCTAAACGCGGAGACTCTCAGTCTCTCCTCAGACAACCTCAATCTCCACGCGGACAGCCTCAGTCTCCCCCGGGTACTATCAGTCTCCCACTGGACACCCTCAGTCTCACCCTCAGACACCCATATTTACTCCTGGACATCCTCAGTCTACCCTTTGACACCCTCAGTCTGCTCTGCGGACACCCTCAGTCTGCCCCTTGAGACCCTCATTCTCCAATCGGACACGCTCAATCTCCCCAGGACACACTCAGTCTCCCTCTCGGACACCCTCAGTCTACCACTCGGACACCCTCGCTCTCCACAGGACACCCTCAGTCTGCTCCTGGACACTCTAAATCTCCCACTGGACACCCTCAGTCTCCCTCTCGGACACCCTCAGTGTGCCCCGGACACCCTCAATCTCCCCCTGGACAAATTCAGTCTCCCCCTCGGACACCCTCAGTCTCCCCCTTGGACACCCTCAGTCTCCAATGGACACCCTCAATCTCCCCCTGGACAAACTAAGTCTCACACTGGACACCCTCAGTCTCTCCCCAGACACTCTCAGTCAACACCTGCACACCCTCAGTCTCCTCCTGGACACCCTCAGTCTCCCTCTCGGACATCGTCAGTCTCCCACGGACACCCTCAATCTCCCCCTGGACAAATTAATTCTCCCACTGGACACCCTCAGTCTCTCCCCAGACACCCTCTGTCTCCCTCTCGGACACCCCATGTCTCCCCCTGGATACCCTCAGTCACCCCCTGGACACCCTCAGTCTCCCCCTCGGACATCCTCAGTCTCTCCCAGCACACCCTCAGTCTCCCCCTCGGACACCCTCAGTATCCCACTCGGACACCTTCAGTCTCCAACGGACACCCTCAGTCTCCCCCTCGGACACCCTCTGTCTCCCCCTCGGACACCCTCAGTCTCCACCTGGACACTGTCAGTCTCACCCTGGACATCCTCAGTCTCCCCCTCGGACACCCTCTGTCTCCCCCTCGGACACCCTCAGTCTCCACCTGGACACCGTCAGTCTCACCCTGGACATCCTCAGTTTCTGCTCGGACACCCTCAGTCTCCCCTCAGGCACCCATATTTACCCCTGGGCATCCACAGTCTACCCTTTGACACCTTCAGTCTGCTCCGCAGACACCTTCAGTCTGCCCCTTGAGTCCCTCATTATCCAATCGGACATCATCAATCTCCCCAGGACACTGTCATTCTCCATCTCGGACACTCTCAGTCAACCCCTGCACACCCTCAGTCTCCCCCTTGGAACTCCTCAGTCTCCCCCTCGGACCCCCTCAGTTTCCCGCTGGAAACCCTCATTCTCCCCCTGGACATCCTCAGTCTCCCACTCGAACACCCTCAGTCTCACACTCGACACCCTCAGACTCTCCTCAGACACCCTCAGTCTGCCCCTGGACACCCTCAGTCTACCACTCGGACAGCCTCCGTCTCTCCCCGGACACCCTCATTTTCCTCTCGGACATCCTCAGTGTCCGCCAGACACCCTCAGTCTCCCCTTGGACACACTCAGTCTCCCCCGGATACCCTCAGTCTCCCCCTCAGACACACACAGTCTCCCCCTGGACACCTTCCGTCTCACACCGGACGCTCTCAGTCTCCCCTTGGACACCCTCAGTCTCCCCCTGGACACCCTCGGTCTCACACCGGGCACCCTCAGTCTCCCCCTGGACATCCTCAGTCCGCCCCTTCACACCCTCAGTCTCCCCCTCAGATACCCTCAGTCTCCCCTCGGACACCCTCATTCTACCCCTGGACTCCAACATTTTCCCCCTGGACACCCTCAGTCTCCCTTCGGACACGCTCAGACTCTCCTCGGAGCCCCTCTGTCTCCACCTGGACTCCCTCAGTCTCACTCCGGACACCCTCAGACTCTCCTCGGAGCCCCTCTGTCTCCCCCTGGACTCCCTCAGTCTCACTCCTGACAGCAACAGTCTCCCCTCGGACACCCTCAGTCTCCCCCGGAAACAGTCAGACTCCAACTCGGACACTCTCAGTCTCCCCCTCAGACAGACTCAGTCTCCCCCGGACATCCTCAGTCTCCCGCTCAGACACACTCAGTCTCCCCCTGGACACCCTCAGACTCCCCCTGGACACCCTCAGCCTCCCCCTCGTACAGCTTCAATCTCGACCTGGACAGCCTAAGTCTCCCCCTCAGACACCCTCAGTCTCGTACTGGACAACCTCAGTCTCCCTCGGACACCTTCATTTCCGCCCTGGACACAATCAGTCTCACCCCGGACGCACTCAGTCTTCACCGGATACCCTCATACTCCCCCTCGGACAACCTCAGTCTCCTCCGGACACCCTCATTCCCTCCCTGGACACAATCAGCCTCACACCGGACACACTCGGTCTCCCCACGGACAGCCTCAGTATCATACGGACAACCTCAGTCTCTCTCTCGGACACACTCAGTCTCGTACTGGACAACCTCAGTCTCTGCTGGACACCCTCATTCCCTCCCTGGACACAATCAGTCTCACCCCGGACGCACTCAGTCTCCCCCGGATACCTTCAGACTCCCCCTCGGACAACCTCAGTCTCCGCTGGACACCCTCATTCCCTCCCTGGACACAATCAGCCTCACACTGGACACCCTCAGTCTCTCCACGGACAGCCTCAGTCTCCCCCGGACACAGTTATTCTCCCCTTGGACACCCTCATTCTCCCACCGGCACCCTCAGTCTCCCCCTCGGACAACCTCATTCTACCCCTGGACACCAACAGTCTCCCCCTGGACACCCTCAGTCTCTCACTGGACACCCTCAGTCTCTCACTGGACACCCTCAGTCTCTCACTGGACACCCTCAGCCTCCCCCCCAGACACCCTCAGTCTCTCCCTGGACACCCTCAGTCTCTTACTGGACACCATCAGTCTCCCCCACGGACACCCTCAGTCTCCCCCTCGGACACCTTCAGTCTCCCCCTAGACACCCTCAGTCTCCCCCTTGGACACCCTCATCTCCCCCTTGGACACACTCAGTCTCCACCGGACACCCTCAGTCTCCCCCGGACACCCTCAGTCTCCCCCGGACACCCTCAGTCTTCCCCTGGACACCCTCAGTCTGCTCTGTGGACACCCTCAGTCTCCCCTCAGACACCCATATTCACCCCTGGACATCCTCAGTCTACCCTTTTACACCCTCAGTCTGCTCTGCGGACACCCTCAGTCTGCCCCTTGAGACCCTCATTCTCCAATCAGTCACCCTCCATGTCTCCAGGACACCCTCGGTCTCCCCCTCGGACACCATCAGTCTCCCCCGGACACTCTCAGTCTCCCCCACGGACACCCTCAGTCTCCCCCTCAGACACCCTCAGTCTCCCCCGGACACCCTCAGACTCCCCCTCGACACCCTCAGTCTCCGCCCTCGGACAGCCTCAGTCTCCCCCTCGGACAGCCTCAGTCTCCCCGGACACCCTCAGTCTCACCCTGGACACCCTCAGTCTCCCATCGGACATCCTCAGTCTCCCCCTGGACACACTCAGTCTCTCCTCGGACACCCTCAGTCTCCCCAACCGGACCCTCTCTGTCTCCCCCTGGACAAACACAGTCTAAATCCGGAAACCCTCAGTCTCTCCTCAGACACCCTCAGCCTCCCCCGGACAGCCTCAGTCTAACCCCGGACACCCTCAGTTTCGCCGGACACCCTCAATCTCCCCTCGAACACTCTCAGTCTCCCCCTGAACACCCTCAGTCACCCCCTGGACACTGTCAGAATCACCCTGGACACCCTCAGTCTCAACTCGGACGCCCTCAGTCTCCCCTCAGACACCCATATTTACCCCTGGACATCCTCAGTCTATCCTTTGACACCCTCAGTCTGCTCCGCGGACACCCTCAGTCTGCCCCTTGAGACCCTCATTCTCCAATTAGACACCCTCAATCTCCCAAGGACACCCTCAGTCTCCCCCCCGGACACCCTCAGTCTCCACCGGCCAAACTCAACCTCCCCCTGCACACCCACAGTCTCCCACTGGACATCCAAAGTCTCCCCCTCGGACACCCTCAGTATCCCCTCAGAAACCCATATTTACCCCTGGACACCCTCAGTCTCGACTTGGACACCCTCAGTCTCCCTTTCGGACACCCTCAGTCTCTCCCAGGACACCCTCAGTCTCCCCACCAGACACCCTCAGTGTCCCACTCGGACACCCTCTGTCTCCAATGGACACCCTCTGTCTCCCCGTCGGACACCCTCTGTCTCCCCATCGGACACCCTCAGTCTCCCCCTGGACACCGTCAGACTCACCCTGGACACCCTCAGCCTCCCCTCAGACACCCATATTTACCCCTGGACATCCTCAGTCTACCCTCTGACACCCTCAGTCTGCTACCCGGACACCCTCAGTCTGCCCCTTGAGACCCTCATTCTCCAATTAGACACCCTCTGTCTCCCCATCGGACACCCTCAGTCTTCCCCTAGACACCGTCAGACTCACCCTGGACACCCTCAGCCTCCCCCACGTACACCCTCAGTCCCTCCTTGGACGCCCTCAATCTCTGCTCGGACAGCCTCAGTCTCCCCTCAGACACCCATATTTTCCCATGGACACCCTCAGTCTCCCCCTCTGACCCCCTCAGTCTCCCCACGGACACCCTCAGTCTCCCCCAGGAAACCCTCATTCTCCCCCTAGACATCCTCAGTCTCCCACTGGAACACCCTCAGTCTCACACTGGACAACCTCAGATTCTCCTCGGACAACCTAAGTCTGCCCCTGGACACCCTCAGTCTACAACTCGGACACCCTCATTCTACCCCTGGACACCAACACTTTCCCCCTGGACACCCTCAGTCTCCCCCTGGACACCCTCAGTCTCTCACTGGACACCCTCAGTCTCTCACTGGACACCCTCAGCCTCCCCCCCAGACACCCTCAGTCTCTCCCTGGACACCCTCAGTCTCTTACTGGACACCATCAGTCTCCCCCACGGACACCCTCAGTCTCCCCCTCGGACACCTTCAGTCTCCCCCTAGACACCCTCAGTCTCCCCCTTGGACACCCTCATCTCCCCCTTGGACACACTCAGTCTCCACCGGACACCCTCAGTCTCCCCCGGACACCCTCAGTCTCCCCCGGACACCCTCAGTCTTCCCCTGGACACCCTCAGTCTGCTCTGTGGACACCCTCAGTCTCCCCTCAGACACCCATATTCATCCCTGGACATCCTCAGTCTACCCTTTTACACCCTCAGTCTGCTCTGCGGACACCCTCAGTCTGCCCCTTGAGACCCTCATTCTCCAATCAGTCACCCTCCATGTCTCCAGGACACCCTCGGTCTCCCCCTCGGACACCATCAGTCTCCCCCGGACACTCTCAGTCTCCCCCACGGACACCCTCAGTCTCCCCCTCAGACACCCTCAGTCTCCCCCGGACACCCTCAGACTCCCCCTCGACACCCTCAGTCTCCCCCCTCGGACAGCCTCAGTCTCCCCCTCGGACAGCCTCAGTCTCCCCGGACACCCTCAGTCTCACCCTGGACACCCTCAGTCTCCCCCTGGACGCCCTCAGTCTCCCCCTGGACACCCTCAGTCTCCCCAGGACACCCTCAGTCTCACCCCAGACACCGTCAGACTCCCCCTAGACACCCTCAGTCTCCACTGAGACACTCTCATTCTCCCCCGGACACCCTCGGTCTCCCCTTGGACCCCCTCAGTCTCCCACTGGGACACATTCAGTCTCCCACCGGACCCCCTCTCTCTCCCCCTGGACATCCTCAATCCCGGCCTGGTTCCCCTCTATCTCCCCCTGACACAATCAGTCTCACCCTGGACACCCTCGGTCTCCTGCCCGACACCCTCAGTCTCCCCCTCGGACATCCTCAGTCTCCCCGGGGACACCCTCAGTCTCCCCTCGGACACCCTCAGACTCACCCTAGACACACTGATTCACTGTTGGGACACCCTCAGTCTCCCCTCAGACACCCATATTTACCCCTGGACATCCTCAGTCTACCATTTGACACCCTCAGTCTCTCCCTTGGACACCCTCAGTCTGCCCCTCGAAAATCTCATTCTCCAATTGGACACCCTCAATCTCCCCAGGACACTCTCAGTCTCCCTCTCGGACACTCTCAGTCTTCCCTGGTCACTCTCAGTCTGCCCCTGCACTCCCTCAGTCTCCCCCTCAGACACCCTCAGTCAACACCTGCACACCCTCATTCTCCACCTGGACAGCCTCAGTCTAACCCCCGACACCCTCAGTCTCCTCCAGACACCCTCAGTCACCCCCTGCACACCCTCAGTCTCTCCTCGGACACCCTCAGTCTCCCATCGGACATCCTCAGTCTCCCCCTGGACACACTCAGTCTCTCCTCGGACACCCTCAGTCACCTCCACCGGACCCTCTCAGTCTCCCCCTGGACAAACACAGTCTAAATCCGGAGACCCTCAGTCTCTCCTCAGACACCCTCAGCCTCCCCCAGACAGCCTCAGTCTAACCCTGGACACCATCATTCTCCCCGCGGACACCCTCAGTCTCCCCCTCGGTCACCCTCAGTCTCCCCCGAACACCCTCAGTCTCCCCTCGAACACTCTCAGTCTCCCCCTGGACACCCTCAGTCTCCCACTGGACACCGTCAGACTCACCCTGGACAACCTCAGTCTCTACTCGGACACCCTCAGTCTCCCCCTGGACACCGTCAGACTCACCCTGGACACCCTCAGTCTCTACTCGGACACCCTCAGTCTCCCCTCAGGCACCCATATTTACCCCTGGACATCCTCAGTCTAACCGTTGACACCATCAGTCTGCCCCTTGAGACCCTCATTCTCCAACCAGTCACTCTCAATCTCTCCAGGACAACCTCGGTCTCCCCATCGGACACCATCAGTCTCCCCCGGACACTCTCAGTGTCCCCCACGGACACCCTCAGTCTGCCCCTCGGACACCCTCAGTCTCTGCCGGACACCACAGTATCCCGCTCGGACACTCAGTCTCCCCCTGGACACTATCAGTCTCCCCCTGGACACCGTCAGAATCACCCTGGAAACCCGCAGTCTCCCCTCAGACACCCATATTTACCCCTGGACATCCTCAGTCTACCCTTTGACACCCTCAGTCTGCTCCGTGGACACCCTCAGTCTGCCCCTTGAGACCTCATTCTCCAATTAGACACCCTCAATCTCCCAAGGACACCCTCAGTCTCCACCGGCCAACCTCATTCTCCCCCTGCGCACCCTCAGTCACCCCCAAGGCACCCTAAGTCTCCCCCTCAGACACCCCCCCGTCTCCCCCTCGGACACACTCAGTCTCCCACACGGACACGCTCACTCTCCACAGGACACCCACAGCCTGCCCCTGGACACACCAAGTCTCCCATTGGACACCCTCTGTCTTTCTCTTGGACACCCTCAGTCTCCTACTGGACACCCTGAATCTCCCCTCGACACCCTCAGTCTCCCCCTCGGACACCCTCAGTCTCTCCCAGGACACCCTCATTCTCCCCATCGGACACCCTCAGTCTCTCCCAGCACAACCTCAGTCTCCCCATCGGACACCCTCAGTCTCCCACTCGGACACCCTCAGTCTCCAACGGACAACCTCAGTCTCCCCCTCGGACACCCTCTGTCTCCCCCTCGGAAACCCTCAGTGTCCCCCTGGACACCATCAGAATCACGCTGGACACCCTCAGTCTCTACTCGGACACCCTCAGTCTCCCCTCAGACACCCATATTTACCCCTGGACATCCTCAGTCCACCCTTTGACACCCACAGTCTGCCTCATGGACACTCTCAGTCTGCCTCTTGAGACCCTCATTCACCAATCGGACACCCTCAATCTCATAAGGACACACTCAGTCTCCCTCTTGGACACTCTCAGTCAACCCCGGACACTCTCAGTCAACCCATGCACACCCTCATTCTCCCACCGGAACCCCTGAATCTCCACAGGACACCCTCAGTCTCCCCCTGGACATCCTCAGTCTGCCCCTTCACACCCTCAGTCTCCCCCTCAGAAACCCTCAGTCTCCCCTCAGACACCCTCATTCTACCGCGGGACTCCAAAATCTTCCCCCTGGACACCCTCAGTCTCCCCTCGGACACGCTCAGACTCTCCTCGGAGCCCCTGAGTCTCCCCCTGGCCTCCCTCATTCTCACTCCGGACACCCACAGTCTCCCCTCAGACAACCTCAGTCTCCCCCGGAAACAGACTCCAACTCGGACACCCTCAGTCTCCCCTGGACACCCTCAGTCTCCCCCGGACACCTTCAGTCACCCCTTTAGACACACTCAGTCTCCCCCTGGACACCTTCAGACTCCCCCTGGACCCCCTCAGCCTCCCCCTCGTACAGCCTCAATCTCGACCTGCACAGCCTAAGTTTCCCCCTCAGACACACTCAGTCTCCCCCTGGACAGCCTCAGTCTCCCCCTCAGACACGCTCAGTCTCGTCCTGGACAACCTCAGTCTCCCTCGGACACCTTCATTTCCGCCCTGGACACAATCAGTCTCACCCCGGACGCACTCAGTCTTCACCGGATACCCTCATATTCCCCCTCGGACAACCTCAGTCTCCACCGGACATCCTCATTCCCTCACTGGACACAATCAGCCTCACACTGGACACACTCAGTCTCCCCACGGACAGCCTCAGTCTCCCCCGGACACACTCTCCCCTTGGATACCCGCATTCTCCCACCGGCACACTCAGTCTCCCCCTCGGACAACCTCATTCTACCCCTGGACACCAACAGTTTCCCCCTGGACACCCTCAGTTTCCCTCTTGGACACCCTCAGACTCCCCCTGGGCAATCTCAGTCTCCCCCTGGACACCCTCAGACTCACCTCAGACCCACTCTGTCTCCCCCTGGACACCCTCAGTCTCTCCCTGGACACCCTCAGTCTCCTCCTCGGACACCCTCAGTCTCCCCCGGACACTCTCAGTCTCCCATCGGACACCCTCAGTCTCCCCCTGGACACGGTCAGAATCAAACTGGACACCCTTAGTCTCTACTCGGACGCCCTCAGTCTCACCTCAGACACCCATATTTACCCCTGGACATTCTCCGGCTCTCCTTTGACACCCTCAGTCTGCTCTGCGGACACCCTCAGTCTGCCCCTTGACACCCTCTGTCTCCCTCTTGGACACCCTATGTCTCCCCCTGGACACTCTCAGTCTCCCCCTGCACACCTTCAGTCTCCCCTTCGGACACCCTCAGTCTCTCCCGGGGCACTCTCAGTCTCCCTCTTGGACACCCCCAGTCTCCAACTCGGGCAAACTCAGTCTCTCCCAGGAGACTATTAGACTCCCCCAGTACACCATCAGTCTACCCTGGACACCCTCTCCCTCCCCCTCGGACACCCTCAGTCTCCCCCGGACACTCTCAGTCAACCCCTATACACCCTCAATCTCCCAGGGAAACCCTCAGTCTCCCCCATGGACCCTCTCAGTCTCCCCCTGGACAAACACAGTCTAAATCCGGAGACCCTCAGTCTCTCCTCAGACACCATCAGACTCCCCACGGACACCCTCAGTCTCTCCCTGGACACCCTCAGTCTCCCCCTGGACACCGTCAGACTCACCCTGGACACCCTCAGTCTCTACTCGGACACCCTCAGTCTCCCCTCAGGCAACCATATTCACCCCTGGACATCCTCAGTCTGCCCCTTGAGACCCTCATTCTCCAATCGGACACACTCAATCCCCCCAGGACACCCTCATCTCCCACTTGGACACCCTCAGTCTGCCCCTTGAGACCCTCATTATTACATGAGACACCCTCAGTCTCCCTCGGACACCCTCACTCTCCCCCTCGGACACCGTCAGAATCACCTTGGACACCCT
Organism: Isurus oxyrinchus; assembly: GCA_026770705.1. Lineage (NCBI taxonomy): Eukaryota > Metazoa > Chordata > Chondrichthyes > Lamniformes > Lamnidae > Isurus > Isurus oxyrinchus. The sequence goes on along the minus strand of JANJGN010000103.1, from coordinate 438,290 downwards.
CAGTCTCCCCTCAGGCAACCATATTCACCCCTAGACATCCTCAGTCTACCCTTTGACACCCTCAGTCTGCTCCGCGGACACCCTCAGTCTGTCCCTTGAGACCCTCATTATCCAATCGGACATCCTCAATCTCCCAAGGAAAACCTCAGTCTCCCCCTGCACACCCTCAGTCTCCCTCTCAGACACCATCAGTCTCCCCCTCGGACTCCCTCAGTCTCCCTCTCGGACACCCTCAGTCTCCCTCGCGGACATGCTCACTCACCACAGGACACCCTCGGTCTGCCCCTGGACACACTAAGTCTCCCACTGGACACCCTCAGTCTCCCTTCTCGGACACCCTCAGTCTCCCACTCGGACACGCTCACTCTCCACAGGACACCCTCACTGCCCTGGACACCCTCAGTCTCCCCTCAGTCACCCTCAGTCTCCCTCAGGACACACTCAGTCTCCCCCTCGGACACCCTCAGTCTCCCCCTCGGTCACCCTCAGTCTCCACCAGACACCCTCAGTCTCCCCCTCGGACACCCTCAGTCTCCCTCTCGGACACCCTCAGTCTCCCCCTCAGACACCCTCAGTCTCCACTGGACACCCTCAGTCTCCCCTCGAACACCCTCAGTCTCCCCCTCGGACACCCTCAGTCTCCAATGGACACCCTCAATCTCCCTCTGGACAAACTAAGTCTCACACTGGACACCCTCAGTTTCTCTCCAGACACTCTCAGTCAACCCCTGCACACACTCAGTCTACCCCTGGACACCATCAGTCTCCCCCTCGGACACCCTCGGTCTCCCCCTGGACACACTAAGTCTCCCACTGGACACCCTCTGTCTCCCCGTGGACACTCTCAGTCAACCTCTCGGCCATCCTCAGTCTCCTCCTTGGACACCCTCAGTCTCCCCTCAGACACCTGCAGTCTCCCTCAGGACACCCTCAGTCTCCCCCTCGGACACCCTCAGTCTCCACCAAACACCTTCAGTCTCTTCCCAGACACACTCAGTCTCCCCTCAGACACCCTCAGTCTCCCCCTCGGACACCCTCAGTCTCCCACTCTGGCAAACTCAGTCTCCCCCTGGATACCAGCAGACTCCCCCAGGGCACCATCAGTCTGCTACGGACAGCCTCTGTCTCCCCCTCGGACACCCTCAGTCTCCCCCTCAGACACCCTCAGTCTCCCCTTCGGACACCCTCAGTCTCCCCCTCGGACACCCTCAGTCTCCCCCTCAGACACCCTCAGTCTCCCCCTCGGACTCCTCAGTCTCCCCTTCGGACACACTCAGTCTCCCCCTCGGACTCTCCCAGTCTCCCACTGGACAAACACAGTCTAAACGCGGAGACTCTCAGTCTCTCCTCAGACAACCTCAATCTCCACGCGGACAGCCTCAGTCTCCCCCGGGTACTATCAGTCTCCCACTGGACACCCTCAGTCTCACCCTCGGACACCCTCAATCTCCCCTGGACACCCTCAGTCTCCCACTGGACACCCTCAGTCTCACCCTAGACACCCTGATTCTCTGTTGGGACACCCTCAGTCTCCCCTCAGACACCCATATTTACCCCTGGACATCCTCAGTCTACCCTTTGACACCCTCAGTCTGCTCAGCGGACACCCTCAGTCTGCCCCTTGAGACCCTCATTCTCCAATTTGACACCCTCAATCTCCTAAGGACACCCTCAGTCTGCCCCTTGAGACCCTCATTCTCCAATCGGACACCCTCAGTCTCCCCCGGACACTTTCAGTCAACACCTTCACACCCTCATTCTCCCACTGGAAACCCTGAATCTCCAAATGACACCCTCAGTCTCCCCTTCACACCCTCAGTCTCCCCCTGGACACCCTCAGTCTCCCCCGCGGACACCCTCTGTCACCCCTGGACACCCACAATCTCCCCCTGGACACACTGATTCCCTGTTGGGACACCCTCAGTCTCCCCTCAGACACCCATATTTACTCCTGGACATCCTCAGTCTACCCTTTGACACCCTCAGTCTGCTCTGCGGACACCCTCAGTCTGCCCCTTGAGACCCTCATTCTCCAATCGGACACGCTCAATCTCCCCAGGACACACTCAGTCTCCCTCTCGGACACCCTCAGTCTACCACTCGGACACCCTCGCTCTCCACAGGACACCCTCAGTCTGCTCCTGGACACTCTAAATCTCCCACTGGACACCCTCAGTCTCCCTCTCGGACACCCTCAGTGTGCCCCGGACACCCTCAATCTCCCCCTGGACAAATTCAGTCTCCCCCTCGGACACCCTCAGTCTCCCCCTTGGACACCCTCAGTCTCCAATGGACACCCTCAATCTCCCCCTGGACAAACTAAGTCTCACACTGGACACCCTCAGTCTCTCCCCAGACACTCTCAGTCAACACCTGCACACCCTCAGTCTCCTCCTGGACACCCTCAGTCTCCCTCTCGGACATCGTCAGTCTCCCACGGACACCCTCAATCTCCCCCTGGACAAATTAATTCTCCCACTGGACACCCTCAGTCTCTCCCCAGACACCCTCTGTCTCCCTCTCGGACACCCCATGTCTCCCCCTGGATACCCTCAGTCACCCCCTGGACACCCTCAGTCTCCCCCTCGGACATCCTCAGTCTCTCCCAGCACACCCTCAGTCTCCCCCTCGGACACCCTCAGTATCCCACTCGGACACCTTCAGTCTCCAACGGACACCCTCAGTCTCCCCCTCGGACACCCTCTGTCTCCCCCTCGGACACCCTCAGTCTCCACCTGGACACTGTCAGTCTCACCCTGGACATCCTCAGTCTCCCCCTCGGACACCCTCTGTCTCCCCCTCGGACACCCTCAGTCTCCACCTGGACACCGTCAGTCTCACCCTGGACATCCTCAGTTTCTGCTCGGACACCCTCAGTCTCCCCTCAGGCACCCATATTTACCCCTGGGCATCCACAGTCTACCCTTTGACACCTTCAGTCTGCTCCGCAGACACCTTCAGTCTGCCCCTTGAGTCCCTCATTATCCAATCGGACATCATCAATCTCCCCAGGACACTGTCATTCTCCATCTCGGACACTCTCAGTCAACCCCTGCACACCCTCAGTCTCCCCCTTGGAACTCCTCAGTCTCCCCCTCGGACCCCCTCAGTTTCCCGCTGGAAACCCTCATTCTCCCCCTGGACATCCTCAGTCTCCCACTCGAACACCCTCAGTCTCACACTCGACACCCTCAGACTCTCCTCAGACACCCTCAGTCTGCCCCTGGACACCCTCAGTCTACCACTCGGACAGCCTCCGTCTCTCCCCGGACACCCTCATTTTCCTCTCGGACACCCTCAGTGTCCGCCAGACACCCTCAGTCTCCCCTTGGACACACTCAGTCTCCCCCGGATACCCTCAGTCTCCCCCTCAGACACACACAGTCTCCCCCTGGACACCTTCCGTCTCACACCGGACGCTCTCAGTCTCCCCTTGGACACCCTCAGTCTCCCCCTGGACACCCTCGGTCTCACACCGGGCACCCTCAGTCTCCCCCTGGACATCCTCAGTCCGCCCCTTCACACCCTCAGTCTCCCCCTCAGATACCCTCAGTCTCCCCTCGGACACCCTCATTCTACCCCTGGACTCCAACATTTTCCCCCTGGACACCCTCAGTCTCCCTTCGGACACGCTCAGACTCTCCTCGGAGCCCCTCTGTCTCCCCCTGGACTCCCTCAGTCTCACTCCTGACAGCAACAGTCTCCCCTCGGACACCCTCAGTCTCCCCCGGAAACAGTCAGACTCCAACTCGGACACTCTCAGTCTCCCCCTCAGACAGACTCAGTCTCCCCCGGACATCCTCAGTCTCCCGCTCAGACACACTCAGTCTCCCCCTGGACACCCTCAGACTCCCCCTGGACACCCTCAGCCTCCCCCTCGTACAGCTTCAATCTCGACCTGGACAGCCTAAGTCTCCCCCTCAGACACCCTCAGTCTCGTACTGGACAACCTCAGTCTCCCTCGGACACCTTCATTTCCGCCCTGGACACAATCAGTCTCACCCCGGACGCACTCAGTCTTCACCGGATACCCTCATACTCCCCCTCGGACAACCTCAGTCTCCTCCGGACACCCTCATTCCCTCCCTGGACACAATCAGCCTCACACCGGACACACTCGGTCTCCCCACGGACAGCCTCAGTATCATACGGACAACCTCAGTCTCTCTCTCGGACACACTCAGTCTCGTACTGGACAACCTCAGTCTCTGCTGGACACCCTCATTCCCTCCCTGGACACAATCAGTCTCACCCCGGACGCACTCAGTCTCCCCCGGATACCTTCAGACTCCCCCTCGGACAACCTCAGTCTCCGCTGGACACCCTCATTCCCTCCCTGGACACAATCAGCCTCACACTGGACACCCTCAGTCTCTCCATGGACAGCCTCAGTCTCCCCCGGACACAGTTATTCTCCCCTTGGACACCCTCATTCTCCCACCGGCACCCTCAGTCTCCCCCTCGGACAACCTCATTCTACCCCTGGACACCAACAGTTTCCCCCTGGACACCCTCAGTCTCCCTCTTGGACACCCACAGACTCCCCCTGGGCAACCTCAGTCTCCCCCTGGACACCCTCAGACTCACCTCAGACCCACTCTGTCTCCCCCTGGACACCCTCCGTCTCCCCCGGACACTCAGTCTCCCATCGGACTTCCTCAGTCGCCCCCTGGACACATTCAGTCTCTCCTCGGACACCCTCAGTCTCCCATCGGACTTCCTCAGTCGCCCCCTGGACACACTCTGTCTCTCCTCGGACACCCTCAGTCTCCCCCACCGGACACTCTCAGTCAAGCCCTATACACCCTCAGTCTCACCCGGGAAACCCTCAGTCTCCCCCTGGACAAACACAGTGTAAATTCGGAGACCCTCAGTCTCTGCTCAGACACCCTCAGCCTCCCCCGGACAGCCTCAGTCTAACCCCGGACACCATCAGTCTCCCCGCGGACACCCTCAGTCTCCTCTTTCCAGACACCCTCAGTCTCCCCCTGGACACCCTCAGTCTCCCCTTGGACACCCTCAGTCTCCCCTTGGACACCCTCAGTCTGCCCCTGGACTCCCTCAGTCTGCCCCTGGACTCCCTCAGTCTGCCCCTGGACACACTCAGGCACCCCTCGGACACCCTCAGTTTCCCCCCGGACACCCTCAGTCTCCCCTGGACAACCTCAGTCTCCCCCTGGATACCCTCAGTCACCTCCCCAGACACCCTCAGTCTCCCCCTGGACACCGTCAGAATCACCCTGGACACCCTCAGTCTCCCCTCAGACATCCATATTCACCCCTGGACATTCTCAGTCTATCCTTTGACACCCTCTCTCTGCTCTGCGGACACCCTCAGTCTGCCCCTTGAGACCCTCATTCTCCAATCGGACATCCTCAATCTCCCAAGGACAACCTCAGTCTCTCCCCGGACTCTCTCAGTCAACCTCTCGGCCACCCTCAGTCTCCTCCTAGACACCCTCAGTCTCCCTCTCGGACACCCTCAGTCTCCCACTCGGACACGCTCACTCTCCACTAGACACCCTCAGTCTACCCCTGGACACCCTCAGTCTCCCTCTCGGACACCCTCAGTCTCCCACACGGACACGCTCACTCTCCACAGGACACCCTCAGTCTCCCACTGGACACCTCAGTCTCTCTCTCGGACACCCTCAGACTCTCCCTTGGACACCCTCAGTCTCCCCCGGGCACACTCAGTCTCCACCGGATTCCCTCACTCCCCCTTCAAACACCCTCAGTCTCACTCAAGACACCCTCAGTCTCCCCCTCAGACACCCTCTGTCTCCCCCTCGGACACCTTCAGTCTCCACCGGACACCCTCAAACTCCCACTGGACAAAATAAGTCTCCCACTGGACACCCTCAGTCTCCCCCTCGGACACCCTCAGTCTCCCCCTCGGACACCCTCAGTCTCCACAGGACACCCTCAAAATCCCCCTGGACAAAATAAGTCTCCCAATGGACACCCTCAGTCTCTCCCCGGACACACTCAGTCAACCCCTGCACACCCACAGTCTCCCCCAAAATACCCTCAGCCTACCCCTAAACACCCTCAGCCTACCCTTAAACACACTCAGCCTACCCCTAAACACCCTCAGTCTCCCCCTAAACATCCTCATTCTCCCCTAAACACCTTGAGCCTACCCCTAAACACCCTCAGTCTCACCCTGGACACCCTCAGTCTCCTCCCCCCAAAAACCTTCAGTCTCCCCCGAACACCCTCAGCCTACCCTTAAACACATTCAGCCTACCACTAAACACCCTCAGCCTACCCCTAAACATCCTCTGTCTACCCCCAAAACACCCTCAGTCTCCCCTTAAACACCCTCAGCCAACCCATAAACACCCTCAGCCTACCCCTAAACACCCTCAGCCTACCCCTAAACACCCTCAGCCTACCCATAAACACCCTCAGTCTCCCCCTAAACACCCACAGCCAACTCCTAAACACCATCAGCCTACCCCTAAACACCCTCAGCCTACCCTAAGCATCCTCAGCCAAACCCTAAACACCCTCAGTCTTCCCCTAAACACCCACAGACTACCCCTAAACACCATCAGTCTCCCCCTGGACACCCTCAGCCTACCCCTAAACACCCTCAGTCTCCCCCTGGACACCATCAGCCTACCCCTAAACACCCTCAGCCTACCCCTAAACACCCTCAGCCTACCCCTAAACACCCTCAGTCTCCCCCTGGACACCATCAGCCTAACCCTAAACACCCTCAGCCTACCCCTAAACACCCTCAGCCTACCCCTAAACACCCTCAGTCTCCCCCTATACACCATCAGTCTCCCCCTAAACACCCTCAGCCTACGCCTAAACACCCTCAGCCTAGCCCTAAACACTCTCAGTCTCCCCCTAAACACCCTCAGTCTCCCCTAAACACACTCAGTCTCCCCCTAGACACTCTCAGTCTCCCCCTAAACACCCTCAGCCTACACTTAAAAACCCTCAGTCTCCCCCAAACACCCTCAGTCTCCCCCTAAACACCCTCAGCCTACCCCTAAACATCCTCAGTCTACCCCTGAACATGCTCAACCTACACCTAAACACCCTCAGCCTACCCCTAAACACTCTCAGCCTACCAGTAAACACCCTCAGTCTCCCCCTAAACACCCTCAGCCTACCCCTAAACACCCTCAGCCTACCCCTAAACACCCTCAGCCTAGCACTAAACACCCTCAGTCTCCCCCTGGACACCCTCAGCCTACCGCTAAACAGCCTCAGCCAACCACTAAACACCCTCAGACTACACCTAAACACCCTCAGCCTACCCCTAAACACCCTCAGTCTCCCCCTAAACACCATCAGCCTACCCCTAAACACCCTCAACCTACACCTAAAATTCCTCAGCCTATCCCTAAACACCCTCAGCCTACCCCTAAACACCGTCAGTCTCCCACTAAACACCCTCAGTCTACCCCTGGACGCCCTCAGTCTCCCCCTAAACACCCTCAGTCTCCCTCTGGAAACCCTCAGTCTCCCCCTGGACACCCTCAGCCTACCCCTAAACACCCTCAGCCTACCCCTAAACACCCTCAGTCTACCCCTAAACACCTCAGTCTCCCACTGGACACCCTCAGCCTACCCCTAAACACCCTCAGTCTCCCCCAAAACACCCTCAGTCTACCCATCAACACCCTCAGCCTACCCCTAAACAACCTCAGCCAACAACTAAACACCCTCAGTCTCCCACTAAACACCCTCAGCCTACCCCTAACAACCTCCGCCTACCCCTCAACACCTCAGCCTACACCTAAACACCGTCAGTCTCCACCGAAAGACGCTCAGTCTCCACCTAAACACCCTCAGCCTACCCATAAACACCCTCAGTCTACACCTGAACACCCTCAGTATCCCCCTAAACACCCTCAGCCTACTCCTAAAAACCCTCAGCCTACCCCTAAACACCCTCAGCCTACCCCTAATCACCCTCAGTCTCCCCCTAAACACCCTCAGTCTCCCCCTAAACACCCTGAGCCTACCCCTAAACACCCTCAGCCTACCCCTAAACACCGTCAGTCTCCCACTAAACACCCTCAGTCTACCCCTGGACGCCCTCAGTCTCCCCCTAAACACCCTCAGTCTCCCTCTGGAAACCCTCAGTCTCCCCCTGGACACCCTCAGCCTACCCCTAAACACCCTCAGCCTACCCCTAAACACCCTCAGCCTACCCCGAAACACCTCAGTCTCCCACTGGACACCCTCAGCCTACCCCTAAAAACCCTCAGTCTCCCCCAAAACATCCTCAGTCTACCCATCAACACCCTCAGCCTACCCCTAAACAACCTCAGCCAACAACTAAACACCCTCAGTCTCCCACTAAACACCCTCAGCCTACCCCTAACAACCTCCGCCTACCCCTCAACACCTCAGCCTACACCTAAACACCCTCAGTCTCCACCGAAATACGCTCAGTCTACACCTAAACACCCTCAGCCTACCCATAAACACCCTCAGTCTACACCTGAACACCCTCAGTATCCCCCTAAACACCCTCAGCCTACTCCTAAAAACCCTCAGCCTACCCCTAAACACCCTCAGCCTATCCCTAATCACCCTCAGTCTCCCCCTAAACACCCTCAGTCTCCCCCTAAACACCCTGAGCCTACCCCTAAACACCCTCAGCCCACCCCTAAACACCCTCAGTAACCCCCGGACAACCTCAGCCTACCCCTAAACACCCTCAGCCTACCCCTAAACACCCTCTGTCTCCTCCTAAACACCCTCAGTCTCCCCCTAAACACCCTTAGCCTACCACTAAACAACCTCAGTCTACCCCTAAACACCCTCAGCATACCCCTAAACACCCTCTGTCTCCACCTAAACACCCTCAGTCTCTCCATAAACACCCTTTGCCTACCCCTAAACTCCCTCAGCCTACACCTAAACACACTCAGCCTACCCCTAAACACCCTTACCCTACCCCTAAAGACCCTCAGCCTACCCCTATACACCCTCAGGCTCCCCCTAAACACCCTCAGCCTACCTCTAAACACCCACAGCCTACCCAATAACACCCTCAGTCTCCCCCTGAACACCCTCAGCCTACACCTAAACACCATCAGTCTCCCCCTGGACAACCACAGTCTCCCCTTAAACACCCTCAGCCTACCCCTAGCCACCCTCACCCTACCCCTAAACACCTTCAGTCTCCCCCTGGACAACCTCAGCCTACCCCTAAACACCCTCAGCCTACCCCTAAACACCCTCAGCCTACCCCTAAACACCCTCTGTCTCCCCTAAACACCCTCAGTCTCCCCCAAACACCCTTAGCCTACCCCTAAACAACCTCAGTCTACCCCTAAACACCCTCAGCATACCCCTAAACACCCTCTGTCTCCCCCTCAACACCCTCAGTCTCCCCCTCAACACCCTCAGTCTCCCCCTAAACACCCTTAGTCTACCCCTAAACTCCGTCAGCCTACACCTAAACACACTCAGCCTACCCCTAAACACCCTTACCCTACCCCTAAAGACCCTCAGCCTACCCCTATACACCCTCAGCCTACACCTAAACACCCTCAGCCTACCCCTGAACACCCTCAGTGTCCCCCTAAACACCCTCAGCCTACCTCTAAACATCCTCAGCCTACCCCTTAACACACTCAGTCTCCCCCTGAACACCCTCAGCCTACACCTAAACTCCATCAGTCTCCTCCTGGACAACCACAGTCTCCCCTTAAACACGCTCAGTCTAACCACCCTCAGCCTACCCCTAAACACGTTTAGCATACACGTAAAAACCCTCAGCCTACCCCTAAACACCCTCAGTCTCCCCCTGAACACCCTCAGCCTACACCTAAACACCATCAGTCTCCCCCTGGACAACCACAGTCTCCCCTTAAACACCCTCAGCCTACCCCTAGCCACCCTCACCCTACCCCTAAACACCTTCAGTCACCCCCTGGACAACCTCAGCCTACCCCTAAACACCCTCAGCCTACCCCTAAACACCCTCAGCCTACCCCTAAACACCCTCTGTCTCCCCTAAACACCCTCAGTCTCCCCCAAACACCCTTAGCCTACCCCTAAACAACCTCAGTCTACCACTAAACACCCTCAGCATACCCCTAAACACCCTCTGTCTCCCCCTCAACACCCTCAGTCTCCCCCTCAACACCCTCAGTCTCCCCCTAAACACCCTTAGTCTACCCCTAAACTCCATCAGCCTACACCTAAACACACTCAGCCTACCCCTAAACACCCTTACCCTACCCCTAAAGACCCTCAGCCTACCCCTATACACCCTCAGCCTACACCTAAACACCCTCAGCCTACCCCTGAACACCCTCAGTCTCCCCCTAAACACCCTCAGCCTACCTCTAAACATCCTCAGCCTACCCCTTAACACACTCAGTCTCCCCCTGAACACCCTCAGCCTACACCTAAACTCCATCAGTCTCCTCCTGGACAACCACAGTCTCCCCTTAAACACGCTCAGTCTAACCACCCTCAGCCTACCCCTAAACACGTTCAGCATACACGTAAAAACCCTCAGCCTACCCCTAAACACCCTCAGCCTACCCCTGAACACCCTCAGCCTACACTTAAACACCCTCAGCCTTCACCTAAACACCCTCAGTATCCCACTGGGCACCATCAGCCTACCCCTGGACACCCTCCGTCTCCCCATAAACACCCTCAGCCTACCCCTAAACACCCTCAGTCTCCCCCAGGAGAGTCTCAGACTACCCCTAAACACCCTCAGTCTCCCCCAGGACAGCCTCAGACTACCCCTAAACACCCTCAGTCTCCCCCAGGACAGCCTCAGCCTACCCCTAAACACCCTCAGCCTACCCCTAAACACCCTCAGCCTACACCTAAACACCCTCAGTGTCCCCCTAAACACCCTCAGCCTACCCCTAAACACACTCAGTCTACACCCAAACACCCTCAGTCTCCCCCTAAACACCCTCAGCCTACCCCTAAACATCCTCAGCCTACCCCTATACACCCTCAGCCTACACCTAAACACCCTCAGCCTACCCCTGGACACCCTCAGTCTCCCCATAAACACCCTCAGCCTACCCCTAAACACCATCAGTCTCCTCCTGGACACCCTCAGCCTACCCCTAAACACAGAGATAAAGACAAAACAAAACTGCGGATGCTGGAAATCCAAAACATAAACAGAATTACCTGGAAAAACTCAGCAGGTCTGGCAGCATCGGCGGAGAAGAAAAGAGTTGACGTTTCGAGTCCTCATGACCCTTCGACAGAACTTGATTTCGAGTCCAGGAAAGAGTTGAAATATAAGCTGGTTTAAGGTGTGTGTGTGTGGGGCGGAGAGATAGGGAGAGAGAGAGAGACAGAGGTGCTTGTGTAGACAAACAAGCAGTGATAGAAGCAGATCATCAAAAGATGTCAGTGACAATGGGACAAAAGAACACATAGGTGTTAAAGTTAAAGTTGGTGATATTATCTAAACGAATGTGCTAATTAAGAATGGATGGTAGGGCACTCAAGGTACAGCTCTAGTGGGGGTGGGGGGAGCATAAAAGATTTTAAAATATTTAAAAATAATGGAAATAGGTGGGAAAAGAAAAATCTATATAATTTATAGGGAAAAAAACACCATCAGCCGACACCTAAATACCCTCAGTCTCCACCGGACACCCTCAGCCAACCCCTAAAAGCCCTCACCCTACCCCTAAACACCCTCAGCCTACACCTAAACACCCTCAGTCTCCCCCTTAACACCATCAGCCTAACACTGGACACCCTCAGCCTACCCCTAAACACCCTCAGCCTACCCCTAAACACCCTCAGCCTACACCTAAACACCCTCAGTGTCCCCCTAAACACCCTCAGCCTACCCCTAAACACACTCAGTCTACACCCAAACACCCTCAGTCTCCCCCTAAACACCCTCAGCCTACCCCTAAACATCCTCAGCCTACACCTAAACACCCTCAGTCTCCCCTAAACACCCTCAGCCTCCCCCGAAACACCCTCAGTCTCCGCCTGGACACCCTCAGCCAACCCCTAAACGCCCTCACCCTACCCCTAAACACCCTCAGCCTACAGCTAAACACCCTCAGTCTCCCCCAAAACACCCTCAGCCTACCCCTAAACACCCTCAGCCTACACCTAAACACCCGCAGTCACCCCCTAAACACCCTCAGCCTACCCCAAAATACCCTCAGCTTACCCCTAAACACGCTCAGCCTCCCCCTGGACACCCTCAGCCTACCCCTAAACACCATCAGCCTACCCCTAAACACCCTCAGTCTCCACCGGACACCCTCAGCCAACCCCTAAACACCCTCAGTCTCCCCCTGGACACCATCAGCCTACCCCTAAACACCCTCAGCCTACCCCTAAACACCCTCAGCCTACCCCTAAACACCCTCAGTCTCCCCCTGGACACCATCAGCCTAACCCTAAACACCCTCAGCCTACCCCTAAACACCCTCAGCCTACCCCTAAACACCGTCAGTCTCCCCCTATACACCATCAGTCTCCCCCTAAACACCCTCAGCCTACGCCTAAACACCCTCAGCCTAGCCCTAAACACTCTCAGTCTCCCCCTAAACACCCTCAGTCTCCCCTAAACACACTCAGTCTCCCCCTAGACACCCTCAGTCTCCCCCTAAACACCCTCAGCCTACACTTAAAAACCCTCAGTCTCCCCCAAACACCCTCAGTCTCCCCCTAAACACCCTCAGCCTACCCCTAAACATCCTCAGTCTACCCCTGAACATGCTCAACCTACACCTAAACACCCTCAGCCTACCCCTAAACACTCTCAGCCTACCAGTAAACACCCTCAGTCTCCCCCTAAACACCCTCAGCCTACCCCTAAACACCCTCAGCCTACCCCTAAACACCCTCAGCCTAGCACTAAACACCCTCAGTCTCCCCCTGGACACCCTCAGCCTACCGCTAAACAGCCTCAGCCAACCACTAAACACCCTCAGACTACACCTAAACACCCTCAGCCTACCCCTAAACACCCTCAGTCTCCCCCTAAACACCATCAGCCTACCCCTAAACACCCTCAACCTACACCTAAAATTCCTCAGCCTATCCCTAAACACCCTCAGCCTACCCCTAAACACCGTCAGTCTCCCACTAAACACCCTCAGTCTACCCCTGGACGCCCTCAGTCTCCCCCTAAACACCCTCAGTCTCCCTCTGGAAACCCTCAGTCTCCCCCTGGACACCCTCAGCCTACCCCTAAACACCCTCAGCCTACCCCTAAACACCCTCAGTCTACCCCTAAACACCTCAGTCTCCCCCAGGACAGCCTCAGCCTACCCCTAAACACCCTCAGCCTACCCCTAAACACCCTCAGCCTACACCTAAACACCCTCAGTGTCCCCCTAAACACCCTCAGCCTACCCCTAAACACACTCAGTCTACACCCAAACACCCTCAGTCTCCCCCTAAACACCCTCAGCCTACCCCTAAACATCCTCAGCCTACCCCTATACACCCTCAGCCTACACCTAAACACCCTCAGCCTACCCCTGGACACCCTCAGTCTCCCCATAAACACCCTCAGCCTACCCCTAAACACCATCAGTCTCCTCCTGGACACCCTCAGCCTACCCCTAAACACAGAGATAAAGACAAAACAAAACTGCGGATGCTGGAAATCCAAAACATAAACAGAATTACCTGGAAAAACTCAGCAGGTCTGGCAGCATCGGCGGAGAAGAAAAGAGTTGACGTTTCGAGTCCTCATGACCCTTCGACAGAACTTGATTTCGAGTCCAGGAAAGAGTTGAAATATAAGCTGGTTTAAGGTGTGTGTGTGTGGGGCGGAGAGATAGGGAGAGAGAGAGAGACAGAGGTGCTTGTGTAGACAAACAAGCAGTGATAGAAGCAGATCATCAAAAGATGTCAGTGACAATGGGACAAAAGAACACATAGGTGTTAAAGTTAAAGTTGGTGATATTATCTAAACGAATGTGCTAATTAAGAATGGATGGTAGGGCACTCAAGGTACAGCTCTAGTGGGGGTGGGGGGAGCATAAAAGATTTTAAAATATTTAAAAATAATGGAAATAGGTGGGAAAAGAAAAATCTATATAATTTATAGGGAAAAAAACACCATCAGCCGACACCTAAATACCCTCAGTCTCCACCGGACACCCTCAGCCAACCCCTAAAAGCCCTCACCCTACCCCTAAACACCCTCAGCCTACACCTAAACACCCTCAGTCTCCCCCTTAACACCATCAGCCTAACACTGGACACCCTCAGCCTACCCCTAAACACCCTCAGCCTACCCCTAAACACCCTCAGCCTACACCTAAACACCCTCAGTGTCCCCCTAAACACCCTCAGCCTACCCCTAAACACACTCAGTCTACACCCAAACACCCTCAGTCTCCCCCTAAACACCCTCAGCCTACCCCTAAACATCCTCAGCCTACACCTAAACACCCTCAGTCTCCCCTAAACACCCTCAGCCTCCCCCGAAACACCCTCAGTCTCCGCCTGGACACCCTCAGCCAAACCCTAAACGCCCTCACCCTACCCCTAAACACCCTCAGCCTACAGCTAAACACCCTCAGTCTCCCCCAAAACACCCTCAGCCTACCCCTAAACACCCTCAGCCTACACCTAAACAGCCGCAGTCTCCCCCTAAACACCCTCAGCCTACCCCAAAATACCCTCAGCTTACCCCTAAACACGCTCAGCCTCCCCCTGGACACCCTCAGCCTACCCCTAAACACCATCAGCCTACCCCTAAACACCCTCAGTCTCCACCGGACACCCTCAGCCAACCCCTAAACGCGCTCACCCTACCCCTAAACACCCTCAGCCTACACCTAAACACCCTCAGTCTCCCCCTTAACACCATCAGCCTAACACTGGACACCCTCAACCTACCCCTAAACACCCTCAGCCTACACCTAAACACCCTCAGTCTCCCCTAAACACCCTCAGCCTACCCCTAAACACCCTCAGCCTACACCTAAACACCCTCAGTCTCCCCCTAAACACCCTCAGCCTCCCCCTAAACACCCTCAGTCTCCCCCTGGACGCCCTCAGCCAACCCCTAAACGCCCTCACCCTACCCCTAAACACCCTCAGCCTACACCTAAAAACCCTCAGTCTCCCCCTAAACACCCTCAGCCTACCCCTAAACACCCTCAGCCTACAACTAAACACCCTCAGCCTACACCTAAACACCTTCAGTCTCCCCCAAAACACCCTCAGCCTACCCCAAAATACCCTCAGTCTACCCCTAAACACCCTCAGCCTCCCCCTGGACACCCTCAGCCTACCCCTAAACACCATCAGCCTACCCCTAAACACCCTCAGTCTCCCCCTAAACACCCTCAGTCTCCCCCTAAACACCCTCAGTCTCCCCCTAAGCACCCTTAGCCTACCTCTAAACACCCTCAGCCTACCCCTAAAAACCCTCAGTCTCCCTCTAAACACCCTCAGCCTACCCCTAAACACACTCAGCCTACCCCTATACACCCTCAGCCTACTCCTAAACACCCTCAGTCTCCTCCTGGAGACCCTCAGCCTACCCCTAAACACCCTCAGCCTACCACTGGACACCCTCAGCCTACCCCTAAACACCCACAGCCTACCCCAAACCCCCTCAGCCTTCACCTAAACACCCTCAGTCTCCCCGACACCCTCAGCCTACGCCTAAACAACCTCAGCCTACCCCTAAACACCATCAGCCTACCCCTAAACACCCTCAGCCTACATCTAAACACACTCAGTCTCCGCCTAAACACCCTTAGTCTCCCCCTAAACACCCTCAGCCTACCCCTAAACACCCTCAGCCTACCCCTAAACACCCTCAGCCTACCCCTAAACACACTCAGCCTACCACTATACACCCTCAGTCTACCCCTAAACACCCTCAGCCTACCCCTAAACACACACAGCTTACCCCTAAACACACTCAGCCTACCACTAAACACCCTAAGTCTCCCCCTGGAGACCCTCAGCCTACCCCTAAACACCCTCAGCCTACCCCTATACACCCTCAGCCTACACCTAAACACCATCAGCCTACCCCTAAGCACCCTCAGCCTACCACTGGACACGCTCAGCCTACCCCTAAATACCCTCAGCCTTCACCTAAACACCCTCAGCCTTCACCTAAACACTCTCAGTCTCCCCCGGACAACCTCAACCTACGCCTAAACACCCTCAGCCTACCCCTATACACCCTCAGCCTTCCCCTAAACACCCTCAGTCTCCCCCTGGACACCCTCAGCCAACCGCTAAACACCCTCAGTCTCCCCCTAAACATCCTCAGCCTACCCCAAAATACCCTCAGCCTACCCCTAAACACCCTCAGACTCCCCCTGGACATCCTCAGCCTACCCCTAAACACCCTCAGCCTACCTCTAAACACCCTCAGTCTCCCCCTAAACACCCTCAGTCTCCCCCTAAACACCCTCAGCCTACACCTAAACAACCTCAGTCTACCCCTAAACACCCTCAGTCTACCCCTAAACACCCTCAGCCTACACCTAAACACCCTAAGTCTCCCCCTGGAGACCCTCAGCCTACCCCTCAACACCCTCAGCCTACCCCTATGCACCCTCAGCCTACACCAAAACACCCTAGGCCTACACTTGAACACCCTCAGCCTACAACTGGACACCCTCAGCCTACCCCTAAACACCCTCTGCCTACCCCTAAACACGCTCAGCCTACACCTAAACCCCCTCAGCCTACCCATAAACACCCTCAGACTCCCCCTGGACACCCTCAGTCTCCCCCTAAACATCCTCAGCCTACCCCAAAATACTCTCAGCCTACCCCTAAACACCCTCAGCCACCCCCTGGACACCCTCAGCCAACCCCTAAACACCCTCAGCCTACCCCAAAACAACCTCAGTCTCCCCCTAAATACCCACAGCCTACCCCTAAACACCCTCAGCCTACCCCTAAACAACCACAGCCTACCCCTAAACATCCTCAGTCGCCGCCTAAACAACCTCATGCTACCCCTGGACACCCTCAGCCTACCCCTAAACACCCTCAGCCTACCCCTAAACACCCTCAGTCTCCCCCTGGTCTCCCTCAGTCTCCCCCTAAACACCATCAGTCTCCCACTAAAACACCCTGAGTCTCCCCCTGGACACCCTCAGTCTCCAGCTGGACAACCTCAGCCTACCCCTAAACACTCTCAGTCTACCCGTAAACACCCTCAGCCTACCCATAAACACCGTCTGTCTCCCCCTAAACACCCTCAGTCTCCGCCTGAACACCATCAGCCTGCCCCTAAACACCCTCAGCCTACCCCTAAACACCCTCAGCCTACCTCTAAACACCCTCAGCCTACCCCTAAACATCCTCAGCCAACCCCTAAACACCCTCAGCCTAACCCTAAACATCCTCAGTCTCCCCCTGGACACCCTCAGCCTACCTCTAAACACCCTCAGACTACACCTAAATACCCTCAGCCTACCCCTAAACACCCTCAGTCTCCCCCTGGACACCCTCAGCCAACCCCTAAACACCCTCAGTCTCCCCCTAATCATCCTCAGCCTACCCCAAAAAACCCTCAGCCTACACCTAAACACCCTCAGCCTAACCCTATACACCCTCAGCCTAACCCTAAACAGCCACAGTCTACCCCTAAACATCCTCTGCCTACACCTAAACAGCCTAAGTCTCCCCCTGGAGACCCTCAGCCTACACCTAAACACCCTCAGCGTACCCCTATACACCCTCAGCCTACCCCTATACACCCTCAGCCTACCCCTATACACGCTCAGCCTACCCCTATACAACCTCAGCCTACCCCTGGACACCCTCAGGCTCCCCCTAAACACACTCAGCCTACCCCTAAACACCCTCAGCCTACCCATAAACACCCTCAGACTCCACCTGGACACCCTCAGCCTACCACTAAACTCCATCAGTCTCCGCCTGGACACACTCAGTCTCCCCCTAAACACCCTCAGCCTACCCCAAAACACCCTCAGCCTACTCCTAAACAGCCTCAGCCTAGACCTAAACACCCTCAGTCTCCCGCTAAACACCCTCAGCCTACCCCAAAATACTCTCAGCCTACCCCTAAACACCCTCAGCATCCCGCTGGACACCCTCAGCCTACCCCTAAACACCCTCAGCCTACCCCTAAACACCCTCAGCCTACCCCTAAACACCCTCAGTCTCCGCTTAAACACCCTCAGTCTCCCCCTGGACACCCTCAGCCTACCCCTAAACACACTCAGCCTACCCCTAAACACCCTCAGCCTACCCCTAAACACCCACAGTCTCCCCCTGGACTCCCTCATTCTCCCCAAAAACACCATCAGTCTCCCCCTAAACACCCTCAGTCTCCCCCTGGACACCCTCAGTCACCCCCTGGACACCCTCAGCCTACACCTAAACACCCTCAGACTACCCCGAAACACCCTCAGCCTACCCGTAAACACCCTCAGCCTACCCCTAAACACGCTCAGCCTACCCATAAGCACCGTCTGTCTCCCCCTAAACACCCTCAGTCTCCGCCTGAACACCATCAGCCTACCCCTAAACACCCTCAGCCTACCCCTAAAGACCCTCAGCCTACCCCTAAACACCCTCAGCCTACCCATAAACATCCTCAGCCTACCCCTTAGCACCCTCAGCCTAATCCTAAACACCCTCAGTCTCCCTCTAAACACCCTCAGCCTCCCCCTAAACACCCTCAGTCTCCCCCTGGACACCCTCACAAACCCCTAAACGCCCTCACCCTACCCCTAAACACCCTCAGCCTACACCTAAAAACCCTCAGTCTCCCCCTAAACACCCTCAGCCTACCCCTAAACAACCTCAGCCTACACCTAAACACCCTCAGTCTCCCCCTAAACACCGTCAGCCTACCCCAAAATACCCTCAGTCTACCCCTAAACACCCTCAGCCTCCCCCTGGACACCCTCAGCCTACCCCTAAACACCATCAGCCTACCCATAAACACCCTCAGACTCCACCTGGACACCCTCAGCCTACCACTAAACTCCATCAGTCTCCGCCTGGACACACTCAGTCTCCCCCTAAACACCCTCAGCCTACCCCAAAACACCCTCAGCCTACTCCTAAACAGCCTCAGCCTAGACCTAAACACCCTCAGTCTCCCGCTAAACACCCTCAGCCTACCCCAAAATACTCTCAGCCTACCCCTAAACACCCTCAGCATCCCGCTGGACACCCTCAGCCTACCCCTAAACACCCTCAGCCTACCCCTAAACACCCTCAGCCTACCCCTAAACACCCTCAGTCTCCGCTTAAACACCCTCAGTCTCCCCCTGGACACCCTCAGCCTACCCCTAAACACACTCAGCCTACCCCTAAACACCCTCAGCCTACCCCTAAACACCCACAGTCTCCCCCTGGACTCCCTCATTCTCCCCCGAAACACCATCAGTCTCCCCCTAAACACCCTCAGTCTCCCCCTGGACACCCTCAGTCACCCCCTGGACACCCTCAGCCTACACCTAAACACCCTCAGACTACCCCGAAACACCCTCAGCCTACCCGTAAACACCCTCAGCCTACCCCTAAACACGCTCAGCCTACCCATAAGCACCGTCTGTCTCCCCCTAAACACCCTCAGTCTCCGCCTGAACACCATCAGCCTACCCCTAAACACCCTCAGCCTACCCCTAAACACCCTCAGCCTACCCCTAAACACCCTCAGCCTACCCATAAACATCCTCAGCCTACCCCTTAGCACCCTCAGCCTAATCCTAAACACCCTCAGTCTCCCTCTAAACACCCTCAGCCTCCCCCTAAACACCCTCAGTCTCCCCCTGGACACCCTCACAAACCCCTAAACGCCCTCACCCTACCCCTAAACACCCTCAGCCTACACCTAAAAACCCTCAGTCTCCCCTAAACACCCTCAGCCTACCCCTAAACAACCTCAGCCTACACCTAAACACCCTCAGTCTCCCCCTAAACACCGTCAGCCTACCCCAAAATACCCTCAGTCTACCCCTAAACACCCTCAGCCTCCCCCTGGACACCCTCAGCCTACCCCTAAACACCATCAGCCTACCCCTAAACACCCTCAGTCTCCCCCTAAACACCCTCAGTCTCCCCCTAAACACCCTCAGTCTCCCCCTAAGCACCCTTAGCCTACCCCTTAAAACCCTCAGTCTCCCCCTAAACACCCTTAGCCTACCTCTAAACACCCTCAGCCTACCCCTAAAAACCCTCAGTCTCCCCCTAAACACTCTCAGCCTACCCCTAAACACACTCAGCCTACCCCTATACACCCTCAGCCTACTCCTAAACACCCTCAGTCTCCTCCTGGAGACCCTCAGCCTACCCCTAAACACCCTCAGCCTACCCCTATACACCCTCAGCCTACAGCTAAACACCCTCAGCCTACCACTAGACAACCTCAGCCTACCACTGGACACCCTCAGCCTACCCCTAAACACCCTCAGCCTACCCCTGAACACCCTCAGTGTCCCCCTAAACACCCTCAGCCTACCTCTAAACATCCTCAGCCTACCCCTTAACACACTCAGTCTCCCCCTGAACACCCTCAGCCTACACCTAAACTCCATCAGTCTCCTCCTGGACAACCACAGTCTCCCCTTAAACACGCTCAGTCTAACCACCCTCAGCCTACCCCTAAACACGTTCAGCATACACGTAAAAACCCTCAGCCTACCCCTAAACACCCTCAGCCTACCCCTGAACACCCTCAGCCTACACTTAAACACCCTCAGCCTTCACCTAAACACCCTCAGTATCCCACTGGGCACCATCAGCCTACCCCTGGACACCCTCAGTCTCCCCATAAACACCCTCAGCCTACCCCTAAACACCCTCAGTCTCCCCCAGGACAGCCTCAGACTACCCCTAAACACCCTCAGTCTCCCCCAGGACAGCCTCAGACTACCCCTAAACACCCTCAGTCTCCCCCAGGACAGCCTCAGACTACCCCTAAACACCATCAGTCTCCTCCTGGACACCCTCAGTCTCCCCCTAAACACAGAGATAAAGACAAAACAAAACTGCGGATGCTGGAAATCCAAAACAAAAACAGAATTACCTGGAAAAACTCAGCAGGTCTGGCAGCATCGGCGGAGAAGAAAAGAGTTGACGTTTCGAGTCCTCATGACCCTTCGACAGAACTTGATTTCGAGTCCAAGAAAGAGTTGAAATATAAGCTGGTTTAAGGTGTGTGTGTGTGGGGCGGAGAGATAGGGAGAGAGAGAGAGACAGAGGTGCTTGTGTAGACAAACAAGCAGTGATAGAAGCAGATCATCAAAAGATGTCAGTGACAATGGGACAAAAGAACACATAGGTGTTAAAGTTAAAGTTGGTGATATTATCTAAACGAATGTGCTAATTAAGAATGGATGGTAGGGCACTCAAGGTACAGCTCTAGTGGGGGTGGAGGGAGCATAAAAGATTTTAAAATATTTAAAAATAATGGAAATAGGTGGGAAAGGAAAAATCTATATAATTTATAGGGAAAAAAACACCATCAGCCGACACCTAAATACCCTCAGTCTCCACCGGACACCCTCAGCCAACCCCTAAAAGCCCTCACCCTACCCCTAAACACCCTCAGCCTACACCTAAACACCCTCAGTCTCCCCCTTAACACCATCAGCCTAACACTGGACACCCTCAGCCTACCCCTAAACACCCTCAGCCTACCCCTAAACACCCTCAGCCTACACCTAAACACCCTCAGTGTCCCCCTAAACACCCTCAGCCTACCCCTAAACACCCTCAGCCTACCCCTAAACACCCTCAGCCTACACCTAAACACCCTCAGTGTCCCCCTAAACACCCTCAGCCTACCCCTAAACACAATCAGTCTACACCCAAACACCCTCAGTCTCCCCCTAAACACCCTCAGCCTACCCCTAAACATCCTCAGCCTACCCCTATACACCCTCAGCCTACACCTAAACACCCTCAGCCTACCCCTGGACACCCTCAGTCTCCCCATAAACACCCTCAGCCTACCCCTAAACACCCTCAGTCTCCCCCTGGACACCCTCAGCCTACCCCTAAACACAGAGATAAAGACAAAACAAAACTGCGGATGCTGGAAATCCAAAACAAAAACAGAATTACCTGGAAAAACTCAGCAGGTCTGGCAGCATCGGCGGAGAAGAAAAGAGTTGACGTTTCGAGTCCTCATGACCCTTCGACAGAACTTGATTTCGAGTCCAGGAAAGAGTTGAAATATAAGCTGGTTTAAGGTGTGTGTGTGTGGGGGGGGGGGGGGGGGGGGGAAGGAGAGAGAGAGAGAGACAGAGGTGCTTGTGTAGACAAACAAGCAGTGATAGAAGCAGATCATCAAAAGATGTCAGTGACAATGGGACAAAAGAACACATAGGTGTTAAAGTTAAAGTTGGTGATATTATCTAAACGAATGTGCTAATTAAGAATGGATGGTAGGGCACTCAAGGTACAGCTCTAGTGGGGGTGGGGGGAGCATAAAAGATTTTAAAATATTTAAAAATAATGGAAATAGGTGGGAAAAGAAAAATCTATATAATTTATAGGGAAAAAAACACCATCAGCCGACACCTAAATACCCTCAGTCTCCACCGGACACCCTCAGCCAACCCCTAAAAGCCCTCACCCTACCCCTAAACACCCTCAGCCTACACCTAAACACCCTCAGTCTCCCCCTTAACATCATCAGCCTAACACTGGACACCCTCAGCCTACCCCTAAACACCCTCAGCCTACCCCTAAACACCCTCAGCCTACACCTAAACACCCTCAGTGTCCCCCTAAACACCCTCAGCCTACCCCTAAACACACTCAGTCTACACCCAAACACCCTCAGTCTCCCCCTAAACACCCTCAGCCTACCCCTAAACATCCTCAGCCTACACCTAAACACCCTCAGTCTCCCCTAAACACCCTCAGCCTCCCCCGAAACACCCTCAGTCTCCGCCTGGACACCCTCAGCCAACCCCTAAACGCCCTCACCCTACCCCTAAACACCCTCAGCCTACAGCTAAACACCCTCAGTCTCCCCCAAAACACCCTCAGCCTACCCCTAAACACCCTCAGCCTACACCTAAACACCCGCAGTCTCCCCCTAAACACCCTCAGCCTACCCCAAAATACCCTCAGCTTACCCCTAAACACGCTCAGCCTCCCCCTGGACACCCTCAGCCTACCCCTAAACACCATCAGCCTACCCCTAAACACCCTCAGTCTCCACCGGACACCCTCAGCCAACCCCTAAACGCGCTCACCCTACCCCTAAACACCCTCAGCCTACACCTAAACACCCTCAGTCTCCCCCTTAACACCATCAGCCTAACACTGGACACCCTCAACCTACCCCTAAACACCCTCAGCCTACACCTAAACACCCTCAGTCTCCCCTAAACACCCTCAGCCTACCCCTAAACACCCTCAGTCTACACCTAAACACGCTCAGTCTCCCCCTAAACACCCTCAGCCTACCCCTAAACACCCTCAGCCTACACCTAAACACCCTCAGTCTCCCCCTAAACACCCTCAGCCTCCCCCTAAACACCCTCAGTCTCCCCCTGGACGCCCTCAGCCAACCCCTAAACGCCCTCACCCGACCCCTAAACACCCTCAGCCTACACCTAAAAACCCTCAGTCTCCCCCTAAACACCCTCAGCCTACCCCTAAACACCCTCAGCCTACACCTAAACACCCTCAGCCTACCCCTAAACACCCTCAGCCTCCCCCTGGACACCCTCAGCCTACCCCTAAACACCATCAGCCTACCCCTAAACACCCTCAGTCTCCGCCTAAACACCCTCAGCCTACCCCTAAACACCCTCAGTCTCCCCCTAAACACCATCAGCCTACCCCTAAACACCCTCAGTCTCCCCCTAAACACCCTCAGTCTCCCCCTAAACACCCTCAGTCTCCCCCTAAGCACCCTTAGCCTACCTCTAAACACCCTCAGCCTACCCCTGAAAACCCTCAGTCTCCCCCTAAACACCCTTAGCCTACCTCTAAACACCCTCAGCCTACCCCTAAAAACCCTCAGTCTCCCTCTAAACACCCTCAGCCTACCCCTAAACACCCTCAGCCTACACCTAAACACCCTCAGTGTCCCCCTAAACACCCTCAGCCTACCCCTAAACACACTCAGTCTACACCCAAACACCCTCAGTCTCCCCCTAAACACCCTCAGCCTACCCCTAAACATCCTCAGCCTACACCTAAACACCCTCAGTCTCCCCTAAACACCCTCAGCCTCCCCCGAAACACCCTCAGTCTCCGCCTGGACACCCTCAGCCAACCCCTAAACGCCCTCACCCTACCCCTAAACACCCTCAGCCTACAGCTAAACACCCTCAGTCTCCCCCAAAACACCCTCAGCCTACCCCTAAACACCCTCAGCCTACACCTAAACACCCGCAGTCTCCCCCTAAACACCCTCAGCCTACCCCAAAATACCCTCAGCTTACCCCTAAACACGCTCAGCCTCCCCCTGGACACCCTCAGCCTACCCCTAAACACCATCAGCCTACCCCTAAACACCCTCAGTCTCCACCGGACACCCTCAGCCAACCCCTAAACGCGCTCACCCTACCCCTAAACACCCTCAGCCTACACCTAAACACCCTCAGTCTCCCCCTTAACACCATCAGCCTAACACTGGACACCCTCAACCTACCCCTAAACACCCTCAGCCTACACCTAAACACCCTCAGTCTCCCCTAAACACCCTCAGCCTACCCCTAAACACCCTCAGTCTACACCTAAACACGCTCAGTCTCCCCCTAAACACCCTCAGCCTACCCCTAAACACCCTCAGCCTACACCTAAACACCCTCAGTCTCCCCCTAAACACCCTCAGCCTCCCCCTAAACACCCTCAGTCTCCCCCTGGACGCCCTCAGCCAACCCCTAAACGCCCTCACCCTACCCCTAAACACCCTCAGCCTACACCTAAAAACCCTCAGTCTCCCCCTAAACACCCTCAGCCTACCCCTAAACACCCTCAGCCTACACCTAAACACCCTCAGCCTACCCCTAAACACCCTCAGCCTCCCCCTGGACACCCTCAGCCTACCCCTAAACACCATCAGCCTACCCCTAAACACCCTCAGTCTCCGCCTAAACACCCTCAGCCTACCCCTAAACACCCTCAGTCTCCCCCTAAACACCATCAGCCTACCCCTAAACACCCTCAGTCTCCCCCTAAACACCCTCAGTCTCCCCCTAAACACCCTCAGTCTCCCCCTAAGCACCCTTAGCCTACCTCTAAACACCCTCAGCCTACCCCTGAAAACCCTCAGTCTCCCCCTAAACACCCTTAGCCTACCTCTAAACACCCTCAGCCTACCCCTAAAAACCCTCAGTCTCCCTCTAAACACCCTCAGCCTACCCCTAAACACACTCAGCCTACCCCTATACACCCTCAGCCTACTCCTAAACACCCTCAGTCTCCTCCTGGAGACCCTCAGCCTACCCCTAAACACCCTCAGCCTACCACTGGACACCCTCAGCCTACCCCTAAACACCCACAGCCTACACCTAAACACCATCAGTCTCCCCCGGACACCCTCAGCCTACGCCTAAACAACCTCAGCCTACCCCTAAACACCCTCAGCCTACATCTAAACACACTCAGTCTCCGCCTAAACACCCTTAGTCTCCCCCTAAACACCCTTAGCCTACCCCTAAACACCCTCAGCCTACCCCTAAACACCCTCAGCCTACCCCTAAACACACTCAGCCTACCCCTAAACACACACAGCTTACCCCTAAACACACTCAGCCTACCACTATACACCCTCAGTCTACCCCTAAACACCCTCAGCCTACCCCTAAACACACACAGCCTACCCCTAAACACACTCAGCCTACCCCTAAACACCCTCAGCCACCCCCTGGACACCCTCAGCCAACCCCTAAACACCCTCAGCCTACCCCAAAACAACCTCAGTCTCCCCCTAAATACCCACAGCCTACCCCTAAATACCCTCAGCCTACATCTAAACACACTCAGTCTCCGCCTAAACACCCTTAGTCTCCCCCTAAACACCCTTAGCCTACCCCTAAACACCCTCAGCCTACCCCTAAACACCCTCAGCCTACCCCTAAACACACTCAGCCTACCCCTAAACACACACAGCTTAGCCCTAAACACACTCAGCCTACCACTATATACCCTCAGTCTACCCCTAAACACCCTCAGCCTACCCCTAAACACACACAGCTTACCCCTAAACACACTCAGCCTACCACTAAACACCCTCAGCCTACATCTAAACACCCTAAGTCTCCCCCTGGAGACCCTCAGCCTACCCCTAAACACCCTCAGCCTACCCCTATACACCCTCAGCCTACACCTAAACACCATCAGCCTACCCCTAAGCACCCTCAGCCTACCACTGGACACGCTCAGCCTACCCCTAAATACCCTCAGCCTTCACCTAAACACCCTCAGCCTTCACCTAAACACTCTCAGTCTCCCCCGGACAACCTCAACCTACGCCTAAACACCCTCAGCCTACCCCTATACACCCTCAGCCTTCCCCTAAACACCCTCAGTCTCCCCCTGGACACCCTCAGCCAACCGCTAAACACCCTCAGTCTCCCCCTAAACATCCTCAGCCTACCCCAAAATACCCTCAGCCTACCCCTAAACACCCTCAGACTCCCCCTGGACATCCTCAGCCTACCCCTAAACACCCTCAGCCTACCTCTAAACACCCTCAGTCTCCCCCTAAACACCCTCAGTCTCCCCCTAAACACCCTTAGCCTACCCCTACACACACTCAGCCTACACCTAAACAACCTCAGTCTACCACTAAACACCCTCAGTCTACCCCTGAACACCCTCAGCCTACACCTAAACACCCTAAGTCTCCCCCTGGAGACCCTCAGCCTACCCCTCAACACCCTCAGCCTACCCCTATGCACCCTCAGCCTACACCAAAACACCCTAGGCCTACAAATGAACACCCTCAGCCTACAACTGGACACCCTCAGCCTACCACTAAACATCCTCAGCCTACCCATAAACATCCTCAGCCTACCCCAAAATACTCTCAGCCTACCCCTAAACACCCTCAGCCACCCCCTCGACACCCTCAGCCAACCCCTAAACACCCTCAGCCTACCCCAAAACAACCTCAGTCTCCCCCTAAATACCCACAGCCTACCCCTAAACACCCTCAGCCTACCCCTAAACAACCACAGCCTACCCCTAAACATCCTCAGTCGCCGCCTAAACAACCTCAGTCTACCCCTAAACACCCTCAGCCTAACCCTAAAGACCCTCAGCCTAACCCTAAAGACCCTCAGCCTACCCCTAAACACCCTCAGTCTCCCCCTGGTCTCCCTCAGTCTCCCCCTAAACACCATCAGTCTCCCACTAAAACACCCTGAGTCTCCCCCTGGACACCCTCAGTCTCCAGCTGGACAACCTCAGCCTACCCCTAAACACTCTCAGTCTACCCGTAAACACCCTCAGCCTACCCATAAACACCATCTGTCTCCCCCTAAACACCCTCAGTCTCCGCCTGAACACCCTCAGTCTCCCCCTAAACATCCTCAGCCAACCCCTAAACACCCTCAGCCTAACCCTAAACATCCTCAGTCTCCCCCTGGACACCCTCAGCCTACCTCTAAACACCCTCAGACTACACCTAAACACCCACAGCCTACCCCTAAACACCCTCAGTCTCCCCCTGGACACCCTCAGCCAACCCCTAAACACCCTCAGTCTCCCCCTAATCATCCTCAGCCTACCCCAAAAAACCCTCAGCCTACACCTAAACACCCTCAGCCTACCCCTAAACACCCTCAGTCTCCCCCTAAACATCCTCTGCCTACACCTAAACACCCTAAGTCTCCCCCTGGAGACCCTCAGCCTACACCTAAACACCCTCAGCGTACCCCTATACACCCTCAGCCTACCCCTATACACCCTCAGCCTACCCCTATACACGCTCAGCCTACCCCTATACAACCTCAGCCTACCCCTGGACACCCTCAGGCTCCCCCTAAACACACTCAGCCTACCCCTAAACAGCCTCAGCCTACCCATAAACACCCTCAGACTCCACCGGGACACCCTCAGCCTACCACTAAACTCCATCAGTCTCCGCCTGGACACACTCAGTCTCCCCCTAAACACCCTCAGCCTACCCCAAAACACCCTCAGCCTACTCCTAAACAGCCTCAGCCTAGACCTAAACACCCTCAGTCTCCCGCTAAACACCCTCAGCCTACCCCAAAATACTCTCAGCCTACCCCTAAACACCCTCAGCATCCCGCTGGACACCCTCAGCCTACCCCTAAACACCCTCAGCCTACCCCTAAACACCCTCAGCCTACCCCTAAACACCCTCAGTCTCCGCTTAAACACCCTCAGTCTCCACCTGGACACCCTCAGCCTACCCCTAAACACACTCAGCCTACCCCTAAGCACCCTCAGCCTACCCCTAAACACCCACAGTCTCCCCCTGGACTCCCTCATTCTCCCCCGAAACACCATCAGTCTCCCCCTAAACACCCTCAGTCTCCCCCTGGACACCCTCAGTCACCCCCTGGACACCCTCAGCCTACACCTAAACACCCTCAGACTACCCCGAAACACCCTCAGCCTACCCGTAAACACCCTCAGCCTACCCCTAAACACGCTCAGCCTACCCATAAGCACCGTCTGTCTCCCCCTAAACACCCTCAGTCTCCGCCTGAACACCATCAGCCTACCCCTAAACGCCCTCAGCCTACCCCTAAAGAGCCTCAGCCTACCCCTAAACACCCTCAGCCTACCCATAAACATCCTCAGCCTACCCCTAAGCACCCTCAGCCTAATCCTAAACACCCTCAGTCTCCCTCTAAACACCCTCAGCCTCCCCCTAAACACCTTCAGTCTCCCCCTGGACACCCTCACAAACCCCTAAACGCCCTCACCCTACCCCTAAACACCCTCAGCCTACACCTAAAAACCCTCAGTCTCCCCCTAAACACCCTCAGCCTACCCCTAAACAACCTCAGCCTACACCTAAACACCCTCAGTCTCCCCCTAAACACCGTCAGCCTACCCCAAAATACCCTCAGTCTACCCCTAAACACCCTCAGCCTCCCCCTGGACACCCTCAGCCTACCCCTAAACACCATCAGCCTACCCCTAAACACCCTCAGTCTCCCCCTAAACACCCTCAGTCTCCCCCTAAACACCCTCAGTCTCCCCCTAAGCACCCTTAGCCTACCCCTTAAAACCCTCAGTCTCCCCCTAAACACCCTTAGCCTACCTCTAAACACCCTCAGCCTACCCCTAAAAACCCTCAGTCTCCCCCTAAACACTCTTAGCCTACCCCTAAACACACTCAGCCTACCCCTATACACCCTCAGCCTACTCCTAAACACCCTCAGTCTCCTCCTGGAGACCCTCAGCCTACCCCTAAACACCCTCAGCCTACCCCTATACACCCTCAGCCTACAGCTAAACACCCTCAGCCTACCACTAGACAACCTCAGCCTACCACTGGACACCCTCAGCCTACCCCTAAACACCCTCAGCCTACCCCTAAACCCCCTCAGCCTTCACCTAAACACCCTCAGTCTCCCCCGGACACCCTCAGCCTACGCCTAAACAACCTCAGCTGACCCCTATACACCCTCAGCCTACCCCAGAACACCCTCAGGCTCCCCCTAAACACCCACAGCCTACCCCTAAACACCCTCAGCCTACCCCTAAACACCCTCAGACTCCCCCTAAACACCCTCAGCCAACCACTAAACTCCATCAGTCTCCACCTGGACACCCTCCGTCTCCACTTAAACACCCTCCGCCTACCCATAAACACCCTCAGCCTACCCCTAAACACCCTCAGCCTACACCTAAACAGCCTCAGTCTCCCCCTAAACACCCTCAGCCTACCACAAAATACGCTCAGCCTACCCCCAAACACCCTCAGCCTCCCCCTGGACACCCTCAGCATGCCCCTAAACACCCTCAGTCTCCGCCTAAACACCCTCAGTCTCCCCCTGGTCACCCGCAGCCTACCCCTGAACACCCTCAGCCTACCCCTAAACACCCTCAGCCTGCCCCTAAACACCTTCAACCTACACCTAAACACACTCAGTCTCCCCCTAAACACCCTTAGTCTCCCCCTAAACACCCTTAGCCTACCCCTAAACACCCTCAGCCTACCCCTAAACACGCTCAGCCTCCCCCTGGACACCCTCAGCCTACCCCTAAACACCATCAGCCTACCCCTAAACACCCTCAGTCTCCACCGGACACCATCAGCCAACCCCTAAACGCCCTCACCCGACCCCTAAACACCCTCAGCCTACACCTAAACACCCTCAGTCTCCCCCTTAACACCATCAGCCTAAAACTGGACACCCTCAGCCTACCCCTAAACACCCTCAGCCTACCCCTAAACCCCCTCAGCCTTCACCTAAACACCCTCAGTCTCCCCCGGACACCCTCAGCCTATGCCTAAACAACCTCAGCTGACCCCTATACACCCTCAGCCCACCCCAGAACACCCTCAGGCTCCCCCTAAACACCCTCAGCCTACCCCTAAACACCCTCAGCTTACCCATAAACACCCTCAGACTCCTCCTAAACACCCTCAGCCAACCCCTAAACTCCATCAGTCTCCACCTGGACACCCTCCGTCTCCCCTTAAACACCCTCCGCCTACTCCTAAACACCCTCAGCCTACCCCTAAACACCCTCAGCCTACACCTAAACAGCCTCAGTCTCCCCCTAAACAACATCAGCCTACCACAAAATACCCTCAGCCTACCCCCAAACACCCTCAGCCTCCCCCTGGACACCCTCAACCTACCCCTAAACACTCTCAGCCTACCCTTAAACACCCTCAGCCTACCTCTGAACACCCTCAGCATGCCCCTAAACACACTCAGTCTCCGCCTAAACACCCTCAGTCTCCCCCTGGTCACCCGCAGCCTACCCCTAAACACCCTCAGCCTACCCCTAAACACCCTCAGCCTACCCCTAAACACCCTCAGCCTACACCTGAACACACTCAGTCTCCCCCTAAACACCCTTAGTCTCCCCCTAAACACCCTTAGCCTACCCCAAAATACCCTCAGCCTACCCCTAAACACGCACAGCCTCCCCCTGGACACCCTCAACCTACCCCTAAACACCATCAGCCTACCTCTAAACACCCTCAGTCTCCACCGGACACCCTCAGCCAACCCCTTAACGCCCTCACCCTACCCCTAAACACCCTCAGCCTACACCTAAACACCCTCAGTCTCCCCCTTAACACCATCAGCCTAACACTGGACACCCTCAGCCTACCCCTAAACACCCTCAGCCTACACCTAAACACCCTCAGTCTCCCCCTAAACACCCTCAGCCTAGCCCTAAACATCCTCAGTCTACACCTAAACACCTCAGTCTCCCCCTAAACACCCTCAGCCTACCCCAAAATACTCTCAGCCTACCCCTAAACACCCTCAGCCTCCCGGTGGACACCCTCAGCCTACCCCTAAACACCCTCAGCCTAACCTTAAACACCCTCAGCCTACCCCTAAACACCCTCAGCCTACCCCTAAGCACCCTCAGTCTCCGCTTAAACACCCTCAGTCTCCCCCTGGACACCCTCAGCCTACCCCTAAACACACTCAGCCTACCCCTAAACACCCTCAGCCTAACCCTAAACACCCTCAGCCTACCCCTAAACACCCACAGTCTCCCCCTGGACTCCCTCAGTCTCCCCCTAAACACCATCAGTCTCCCCCTAAACACCCTCAGTCTCGCCCTGGACACCCTCAGTCACCCCCTGGACACCCTCAGCCTACCCCTAAACACCCTCAGACTACCCCTAAACACCCTCAGCCTACCCGTAAACACCCTCAGCCTACCCTTAAACACCCTCAGCCTACCCATAAGCACCGTCTGTCTCCCCCTAAACACCCTCAGTCTCCCCCTGGACACCCTCAGCCAACCCCTAAAGGCCCTCACCCTACCCCTAAACACCCTCAGCCTGCACCTAAAAACCCTCAGTCTCCCCCTAAACACCCTCAGCCTACACCTAAACACCCTCAGCCTACACCTAAACACCCTCAGTCTCCCCCTAAACACCCTCAGCCTACCCCAAAATACCCTCAGTCTACCCCTAAACACCCTCAGCCTTCCCCTGGACACCCTCAGCCTACCCCTAAACACCATCAGCCTACCCCTAAACACCCTCAGTCTCCCCCTAAACACCCTCAGTCTCCCCCTAAACACTTTCAGTCTCCCCCTTAGCACCCTTAGCCTACCCCTTAAAACCCTCAGTCTCCCCCTAAACACCCTTAGCCTACCTCTAAACACCCTCAGCCTACCCCTAAAAACCCTCAGTCTCCCCCTAAACACCCTCAGCCTACCGCTATACACACTCAGCCTATCCCTATACACCCTCAGCCTACCCCTAAACACCCTCAGTCTCCTCCTGGAGACCCTCAGCCTACCCCTAAACACCCTCAGCCTACCCCTATACACCCTCAGCCTACAGCTAAACACCCTCAGCCTACCACTAGACAACCTCAGCCTACCACTGGACACCCTCAGCCTACCCCTAAAAACCCTCAGCCTACCCCTAAACCCCCTCAGCCTTCACCTAAACACCCTCAGTCTCCCCCGGACACCCTCAGCCTACGCCTAAACAACCTTTGCTGACCCCTATACACCCTCAGCCTACCTCAGAACACCCTCAGGCTCCCCCTAAACACCCTCAGCCTACCAATAAACACCCTCAGCCTACCCCTAAACACCCTCAGACTCCCCCTAAACACCGTCAGCCAACCCCTAAACTCCATCAGTCTCCACCTGGACACCCTCCGTCTCCCCTTAAACACCCTCCGCCTACCCCTAAACAACCTCAGCCTACCCCTAAACACCCTCAGCCTACCCCTAAACACCCTCAGCCTACCCCTAAACACCCTCAGTCTCCTCCTGGTCACCCGCAGCCTACCCCTAAACACCCTCAGCCTACCACTAAACACCCTCAGCCTACACCTGAACACACTCAGTCTCCCCCTAAACACCCTCAGCCTACCCCTAAACACCCTCAGTCTCCCCCTAAACACCCTTAGCCTACCCCAAAATACCCTCAGCCTACCCCTAAACACGCTCAGCCTCACCCTGGACACCCTCAGCCTACCCGTAAACACCATCAGCCTACCCCTAAACACCCTCAGTCTCCCCCTTAACACCATCAGCCTACCCCTAAACACCCTCAGTCTACACCTAACCACCCTCAGTCTCCCCCTAAACACCCTCAGCCTACCCCTAAACACCCTCAGCCTACACCTAAACACCCTCAGTCTCCCCCTAAACACCCTCAGCCTTCCCCTAAACACCCTCAGTCTCCCCCTGGACACCCTCAGCCTACCCCTAAACACCCTCAGCCTACACCTAAACACTATCAGTCTCCCCCTAAACACCCTCAGCCTACCCCAAAATACCCTCAGTCTACCCCTAAACACCCTCAGCCTACCCCTAAACACCATCAGCCTACCCCTAAACACCATCAGCCTACCCCTAAACACCCTCAGTCTCCCCCTAAACACCCTCAGTCTCCCCCAAAACACCCTCAGTCTCCCCCTAAGCACCCTTAGCCTACCCCTTAAAACCCTCAGTCTCCCCCTAAACACCCTTAGCCTACCTCTAAACACCCTCAGCCTACCCCTAAAAACCCTCAGTCTCCCCCTAAACACCCTCAGCCTACCCCTAAACACACTCAGCCTACCCCTATACACCCTCAGCCTACTCCTAAACACCCTCAGTCTCCTCCTGGAGACCCTCAGCCTACCCCTAAGCACCCTCAGCCTACCCCTATACACCCTCAGCCTACAGCTAAACACCCTCAGCCTACCACTAGACAACCTCAGCCTACCACTGGACACCCTCAGCCTACCCCTAAACACCCTCAGCCTACCCCTAAACCCCCTCAGCCTTCACCTAAACACCCTCAGTCTCCCCCAGACACCCTCAGCCTACGCCTAAACAACCTCAGTCTCCGCCTAAACACCCTCAGTCTCCCCCTGGTCACCCGCAGCCTACCCCTAAACACCCTCAGCCTACCCCTAAACACCCTCAGCCTACCCCTAAACACCCTCAGCCTACACCTGAACACACTCAGTCTCCCCCTAAACACCCTTAGTCTCCCCCTAAACACCCTTAACCTACGCCAAAATACCCTCAGCCTACCCCTAAACACGCTCAGCCTCCCCCTGGACACCCTCAGCCTACCCCTAAACACCATCAGCCTACCCCTAAACACCCGCAGTCTCCACCGGACACCCTCAGCCAACCCCTAAACGCATTCACCGTACCCCTAACCACCCTCAGCCTACACCTAAACACCCTCAGTCTCCCCCTTAACACCATCAGCCTAACACTGGACACCCTCAGCCTACCCCTAAACACCCTCAGCCTACACCTAAACACCCTCAGTCTCCCCCTAAACACCCTCAGCCTACCCCTAAACACCCTCAGTCTACACCTAAACACCCTCAGTCTCCCCCTAAACACCCTCAGCCTACCCCAAAATACTCTCAGCCTACCCCTAAACACCCTCAGCCTCCCGCTGGACACCCTCAGCCTACCCCTAAACACCCTCAGACTACCCTTAAACACCCTCAGCCTACCCCTAAACACCCTCAGCCTACCCCTAAACACCCTCAGTCTCCGCTTAAACACCCTCAGTCTCCCCCTGGACACCCTCAGCCTACCCCTAAACACACTCAGCCTACCCCTAAACACCCTCCGCCTAACCCTAAACACCCTCAGCCTACCCCTAAACACCCACAGTCTCCCCCTGGACTCCCTCAGTCTCCCCTAAACACCATCAGTCTCCCCCTAAACACCCTCAGTCTCCCCCTGGACACCCTCAGTCACCCCCTGGACACCCTCAGCCTACCCCTAAACACCCTCAGACTACCCCTAAACACCCTCAGCCTACCCGTAAACACCCTCAGCCTAACCCTAAACACCCTCAGCCTACCCATAAGCACCGTCTGTCTCCCCCTAAACACCCTCAGTCTCCGCCTGAACACCATCAGCCTACCCCTAAAGACCCTCAGCCTACCCCTAAACACCCTCAGCCTACCCCTAAACACCCTCAGCCTACCCCTAAACACCCTCAGCCTGCCCATAAACATCCTCAGCCTACCCCTAAACACCCTCAGCCTACACCTAAACACCCTCAGTCTCCCCCTGAACACCCTCAGCCTCCCCCTAAACACCCTCAGTCTCCCTCTGGACACCCTCAGCCAACCCCTAAACGCCCTCACCCTACCCCTAAACACCCTCAGTCTCCCCCTAAACACCCTCAGCCTACCCCAAAATACCCTCTGTCTACCCCTAAACACCCTCAGCCTCCCCCTGGAGACCCTCAGCCTACCCCGCAACACCCTCAGCCTACCCCTATGCACCCTCAGCCTACACCAAAACACCCTAGGCCTACACTTCAACACCCTCAGCCTACAACTGGACACCCTCAGCCTACCCCTAAACACCCTCTGCTTACCCCTAAACACGCTCAGCCTACACCTAAACCCCCTCAGCCTACCCATAAACACCCTCAGACTCACCCTGGACACCCTCAGTCTCCCCCTAAACACCCTCAGCCTACCACAAAATACTCTCAGCCTACCCCTAAACACCCTCAGCCTCCCCCTGAACACCCTCAGCCTACCCCTAAACACCCTCAGCCTACCCCAAAACAACCTCAGTCTCCCCCTAAATACCCACAGCCTACCCCTAAACACCCTCAGCCAACCCCTAAACAACCACAGCCTACCCCTAAACATCCTCAGTCTCCGCCTAAACAACCTCAGACTCCCCCTGGACACCCTCAGTCTCCCCCTAAACTCCCTCAGCCTACCCCTAAAAACCCTCAGCCTAACCCAAAAGACCCTCAGCCTACCCCTAAACACCCTGAGTCTCCCCCTGGACACCCTCAGTCTCCCGCTGGACAACCTCAGCCTACCCCTAAACACCCTCAGTCTACCCGTAAACACCCTCAGCCTACCCCAAAATACCCTCAGTCTACCCCTAAACACCCTCAGCCTCCCCCTGGACTCCCTCAGCCTACCCCTAAACACCATCAGCCTACCCCTAAACACCCTCAGTCTCCGCCTAAACACCCTCAGTCTCCCCCTAAACACCCTCAGTCTCCCCCTAAGCACCCTTAGCCTACCGCTTAAAACCCTCAGTCTCCCCCTAAACACCCTTAGCCTACCTGTAAACACCCTCAGCCTACCCCTAAAAACCCTCACTCTCCCCCTAAACACACTCAGCCTTCCCCTAAGCACACTCAGCCTACCCCTATACACCCTCAGCCTACTCCAAAACACCCTCAGTCTCCTCCTGGAGACCCTCAGCCTACCCCTAAACACCCTCAGCGTAACCCTATACACCCTTAGCCTACGCCTAAACAACCTCAGCTGACCCCTATACACCCTCAGCCTACCCCAGAACACCCTCAGGCTCCCCCTAAACACCCTCAGCCTACCCCTAAACACCCTCAGCCTACCCCTAAACACCCTCAGACTCCCCCTAAACACCCTCAGCCAACCCCTAAACTCCATCAGTCTCCACCTGGACAGCCTCCGTCTCCCCTTAAACACCCTCCGCCTACCCCTAAACACCCTCAGCCTACCCCTAAACACCCTC
The DNA here is from genome assembly GCA_026770705.1 of Isurus oxyrinchus. Classification (NCBI taxonomy): domain Eukaryota; kingdom Metazoa; phylum Chordata; class Chondrichthyes; order Lamniformes; family Lamnidae; genus Isurus; species Isurus oxyrinchus. The sequence continues at coordinate 401,711 of JANJGN010000103.1, read as the reverse complement.
AGCCTACACCTAAACAGCCTCAGTCTCCCCCTAAACACCCTCAGCCTACCACAAAATACCCTCAGCCTACCCCCAAACACCCTCAGCCTCCCCCTGGACACCCTCAGCCTACCCCTAAACACACTCAGCCTACCCCTAAACACCCTCAGCCTAACCCTAAACACCCTCAGTCTCCCCCTGGACACCCTCAGTCACCCCCTGGACAGCCTCAGCCTACCCCTAAACACCCTCAGACTACCCCTAAACACCCTCAGCCTACCCGTAAACACCCTCAGCCTAACCCTAAACACCCTCAGCCTACCCATAAGCACCGTCTGTCTCCCCCTAAAAACCCTCAGTCTCCGCCTGAACACCATCAGCCTACCCCTAAAGACCCTCAGCCTACCCCTAAACACCCTCAGCCTACCCCTAAACACCCTCAGCCTGCCCATAAACATCCTCAGCCTACCCCTAAACACCCTCAGCCTACACCTAAACACCCTCAGTCTCCCCCTGAACACCCTCAGCCTCCCCCTCAACACCCTCAGTCTCCCTCTGGACACCCTCAGCCAACCCCTAAACGCCCTCACCCTACCCCTAAACACCCTCAGTCTCCCCCTAAACACCCTCAGCCTACCCCAAAATACCCTCTGTCTACCCCTAAACACCCTCAGCCTCCCCCTGGAGACCCTCAGCCTACCCCGCAACACCCTCAGCCTACCCCTATGCACCCTCAGCCTACACCAAAACACCCTAGGCCTACACTTCAACACCCTCAGCCTACAACTGGACACCCTCAGCCTACCCCTAAACACCCTCTGCCTACCCCTAAACACGCTCAGCCTACACCTAAACCCCCTCAGCCTACCCGTAAACACCCTCAGACTCACCCTGGACACCCTCAGTCTCCCCCTAAACACACTCAGCCTGCCACAAAATACTCTCAGCCTACCCCTAAACACCCTCAGCCTACCCCTAAACACCCTCAGCCTCCCCCTGAACACCCTCAGCCTACCCCTAAACACCCTCAGCCTCCCCCTGAACACCCTCAGCCTACCCCTAAACACCCTCAGCCTACCCCAAAACAACCTCAGTCTCCCCCTAAATACCCACAGCCTACCCCTAAACACCCTCAGCCAACCCCTAAACAACCACAGCCTACCCCTAAACATCCTCAGTCTCCGCCTAAACAACCTCAGACTCCCCCTGGACACCCTCAGCCTACCCCTAAACACCCTCAGCCTACCCCTAAACAGCCTCAGTCTCCCACTGGTCTCCCTCAGTTTCCCCCTAAACACCATCAGTCTCCCACTAAAACACCCTGAGTCTCCCCCTGGACACCCTCAGTCTCCCGCTGGACAACCTCAGCCTACCCCTAAACACCCTCAGTCTACCCGTAAACACCCTCAGCCTACCCCAAAATACCCTCAGTCTACCCCTAAACACCCTCAGCCTCCCCCTGGACTCCCTCAGCCTACCCCTAAACACCATCAGCCTACCCCTAAACACCCTCAGTCTCCGCCTAAACACCCTCAGTCTCCGCCGAAACACCCTCAGTCTCCCCCTGGTCACCCGCAGCCTACCCCTAAACACCCTCAGCCTACCCCTAAACACCCTCAGCCTACCCCTAAACACCCTCAGCCTACACCTGAACACACTCAGTCTCCCCCTAAACACCCTTAGTCTCCCCCTAAACACCCTTAGCCTACCCCAAAATACCCTCAGCCTACCCCTAAACACGCTCAGCCTCCCCCTGGACACCCTCAGCCTACCCCTAAACACCATCAGTCTACCTCTAAACACCCTCAGTCTCCACCGGACACCCTCAGCCAACCCCTAAACGCCCTCACCCTACCCCTAAACACCCTCAGCCTACACCTAAACACCCTCAGTCTCCCCCTTAACACCATCAGCCTAACACTGGACACCCTCAGCCTACCCCTAAACACCATCAGCCTACCCCTAAACATCCTCAGTCTCCGCCTAAACACCCTCAGTCTCCCCCTAAACACCCTCAGTCTCCCCCTAAGCACCCTTAGCCTACCCCTTAAAACCCTCAGTCTCCCCCTAAACACCATTAGCCTACCTCTAAACACCCTCAGCCTACCCCTAAAAACCCTCAGTCTCCCCCTAAACACCCTCAGCCTACCCCTAAACACACTCAGCCTACCCCTATACACCCTCAGCCTACTCCTAAACACCCTCAGTCTCCTCCTGGAGACCCTCAGCCTACCCCTAAGCACCCTCAGCCTACCCCTATACACCCTCAGCCTACAGCTAAACACCCTCAGCCTACCACTAGACAACCTCAGCCTACCACTGGACACCCTCAGCCTACCCCTAAACACCCTCAGCCTACCCCTAAACCCCCTCAGCCTTCACCTAAACACCCTTCGTCTCCCCCGGACACCCTCAGCCTACGCCTAAACAACCTCAGCTGACCACTATACACCCTCAGCCTACCCCAGAACACCCTCAGGCTCCCCCTAAACACCCTCAGCCTACCACTAAACACCCTCAGCCTACCCCTAAACACCCTCAGACTCCCCCTAAACACCCTCAGCCAACCCCTAAACTCCATCAGTCTCCACCTGGACACCCTCCGTCTCCCCTTAAACACCCTCGGCCTACCCCTAAACACCCTCAGCCCTCTCCTAAAAACCCTCAGCCTACACCTAAACAGCCTCAGTCTCCCCCTAAACAGCCTCAGCCTACCACAAAATACCCTCAGCCTACTCCCAAACACCCTCAGCCTTCCCCCGGACACACTCAACCTAGCCCTAAACACTCTCAGCCTACCCTTAAACACCCTCAGCCTACCCCTAAACACCATCAGCCTACCCCTAAACACCCTCAGTCTCCCCCTAAACACCCTCAGTCTCCCCCAAAACACCCTCAGTCTCCCCCTAAGCACCCTTAGCCTACCCCTTAAAACCCTCAGTCTCACCCTAAACACCCTTAGCCTACCTCTAAACAACCTCAGCCTACTCCTAAAAACCCTCAGTCTCCCCCTAAACACCCTCAGCCTACCCCTAAACACACTCAGCCTACCCCTATACACCCTCAGCCTACTCCTAAACACCCTCAGTCTCCTCCTGGAGACCCTCAGCCTACCCCTAAGCACCCTCAGCCTACCCCTATACACCCTCAGCCTACAGCTAAACACCCTCAGCCTACCACTAGACAACCTCAGCCTACCACTGGACACCCTCAGCCTACCCCTAAACACCCTCAGCCTACCCCTAAACCCCCTCAGCCTTCACCTAAACACCCTCAGTCTCCCCCGGACACCCACAGCCTACGCCTAAACAACCTCAGTCTCCGCCTAAACACCCTCAGTCTCCCCCTGGTCACCCGCAGCCTACCCCTAAACACCCTCAGCCTACCCCTAAACACCCTCAGCCTACCCCTAAACACCCTCAGCCTACACCTGAACACACTCAGTCTCCCCCTAAACACCCTTAGTCTCCCCCTAAACACCCTTAGCCTACGCCAAAATACCCTCAGCCTACCCCTAAACACGCTCAGCCTCCCCCTGGACACCCTCAGCCTACCCCTAAACACCATCAGCCTACCCCTAAACACCCGCAGTCTCCACCGGACACCCTCAGCCAACCCCTAAACGCCCTCACCCTACCCCTAACCACCCTCAGCCTACACCTAAACACCCTCAGTCTCCCCCTTAACACCATCAGCCTAACACTGGACACCCTCAGCCTACCCATAAACACCCTCAGCCTACACCTAAACACCCTCAGTCTCCCCCTAAACACCCTCAGCCTACCCCTAAACACCCTCAGTCTACACCTAAACACCCTCAGTCTCCCCCTAAACACCCTCAGCCTACCCCAAAATACTCTCAGCCTACCCCTAAACACCCTCAGCCTCCCGCTGGACACCCTCAGCCTACCCCTAAACACCCTCAGACTACCCTTAAACACCCTCAGCCTACCCCTAAACACCCTCAGCCTACCCCTAAACACCCTCAGTCTCCGCTTAAACACCCTCAGTCTCCCCCTGGACACCCTCAGCCTACCCCTAAACACACTCAGCCTACCCCTAAACACCCTCAGCCTAACCCTAAACACCCTCAGCCTACCCCTAAACACCCACAGTCTCCCCCTGGACTCCCTCAGTCTCCCCCTAAACACCATCAGTCTCCCCCTAAACACCCTCAGTCTCCCCCTGGACACCCTCAGTCACCCCCTGGACACCCTCAGCCTACCCCTAAACACCCTCAGACTACCCCTAAACACCCTCAGCCTACCCGTAAACACCCTCAGCCTAACCCTAAACACCCTCAGCCTACCCATAAGCACCGTCTGTCTCCCCCTAAACACCTTCAGTCTCCGCCTGAACACAATCAGCCTACCCCTAAAGACCCTCAGCCTACCCCTAAACACCCTCTGCCTACCCCTAAACACCCTCAGCCTACCCCTAAACACCCTCAGCCTGCCCATAAACATCCTCAGCCTACCCCTAAACACCCTCAGCCTACACCTAAACACCCTCAGTCTCCCCCTGAACACCCTCAGTCTCCCCCTAAACACCCTCAGCCTACCCCAAAATACCCTCTGTCTACCCCTAAACACCCTCAGCCTCCCCCTGGAGACCCTCAGCCTACCCCGCAACACCCTCAGCCTACCCCTATGCACCCTCAGCCTACACCAAAACACCCTAGGCCTACACTTCAACACCCTCAGCCTACAACTGGACACCCTCAGCCTACCCCTAAACACCCTCTGCCTACCCCTAAACACGCTCAGCCTACACCTAAACCCCCTCAGCCTACCCATAAACACCCTCAGACTCACCCTGGACACCCTCATTCTCCCCCTAAACACCCTCAGCCTACCACAAAATACTCTCAGCCTACCCCTAAACACCCTCAGCCTCCCCCTGAACACCCTCAGCCTACCCCTAAACACCCTCAGCCAACCCCTAAACAACCACAGCCTACCCCTAAACATCCTCAGTCTCCGCCTAAACAACCTCAGACTCCCCCTGGACACCCTCAGCCTACCCCTAAAAACCCTCAGCCTAACCCTAAACACCATCAGCCTACCCCTAAACACCCTCAGCCTACCCCTAACACCCTCAGCCTACCCCTAAACACCCTCAGCCTACCCCTAAACACCCTCAGCCTGTCCATAAACATCCTCAGCCTACACCTAAACACCCTCAGTCTCCCCCTGAACACCCTCAGCCTCCCCCTAAACACCCTCAGTCTCCCCCTGGACACCCTCAGCCAACCCCTAAACGCCCTCACCCTACACCTAAAAACCCTCAGTCTCCCCCTTAACACCCTCAGCCTACCCCAAAATACCCTCAGTCTCCCCCTAAACACCCTCAGTCTCCGCCTGAACACCATCAGCCTACCCCTAAACACCCTCAGCCTACCCCTAAACACCCTCAGCCTACCCCTAAACACCCTCAGCCTACCCATAAACATCCTCAGCCTACCCCTAAACACTCTCAGCCTACACCTAAACACCCTCAGTCTCCCCCTGAACACCCTAAGCCTACCCCTAAACACCCTCAGTCTCCCCCTGGACACCCTCAGCCTTCCCCTAAACGCCGACACCCTACCCCTAAACACCCTCAGCCTACACCTAAACACCCTCAGTCTCCCCCAAAAACACCGTCAGCCTACCCCAAAATACCCTCAGTCTACCCCTAAACACCCTCAGCCTCCCCCTAAACACCCTCAGTCTCCCCCTAAGCACCCTTAGCCTACCCCTTAAAACCCTCAGTCTCCCCCTAAACACCCTCAGCCTACCCCGATACACGCTCAGCCTACTCCTAAACACCCTCAGTCTCCTCCTGGAGACCCTCAGCCTACCCTTAAACACACTCAGCCTACCCCTATACACCCTCAGCCTACAGCTAAACACCCTCAGTCTCCTCCTGGAGACAACCTCAGCCTACCACTGGACACCCTCAGCCTACCACTAAACACCCTCAGCCTACCCCTAAACCCCCTCAGCCTTCACCTAAACACCCTCAGTCTCCCCCGGACACCCTCAGCCTACGCCTAAACAACCTCAGCTGACCCCTATACACCCTCAGCCTACCCCAGAACACGCTCAGGCTCCCCCTAAACACCCTCAGCCTACCCCTAAACACCCTCAGCCTACCCCTAAACACCCTCAGACTCCCCCTAAACACCCTCAGCCAACCCCTAAACTCCATCAGTCTCCACCTGGACACCCTCCGTCTCCCCTGAAACACCCTCCGCCTACCCCTAAACACTCTCAGCCTACCCCTAAACACCCTCAGCCTACCACAAAATACCCTCAGCCTACCCCCAAACACCCTCAGCCTCCCCCTGGACACCCTCAACCTACCCCTAAACACCCTCAGCATACCCCTGAACACCCTCAGCATGCCCCTAAACACCCTCAGTCTCCGCCTAAACACCCTCAGTCTCCCCCTGGTCACCCGCAGCCTACCCCTAAACACCCTCAGCCTACCCCTAAACACCCTCAGCCTACCCCTAAACACCCTCAGCCTACACCTGAACACACTCAGTCTCCCCCTAAACACCATTAGTCTCCCCCTTAACACCCTTAGCCTACCCCAAAATACCCTCAGCCTACCCCTAAACACGCTCAGCCTCCCCCTGGACACCCTCAGCCTACCCCTAAACACGATCAGCCTACCCCTAAACACCCTCAGTCTCCACCGGACACCCTCAGCCTACCCCTAAAAGCTCTCACCCAACCCCTAAACACCCTCAGTCTACACCTAAACACCCTCAGTCTCGCCCTAAACACCCTCAGCCTACCCCTAAACACCCTCAGCCTACACCTAAACACCCTCAGTCTCCCCCTAAACACACTCAGCCTCCCCCTAAACACCCTCAGTCTCCCCCTGGACACCCTCAGCCAACCCCTAAACGCAATCACCCTACCCCTAAACACCCTCACCCTACACCTAAAAACCCTCAGTCTCCCCCTAAACACCATCAGCTTACCCCTAAACACCCTCAGCCTACACCTAAACACCCTCAGTCTCCCCCTAAACACCCTCAGCCTACCCCAAAATACCCTCAGTCTACCCCTAAACACCCTCAGCCTCCCCCTGGACTCCCTCAGCCTACCCCTAAACACCATCAGCCTACCCCTAAACACCCTCAGTCTCCGCCTAAACACCCTCAGTCTCCCCCTAAACACCCTCAGTCTCCCCCTAAGCACCCTTAGCCTACCCCTTAAAACCCTCAGTCTCCCCCTAAACAACCTCAGCCTACCCCTAAACACACTCAGCCTACCCCTATACACCCTCAGCCTACTCCTAAACACCCTCAGTCTCCTCCTGGAGACCCTCAGCCTACCCCTAAACACCCTCAGCCTACCCCTATACACCCTCAGCCTACGGCTAAACACCCTCAGCCTACCACTAGACAACCTCAGCCTACCACTGGACAACCTCAGCCTCCCCCTAAACACCCTCAGTCACCCCCTGGACACCCTCAGCCAACCCCTAAACGCCCTCACCCTACACCTAAACACCCTCACCCTACACCTAAAAACCCTCAGTCTCCCCCTAAACACCATCAGCTTACCCCTAAACACCCTCAGGCTACACCTAAACACCCTCAGTCTCCCCCTAAACACCCTCAGCCTACCCCAAAATACCCTCAGTCTACCCCTAAACACCCTCAGCCTCCCCCTGGACACCCTCAGCCTACCCCTAAACACCATCAGCCTACCCCTAAACACCCTCAGTCTCCGCCTAAACACCCTCAGTCTCCCCCTAAACACCCTCAGTCTCCCCCTAAGCACCCTTAGCCTACCCCTTAAAACCCTCAGCCAACCCCTAAACGCCCTCACCCTACCCCTAAACACCCTCACCCTACACCTAAAAACCCTCAGTCTCCCCCTAAACACCATCAGCTTACCCCTAAACACCCTCAGCCTACACCTAAACACCCTCAGTCTCCCCCTAAACACCCTCAGCCTACCCCAAAATACCCTCAGTCTACCCCTAAACACCCTCAGCCTCCCCCTAAACACCCTCAGTCTCCCCCTAAACACCCTCAGCCTACCCCGATACACGCTCAGCCTACTCATAAACACCCTCAGTCTCCTCCTGGAGCCCTCAGCCTACCCTTAAACACCCTCAGCCTACCCCTATACACCGTCAGCCTACAGCTAAACACCCTCAGTCTCCTCCTGGAGACAACCTCAGCCTACCACTGGACACCCTCAGCCTACCACTAAACACCCTCAGCCTACCCCTAAACCCCCTCAGCCTTCACCTAAACACCCTCAGTCTCCCCCGGACACCCTCAGCCTACGCCTAAACAACCTCAGCTGACCCCTATACACCCTCAGCCTACCCCAGAACACGCTCAGGCTCCCCCTAAACACCCTCAGCCTACCCCTAAACTCCCTCAGCCTACCCCTAAACACCCTCAGACTCCCCCTAAACACCCTCAGCCAACCCCTAAACTCCATCAGTCTCCACCTGGACACCCTCCGTCTCCCCTTAAACACCCTCCGCCTACCACTAAACACTCTCAGCCTACCCCTAAACACCCTCAGCCTGCACCTAAACAGCCTCAGTATCCCCCTAAACACCCTCAGCCTACCACAAAATACCCTCAGCCTACCCCCAAACACCCTCAGCCTCCCCCTGGACACCCTCAACCTACCCCTAAACACTCTCAGCCTACCCTTAAACACCATCAGCCTACCCCTGAACACCCTCAGCATGCCCCTAAACACCCTCAGTCTCCGCCTAAACACCCTCAGTCTCCCCCTGGTCACCCGCAGCCTACCCCTAAACACCCTCAGCCTACCCCTAAACACCCTCAGCCTACCCCTAAACACCCTTAGCCTACACCTGAACACACTCAGTCTCCCCCTAAACACCCTTAGTCTCCCCCTTAACACCCTTAGCCTACCCCAAAATACCCTCAGCCTACCCCTAAACACGCTCAGCCTCCCCTGGACACCCTCAGCCTACCCCTAAACACGATCAGCCTACCCCTAAACACCCTCAGTCTCCACCGGACACCGTCAGCCTACCCCTAAACGCCCTCACCCAACCCCTAAACACCCTCAGTCTACACCTAAACACCCTCAGTCTCGCCCTAAACACCCTCAGCCTACCCCTAAACACCCTCAGCCTGCACCTAAACACCCTCAGTCTCCCCCTAAACACCCTCAGCCTCCCCCTAAACACCCTCAGTCTCCCCCTGGACACCCTCAGCCAACCCCTAAACACCCTCACCCTACCCCTAAACACCCTCACCCTACACCTAAAAACCCTCAGTCTCCCCCTAAACACCATCAGCTTACCCCTAAACACCCTCAGCCTACACCTAAACACCCTCAGTCTCCCCCTAAACACCCTCAGCCTACCCCAAAATACCCTCAGTCTACCCCTAAACACCCTCAGCCTCCCCCTGGACTCCCTCAGCCTACCCCTAAACACCATCAGCCTACCCCTAAACACCCTCAGTCTCCGCCTAAACACCCTCAGTCTCCCCCTAAACACCCTCAGTCTCCCCCTAAGCACCCTTAGCCTACCCCTTAAAACCCTCAGTCTCCCCCTAAACACCATTAGCCTACCTCTAAACACCCTCAGCCTACCCCTAAAAATCCTCAGTCTCCCCCTAAACAACCTCAGCCTACCCCTAAACACACTCAGCCTACCCCTATACACCCTCAGCCTACTCCTAAACACCCTCAGTCTCCTCCTGGAGACCCTCAGCCTACCCCTAAACACCCTCAGCCTACCCCTATACACCCTCAGCCTACGGCTAAACACCCTCAGCCTATCACTAGACAACCTCAGCCTACCACTGGACAACCTCAGCCTCCCCCTAAACACCCTCAGTCTCCCCCTAAACACCCTCAGTCTCCCCCTGGACACCCTCAGCCAACCCCTAAACGCCCTCACCCTACCCCTAAACACCCTCACCCTACACCTAAAAACCCTCAGTCTCCCCCTAAACACCATCAGCTTACCCCTAAACACCCTCAGGCTACACCTAAACACCCTCAGTCTCCCCCTAAACATCCTCAGCCTACCCCAAAATACCCTCAGTCTACCCCTAAACACCCTCAGCCTCCCCCTGGACACCCTCAGCCTACCCCTAAACACCATCAGCCTACCCCTAAACACCCTCAGTCTCCGCCTAAACACCCTCAGTCTCCCCCTAAACACCCTCAGTCTCCCCCTAAGCACCCTTAGCCTACCCCTTAAAACCCTCAGTCTCCCCCTAAACACCATTAGCCTACCTCTAAACACCCTCAGCCTACCCCTAAAAACCCTCAGTCTCCCCCTAAACAACCTCAGCCTACCCCTAAACACCCTCAGCCTCCCCCTGGACACCCTCAGCCTACCCCTAAACACCATCAGCCTACCCCTAAACACCCTCAGTCTCCGCCTAAACACCCTCAGTCTCCCCCTAAACACCCTCAGTCTCCCCCTAAGCACCCTCAGTCTACCCCTGGACACCCTCAGCCTACCCCTAAACACCCTCAGCCTACCCCTAAACCCCCTCAGCCTTCACATAAACACCCTCAGTCTCCCCCGGACACCCTCAGCCTACGCCTAAACAACCTCATCTGACCCCTATACACTCTCAGCCTACCCCAGAACACCCTCAGGCTCCCCTGAACAGCCTCAGCCAACCCCTAAACACCCTCAGCCTACCCCTAAAACCCTCAGACTCCCCCTAAACACCCTCAGCCAACCCCTAAACTCCATCAGTCTCCACCTGGACACCCTCCGTCTCCCCTTAAACACCCTCCGCCTACCCCTAAACAACCTCAGCCTACCCCTAAACACCCTCAGCCTACCACAAAATACCCTCAGCCTACTCCCAAACACCCTCAGCCTCCCCCTGGACACCCTCAACCTACCCATAAACACTCTCAGCCTACCCTTAAACACCCTCAGCCTACCCCTGAACGCCCTCAGCCAACATCTAAACAACCTACGTCTCCCTCTGGAGACCCTCAGCCTACCCCTAAACACCCTCAGCCTACCCCTATACACCCTCAGCCTACACCTAAACACCCTCAGCCTACCCCTAAACACCCTCAGACTCCCCCTAAACACCCTCAGCCAACCCCTAAAATCCATCAGTCTCCACCTGGACACACTCCGTCTCCCCTTAAACACCCTCCGCCTACCCCTAAACACTCTCAGCCTACCCCTAAACACCCTCAGCCTACACCTAAACAGCCTCAGTATCCCCCTAAACACCCTCAGCCTACCACAAAATACCCTCAGCCTACCCCCAAACACCCTCAGCCTCCCCCTGTACACCCTCAACCTACCCCTAAACACTCTCAGCCTACCCTTAAACACCCTCAGCCTACCCCTGAACACCCTCAGCATGCCCCTAAACACCCTCAGTCTCCCCCTAAACACCCTCAGTCTCCCCCTAAGCACCCTTAGCCTACCCCTTAAAACCCTCAGTCTCCCCCTAAACACCATTAGCCTACCTCTAAACACCCTCAGCCTACCCCTAAAAACCCTCAGTCTCCCCCTAAACAACCTCAGCCTACCCCTAAACACACTCAGCCTACCCCTATACACCCTCAGCCTACTCCTAAACACCCTCAGTCTCCTCCTGGAGACCCTCAGCCTACCCCTAAACACCCTCAGCCTACCCCTATACACCCTCAGCCTACAGCTAAACACCCTCAGCCTACCACTAGACAACCTCAGCCTACCACTGGACACCCTCAGCCTACCCCTAAACCCCCTCAGCCTTCACATAAACACCCTCAGTCTCCCCCGGACACCCTCAGCCTACGCCTAAACAACCTCATCTGACCCCTATACACTCTCAGCCTACCCCAGAACACCCTCAGGCTCCCCTAAACAGCCTCAGCCAACCCCTAAACACCCTCAGCCTACCCCTAAACACCCTCAGACTCCCCCTAAACACCCTCAGCCAACCCCTAAACTCCATCAGTCTCCACCTGGACACCCTCCGTCTCCCCTTAAACACCCTCCGCCTACCCCTAAACAACCTCAGCCTACCCCTAAACACCCTCAGCCTACCACAAAATACCCTCAGCCTACTCCCAAACACCCTCAGCCTCCCCCTGGACACCCTCAACCTACCCATAAACACTCTCAGCCTACCCTTAAACACCCTCAGCCTACCCCTGAACGCCCTCAGCCAACATCTAAACAACCTACGTCTCCCTCTGGAGACCCTCAGCCTACCCCTAAACACCCTCAGCCTACCCCTATACACCCTCAGCCTACACCTAAACACCCTCAGCCTACCCCTAAACACCCTCAGACTCCCCCTAAACACCCTCAGCCAACCCCTAAAATCCATCAGTCTCCACCTGGACACACTCCGTCTCCCCTTAAACACCCTCCGCCTACCCCTAAACACTCTCAGCCTACCCCTAAACACCCTCAGCCTACACCTAAACAGCCTCAGTATCCCCCTAAACACCCTCAGCCTACCACAAAATACCCTCAGCCTACCCCCAAACACCCTCAGCCTCCCCCTGTACACCCTCAACCTACCCCTAAACACTCTCAGCCTACCCTTAAACACCCTCAGCCTACCCCTGAACACCCTCAGCATGCCCCTAAACACCCTCAGTCTCCTCCTAAACACCCTCAGTCTCCCCCTGGTCACCCGCAGCCTACCCCTAAACACCCTCAGCCTACCCCTAAACACGCTCAGCCTCCCCCTGGACACCCTCAGCCTACCCCTAAACACGATCAGCCTACCCCTAAACACCCTCAGTCTCCACCGGACACCCTCAGCCAACCCCTAAACTCCCGCACCCAACCCCTAAACACCCTCAGTCTACACCTAAACACCCTCAGTCTCCCCCTAAACACCCTCAGCCTACCCCTAAACACCCTCAGCCTACACCTAAACACCCTCCGTCTCCCCCTAAACACCCTCAGCCTCCCCCTAAACACCCTCAGTCTCCCCCTGGACACCCTCAGCCAACCCCTAAACGCCCTCACCCTACCCCTAAACACCCTCACCCTACACGTAAAAACCCTCAGTCTCCCCCTAAACACCATCAGCTTACCCCTAAACAACCTCAGCCTACACCTAAACACCCTCAGTCTCCCCCTAAACACCCTCAGCCTACCCCAAAATACCCTCAGTCTACCCCTAAACACCCTCAGCCTCCCCCTGGACACCCTCAGCCTACCCCTAAACACCATCAGCCTACCCCTAAACACCCTCAGTCTCCGCCTAAACACCCTCAGTCTCCCCCTAAACACCCTCAGTCTCCCCCTAAGCACCCTGAGCCTACCCCTTAAAACCCTCAGTCTCCCCCTAAACACCATTAGCCTACCTCTAAACACCCTCAGCCTACCCCTAAAAACCCTCAGTCTCCCCCTAAACAACCTCAGCCTACCCCTAAACACACTCAGCCTACCCCTATACACCCTCAGCCTACTCCTAAACACCCTCAGTCTCCTCCTGGAGACCCTCAGCCTACCCCTAAACACCCTCAGTCTACCCCTATACACCCTCAGCCTACAGCTAAACAACCTCAGCCTACCACTAGACAACCTCAGCCTACCACTGGACAACCTCAGCCTCCCCCTAAACACCCTCAGTCTCCCCCTGGACACCCTCAGCCAACCCCTTAACGCCCTCACCCTACCCCTAAACACCCTCACCCTACACCTAAAAACCCTCAGTCTCCCCCTAAACACCATCAGCTTACCCCTAAACACCCTCAGGCTACACCTAAACACCCTCAGTCTCCCCCTAAACACCCTCAGCCTACCCCAAAATACCCTCAGTCTACCCCTAAACACCCTCAGCCTCCCCCTGGACACCCTCAGCCTACCCCTAAGCACCATCAGCCTACCCCTAAACACCCTCAGTCTCGGCCTAAACACCCTCAGTCTCCCCCTAAACACCCTCAGTCTCCCCCTAAGCACCCTTAGCCTACCCCTTAAAACCCTCAGTCTCCCCCTAAACACCATTAGCCTACCTCTAAACACCCTCAGCCTACCCCTAAAAACCCTCAGTCTCCCCCTAAACAACCTCAGCCTACCCCTAAACACACTCAGCCTACCCCTATACACCCTCAGCCTACTCCTAAACACCCTCAGTCTCCTCCTGGAGACCCTCAGCCTACCCCTAAACCCCCTCAGCCTACCCCTATACACACTCAGCCTACAGCTAAACACCCTCAGCCTACCACTTGACAACCTCAGCCTACCACTGGACACCCTCAGCCTACCCCTAAACACCCTCAGCCTACCCCTAAACCCCCTCAGCCTTCACATAAACACCCTCAGTCTCCCCCGGACACCCTCAGCCTACGCCTAAACAACCTCATCTGACCCCTATACACTCTCAGCCTACCCCAGAACACCCTCAGGCTCCCCTAAACAGCCTCAGCCAACCCCTAAACACCCTCAGCCTACCCCTAAACACCCTCAGACTCCCCCTAAACACCCTCAGCCAACCCCTAAACTCCATCAGTCTCCACCTGGACACCCTCCGTCTCCCCTTAAACACCCTCCGCCTACCCCTAAACACCCTCAGCCTACCCCTAAACACCCTCACCCTACACCTAAACAGCCTCAGTCTCCCCCTAAACACCCTCAGCCTACCACAAAATACCCTCAGCCTACTCCCAAACACCCTCAGCCTCCCCCTGGACACCCTCAACCTACCCATAAACACTCTCAGCCTACCCTTAAACACCCTCAGCCTACCCCTGAACGCCCTCAGCCTACATCTAAACAACCTACGTCTCCCTCTGGAGACCCTCAGCCTACCCCTAAACACCCTCAGCCTACCCCTATACACCCTCAGCCTACACCTAAACACCCTCAGCCTACCCCTAAACACCCTCAGACTCCCCCTAAACACCCTCAGCCAACCCCTAAAATCCATCAGTCTCCACCTTGGCACCCTCCGTCTCCCATTAAACACCCTCCGCCTACCCCTAAACACTCTCAGCCTACCCCTAAACACCCTCAGCCTACACCTAAACAGCCTCAGTATCCCTCTAAACACCCTCAGCCTACCACAAAATACCCTCAGCCTACCCCCAAACACCCTCAGCCTCCCCCTGTACACTCTCAACCTACCCCTAAACACTCTCAGCCTACCCTTAAACACCCTCAGCCTACCCCTGAACACCCTCAGCATGCCCCTAAACACCCTCAGTCTCCTCCAAAACACCCTCAGTCTCCCCCTGGTCACCCGCAGCCTACCCCTAAACACCCTCAGCCTACCCCTAAACACGCTCAGCCTCCCCCTGGACACCCTCAGCCTACCCCTAAACACGATCAGCCTACCCCTAAACACCCTCAGTCTCCACCGGACACCCTCAGCCAACCCCTAAACGCCCTCACCCAACCCCTAAACACCCTCAGTCTACACCTAAACACCCTCAGTCTCCCCATAAACACCCTCAGCCTACCCCTAAACACACTCAGCCTACACCTAAACACCCTCCGTCTCCCCCTAAACACCCTCAGCCTCCCCCTAAACACCCTCAGTCTCCCCCTGGACACCCTCAGCCAACCCCTAAACGCCCTCACCCTACCCCTAAACACCCTCAGCCTACACCTAAACACCCTCAGTCTCCCCCTAAACACCCTCAGCCTACCCCAAAATACCCTCAGTCTACCCCTAAACACCCTCAGCCTCCCCCTGGACACCCTCAGCCTACCCCTAAACACCATCAGCCTACCCCTAAACACCCTCAGTCTCCGCCTAAACACCCTCAGTCTCCCCCTAAACACCCTCAGTCTCCCCCTAAGCACCCTTAGCCTACCCCTTAAAACCCTCAGTCTCCCCCTAAACACCATTAGCCTACCTCTAAACACCCTCAGCCTACCCCTAAAAACCCTCAGTCTCCCCCTAAACAACCTCAGCCTACCCCTAAACACACTCAGCCTACCCCTATACACCCTCAGCCTACTCCTAAACACCCTCAGTCTCCTCCTGGAGACCCTCAGCCTACCCCTAAACACCCTCAGTCTACCCCTATACACCCTCAGCCTACAGCTAAACACCCTCAGCCTACCACTAGACAACCTCAGCCTACCACTGGACAACCTCAGCCTCCCCCTAATCACCCTCAGTCTCCCCCTGGACACCCTCAGCCAACCCCTAAACGCCCTCACCCTACCCCTAAACACCCTCACCCTACACCTAAAAACCCTCAGTCTCCCCCTAAACACCATCAGCTTACCCCTAAACACCCTTAGCCTACACCTAAACACCCTCAGTCTCCCCCTAAACACCCTCAGCCTACCCCAAAATACCCTCAGTCTACCCCTAAACACCGTCAGCCTCCCCCTGGACACCCTCAGCCTACCCCTAAGCACCATCAGCCTACCCCTAAACACCCTCAGTCTCGGCCTAAACACCCTCAGTCTCCCCCTAAACACCCTCAGTCTCCCCCTAAGCACCCTTAGCCTACCCCTTAAAACCCTCAGTCTCCCCCTAAACACCATTAGCCTACCTCTAAACACCCTCAGCCTACCCCTAAAAACCCTCAGTCTCCCCCTAAACAACCTCAGCCTACCCCTAAACACACTCAGCCTACCCCTATACACCCTCAGCCTACTCCTAAACACCCTCAGTCTCCTCCTGGAGACCCTCAGCCTACCCCTAAACACCCTCAGCCTACCCCTATACACCCTCAGCCTACAGCTAAACACCCTCAGCCTACCACTAGACAACCTCAGCCTACCACTGGACACCCTCAGCCTACCCCTAAACACACTCAGCCTACCCCTAAACCCCCTCAGCCTTCACCTAAACACCCTCAGTCTCCCCCGGACACCCTCAGCCTACGCCTAAACAACCTCAGCTGACCCCTATACACCCTCAGCCTACCCCAGAACACACTCAGGCTCCCCTAAACACCCTCAGCCTACCCCTAAACACCCTCAGCCTACCCCTAAACACCCTCAGACTCCCCCTAAACACCCTCAGCCAACCCCTAAACTCCATCAGTCTCCACCTGGACACCCTCTGTCTCCCCTTAAACACCCTCCGCCTACCCCTAAACACCCTCAGCCTACCCCTAAACACCCTCAGCCTACACCTAAACAGCCTCAGTCTCCCCCTAAACACCCTCAGCCTACCACAAAATACCCTCAGCCTACTCCCAAACACCCTCAGCCTCCCCCTGGACACCCTCAACCTACCCCTAAACACTCTCAGCCTACCCTTAAACACCCTCAGCCTACCCCTGAACGCCCTCAGCCTACATCTAAACACCCTGCGTCTCCCTCCGGAGACCCTCAGCCTACCCCTAAAAACCCTCAGCCTACCCCTATACACCCTCAGCCTACACCTAAACACCCTCAGCCTACCCCTAAACACCCTCAGACTCCCCCTAAACACCCTCAGCCAACCCCTAAAATCTATCAGTCTCCACCTGGACACCCTCCGTCTCCCCTTAAACACCCTCCGCCTACCCCTAAACACTCTCAGCCTACCCCTAAACACCCTCAGCCTACACCTAAACAGCCTCAGTATCCCCCTAAACACCCTCAGCCTACCACAAAATACCCTCAGCCTACCCCCAAACACCCTCAGCCTCCCCCTGGACACCCTCAACCTACCCCTAAACACTCTCAGCCTACCCTTAAACACCCTCAGCCTACCCCTGAACACCCTCAGCATGCCCCTAAACACGCTCAGCCTCCCCCTGGACACCCTCAGCCTACCCCTAAACACGATCAGCCTACCCCTAAACACCCTCAGTCTCCACCGGACACCCTCAGCCAACCCCTAAACGCCCTCACCCAACCCCTAAACACCCTCAGTCTACACCTAAACACCTTCAGTCTCCCCCTAAACACCCTCAGCCTACCCCTAAACACCCTCAGCCTACACCTAAACACCCTCAGTCTCCCCCTAAACACCCTCAGCCTCCCCCTAAACACCCTCAGTCTCCCCCTGGACACCCTCAGCCAACCCCTAAACGCCCTCACCCTACCCCTAAACACCCTCACCCTACACCTAAAAACCCTCAGTCTCCCCCTAAACACCATCAGCTTACCCCTAAACACCCTCAGCCTACACCTAAACACCCTCAGTCTCCCCCTAAACACCCTCAGCCTACCCCAAAATACCCTCAGTCTACCCCTAAACACCCTCAGCCTCCCCCTGGACACCCTCAGCCTACCCCTAAACACCATCAGCCTACCCCTAAACACCCTCAGTCTCCGCCTAAACACCCTCAGTCTCCCCCTAAACACCCTCAGTCTCCCCCTAAGCACCCTTAGCCTACCCCTTAAAACCCTCAGTCTCCCCCTAAACACCATTAGCCTACCTCTAAACACCCTCAGCCTACCCCTAAAAACCCTCAGTCTCCCCCAAAACAACCTCAGCCTACCCCTAAACACACTCAGCCTACCCTTAAACACCCTCAGCCTACTCCTAAACACCCTCAGTCTCCTCCTGGAGACCCTCAGCCTACCCCTAAACACCCTCAGTCTACCCCGATACACCCTCAGCCTACAGCTAAACACCCTCAGCCTAACACTAGACAACCTCAGCCTACCACTGGACAACCTCAGCCTCCCCCTAAACACCCTCAGTCTCCCCCTGGACACCCTCAGCCAACCCCTAAACGCCCTCACCCTACCCCTAAACACCCTCACCCTACACCTAAAAACCCTCAGTCTCCCCCTAAACACCATCAGCTTACCCCTAAACACCCTCAGCCTACACCTAAACACCCTCAGTCTCCCCCTAAACACCCTCAGCCTACCCCAAAATACCCTCAGTCTACCCCTAAACACCCTCAGCCTCCCCCTGGACACCCTCAGCCTACCCCTAAGCACCATCAGCCTACCCCTAAACACCCTCAGTCTCGGCCTAAACACCCTCAGTCTCCCCCTAAACACCCTCAGTCTCCCCCTAAGCACCCTTAGCCTACCCCTTAAAACCCTCAGTCTCCCCCTAAACACCATTAGCCTACCTCTAAACACCCTCAGCCTACCCCTAAAAACCCTCAGTCTCCCCCTAAACAACCTCAGCCTACCCCTAAACACACTCAGCCTACCCCTATACACCCTCAGCCTACTCCAAAACACCCTCAGTCTCCTCCTGGAGACCCTCAGCCTACCCCTAAACACCCTCAGCCTACCCCTATACACCCTCAGCCTACAGCTAAACACCCTCAGCCTACCACTAGACAACCTCAGCCTACCACTGGACACCTTCAGCCTACCCCTAAACACCCTCAGCCTACCCCTAAACCCCCTCAGCCTTCACCTAAACACCCTCAGTCTCCCCCGGACACCCTCAGCCTACGCCTAAACAACCTTAGCTGACCCCTATACACCCTCAGCCTACCCCAGAACACCCTCAGGCTCCCCTAAACACCCTCAGCCTACCCCTAAACACCCTCAGCCTACCCCTAAACACCCTCAGACTCCCCCTAAACACCCTCAGCCAACCCCTAAACTCCATCAGTCTCCACCTGGACACCCTCCGTCTCCCCTTAAACACCCTCCGCCTACCCCTAAACACCCTCAGCCTACCCCTAAACACCCTCAGCCTACACCTAAACAGCCTCAGTCTCCCCCAAACACCCTCAGCCTACCACAAAATACCCTCAGCCTACTCCCAAACACCCTCAGCCTCCCCCTGGACACCCTCAACCTACCCCTAAACACTCTCAGCCTACCCTTAAACACCCTCAGCCTACCCCTGAACGCCCTCAGCCTACATCTAAACACCCTACGTCTCCCTCTGGAGACCCTCAGCCTACCCCTAAACACCCTCAGCCTACCCCTATACACCCTCAGCCTACACCTAAACACCATCAGCCTACCCGTAAACACCCTCAGCCTATCCCTAAACACCCTCAGACTACCCCTAAACACCCTCAGCCTACACCTAAAAACACTCAGTCTCCCCCTAAACACCCTTAGTCTCCCCCTAAACACCCTTAGCCTACCCCAAAATACCCTCAGCTTACCCCTAAACACCCTCAGCCTACCCCTAAACACACACAGCCTACCCCTAAACACCCTCAGCGTTCCCCTAAACACCCTCAGCCTACCCCTAAACACACACAGCCTACCCCTAAACACCCTCAGCCTACCACTAAACACCCTCAGCCTACATCTAAACACCCTAAGTCTCCCCCTGGATACCCTCAGCCTACCCCTAAACACCCTCAGCCTACCCCTATACACCCTCAGCCTACACCTAAACACCATCAGCCTACCTCTAAATACCATCAGCCTACCACTGGACACGCTCAGCCTACCCCTAAACACCCTCAGCCTACACCTAAACACCCTCAGCCTTCACCTAAACACTCTCAGTCTCCCCCGGACAACCTCAACCTACGCCTAAACACCCTCAGCCTACCCCTATACACCCTCAGCCTTCCCCTAAACACCCTCAGTCTCCCCCTGGACACCCTCAGCCAACCGCTAAACACCCTCAGTCTCCCCATAAACATCCTCAGCCTACCCCAAAATACCCTCAGCCTACCCCTAAACACCCTCAGCCTCCCCCTGGACATCCTCAGCCTACCCCTAAACACCCTCAGCCTACCTCTAAACACCCTCAGTCTCCCCCTAAACACCCTCAGTCTCCCCCTAAACACCCTCAGCCTACACCTAAACACCCTAAGTCTCCCCCTGGAGACCCTCAGCCTACCCCTCAACACCCTCAGCCTACCCCTAAACACCCTCAGTCTCCCCCTGGTCTCCCTCAGTCTCCCCCTAAACACCATCAGTCTCCCACTAAACACCCTGAGTCTCCCCCTGGACACCCTCAGTCTCCCGCTGGACAACCTCAGCCAACCCCTAAACACCCTCAGTCTACCCGTAAACACCCTCAGCCTACCCATAAACACCTTCTGTCTCCCCCTAAACACCCTCAGTCTCCGCCTGAACACCATCAGCCTGCCCCTTAACAGCCTCAGCCTACCCCTAAACTCCCTCAGCCTACCGCTAAACACCCTCAGTCTACCCCTAAACATCCTCAGCCAACCCCTAAACACCCTCAGCCTACACCTAAACACCCTCAGTCTCCCCCTGGACACCATCAGCCTACCTCTAAACACCCTCAGACTACACCTAAACACCCTCAGCCTACCCCTAAACACCCTCAGTCTCCCCCAAAATACCCTCAGCCTACACTTAAACACCCTCAGCCTACCCCTATACACCCTCAGCCTAACCCTAAACACCCTCAGTCTACCCCTAAACACCCTCTGCCTACACCTAAACACCCTAGGTCTCCCCCTGGAGACCCTCAGCCTACACCTAAACACCCTCAGCGTACCCCTATACACCCTCAGCCTACCCCTATACACCCTCAGCCTACCCCTAAACACCCTCACCCTACACCTAAAAACCCTCAGTCTCCCCCTAAACACCATCAGCTTACCCCTAAACACCCTCAGCCTACACCTAAACACCCTCAGTCTCCCCCTAAACACCCTCAGCCTACCCCAAAATACTCTCAGTCTACCCCTAAACACCCTCAGCCTCCCCCTGGACACCCTCAGCCTACCCCTAAACACCATCAGCCTACCCCTAAACACCCTCAGTCTCCGCCTAAACACCCTCAGTCTCCCCCTAAACACCCTCAGTCTCCCCCTAAGCACCCTTAGCCTACCCCTTAAAACCCTCAGTCTCCCCCTAAACACCATTAGCCTACCTCTAAACACCCTCAGCCTACCCCTAAAAACCCTCAGTCTCCCCCTAAACAACCTCAGCCTACCCCTAAACACACTCAGCCTACCCCTATACACCCTCAGCCTACTCCTAAACACCCTCAGTCTCCTCCTGGAGACCCTCAGCCTACCACTAAACACCCTCAGCCTACCCCGATACACCCTCAGCCTACAGCTAAACACCCTCAGCCTACCACTAGACAACCTCAGCTTACCACTGGACAACCTCAGCCTCCCCCTAAACACCCTCAGTCTCCCGCTGGACACCCTCAGCCAACCCCTAAACGCCCTCACCCTACCCCTAAACACCCTCACCCTACACCTAAAAACCCTCAGTCTCACCCTAAACACCATCAGCTTACCCCTAAACACCCTCAGCCTACACCTAAACACCCTCAGTCTCCCCCTAAACACCCTTAGCCTACCCCAAAATACCCTCAGCCTACCCCTAAACACGCTCAGCCTCCCCCTGGACACCCTCAGCCTACCCCTAAACACGATCAGCCTACCCCAAAACACCCTCAGTCTCCACCGGACACCCTCAGCCAACCCCTAAACGCCCTCACCCAACCCCTAAACACCCTCAGTCTACACCAAAACACCCTCAGTCTCCCCCTAAACACCCTCAGCCTACCCCTAAACACCCTCAGCCTACACCTAAACACACTCAGTCTCCCCCGAAACACCCTCAGCCTCCCCCTAAACACCCTCAGTCTCCCCCTGGACACCCTCAGCCAACCCCTAAACGCCCTCACCCTACCCCTAAACACCCTCACCCTACACCTAAAAACCCTCAGTCTCCCCCTAAACACCATCAGCTTACCCCTAAACACCCTCAGCCTACACCTAAACACCCTCAGTCTCCCCCTAAACACCCTCAGCCTACCCCAAAATACCCTCAGTCTACCACTAAATACCCTCAGCCTCCCCCTAAACACCATCAGCCTACCCCTAAACACCCTCAGTCTCCGCCTAAACACCCTCAGTCTCCCCCTAAACACCCTCAGTCTCCCCCTAAGCACCCTTAGCCTACCCCTTAAAACCCTCAGTCTCCCCCTAAACACCATTAGCCTACCTCTAAACACCCTCAGCCTACCCCTAAAAACCCTCAGTCTCCCCCTAAACAACCTCAGCCTACCCCTAAACACACTCAGCCTACCCCTATACACCCTCAGCCTACTCCTAAACACCCTCAGTCTCCTACTGGAGACCCTCAGCCTACCCCTAAACACCCTCAGCCTACCCCGATACACCCTCAGCCTACAGCTAAACACCCTCAGCCTACCACTAGACAACCTCAGCCTACCACTGGACAACCTCAGCCTCCCCCTAAACACCCTCAGTCTCCCCCTGGACACCCTCAGCCAACCCCTAAACGCCCTCACCCTACCCCTAAACACCCTCACCCTACACCTAAAAACCCTCAGTCTCCCCCTAAACACCATCAGCTTACCCCTAAACACCCTCAGCCTACACCTAAACACCCTCAGTCTCCCCCTAAACACCCTCAGCCTACCCCAAAATACCCTCAGTCTACCCCTAAACACCCTCAGCCTCCCCCTGGACACCCTCAGCCTACCCCTAAACACCATCAGCCTACCCCTAAACACCCTCAGTCTCCGCCTAAACACCCTCAGTCTCCCCCTAAACACCCTCAGTCTCCCCCTAAGCACCCTTAGCCTACCCCTTAAAACCCTCAGTCTCCCCCTAAACACCATTAGCCTACCTCTAAACACCCTCAGCCTACCCCTAAAAACCCTCAGTCTCCCCCTAAACAACCTCAGCCTACCCCTAAACACACTCAGCCTACCCCTATACACCCTCAACCTACTCCTAAACACCCTCAGTCTCCTCCTGGAGACCCTCAGCCTACCCCTAAACACCCTCAGCCTACCCCTATACACCCTCAGCCTACAGCTAAACACCCTCAGCCTACCACTAGACAACCTCAGCCTACCACTGGACACCCTCAGCCTACCCCTAAACACCCTCAGCCTACCCCTAAACCCCCTCAGCCTTCACATAAACACCCTCAGTCTCCCCCGGACACCCTCAGCCAACGCCTAAACAACCTCATCTGACCCCTATACACCCTCAGCCTACCCCAGAAGACCCTCAGGCTCCCCTAAACACCCTCAGCCAACCCCTAAACACCCTCAGCCTACCCCTAAACACCTTCAGACTCCCCCTAAACACCCTCAGCCAACCCCTAAACTCCATCAGTCTCCACCTGGACACCCTCCGTCTCCCCTTAAACACCCTCCGCCTACCCCTAAACACCCTCAGCCTACCCCTAAACACCCTCAGCCTACACCTAAACAGCCTCAGTCTCCCCCTAAACACCCTCAGCCTACCACAAAATACCCTCAGCCTACTCCCAAACACCCTCAGCCTCCCCCTGGACACCCTCAACCTACCCATAAACACTCTCAGCCTACCCTTAAACACCCTCAGCCTACCCCTGAACGCCCTCAGCCTACATATAAACAACCTACGTCTCCCTCTGGAGACCCTCAGCCTACCCCTAAACACCCTCAGCCTACCCCTATACACCCTCAGCCTACACCTAAACACCCTCAGCCTTCCCCTAAACACCCTCAGACTCCCCCTAAACACCCTCAGCCAACCCCTAAAATCCATCAGTCTCCACCTGGACACCCTCCGTCTCCCCTTAAACACCCTCCGCCTACCCCTAAACACTCTCAGCCTACCCCTCAACACCCTCAGCCTACACCTAAACAGCCTCAGTATCCCCCTAAACACCCTCAGCCTACCACAAAATACCCTCAGCCTACCCCCAAACACCCTCAGCCTCCCCCTGGACACCCTCAACCTACCCCTAAACACTCTCAGCCTACCCTTAAACACCCTCAGCCTACCCCTGAACACCCTCAGCATGCCCCTAAACACCCTCAGTCTCCGCCTAAACACCCTCAGTCTCCCCCTGGTCACCCGCAGCCTACCCCTAAACACCCTCAGCCTACCCCTAAACACGCTCAGCCTCCCCCTGGACACCCTCAGCCTACCCCTAAACACGATCAGCCTACCCCTAAACACCCTCAGTCTCCACCGGACACCCTCAGCCAACCCCTAAACGCCCTCACCCAACCCCTAAACACCCTCAGTCTACACCTAAACACCCTCAGTCTCCCCCTAAACACCCTCAGTCTACACCTAAACACCCTCAGTCTCCCCCTAAACACCCTCAGCCTACACCTAAACACCCTCCGTCTCCCCAAAAACACCCTCAGCCTCCCCCTAAACACCCTCAGTCTCCCCCTGGACACCCTCAGCCAACCCCTAAACGCCCTCACCCTACCCCTAAACACCCTCACCCTACACCTAAAAACCCTCAGTCTCCCCCTAAACACCGTCAGCTTACCCCTAAACACCCTCAGCCTACACCTAAACACCCTCAGTCTCCCCCTAAACACCCTCAGCCTACCCCAAAATACCCTCAGTCTACCCCTAAACACCCTCAGCCTCCCCCTGGACACCCTCAGCCTACCGCTAAACACCATCAGCCTACCCCTAAACACCCTCAGTCTCCGCCTAAACACCCTCAGTCTCCCCCTAAACACCCTCAGTCTCCCCCTAAGCACCCTTAGCCTACCCCTTAAAACCCTCAGTCTCCCCCTAAACACCATTAGCCTACCTCTAAACACCCTCAGCCTACCCCTAAAAACCCTCAGTCTCCCCCTAAACAACCTCAGCCTACCCCTAAACACACTCAGCCTACCCCTATACACCCTCAGCCTACTCCTAAACACCCTCAGTCTCCTCTTGGAGACCCTCAGCCCACCCCTAAACACCCTCAGTCTACCCCTATACACCCGCAGCCTACAGCTAAACACCCTCAGCCTACCACTAGACAACCTCAGCCTACCACTGGACAACCTCAGCCTCCCCCTAAACACCCTCAGTCTCCCCCTGGACACCCTCAGCCAACCCCTAAACGCCCTCACCCTATCCCTAAACACCCTCACCCTACACCTAAAAACACTCAGTCTCCCCCTAAACACCATCAGCTTACCCCTAAACACCCTCAGCCTACACCTAAACACCCTCAGTCTCCCCCTAAACACCCTCAGCCTACCCCAAAATACCCTCAGTCTACCCCTAAACACCCTCAGCCTCCCCCTGGACACCCTCAGCCTACCCCTAAACACCATCAGCCTACCCCTAAACACCCTCAGTCTCCGCCTAAACACCCTCAGTCTCCCCCTAAACACCCTCAGTCTCCCCCTAAGCACCCTTAGCCTACCCCTTAAAACCCTCAGTCTCCCCCTAAACACCATTAGCCTACCTCTAAACACCCTCAGCCTACCCCTAAAAACCCTCAGTCTCCCCCTAAACAACCTCAGCCTACCCCTAAACACACTCAGCCTACCCCTATACACCCTCAGCCTACTCCTAAACACCCTCAGTCTCCTCCTGGAGACCCTCAGCCTACCCCTAAACACCCTCAGCCTACCCCTATACACCCTCAGCCTACAGCTAAACACCCTCAGCCTACCACTAGACAACCTCAGCCTACCACTGGACACCCTCAGCCTACCCCTAAACACCCTCAGCCTACCCCTAAACCCCCTCAGCCTTCACCTAAACACCCTCAGTCTCCCCCGGACACCCTCAGCCTACGCCTAAACAACCTCAGCTGACCCCTATACACCCTCAGCCTACCCCAGAACACCCTCAGGCTCCCCTAAACACCCTCAGCCTACCCCTAAACAACCTCAGCCTACCCCTCAACACCCTCAGACTCCCCCTAAACACCCTCAGCCAACCCCTAAACTCCATCAGTCTCCACCTGGACACCCTCTGTCTCCACTTAAACACCCTCCGCCTACCCCTAAACACCCTCAGCCTACCCCTAAACACCCTCAGCCTACACCTAAACAGCCACAGTCTCCCCCTAAACACCCTCAGCCTACCACAAAATACCCTCAGCCTACTCCCAAACACCCTCAGCCTCCCCCTGGACACCCTCAACCTACCCCTAAACACTCTCAGCCTACCCTTAAACACCCTCAGCCTACCCCTGAACGCCCTCAGCCTACATCTAAACACCCTACGTCTCCCTCTGGAGACCCTCAGCCTACCCCTAAACACCCTCAGACTCCCCCTAAACACCCTCAGCCAACCCCTAAAATCCATCAGTCTCCACCTGGACACCCTCCGTCTCCCCTTAAACACCCTCCGCCTACCCCTAAACACTCTCAGCCTACCCCTAAACACCCTCAGCCTACACCTAAACAGCCTCAGTATCCCCCTAAACACCCTCAGCCTACCACAAAATACCCTCAGCCTACCCCCAAACACCCTCAGCCTCCCCCTGGACACCCTCAACCTACCCCTAAACACTCTCAGCCTACCCTTAAACACCCTCAGCCTACCCCTGAACACCCTCAGCATGCCCCTAAACACCCTCAGCCTCCCCCTGGACACCCTCAACCTACCCCTAAACACTCTCAGCCTACCCTTAAACACCCTCAGCCTACCCCTGAACGCCCTCAGCCTACATCTAAACACCCTACGTCTCCCTCTGGAGACCCTCAGCCTTCCCCTAAACACCCTCAGCCTACCCCTATAAACCCTCAGCCTACACCTAAACACCATCAGCCAACCCGTAAACACCCTCAGCCTATCCCTAAACACCCTCAGCCTACCCCTAAACACCCTCAGCCTACACCTAAAAACACTCAGTCTCCCCCTAAACACCCTTAGTCTCCCCCTAAACACCCTTAGCCTACCCCAAAATACCCTCAGCTTACCCCTAAACACCCTCAGCCTACCCCTAAACACACACAGCCTACCCCTAAACACCCTCAGCCTTCCCCTAAACACCCTCAGCCTACCCCTAAACACACACAGCCTACCCCTAAACACCCTCAGCCTACCACTAAACACCCTCAGCCTACATCTAAACACCCTAAGTCTCCCCCTGGATACCCTCAGCCTACCCCTAAACACCCTCAGCCTACCCCTATACACCCTCAGCCTACACCTAAACACCATCAGCCTACCTCTAAATACCATCAGCCTACCACTGGACACGCTCAGCCTACCCCTAAACACCCTCAGCCTACACCTAAACACCCTCAGCCTTCACCTAAACACTCTCAGTCTCCCCCGGACAACCTTAACCTACGCCTAAACACCCTCAGCCTACCCCTATACACCCTCAGCCTTCCCCTAAACACCCTCAGTCTCCCCCTGGACACCCTCAGCCAACCGCTAAACACCCTCAGTCTCCCCATAAACATCCTCAGCCTACCCCAAAATACCCTCAGCCTACCCCTAAACACCCTCAGCCTCCCCCTGGACATCCTCAGCCTACCCCTAAACACCCTCAGCCTACCTCTAAACACCCTCAGTCTCCCCCTAAACACCCTCAGTCTCCCCCTAAACACCCTTAGCCTACCCCTACACACACTCAGCCTACCCCTAAACACCCTCAGTCTACCCCTAAACACCCTCAGTCTACCCCTAAACACCCTCAGCCTACACCTAAACACCCTAAGTCTCCCCCTGGAGACCCTCAGCCTACCCCTCAACACCCTCAGCCTACCCCTAAACACCCTCAGTCTCCCCCTGGTCTCCCTCAGTCTCCCCCTAAACACCATCAGTCTCCCACTAAACACCCTGAGTCTCCCCCTGGACACCCTCAGTCTCCCGCTGGACAACCTCAGCCAACCCCTAAACACCCTCAGTCTACCCGTAAACACCCTCAGCCTACCCATAAACACCTTCTGTCTCCCCCTAAACACCCTCAGTCTCCGCCTGAACACCATCAGCCTGCCCCTTAACAGCCTCAGCCTACCCCTAAACTCCCTCAGCCTACCGCTAAAAACCCTCAGTCTACCCCTAAACATCCTCAGCCAACCCCTAAACACCCTCAGCCTAACCCTAAACATCCTCAGTCTCCCCCTGGACACCATCAGCCTACCTCTAAACACCCTCAGACTACACCTAAACACCCTCAGCCTACCCCTAAACACCCTCAGTCTCCCCCAAAATACCCTCAGCCTACACTTAAACACCCTCAGCCTACCCCTATACACCCTCAGCCTAACCCTAAACACCCTCAGTCTACCCCTAAACACCCTCTGCCTACACCTAAACACCCTAGGTCTCCCCCTGGAGACCCTCAGCCTACACCTAAACACCCTCAGCGTACCCCTATACACCCTCAGCCTACCCCTATACACCCTCAGCCTACCCCTATACACCCTCAGCCTACCCCTGGACACCCTCAGGCTCCCCCTAAACACACTCAGCCTACCCCTAAACACCCTCAGCCTACCCATAAACACCCTCAGACTCCCCCTGGACACCCTCAGCCTACCCCTAAACTCCATCAGTCTCCCCCTGGACACACTCAGTCTCCCCCGAAACACACTCAGCCTACCCCAAAACACCCTCAGCCTACTCCTAAACAGCCACAGCCTAGACCTAAACACCGTCAGTCTCCCCCTAAACACCCTCAGCCTACCCCAAAATACTCTCAGCCTACCCCTAAACACCCTCAGCCTCCCGCTGGACACCCTCAGCCTACCCCTAAACACCCTCAGCCTACCCCTAAACACCCTCAGCCTACCCCTAAACACCCTCAGTCTCCGCTTAAACACCCTCAGTCTCCCCCTGGACACCCTCAGCCTACCCCTAAACACACTCAGCCTACCCCTAAACACCCTCAGCCTAACCCTAAACACCCTCAGCCTACCCCTAAACACCCACAGTCTCCCCCTGGACTCCCTCAGTCTCCCCCTAAACACCATCAGTCTCCCCCTAAACACCCTCAGTCTCCCCTTGGACACCCTCAGTCACCCCCTGGACACCCTCAGCCTACCCCTAAACACCCTCAGACTACCCCTAAACACCCTCAGCCTACCCATAAACACCCTCAGTCTCCACCTAAACACACTCAGTCTCCCCCTAAACACCCTCAGCCTACCCCTACAAACCCTCAGCCTACGCCTAAACACCCTCAGCCTACCACTAAACAACCTCAGCCTACCCCTAAACACACTCAGCCTACGCCTAAACACCCTCAGCCTACCACTAAACACCCTCAGCCTCCCCCTAAACACACTCAGCCTACCCCTAAACACCCTCAGCCTACACCTAAACAGCCTCAGCCTACCACTAAGCACCCTCAGCCTACATCTAAACACCCTACGTCTCCCCCTGGAGACACTCAGCCTACCCCTAAACAGCCTCAGCCTACCCCTATACACCCTCAGCCTACACCTAAACACCCTCAGCCTACACCTAAACAACCTCAGCCTATCCCTGGACACCCTCAGCCTACCCCTTAACACACTCAGCCTACCCCTAATCCCCCTCAGCCTTCACCTTAACACCCTCAGTCTCCCCCGGACACCCTCAGCCTACCCCTAAACACCCTCAGCCTAACCCTATACACCCTCAGCCTACCCCTAAACATCATCAGCCTTCCCCTGGACACCCTCAGTCTCCCCCTAAACACCCTCAGCCTACCCCTAAACACCCTCAGCCTACCCCTAAACACCCTCAGCCTACCCATAAACACCCTCAGACTCCCCCTGGACACCCTCAGCCTACCCCTAAACTCCATCAGTCTCCCCCTGGACACCCTCAGTCTCCACCTAAACAGCTCAGCCTACGCCAAAACACCCTCAGCCTACCCCTAAACACACTCAGCCTACACCTAAACACCCTCAGTCTCCCCCTAAACACCCTCAGCCTACCCCAAAATACCCTCAGCCTACTCCTAAACACCCTCAGCCTCCCCCTGGACACCCTCAGCCTACCCCTAAACACACTCAGCCTACCCTTAAACACCCTCAGCCTACCCCTTAACACCCTCAGCCTACCCCAAAATACCCTCAGCCAACCCCTAAACACCCTCAGCCTCCCACTGGACACCCTGAGTCTCCCCCTAAACACCATCAGTCTCCCCCTAAACACCCTCAGTCTCCCCATGGACACCCTCAGTCTCCCATAAACACCCTCAGCCTACCCCTAAAGACCCTCAGCCTACCCATAAACACCCTCAGCCTACCCATAAACACCCTCTGTCTCCCATAAACAATCTGTCTCCCCCTGAAAACCATCAGCCTATCCCTAAACACGCTCAGCCTACCCCTAAACACCCTCAGTCTCCCCCTGGACACCCGCAGCCAAACACTAAACACCCTCAGCCTACCCCTAAACACCCTCAGCCTACCCAAAAATACCCTCTGTCTCCCCCTAAATACCACCAGTGTCCCCCTAAACACCCTCAGTCACCCCCTGGACACCCGCAGCCAACACTAAACACCCTTAGCCTACCCCAAAACACCCTCAGCCTACCCATAAACACCCTCTGTCTCCCTCTAAACACCATCAGTCTCCCGCTGAACACCATCAGCCTACCCCTAAACACCCTCAGCCTAACACTAAACACCCTCAGCCTACCCCTAAACACCCACAGTCTCCCCCTGGACTCCCTCAGTCGCCCCCTAAACACTATCAGTCTCCCCCTAAACACCCTCAGTCTCCCCCTGGACACCCTCAGTCTCCCCCTGGACAGCCTCAGCCAACCCCTAAACACCCTCAGCCTACCCCTAAACACCCTCAGCCTACCCGTAAACACCCTCAGCCTACCCCTAAACACCCTCAGCCTACCCATAAGCACCGTCTGTCTCCCCCTAAACACCCTCAGTCTCCGCCTGAACACCATCAGCCTACCCCTAAACACCCTCACCCTACCCCTAAACACCCTCAGCCTACCTCTAAACACCCTCAGCCTACCCCTAAACACCCTCAGCCTACCCCTAAACACCCTCAGTCTACCCCTTAACACCCTCAGCCTACCCCTGGACATCCTCAGTCTCCCCCTAAACACCCTCAGCCTCCCCCTAAAAACCCGCAGCCTACACCTAAACACTCTCAGTCTCCCCCTGGACACGCTCAGCCTACCTCTAAACACCCTCAGCCTACAACTAAACACCCTCAGCCTACCCCTAAACACCCTCAGTCTCCCCCTGGACACCCTCAGCCAACCCCTAAACACCCTCAGTCTCCCCATAAACATCCTCAGCCTACCCCAAAATACCCTCAGCCTACCCCTAAACACCCTCAGCCTCCCCCTGGACATCCTCAGCCTACCCCTAAACACCCTCAGCCTACCTCTAAACACCCTCAGTCTCCCCCTAAACACCCTCAGTCTCCCCCTAAACACCCTTAGCCTACCCCTACACACACTCAGCCTACCCCTAAACACCCTCAGTCTACCCCTAAACACCCTCAGTCTACCCCTAAACACCCTAAGTCTCCCCCTGGAGACCCTCAGCC
This sequence comes from Isurus oxyrinchus, assembly GCA_026770705.1. NCBI lineage: Eukaryota > Metazoa > Chordata > Chondrichthyes > Lamniformes > Lamnidae > Isurus > Isurus oxyrinchus. The sequence continues at coordinate 369,759 of JANJGN010000103.1, read as the reverse complement.
TACCCCTCAACACCCTCAGCCTACCCCTAAACACCCTCAGTCTCCCCCTGGTCTCCCTCAGTCTCCCCCTAAACACCATCAGTCTCCCACTAAACACCCTGAGTCTCCCCCTGGACACCCTCAGTCTCCCGCTGGACAACCTCAGCCAACCCCTAAACACCCTCAGTCTACCCGTAAACACCCTCAGCCTACCCATAAACACCTTCTGTCTCCCCCTAAACACCCTCAGTCTCCGCCTGAACACCATCAGCCTGCCCCTTAACAGCCTCAGCCTACCCCTAAACTCCCTCAGCCTACCCCTAAACACCCTCAGTCTACCCCTAAACATCCTCAGCCAACCCCTAAACACCCTCAGCCTAACCCTAAACATCCTCAGTCTCCCCCTGGACACCATCAGCCTACCTCTAAACACCCTCAGACTACACCTAAACACCCTCAGCCTACCCCTAAACACCCTCAGTCTCCCCCAAAATACCCTCAGCCTACACTTAAACACCCTCAGCCTACCCCTATACACCCTCAGCCTAACCCTAAACACCCTCAGTCTACCCCTAAACACCCTCTGCCTACACCTAAACACCCTAGGTCTCCCCCTGGAGACCCTCAGCCTACACCTAAACACCCTCAGCGTACCCCTATACACCCTCAGCCTACCCCTATACACCCTCAGCCTACCCCTATACACCCTCAGCCTACCCCTGGACACCCTCAGGCTCCCCCTAAACACACTCAGCCTACCCCTAAACACCCTCAGCCTACCCATAAACACCCTCAGACTCCCCCTGGACACCCTCAGCCTACCCCTAAACTCCATCAGTCTCCCCCTGGACACACTCAGTCTCCCCCGAAACACACTCAGCCTACCCCAAAACACCCTCAGCCTACTCCTAAACAGCCACAGCCTAGACCTAAACACCGTCAGTCTCCCCCTAAACACCCTCAGCCTACCCCAAAATACTCTCAGCCTACCCCTAAAAACCCTCAGCCTCCCGCTGGACACCCTCAGCCTACCCCTAAACACCCTCAGCCTACCCCTAAACACCCTCAGCCTACCCCTAAACACCCTCAGTCTCCGCTTAAACACCCTCAGTCTCCCCCTGGACTCCCTCAGTCTCCCCCTAAACACCATCAGTCTCCCCCTAAACACCCTCAGTCTCCCCCTGGACACCCTCAGTCACCCCCTGGACACCCTCAGCCTACCCCTAAACACCCTCAGACTACCCCTAAACACCCTCAGCCTACTCGTAAACACCCTCAGCCTACCCCTAAACACCCTCAGCCTACCCATAAGCACCGTCTGTCTCCGCCTAAACACCCTCAGTCTCCGCCTGAACACCATCAGCCTACCCCTAAACACCCTCAGCCTACCCCTAAACACCCTCAGCCTTCCCCTAAACACCCTCAGCCTTCCCCTAAACACCCTCAGCCTACAAACTAAACATCCTCAGCCTACCCCTAAACACCCTCAGTCTACCCCTAAACACCCTCAGCCTACCCCTGGACATCCTCAGTCTCCCCATAAACACCCTCAGCCTCCCCTTAAAAACCCTCAGCCTACACCTAAACACCCTCAGTCTCTCCCTGGACACGCTCAGCCTACCTCTAAACACCCTCAGCCTGCACCTAAACAGCCTCAGCCTACCCCTAAACACCCTCAGTCTCCCCCTGGACACCCTCAGCCAACCCCTAAACACCCTCACTCTCCCCCTAAACATCCTCAGCCTAACCCAAAATACCCTCAGCCGACCCCTAAACACCCTCAACCTCCCCCTGGACACCCTCATCCTACCCCTAAACACCCTCAGCCTACCCATAAACACCCTCAGTCTCCACCTAAACAGACTCAGTCTCCCCCTAAACACCCTCAGCCTACCCCTACAAACCCTCAGCCTACGCCTAAACACCCTCAGCCTACCACTAAACAACCTCAGCCTACCCCTAAACACACTCAGCCTACGCCTAAACACCCTCAGCCTACCACTAAACACCCTCAGCCTCCCCCTAAACACACTCAGCCTACCCCTAAACACCCTCAGCCTACACCTAAACAGCCTCAGCCTACCACTAAGCACCCTCAGCCTACATCTAAACACCCTACGTCTCCCCCTGGAGACACTCAGCCTACCCCTAAACAGCCTCAGCCTACCCCTATACACCCTCAGCCTACACCTAAACACCCTCAGCCTACACCTAAACAACCTCAGCCTACCCCTGGACACCCTCAGCCTACCCCTTAACACACTCAGCCTACCCCTAATCCCCCTCAGCCTTCACCTTAACACCCTCAGTCTCCCCCGGACACCCTCAGCCTACCCCTAAACACCCTCAGCCTAACCCTATACACCCTCAGCCTACCCCTAAACATCATCAGCCTTCCCCTGGACACCCTCAGTCTCCCCCTAAACACCCTCAGCCTACCCCTAAACACCCTCAGCCTACCCCTAAACACCCTCAGCCTACCCATAAACACCTTCAGACTCCCCCTGGACACCCTCAGCCTACCCCTAAACTCCATCAGTCTCCCCCTGGACACCCTCAGTCTCCACCTAAACACCTCAGCCTACGCCAAAACACCCTCAGCCTACCCCTAAACACACTCAGCCTACACCTAAACACCCTCAGTCTCCCCCTAAACACCCTCAGCCTACCCCAAAATACCCTCAGCCTACCCCTAAACACCCTCAGCCTCCCCCTGGACACCCTCAGCCTACCCCTAAACACACTCAGCCTACCCTTAAACACCCTCAGCCTACCCCTTAACACCCTCAGCCTACCCCAAAATACCCTCAGCCAACCCCTAAACACCCTCAGCCTCCCACTGGACACCCTGAGTCTCCCCCTAAACACCATCAGTCTCACCCTAAACACCCTCAGTCTCCCCATGGACACCCTCAGTCTCCCATAAACACCCTCAGCCTACCCCTAAAGACCCTCAGCCTACCCATAAACACCCTCAGCCTACCCATAAACACCCTCTGTCTCCCATAAACAATCTGTCTCCCCCTGAAAACCATCAGCCTATCCCTAAACACGCTCAGCCTACCCCTAAACACCCTCAGTCTCCCCCTGGACACCCGCAGCCAAACACTAAACACCCTCAGCCTACCCCTAAACACCCTCAGCCTACGCAAAAATACCCTCTGTCTCCCCCTAAATACCACCAGTGTCCCCCTAAACACCCTCAGTCACCCCCTGGACACCCGCAGCCAACACTAAACACCCTTAGCCTACCCCAAAACACCCTCAGCCTACCCATAAACACCCTCTGTCTCCCTCTAAACACCATCAGTCTCCCGCTGAACACCATCAGCCTACCCCTAAACACCCTCAGCCTAACACTAAACACCCTCAGCCTACCCCTAAACACCCACAGTCTCCCCCTGGACTCCCTCAGTCGCCCCCTAAACACTATCAGTCTCCCCCTAAACACCCTCAGTCTCCCCCTGGACACCCTCAGTCTCCCCCTGGACAGCCTCAGCCTAACCCTAAACACCCTCAGCCTACCCCTAAACACCCTCAGCCTACCCGTAAACACCCTCAGCCTACCCCTAAACACCCTCAGCCTACCCATAAGCACCGTCTGTCTCCCCCTAAACACCCTCAGTCTCCGCCTGAACACCATCAGCCTACCCCTAAACACCCTCACCCTACCCCTAAACACCCTCAGCCTACCTCTAAACACCCTCAGCCTACCCCTAAACACCCTCAGCCTACCCCTAAACACCCTCAGTCTACCCCTAAACACCCTCAGCCTACCCCTGGACATCCTCAGTCTCCCCCTAAACACCCTCAGCCTCCCCCTAAAAACCCGCAGCCTACACCTAAACACTCTCAGTCTCCCCCTGGACACCCTCAGTCACCCCCTGGACACCCTCAGCCTACCCCTAAACACCCTCAGACTACCCCTAAACACCCTCAGCCTACTCGTAAACACCCTCAGCCTACCCCTAAACACCCTCAGCCTACCCATAAGCACCGTCTGTCTCCGCCTAAACACCCTCAGTCTCCGCCTGAACACCATCAGCCTACCCCTAAACACCCTCAGCCTACCCCTAAACACCCTCAGCCTTCCCCTAAACACCCTCAGCCTACAAACTAAACATCCTCAGCCTACCCCTAAACACCCTCAGTCTACCCCTAAACACCCTCAGCCTACCCCTGGACATCCTCAGTCTCCCCATAAACACCCTCAGCCTCCCCTTAAAAACCCTCAGCCTACACCTAAACACCCTCAGTCTCCCCCTGGACACGCTCAGCCTACCTCTAAACACCCTCAGCCTGCACCTAAACAGCCTCAGCCTACCCCTAAACACCCTCAGTCTCCCCCTGGACACCCTCAGCCAACCCCTAAACACCCTCACTCTCCCCCTAAACATCCTCAGCCTAACCCAAAATACCCTCAGCCGACCCCTAAACACCCTCAACCTCCCCCTGGACACCCTCATCCTACCCCTAAACACCCTCAGCCTACCCATAAACACCCTCAGTCTCCACCTAAACACACTCAGTCTCCCCCTAAACACCCTCAGCCTACCCCTACAAACCCTCAGCCTACGCCTAAACACCCTCAGCCTACCACTAAACAACCTCAGCCTACCCCTAAACACACTCAGCCTACGCCTAAACACCCTCAGCCTACCACTAAACACCCTCAGCCTCCCCCTAAACACACTCAGCCTACCCCTAAACACCCTCAGCCTACACCTAAACAGCCTCAGCCTACCACTAAGCACCCTCAAACTACATCTAAACACCCTACGTCTCCCCCTGGAGACACTCAGCCTACCCCTAAACAGCCTCAGCCTACCCCTATACACCCTCAGCCTACACCTAAACACCCTCAGCCTACACCTAAACAACCTCAGCCTACCCCTGGACACCCTCAGCCTACCCCTTAACACACTCAGCCTACCCCTAATCCCCCTCAGCCTTCACCTTAACACCCTCAGTCTCCCCCGGACACCCTCAGCCTACCCCTAAACACCCTCAGCCTAACCCTATACACCCTCAGCCTACCCCTAAACATCATCAGCCTTCCCCTGGACACCCTCAGTCTCCCCCTAAACACCCTCAGCCTACCCCTAAACACCCTCAGCCTACCCCTAAACACCCTCAGCCTACCCATAAACACCCTCAGACTCCCCCTGGACACCCTCAGCCTACCCCTAAACTCCATCAGTCTCCCCCTGGACACCCTCAGTCTCCACCTAAACACCTCAGCCTACGCCAAAACACCCTCAGCCTACCCCTAAACACACTCAGCCTACACCTAAACACCCTCCGTCTCCCCCTAAACACCCTCAGCCTACCCCAAAATACCCTCAGCCTACCCCTAAACACCCTCAGCCTCCCCCTGGACACCCTCAGCCTACCCCTAAACACACTCAGCCTACCCTTAAACACCCTCAGCCTACCCCTTAACACCCTCAGCCTACCCCAAAATACCCTCAGCCAACCCCTAAACACCCTCAGCCTCCCACTGGACACCCTGAGTCTCCCCCTAAACACCATCAGTCTCCCCCTAAACACCCTCAGTCTCCCCATGGACACCCTCAGTCTCCCATAAACACCCTCAGCCTACCCCTAAAGACCCTCAGCCTACCCATAAACACCCTCAGCCTACCCATAAACACCCTCTGTCTCCCATAAACAATCTGTCTCCCCCTGAAAACCATCAGCCTATCCCTAAACACGCTCAGCCTACCCCTAAACACCCTCAGTCTCCCCCTGGACACCCGCAGCCAAACACTAAACACCCTCAGCCTACCCCTAAACACCCTCAGCCTACCCAAAAATACCCTCTGTCTCCCCCTAAATACCACCAGTGTCCCCCTAAACACCCTCAGTCACCCCCTGGACACCCGCAGCCAACACTAAACACCCTTAGCCTACCCCAAAACACCCTCAGCATACCCATAAACACCCTCTGTCTCCCTCTAAACACCATCAGTCTCCCGCTGAACACCATCAGCCTACCCCTAAACACCCTCAGCCTAACACTAAACACCCTCAGCCTACCCCTAAACACCCACAGTCTCCCCCTGGACTCCCTCAGTCGCCCCCTAAACACTATCAGTCTCCCCCTAAACACCCTCAGTCTCCCCCTGGACACCCTCAGTCTCCCCCTGGACAGCCTCAGCCTACCCCTAAACACCCTCAGCCTACCCCTAAACACCCTCAGCCTACCCCTAAACACCCTCAGCCTACCCGTAAACACCCTCAGCCTACCCCTAAACACCCTCAGCCTACCCATAAGCACCGTCTGTCTCCCCCTAAACACCCTCAGTCTCCGCCTGAACACCATCAGCCTACCCCTAAACACCCTCACCCTACCCCTAAACACCCTCAGCCTACCTCTAAACACCCTCAGCCTACCCCTAAACACCCTCAGCCTACCCCTAAACACCCTCAGTCTACCCCTAAACACCCTCAGCCTACCCCTGGACATCCTCAGTCTCCCCCTAAACACCCTCAGCCTCCTCCTAAAAACCCGCAGCCTACACCTAAACACTCTCAGTCTCCCCCTGGACACGCTCAGCCTACCTCTAAACACCCTCAGCCTACACCTAAACACCCTCAGCCTACCCCTAAACACCCTCAGTCTCCCCCTGGACACCCTCAGCCAACCCCTAAACACCCTCACTCTCCCCCAAAACATCCTCAGCATAACCCAAAATACCCTCAGCCTACCCCTAAACACCCTCAGCCTCCCCCTGGACACCCTCATCCTACCCCTAAACACCCTCAGCCTACCCCTAAACACCCTCAGTCTCCACCTAAACACACTCAGTCTCCCCCTAAACACCCTTAGCCTACCCCTACAAACCCTCAGCCTACGCCTAAACACCCTCAGCCTACCACTAAACACCCTCAGCCTACCCCTAAACACACTCAGCCTACGCCTAAGCACCCTCAGCCTACCACTAAACACCCTCAGCCTACCCCTAAACACACTCAGCCTTCCCCTAAACACCCTCAGCCTACCCCCATACACACTCAGCCTACCACTAAACACCCTCAGCCTACATCTAAACAGCCTACGTCTCCCCCTGGAGACACTTAGCCTACCCCTAAACAGCCTCAGCCTACCCCTATACACCCTCAGCCAACACCTAAACACCCTCAGCCTACACCTTAACAACGTCACCCTACCACTGGACACCCTCAGCCTACCCCTTAACACCCTCAGCCTACCCCTAAACCCCCTCAGCCTTCACCTTAAAACCCTCAGTCTCCCCCGGACACCCTCAGCCTACCCCTAAACACCCTCAGCCTAACCCTATACACCCTCAGCCTACCCCTAAACACCATCAGCCTTCCCCGGGACACCCTCAGTCTCCCCCTAAACACCCTCAGCCTACCACTAAACACCCTCAGCCTACCCCTAAACACCCTCAGCCTACCCATAAACACCCTCAGACTCCCCCTGGACACCCTCAGCCTACCCCTAAACTCCATCAGTCTCCCCCTGGACACCCTCAGTCTCCACCTAAACACCCTCAGCCTACGCCAAAACACCCTCAGCCTACCCCTAAACACACTCAGCCTACACCTAAACACCCTCAGTCTCCCCCTAAACACCCTCAGCCTACCACAAAATACCCTCAGCCTACCCCTAAACACCCTCAGCCTCCCCCTCGACACCCTCAGCCTACCCCTAAACACCCTCAGCCTACCCTTAAACACCCTCAGCCTACACCTTAACACCCTCAGCCTACCCCAAAATACCCTCAGCCTACCCCTAAACACACTCAGCCTCCCCCTGGACACCCTCAGTCTCCCCCTAAACACCATCAGTCTCCTCCTAAACACCCTCAGTCTCCCCATGGACACCCTCAGTCTCCCATAAACACCCTCAGCCTACCCCTAAAGACCCTCAGCCTACCCATAAACAGCCTCAGCCTACCCATAAACAAACTCTGTCTCCCATAAACAATCTGTCTCCCCCTGAAAACCATCAGCCTATCCCTAAACACGCTCAGCCTACCCCTAAACACCCTCAGTCTCCCCCTGGACACCCGCAGCCAAACACTAAACACCCTCAGCCTACCCCTAAACACCCTCAGCCTACCCAAAAATACCCTCTGTCTCCCCCTAAATACCACCAGTGTCCCCCTAAACACCCTCAGTCTCCCCATGGACACCCTCAGTCTCCCATAAACACCCTCAGCCTCCCCCTAAACACCCTCAGCCTACCCATAAACACCCTCAGCCTACCCCTAAACACCCTCAGTCTCCCCCTGGACTCCCTCAGCCTACCTCTAAAAACCCTCAGCCTACACATAAACACCCTCAGCATACCCTAAAACACACACAGCCTACCCATAAACACCCTCTGTCTCCCCTAAACAATCTGTCTCCCCCTGAACACCATCAGCCTACCCCTAAACACCCTCAGCCTACCCCTAAACACCCTCAGTCTCCCCCTGGACACCCGCAGCCAAACACTAAACACCCTCAGCATACCCCTAAACACCCTCTGCCTACACCTAAACACGCTCAGCCTACACCTAAACCCCCTCAGCCGTCACCTAAACAGTGTCAGTCTCCCCTGGACACCCTCAGTCTCCCCCTAAACACCCTCAGCCTAACCCTAAAGACCCTCAGCCTACCCCTAAACACCCTCAGTCTCCCCCTGGTCTCCCACAGTCTCCCCCTAAACACCATCAGTCTCCCACTAAACACCCTCAGTCTCCCCCTGGACACCCTCAGTCTCCCCCTGGACAACCTCAGCCTACCCCTAAACACCCTCAGCCTACCCCTAAACACCCTCAGTCTACCCCTAAACATCCTCAGCCAACCCCTAAACACCCTCAGCCTAACCCTAAACATCCTCAGCCTACACCTAAACACCCTCAGCGTACCCCTATACACCCTCAGCCTACCCCTATACACCCTCAGCCTACCCCTGGACACCCTCAGACTCCCCCTAAACACACTCAGCCTACCCATAAACACCCTCAGCCTACCCATAAACACCCTCAGACTCCCCCTAAACACCCTCAGCCTACCCCAAAACACCCTCAGCCTACTCCTAAACAGCCTCAGCCTAGACCTAAACACCCACAGTCTCCCCCTAAACACCCTCAGCCTACCCCAAAATACTCTCAGCCTACCCCTAAACACACTCAGCCTCCCGCTGGAAACCCTCAGCCTACCCCTAAACACCCTCAGCCTACCCTTAAACACCCTCAGCCTACCCCTAAACACCCTCAGCCTACCCCTAATCACCCTCAGTCTCTGCTTAAACACCCTCAGTCTCCCCCTGGACACCCTCAGCCTACCCCTAAACACACTCAGCCTACCCCTAAACACCCTCAGCCTAACCCAAAACACCCTCAGCCTACCCCTAAACACCCACAGTCTCCCCCTGGACTCCCTCAGTCTCCCCCTAAACACCATCAGTCTCCCCCTAAACACCCTCAGTCTCCCCCTGGACACCCTCAGTCACACCCTGGACACCCTCAGCCTACCCCTAAACACCCTCAGACTACCCCTAAACACCCTCAGCCTACCCGTAAACACCCTCAGCCTACCCCTAAACACCCTCAGCCTACCCATATGCACCGTCTGTCTCCCCCTAAACACCCTCAGTCTCCGCCTGAACACCATCAGCCTACACCTAAACACCCTCAGCCTACCCCTAAACACCCTCAGCCTACCTCTAAACACCCTCAGCCTACCCCTAAACATCCTCAGCCTACCCCTAAACACCCTCAGTCTACCCCTAAACACCCTCAGCCTATCCCTGGACATCCTCAGTCTCCCCCTAAACACCCTCAGCCTCCCCCTAAAAACCCGCAGCCTACACCTAAACACCCTCAGTCGCCCCCTGGACACGCTCAGCCTACCTCTAAACACCCTCAGCCCACACCTAAACACCCTCAGCCTACCCCTAAACACCCTCAGTCTCCCCCTGGACACCCTCAGCCAACCCCTAAACACCCTCACTCTCCCCCTAAACATCCTCAGCCTAACCCAAAATACCCTCAGCCTACCCCTAAACACCCTCAGCCTCCCCCTGGACACCCTCATCCTACCCCTAAACACCCTCAGCCTACCCCTAAACACCCTCAGCCTCCCCCTGGACACCCTCAGTCTCCCCCTAAACACCATCAGTCTCCCCCTAAACACCCTCAGTCTCCCCATGGACACCCTCAGTCTCCCATAAACACCCTCAGCCTACCCCTAAAGACCCTCAGCCTACCCATAAACACCCTCAGCCTACCCATAAACACACTCTGTCTCCCATAAACAATCTGTCTCCCCCTGAAAACCATCAGCCTATCCCTAAACACGCTCAGCCTACCCCTAAACACCCTCAGTCTCCCCCTGGACACCCGCAGCCAAACACTAAACACCCTCAGCCTACCCCTAAACACCCTCAGCCTACCCAAAAATACCCTCTGTCTCCCCCTAAATACCACCAGTGGCCCCCTAAACACCCTCAGTCTCCCCATGGACACCCTCAGTCTCCCATAAACACCCTCAGCCTCCCCTAAACACCCTCAGCCTACCCATAAACACCCTCAGCCTACCCCTAAACACCCTCAGTCTCCCCCTGGACACCATCAGCCTACCTCTAAAAACCCTCAGCCTACACATAAACACCCTCAGCATACCCTAAAACACACACAGCCTACCCATAAACACCCTCTGTCTCCCCTAAACAATCTGTCTCCCCCTGAACACCATCAGCCTACCCCTAAACACCCTCAGCCTACCCCTAAACACCCTCAGTCTCCCCCTGGACACCCGCAGCCAAACACTAAACACCCTCAGCCTACCCCTAAACACCCTCTGCCTAAACCTAAACACGCTCAGCCTACACCTAAACCCCCTCAGCCGTCACCTAAACAGTGTCAGTCTCCCCTGGACAGCCTCAGTCTCCCCCTAAACACCCTCAGCCTACCCCAAAATACTCTCAGCCTACTCCTAAACACCCTCAGCCTACCCCAAAACAACCTCAGACTCCCCTAAATACCCACAGCCTACCCCTAAACACCCTCAGCCTACCCGTAAACAACCACAGCCTACCCCTAAACATCCTCAGTCTCTACCTAAACAACCTCAGTCTCCCCCTGGACACCCTCAGCCTACCCCTAAACACCCTCAGCCTAACCCTAAAGACCCTCAGCCTACCCCTAAACACCCTCAGTCTCCCCCTGGTCTCCCTCAGTCTCCACCTAAACACCATCAGTCTCCCACTAAACACCCTCAGTCTCCCCCTGGACACCCTCAGTCTCCCCCTGGACAACCTCAGCCTACCCCTAAACACCCTCAGCCTACCCCTAAACACCCTCAGTCTACCCCTAAACATCCTCAGCCAACCCCTAAACACCCTCAGCCTAACCCTAAACATCCTCAGCCTACACCTAAACACCCTCAGCGTACCCCTATACACCCTTTGCCTACCCCTATACACCCTCAGCCTACCCCTGGACACCCTCAGACTCCCCCTAAACACACTCAGCCTAACCATTAACACCCTCAGCCTACCCATAAACACCCTCAGACTCCCCCTAAACACCCTCAGCCTACCCCAAAACACCCTCAGCCTACTCCTAAACAGCCTCAGCCTAGACCTAAACACCCTCAGTCTCCCCCTAAACAACCTCAGCCTACCCCAAAATACTCTCAGCCTACCCCTAAACACACTCAGCCTCCCGCTGGAAACCCTCAGCCTACCCCTAAACAGCCTCAGCCTACCCTTAAACACCCTCAGCCTACCCCTAAACACCCTCAGCCTACCCCTAAACACCCTCAGTCTCCCCTTAACACCCTCAGCCTACCCCTAAACACCCTCAGCCTAACCCTAAACACCCTCAGCCTACCCCTAAACACCCACAGTCTCCCCCTGGACTCCCTCAGTCTCCCCCTAAACACCATCAGTCTCCCCCTAAACACCCTCAGTCTCCCCCTGGACACCCTCAGTCACACCCTGGACACCCTCAGCCTACCCCTAAACACCCTCAGACTACCCCTAAACACCCTCAGCCTACCCGTAAACACCCTCAGCCTACCCCTAAACACCCTCAGCCTACCCATATGCACCGTCTGTCTCCCCCTAAACACCCTCAGTCTCCGCCTGAACACCATCAGCCTACCCCTAAACACCCTCAGCCTACCCCTAAACACCCTCAGCCTACCTCTAAACACCCTCAGCCTACCCCTAAACATCCTCAGCCTACCCCTAAACACCCTCAGTCTACCCCTAAAAACCCTCAGCCTATCCCTGGACATCCTCAGTCTCCCCCTAAACACCCTCAGCCTCCCCCTAAAAACCCGCAGCCTAGACCTAAACACCCTCAGTCGCCCCCTGGACACGCTCAGCCTACCTCTAAACACCCTCAGCCCACACCTAAACACCCTCAGCCTACCCCTAAACACCCTCAGTCTCCCCCTGGACACCCTCAGCCAACCCCTAAACACCCTCACTCTCCCCCTAAACATCCTCAGCCTAACCCAAAATACCCTCAGCCTACCCCTAAACACCCTCAGCCTCCCCCTGGACACCCTCATCCTACCCCTAAACACCCTCAGCCTACCCCTAAACACCCTCAGTCTCGACCTAAACACACTCAGTCTCCCCCTAAACACCCTCAGCCTACCCCTAGAAACCCTCAGCCTATGCCTAAACACCCTCAGCCTACCACTAAACACCCTCAGCCTACCCCTAAACACACTCAGCCTACGCCTAAGCACCCTCAGCCTACCACTAAACACCCTCAGGCTACCCCTAAACACACTCAGCCTACCCCTAAACACCCTCAGCCTACCCCTAAACACCCTCAGCCTACCACTAAACACCCTCAGCCTACATCTAAACAGCCTACGTCTCCCCCTGGAGACACTTAGCCTACCCCTAAACACCCTCAGCCTACCCCTATACACCCTCAGCCAACACCTAAACACCCTCAGCCTACACCTAAACAACCTCATCCTACCCCTGGACACCCTCAGCCTACCCCTTAACACCCTCAGCCTACCCCTAAACCCCCTCAGCCTTCACCTTAACACCCTCAGTCTCCCCCGGACACCCTCAGCCTACCCCTAAACACCCTCAGCCTAACCCTATACACCCTCAGCCTACCCCTAAACACCATCAGCCTTCCCCTGGACACCCTCAGTCTCCCCCTAAACACCCTCAGCCTACCACTAAACACCCTCAGCCTACCCCTAAACACCCTCAGCCTACCCATAAACACCCTCAGACTCCCCCTGGACACCCTCAGCCTACCCCTAAACTCCATCAGTCTCCCCCTGGACACCCTCAGTCTCCACCTAACCACCCTCAGCCTACGCCAAAACACCCTCAGCCTACCCCTAAACACACTCAGCCTACATCTAAACACCCTCAGTCTCCCCCTAAAGACCCTCAGCCTACCCCAAAATACCCTCAGCCTACCCCTAAACACCCTCAGCCTCCCCCTGGACACCCTCAGTCTCCCCCTAAACACCATCAGTCTCCCCCTAAACACCCTCAGTCTCCCCATGGACACCCTCAGTCTCCCATAAACACCCACAGCCTACCCCTAAAGACCCTCAGCCTACCCATAAACAGCCTCAGCCTACCCATAAACACCCTCTGTCTCCCATAAACAATCTGTCTCCCCCTGAAAACCATCAGCCTACCCCTAAACACCCTCAGTCTACCCCTAAACACCCTCAGTCTCCCCCTGGACACCCGCAGCCAAACACTAAACACCCTCAGCCTACCCCTAAACACGCTCAGCCTACCCATAAACACCCTCTGTCTCCCCCTAAACACCATCAGTGTCCCCATAAACACCCTCAGTCTCCCCATGGACACACTCAGTCTCCCATAAACACCCTCAGCCTACCCCTAAAGACCCTCAGCCTACCCATAAACACCCTCAGCCTACCCCTAAACACCCTCAGTCTCCCCCTGGACACCCTCAGCCTACCTCTAAACACCCTCAGCCTACCCATAAACACCCTCAGCATACCCGAAAACACCCTCAGCCTACCCATAAACACCCTCTGTCTCCCCTAAACAATCTGTCTCCCCCTGAACACCATCAGCCTACCCCTAAACACCCTCAGCCTACCCCTAAACACCCTCAGTCTCCCCCTGGACACCCGCAGCCAAACACTAAACACACTCAGCCTAACCCTAAACACCCTCTGCCTACCCCTAAACACGCTCAGCCTACACATAAACCCCATCAGCCTTCACCTAAACAGTGTCAGTCTCCCCTGGACACCCTCAGTCTCCCCCTAAACACCCTCAGCCTACCCCAAAATACTCTCAGCCTACCCCTAAACACCCTCAGCCTACCCCAAAACAACCTCAGTCTCCCCCTGAATACCCACAGCCTACCCCTAAACACCCTCAGCCTACCCCTAAACAACCACAGCCTACCCCTAAACATCTTCAGTCTCCACCTAAACAACCTCAATCTCCCCATGGACACCATCAGCCTACCCCTAAACACCCTCAGCCTAACCCTAAAGACCCTCAGCCTACCCCTAAACACCCTCAGTCTCCCCCTGGTCTCCCTCAGTCTCCCCCTAAACACCATCAGTCTCCCCCTAAACACCATCTGTCTCCCCCTAAACACCCTCAGTGTCCGCCTGAACACAATCAGCCTACCCCTAAACACCCTCAGCCTACCCCTAAACACCCTCAGCCTACCCCTAAACACCCTCAGTCACACCCTGGACACCCTCAGCCTACCCCTAAACACCCTCAGACTACCCCTAAACACCCTCAGCCTACCCGTAAACACCCTCAGCCTACCCCTAAACACCCTCAGCCTACCCATATGCACCGTCTGTCTCCCCCTAAACACCCTCAGTCTCCGTCTGAACACCATCAGCCTACCCCTAAACACCCTCAGCCTACCCCTAAACACCCTCAGCTTACCTCTAAACACCCTCAGCCTACCCCTAAACATCCTCAGCCTACCCCTAAACACCCTCAGTCTACCCCTAAACACCCTCAGCCTATCCCTGGACATCCTCAGTCTCCCCCTAAACACCCTCAGCCTCCCCCTAAAAACCCGCAGCCTACACCTAAACACCCTCAGTCGCCCCCTGGACACGCTCAGCCTACCTCTAAACACCCTCAGCCCACACCTAAACACCCTCAGCCTACCCCTAAACAACCTCAGTCTCCCCCTGGACACCCTCAGCCAACCCCTAAACACCCTCACTCTCCCCCTAAACATCCTCAGCCTAACCCAAAATACCCTCAGCCTACCCCTAAACACCCTCAGCCTCCCCCTGGACACCCTCATCCTACCCCTAAACACCCTCAGCCTACCCCTAAACACCCTCAGTCTCCACCTAAACACACTCAGTCTCCCCCTAAACACCCTCAGCCTACCCCTACAAACCCTCAGCCTATGCCGAAACACCCTCAGCCTACCACTAAACACCCTCAGCCTACCCCTAAACACACTCAGCCTACGCCTTAGCACCCTCAGCCTACCACTAAACACCCTCAGGCTACCCCTAAACACACTCAGCCTACCCCTAAACACCCTCAGCCTACCCCTAAACACCCTCAGCCTACCACTAAACACCCTCAGCCTACATCTAAACAGCCTACGTCTCCCCCTGGAAACACTTAGCCTACCCCTAAACACCCTCAGCCTACCCCTATACACCCTCAGCCAACACCTAAACACCCTCAGCCTACACCTAAACAACCTCACCCTACCCCTGGACACCCTCAGCCTACCCCTTAACACCCTCAGCCTACCCCTAAACCCCCTCAGCCTTCACCTTAACACCCTCAGTCTCCCCCGGACACCCTCAGCCTACCCCTAAACACCCTCAGCCTAACCCTATACACCCTCAGCCTACCCCTAAACACCATCAGCCTTCCCCTGGACACCCTCAGTCTCCCCCTAAACACCCTCAGCCTACCACTAAACACCCTCAGCCTACCCCTAAACACCCTCAGCCTACCCATAAACACCCTCAGACTCCCCCTGGACACCCTCAGCCTACCCCTAAACTCCATCAGTCTCCCCCTGGACACCCTCAGTCTCCACCTAACCACCCTCAGCCTACGCCAAAACACCCTCAGCCTACCCCTAAACACACTCAGCCTACATCTAAACACCCTCAGTCTCCCCCTAAAGACCCTCAGCCTACCCCAAAATACCCTCAGCCTACCCCTAAACACCCTCAGCCTCCCCCTGGACACCCTCAGCCTACCCCTAAACACCCTCAGCCTACCCTTGAACACCCTCAGCCTACCCCTAAACACCCTCAGCCTACCCCAAAATACCCTCAGCCTACCCCTAAACACCCTCAGCCTCCCCCTGGACACCCTCAGTCTCCCCCTAAATACCATCAGTCTCCCCCTAAACACCCTCTGTCTCCCCATGGACACCCTCAGTCTCCCATAAACACCCACAGCCTACCCCTAAAGACCCTCAGCCTACCCATAAACAGCCTCAGCCTACCCATAAACACCCTCTGTCTCCCATAAACAATCTGTCTCCCCCTGAAAACCATCAGCCTACCCCTAAACACCCTCAGTCTACCCCTAAACACCCTCAGTCTCCCCCTGGACTCCCGCAGCCAAACACTAAACACCCTCAGCCTACCCCTAAACACGCTCAGCCTACCCATAAACACCCTCTGTCTCCCCCTAAACACCATCAGTGTCCCCATAAACACCCTCAGTCTCCCCATGGACTCCCTCAGTCTCCCATAAACACCCTCAGCCTACCCCTAAAGACCCTCAGCCTACCCATAAACACCCTCAGCCTACCCCTAAACACCCTCAGTCTCCCCCTGGACACCCTCAGCCTACCTCTAAACACTCTCAGCCTACCCATAAACACCCTCAGCATACCCGAAAACACCCTCAGCCTACCCATAAACACCCTCTGTCTCCCCTAAACAATCTGTCTCCCCCTGAACACCATCAGCCTACCCCTAAACACCCTCAGCCTACCACTAAACACCCTCAGTCTCCCCCTGGACACCCGCAGCCAAACACTAAACACACTCAGCCTACCCCTAAACACCCTCTGCCTACACCTAAACACCCTCTGCCTACACCTAAACACGCTCAGCCTACACCTAAACCCCCTCAGCCTTCACCTAAACAGTGTCAGTCTCCCCTGGACACCCTCAGTCTCCCCCTAAACACCCTCAGCCTACCCCAAAATACTCTCAGCCTACCCCTAAACACCCTCAGCCTACCCCAAAACAACCTCAGTCTCCCCCTGAATACCCACAGCCTACCCCTAAACACCCTCAGCCTACCCCTAAACAACCACAGCCTACCCCTAAACATCTTCAGTCTCCACCTAAACAAACTCAATCTCCCCATGGACACCCTCAGCCTACCCCTAAACACCCTCAGCCTAACCCTAAAGACCCTCAGCCTACCTCTAAACACCCTCAGTCTCCCCCTGGTCTCCCTCAGTCTCCCCCTAAACACCATCAGTCTCCCCCTAAACACCCTCAGTCTCCCCATGGACACCCTCAGTCTCCCCCTGGACACCATCAGCCTACCCCTAAACACCCTCAGCCTACCCCTAAACATCCTCAGCCTACCCATAAACACCATCTGTCTCCCCCTAAACACCCTCAGTGTCCGCCTGAACACAATCAGCCTACCCCTAAACACCCTCAGCCTACCCCTAAACACCCTCAGCCTAAGCCAAAACACCCTCAGCCTAACCCTAAACACCCTCAGTCTACCCCTAAACACCCTCTGCCAACACCTAAACACCCTAAGTCTCCCCCTGGAGACCCTCAGCCTACCCCTATACACCCTCAGCCTACCCCTAAACACCCTCAGCCTAACACTAAACATCCTCAGCCTACCCCAAAATACCCTCAGCCTACACCTAAACACCCTCAGCCTACCCCTATACTCCCTCAGCCTAACCCTAAACACCCTCAGTCTACCCCTAAACACCCTCTGCCTACACCTAAACACCCTAAGTCTCCCCCTGGAGACCCTCAGCCTACCCCTAAACACCCTCAGCCTACACCTATACACCCTCAGCGTACCCCTATACACCCTCAGCCTACCCCTATACACCCTCAGCCTACCCCTATACACCCTCAGCCTACCCCTAAACACACTCAGCCTACCCCTAAACACCCTCAGCCTACACCTAAACAGCCTCAGCCTACCCCTATACAACCTCAGCCTACACCAAAACACCCTCAGCCTACTCCTAAACACCCTCAGCCTAGACCTAAACACCCTCAGTCTCCACCTAAACACCCTCAGCCTACCCCAAAATATTCTCAGCCTACCCCTAAACACCCTCAGCCTCCCGCTGGACACCCTCAGCCTACCCCTAAACAGCCTCAGCCTACCCCTAAACACCCTCAGCCTAAACCTAAACACCCTCAGCCTACCCCTAAAAACCCTCAGTCTCCGCTTAAACACCCTCAGGCTCCCCCTGGACACCCTCAGCCTACCTCTAAACACCTTCAGCCTAACCCTAAACACCCTCAGCCTAACCCTAAACACCCTCAGCCTACCCCTAAACACCCACAGTCTCCCCCTGGACTCCCTCAGTCTCCCCCTAAACACCATCAGTCTCCCCCTCAACACCCTCAGTCTCCCCCTGGACACCCTCAGTCACCGCCTGGACACCCTCAGCCTACCCCTAAACACCCTCAGACTACCCCTAAACACCCTCAGCCTACCCCTAAACACCATCTGCCTACCCCTAAACACCGTCAGTCACCCCCGGACACCCTCAGCCTACCCCTAAACACCCTCAGCCTAACCCTATACACCCTTAGCCTACCCCTAAACACCATCAGCCTTCCCCTGGACACACTCAGTCTCCCCCTAAACTCCCTCAGCCTACCCCTAAACACCCTCAGCCTACCCCTAAACACCCTCAGCCTACCCATAAACACCCTCAGACTCCCCCTGGACACCCTCAGCCTACCCCTAAACTCCATCAGTCTCCCCCTGAACACCCTCAGTCTCCACCTAAACACCCTCAGCCTACGCCAAAACACCCTCAGCCTACCCCTAAACACACTCAGCCTACACCTAAACACCCTCAGTCTCCCCCTTAAGACCCTCAGCCTACCCCAAAATACCCTCAGCCTACCCCTAAACACCCTCAGCCTCCCCCTGGACACCCTCAGCCTACCCCTAAACACCCTCAGCCTACCCTTAAACACACTCAGCCTACCCCTAAACACCCTCAGCCTACCCCAAAATACCCTCAGCCTACCACTAAACACCCTCAGCCTCCCCCTGGACACCCTCAGTCTCCCCCTAAACAACATCAGTCTCCCCCTAAACACCCTCAGTCTCCCCATGGACACCCTCAGTCTCCCATAAACACCCTCAGCCTACCCAAAAGACCCTCAGCCTACCCATAAACACCCTCAGCCTCCCCCTGGACACCCTCAGTCTCCCCCTAAACACCATCAGTCTCCCCCTAAACACCCTCAGTCTCCCCATGGACACCCTCAGTCTCCCATAAACACCCACAGCCTACCCCTAAAGACCCTCAGCCTACCCATAAACAGCCTCAGCCTACCCATAAACACCCTCTGTCTCCCATAAACAATCTGTCTCCCCCTGAAAACCATCAGCCTACCCCTAAACACCCTCAGTCTACCCCTAAACACCCTCAGTCTCCCCCTGGACTCCCGCAGCCAAACACTAAACACCCTCAGCCTACCCCTAAACACGCTCAGCCTACCCATAAACACCCTCTGTCTCCCCCTAAACACCATCAGTGTCCCCATAAACACCCTCAGTCTCCCCATGGACACCCTCAGTCTCCCATAAACACCCTCAGCCTACCCCTAAAGACCCTCAGCCTACCCATAAACACCCTCAGCCTACCCCTAAACACCCTCAGTCTCCCCCTGGACACCCTCAGCCTACCTCTAAACACTCTCAGCCTACCCATAAACACCCTCAGCATACCCGAAAACACCCTCAGCCTACCCATAAACACCCTCTGTCTCCCCTAAACAATCTGTCTCCCCCTGAACACCATCAGCCTACCCCTAAACACCCTCAGCCTACCACTAAACACCCTCAGTCTCCCCCTGGACACCCGCAGCCAAACACTAAACACACTCAGCCTACCCCTAAACACCCTCTGCCTACCCCTAAACACGCTCAGCCTACACCTAAACCCCCTCAGCCTTCACCTAAACAGTGTCAGTCTCCCCTGGACACCCTCAGTCTCCCCCTAAACACCCTCAGCCTACCCCAAAATACTCTCAGCCTACCCCTAAACACCCTCAGCCTACCCCAAAACAACCTCAGTCTCCCCCTGAATACCCACAGCCTACCCCTAAACACCCTCAGCCTACCCCTAAACAACCACAGCCTACCCCTAAACATCTTCAGTCTCCACCTAAACAAACTCAATCTCCCCATGGACACCCTCAGCCTACCCCTAAACACCCTCAGCCTAACCCTAAAGACCCTCAGCCTACCCCTAAACACCCTCAGTCTCCCCCTGGTCTCCCTCAGTCTCCCCCTAAACACCATCAGTCTCCCCCTAAACACCCTCAGTCTCCCCATGGACACCCTCAGTCTCCCCCTGGACAACCTCAGCCTACCCCTAAACACCCTCAGCCTACCCCTAAACACCCTCAGTCTACCCCTAAACATCCTCAGCCAACCCCTAAACACCCTCAGCCTAAGCCAAAACACCCTCAGCCTAACCCTAAACACCCTCAGTCTACCCCTAAACACCCTCTGCCAACACCTAAACACCCTAAGTCTCCCCCTGGAGACCCTCAGCCTACCCCTAAACACCCTCAGCCTACACCTAAACACCCTCAACGTACCCCTATACACCCTCAGCCTACCCCTAAACACCCTCAGCCTAACACTAAACATCCTCAGCCTACCCCAAAATACCCTCAGCCTACACCTAAACACCCTCAGCCTACCCCTATACTCCCTCAGCCTAACCCTAAACACCCTCAGTCTACCCCTAAACACCCTCTGCCTACACCTAAACACCCTAAGTCTCCCCCTGGAGACCCTCAGCCTACCCCTAAACACCCTCAGCCTAATCCTATACACCCTCAGCGTACCCCTATACACCCTCAGCCTACCCCTATACACCCTCAGCCTACCCCTATACACCCTCAGCCTACCCCTAAACACACTCAGCCTACCCCTAAACACCCTCAGCCTACACCTAAACAGCCTCAGCCTACCCCTATACAACCTCAGCCTACACCAAAACACCCTCAGCCTACTCCTAAACACCCTCAGCCTAGACCTAAACACCCTCAGTCTCCCCCTAAACACCCTCAGCCTACCCCAAAATATTCTCAGCCTACCCCTAAACACCCTCAGCCTCCCGCTGGACACCCTCAGCCTACCCCTAAACAGCCTCAGCCTACCCCTAAACACCCTCAGCCTAAACCTAAACACCCTCAGCCTACCCCTAAAAACCCTCAGTCTCCGCTTAAACACCCTCAGTCTCCCCCTGGACACCCTCAGCCTACCTCTAAACACCTTCAGCCTAACCCTAAACACCCTCAGCCTAACCCTAAACACCCTCAGCCTACCCCTAAACACCCACAGTCTCCCCCTGGACTCCCTCAGTCTCCCCCTAAACACCATCAGTCTCCCCCTCAACACCCTCAGTCTCCCCCTGGACACCCTCAGTCACCGCCTGGACACCCTCAGCCTACCCCTAAACACCCTCAGACTACCCCTAAACACCCTCAGCCTACCCCTAAACACCATCTGCCTACCCCTAAACACCGTCAGTCACCCCCGGACTCCCTCAGCCTACCCCTAAACACCCTCAGCCTAACCCTATACACCCTTAGCCTACCCGTAAACACCATCAGCCTTCCCCTGGACACACTCAGTCTCCCCCTAAACTCCCTCAGCCTACCCCTAAACACCCTCAGCCTACCCCTAAACACCCTCAGCCTACCCATAAACACCCTCAGACTCCCCCTGGACACCCTCAGCCTACCCCTAAACTCCATCAGTCTCCCCCTGAACACCCTCAGTCTCCACCTAAACACCCTCAGCCTACGCCAAAACACCCTCAGCCTACCCCTAAACACACTCAGCCTACACCTAAACACCCTCAGTCTCCCCCTTAAGACCCTCAGCCTACCCCAAAATACCCTCAGCCTACCCCTAAACACCCTCAGCCTCCCCCTGGACACCCTCAGCCTACCCCTAAACACCCTCAGCCTACCCTTAAACACACTCAGCCTACCCCTAAACACCCTCAGCCTACCCCAAAATACCCTCAGCCTACCACTAAACACCCTCAGCCTCCCCCTGGACACCCTCAGTCTCCCCCTAAACAACATCAGTCTCCCCCTAAACACCCTCAGTCTCCCCATGGACACCCTCAGTCTCCCATAAACACCCTCAGCCTACCCAAAAGACCCTCAGCCTACCCATAAACACCCTCAGCCTAACCATAAACACCCTCTGTCTCCCATAAACAATCTGTCTCCCCCTGAAAACCATCAGCCTACCCCTAAACACCCTCAGTCTCCCCCTGGACACCCGCAGCCAAACACTAAACACCCTCAGCCTACCCCTAAACACCCTCAGCCTACCCAAAAATACCCTCTGTCTCCCCCTAAATACCACCAGTGTCCCCCTAAACACCCTCACTCTCCCCCTAAACATCCTCAGCCTAACCCAAAATACCCTCAGCCTACCCCTAAACACCCTCAGCCTCCCCCTGGACACCCTCATCCTACCCCTAAACACCCTCAGCCTACCCCTAAACACCCTCAGCCTAACCCTAAAGACCCTCAGCCTACCCCTAAACACCCTCAGTCTCCCCCTGGTCTCCCTCAGTCTCCCCCTAAACACCATCAGTCTCCCCCTAAACACCCTCAGTCTCCCCATGGACACCCTCAGTCTCCCCCTGGACAACCTCAGCCTACCCCTAAACACCCTCAGTCTACCCGTAAACACCCTCAGCCTACCCATAAACACCATCTGTCTGCCCCTAAACACCCTCAGTGTCCGCCTGAACACAATCAGCCTACCCCTAAACACCCTCAGCCTACCCCTAAACACCCTCAGCCTACCCCTAAACACCCTCAGTCTACCACTAAACACCCTCAGCCTACGCCAAAACACCCTCAGCCTAACCCTAAACACCCTCAGTCTACCCCTAAACACCCTCTGCCAACACCTAAACACCCTAAGTCTCCCCCTGGAGACCCTCAGCCTACCCCTAAACACCCTCAGCCTACACCTAAACACCCTCAACGTACCCCTATACACCCTCAGCCTACCCCTATACACCCTCAGCCTACCCCTAAACACCCTCAGCCTAACCTTAAACATCCTCAGCCTACCCCAAAATACCCTCAGCCTACACCTAAACACCCTCAGCCTACCCCTATACTCCCTCAGCCTAACCCTAAACACCCTCAGTCTACCCCTAAACACCCTCTGCCTACACCTAAACACCCTAAGTCTCCCCCTGGAGACCCTCAGCCTACCCCTAAACACCCTCAGCCTACACCTATACACCCTCAGCGTACCCCTATACACCCTCAGCCTACCCCTATACACCCTCAGCCTACCCCTATACACCCTCAGCCTACCCCTAAACACACTCAGCCTACCCCTAAACACCCTCAGCCTACACCTAAACAGCCTCAGCCTACCCCTATACAACCTCAGCCTACACCAAAACACCCTCAGCCTACTCCTAAACACCCTCAGCCTAGACCTAAACACCTTCAGTCTCCCCCTAAACATCCTCAGCCTACCCCAAAATATTCTCAGCCTACCCCTAAACACCCTCAGCCTCCCGCTGGACACCCTCAGCCTACCCCTAAACAGCCTCAGCCTACCCCTAAACACCCTCAGCCTAACCCTAAAAACCCTCAGCCTACCCCTAAACACCCTCAGTCTCCGCTTAAACACCCTCAGTCTCCCCCTGGACACCCTCAGCCTACCCCTAAACACCTTCAGCCTAACCCTAAACACCCTCAGCCTAACCCTAAACACCCTCAGCCTACCCCTAAACACCCACAGTCTCCCCCTGGACTCCCTCAGTCTCCCCCTAAACACCATCAGTCTCCCCCTCAACACCCTCAGTCTCCCCCTGGACACCCTCAGTCACCCCCTGGACACCCTCAGCCTACCCCTAAACACCCTCAGACTACCCCTAAACACCCTCAGCCTACCCCTAAACACCATCTGCCTACCCCTAAACACCGTCAGTCTCCCCCGGACACCCTCAGCCTACCCCTAAACACCCTCAGCCTAACCCTATACACCCTTAGCCTACCCCTAAACACCATCAGCCTTCCCCTGGACACACTCAGTCTCCCCCTAAACTCCCTCAGCCTACCCCTAAACACCCTCAGCCTACCCCTAAACACCCTCAGCCTACCCATAAACACCCTCAGACTCCCCCTGGACACCCTCAGCCTACCCCTAAACTCCATCAGTCTCCCCCTGAACACCCTCAGTCTCCACCTAAACACCCTCAGCCTACGCCAAAACACCCTCAGCCTACCCCTAAACACACTCAGCCTACACCTAAACACCCTCAGTCTCCCCCTTAAGACCCTCAGCCTATTCCAAAATACCCTCAGCCTACCCCTAAACACCCTCAGCCTCCCCCTGGACACCCTCAGCCTACCCCTAAACACCCTCAGCCTACCCTTAAACACACTCAGCCTACCCCTAAACACCCTCAGCCTACCCCAAAATACCCTCAGCCTACCACTAAACACCCTCAGCCTCCCCCGGACACCCTCAGTCTCCCCCTAAACAACATCAGTCTCCCCCTAAACACCCTCAGTCTCCCCATGGACACCCTCAGTCTCCCATAAACACCCTCAGCCTACCCCTAAAGACCCTCAGCCTACCCATAAACACCCTCAGCCTACCCATAAACACCCTCTGTCTCCCATAAACAATCTGTCTCCCCCTGAAAACCATCAGCCTACCCCTAAACACCCTCAGTCTCCCCCTGGACATCCGCAGCCAAACACTAAACACCCTCAGCCTACCCCTAAACACCCTCAGCCTACCCAAAAATACCCTCTGTCTCCCCCTAAATACCACCAGTGTCCCCCTAAACACCCTCAGTCTCCCCATGGACACCCTCAGTCTCCCATAAACACCCTCAGCCTCCCCCTAAACACCCTCAGCCTACCCATAAACACCCTCAGCCTACCCCTAAACACCCTCAGTCTCCCCCTGGACACCCTCAGCCTACCTCTAAAAACCCTCAGCCTACACATAAACACCCTCAGCATACCCTAAAACACACACAGCCTACCCATAAACACCCTCTGTCTCCCCTAAACAATCTGTCTCCCCCTGAACACCATCAGCCTACCCCTAAACACCCTCAGCCTCCCCCTGGACACCCTCATCCTACCCCTAAACACCCTCAGCCTACCCCTAAACACCCTCAGTCTCCACCTAAACACACTCAGTCTCCCCCTAAACACGCTCAGCCTACCCCTACAAACCCTCAGCCTAATGCCTAAACACCCTCAGCCTACCAGTAAACACCCTCAGCCTACCCCTAAACACACTCAGCCTACGCCTAAGCACCCTCAGCCTACCACTAAACACCCTCAGGCTACCCCTAAACACACTCAGCCTACCCCTAAACACCCTCAGCCTACCCCTAAACACCCTCAGCCTACCACTAAACACCCTCAGCCTACATCTAAACAGCCTACGTCTCCCCCTGGAGACACTTAGCCTACCCCTAAACACCCTCAGCCTACCCCTATACACCCTCAGCCAACACCTAAACACCCTCAGCCTACACCTAAACAACCTCACCCTACCCCTGGACACCCTCAGCCTACCCCTTAACACCCTCAGCCTACCCCTAAACCCCCTCAGCCTTCACCTTAAAACCCTCAGTCTCCCCCGGACACCCTCAGCCTACCCCTAAACACCCTCAGCCTAACCCTATACACCCTCAGCCTACCCCTAAACACCATCAGCCTTCCCCTGGACACCCTCAGTCTCCCCCTAAACACCCTCAGCCTACCACTAAACACCCTCAGCCTAACCCTAAACACCCTCAGCCTACCCATAAACACCCTCAGACTCCCCCTGGACACCCTCAGCCTACCCCTAAACTCCATCAGTCTCCCCCTGGACACCCTCAGTCTCCACCTAACCACCCTCAGCCTACGCCAAAACACCCTCAGCCTACCCCTAAACACACTCAGCCTACATCTAAACACCCTCAGTCTCCCCCTAAAGACCCTCAGCCTACCCCAAAATACCCTCAGCCTACCCCTAAACACCCTCAGCCTCCCCCTGGACACCCTCAGCCTACCCCTAAACACCCTCAGCCTACCCTTAAACACCCTCAGTCTCCCCCTAAAGACCCTCAGCCTACCCCAAAATACCCTCAGCCTACCCCTAAACACCCTCAGCCTCACCCTAGACACCCTCAGTCTCCCCCTAAACACCATCAGTCTCCCCCTAAACACCCTCAGTCTCCCCATGGACACCCTCAGTCTCCCATAAACACCCACAGCCTACCCCTAAAGACCCTCAGCCTACCCATAAACAGCCTCAGCCTACCCATAAACACCCTCTGTCTCCCATAAACAATCTGTCTCCCCCTGAAAACCATCAGCCTACCCCTAAACACCATCAGTCTACCCCTAAACACCCTCAGTCTCACCCTGGACACCCGCAGCCAAACACTAAACACCCTCAGCCTACCCCTAAACACGCTCAGCCTACCCATAAACACCCTCTGTCTCCCCCTAAACACCATCAGTGTCCCCATAAACACCCTCAGTCTCCCCATGGACACCCTCAGTCTCCCATAAACACCCTCAGCCTACCCCTAAAGACCCTCAGCCTACCCATAAACACCCTCAGCCTACCCCTAAACACCCTCAGTCTCCCCCTGGACACCCTCCGCCTACCTCTAAACACCCTCAGCCTACCCATAAACACCCTCAGCATACCCGAAAACACCCTCAGCCTACCCATAAACACCCTCTGTCTCCCCTAAACAATCTGTCTCCCCCTGAACACTATCAGCCTACCCCTAAACACCCTCAGCCTACCCCTAAACACCCCCAGTCTCCCCCTGGACACCCGCAGCCAAACACTAAACACACTCAGCCTACCCCTAAACACCCTCTGCCTACCCCTAAACACGCTCAGCCTACACCTAAACCCCCTCAGCCTTCACCTAAACAGTGTCAGTCTCCCCTGGACACCCTCAGTCTCCCCCTAAACACCCTCAGCCTACCCCAAAATACTCTCAGCCTACCCCTAAACACCGTCAGCCTACCCCAAAACAACCTCAGTCTCCCCCTGAATACCCACAGCCTACCCCTAAGCACCCTCAGCCTACCCCTAAACAACCACAGCCTACCCCTAAACATCTTCAGTCTCCACCTAAACAACCTCAATCTCCCCATGGACACCCTCAGCCTACCCCTAAACACCCTCAGCCTAACCCTAAAGACCCTCAGCCTACCCCTAAACACCCTCAGTCTCCCCCAGGTCTCCCTCAGTCTCCCCCTAAACACCATCAGTCTCCCCATAAACACCCTCAGTCTCCCCATGGACACCCTCAGTCTCCCCCTGGACAACCTCAGCCTACCCCTAAACACCCTCAGTCTACCCGTAAACACCCTCAGCCTACCCATAAACACCATCTGTCTCCCCCTAAACACCCTCAGTGTCCGCCTGAACACAATCAGCCTACCCCTAAACACCCTCAGCCTACCCCTAAACACCCTCAGCCTACTTCTAAACACCCTCAGTCTACCCCTAAACATCCTCAGCCAACCCCTAAACACCCTCAGCCTAAGCCTAAACATCCTCAACCTACCCCAAAATACCCTCAGCCTACACCTAAACACCCTCAGCCTACGCCAAAACACCCTCAGCCTAACCCTAAACACCCTCAGTCTACCCCTAAACACCCTCTGCCAACACCTAAACACCCTAAGTCTCCCCCTGGAGACCCTCAGCCTACCCCTAAACACCCTCAGCCTACACCTAAACACCCTCAGCGTACCCCTATACACCCTCAGCCTACCCCTATACACCCTCAGCCTACCCCTAAACACCCTCAGCCTAACACTAAACATCCTCAGCCTACCCCAAAATACCCTCAGCCTACACCTAAACACCCTCAGCCTACCCCTATACTCCCTCAGCCTAACCCTAAACACCCTCAGTCTACCCCTAAACACCCTCTGCCTACACCTAAACACCCTAAGTCTCCCCCTGGAGACCCTCAGCCTACCCCTAAACACCCTCAGCCTACACCTATACACCCTCAGCGTACCCCTATACACCCTCAGCCTACCCCTATACACCCTCAGCCTACCCCTATACACCCTCAGCCTACCCCTAAACACACTCAGCCTACCCCTAAACACCCTCAGCCTACACCTAAACAGCCTCAGCCTACCCCTATACAACCTCAGCCTACACCAAAACACCCTCAGCCTACTCCTAAACACCCTCAGCCTAGACCTAAACACCCTCAGTCTCCCCCTTAACACCCTCAGCCTACCCCAAAATATTCTCAGCCTACCCCTAAACACCCTCAGCCTCCCGCTGGACACCCTCAGCCTACCCCTAAACAGCCTCAGCCTACCCCTAAACACCCTCAGCCTAACCCTAAACACCCTCAGCCTACCCCTAAACACCCTCAGTCTCCGCTTAAACACCCTCAGTCTCCCCCTGGACACCCTCAGCCTACCCCTAAACACCTTCAGCCTAACCCTAAACACCCTCAGCCTAACCCTAAACACCCTCAGCCTACCCCTAAACACCCACAGTCTCCCCCTGGACTCCCTCAGTCTCCCCCTAAACACCATCAGTCTCCCCCTCAACACCCTCAGTCTCCCCCTGGACACCCTCAGTCACCCCCTGGACACACTCAGCCTACCCCTAAACACCCTCAGACTACCCCTAAACACCCTCAGCCTACCCCTAAACACCATCTGCCTACCCCTAAACACCGTCAGTCTCCCCCGGACACCCTCAGCCTACCCCTAAACACCCTCAGCCTAACCCTATACACCCTTAGCCTACCCCTAAACACCATCAGCCTTCCCCTGGACACACTCAGTCTCCCCCTAAACTCCCTCAGCCTACCCCTAAACACCCTCAGCCTACCCCTAAAAACCCTCAGCCTACCCATAAACACCCTCAGACTCCCCCTGGACACCCTCAGCCTACCCCTAAACTCCATCAGTCTCCCCCTGAACACCCTCAGTCTCCACCTAAATACCCTCAGCCTACGCCAAAACACCCTCAGCCTACCCCTAAACACACTCAGCCTACACCTAAACACCCTCAGTCTCCCCCTTAAGACCCTCAGCCTACCCCAAAATACCCTCAGCCTACCCCTAAACACCCTCAGCCTCCCCCTGGACACCCTCAGCCTACCCCTAAACACCCTCAGCCTACCCTTAAACACACTCAGCCTACCCCTAAACACCCTCAGCCTACCCCAAAATACCCTCAGCCTACCACTAAACACCCTCAGCCTCCCCCTGGACACCCTCAGTCTCCCCATAAACAACATCAGTCTCCCCCTAAACACCCTCAGTCTCCCCATGGACACCCTCAGTCTCCCATAAACACCCTCAGCCTACCCCTAAAGACCCTCAGCCTACCCATAAACACCCTCAGCCTACCCATAAACACCCTCTGTCTCCCATAAACAATCTGTCTCCCCCTGAAAACCATCAGCCTACCCCTAAACACCCTCAGTCTCCCCCTGGACACCCGCAGCCAAACACTAAACACCCTCAGCCTACCCCTAAACACCCTCAGCCTACCCAAAAATACCCTCTGTCTCCCCCTAAATACCACCAGTGTCCCCCTAAACACCCTCAGTCTCCCCATGGACACCCTCAGTCTCCCATAAACACCCTCAGCCTCCCCCTAAACACCCTCAGCCTACCCATAAACACCCTCAGCCTACCCCTAAACACCCTAAGTCTCCCCCTGGACACCCTCAGCCTACCTCTAAAAACCCTCAGCCTACACATAAACACCCTCAGCATACCCTAAAACACACACAGCCTACCCATAAACACCCTCTGTCTCCCCTAAACAATCTGTCTCCCCCTGAACACCATCAGCCTACCCCTAAACACCCTCAGCCTACCCCTAAACACCCTCAGTCTCCCCCTGGACACCCGCAGCCAAACACTAAACACCCTCAGCATACCCCTAAACACCCTCTGCCTACACATAAACACGCTCAGCCTACACCTAAACCCCCTCAGCCGTCACCTAAACAGTGTCAGTCTCCCCTGGACACCCTCAGTCTCCCCCTAAACACCCTCAGCCTACCCCAAAATACTCTCAGCCTACTCCTAAACACCCTCAGCCTACCCCAAAACAACCTCAGTCTCCCCTAAATACCCACAGCCTACCCCTAAACACCCTCAGCCTACCCGTAAACAACCACAGCCTACCCCTAAACATCCTCAGTCTCCACCTAAACAACCTCAGTCTCCCCCTGGACACCCTCAGCCTACCCCTAAACACCCTCAGCCTAACCCTAAAGACCCTCAGCCTACCCCTAAACACCCTCAGTCTCCCCCTGGTCTCCCTCAGTCTCCCCCTAAACACCATCAGTCTCCCACTAAACACCCTCAGTCTCCCCCTGGACACCCTCAGTCTCCCCCTGGACAACCTCAGCCTACCTTAAACACCCTCAGTCTACCCCTAAACACCCTCAGCCAACCCCTAAACACCCTCAGCCTAACCCTAAACATCCTCAGCCTACACCTAAACACCCTCAGCGTACCCCTATACACCCTCAGCCTACCCCTATACACCCTCAGCCTACCCCTGGACACCCTCAGACTCCCCCAAAACACACTCAGCCTACCCATAAACACCCTCAGCCTACCCATAAACACCCTCAGACTCCCCCTAAACACCCTCAGCCTACCCCAAAACACCCTCAGCCTACTCCTAAACAGCCTCAGCCTAGACCTAAACACCCTCAGTCTCCCCCTAAACAACCTCAGCCTACCCCAAAATACTCTCAGCCTACCCCTAAACACACTCAGCCTCCCGCTGGAAACGCTCAGCCTACCCCTAAACACTCTCAGCCTACCCTTAAACACGCTCAGCCTACCCCTAAACACCCTCAGCCTACCCCTAAACACCCTCAGTCTCTGCTTAAACACCCTCAGTCTCCCCCTGGACACCCTCAGCCTACCCCTAAACACACTCAGCCTACCCCTAAACACCCTCAGCCTAACCCAAAACACCCTCAGCCTACCCCTAAACACCCACAGTCTCCCCCTGGACTCCCTCAGTCTCCCCCTAAACACCATCAGTCTCCCCCTAAACACCCTCAGTCTCCCCCTGGACACCCTCAGTCACACCCTGGACACCCTCAGCCTACCCCTAAACACCCTCAGACTACCCCTAAACACCCTCAGCCTACCCGTAAATACCCTCAGCCTACCCCTAAACACCCTCAGCCTAGCCATATGCACCGTCTGTCTCCCCCTAAACACCCTCAGTCTCCGCCTGAACACCATCAGCCTACCCCTAAACACCCTCAGCCTACCTCTAAACACCCTCAGCCTACCTCTAAACACCCTCAGCCTACCCCTAAACATCATCAGCCTACCCCTAAACACCCTCAGTCTACCCCTAAACACCCTCAGCCTATCCCTGGACATCCTCAGTCTCCCCCTAAACACCCTCAGCCTCCCCCTAAAAACCCGCAGCCTACACCTAAACACCCTCAGTCGCCCCCTGGACACGCTCAGCCTACCTCTAAACACCCTCAGCCCACACCTAAACACCCTCAGCCTACCCCTAAACACCCTCACTCTCCCCCTAAACATCCTCAGCCTAACCCAAAATACCCTCAGCCTACCCCTAAACACCCTCAGCCTCCCCCTGGACACCCTCATCCTACCCCTAAACACCCTCAGCCTACCCCTAAACAACCTCAGTCTCCACCTAAACACACTCAGTCTCCCCCTAAACACCCTCAGCCTACCCCTACAAACCCTCAGCCTATGCCTAAACACCCTCAGCCTACCACTAAACACCCTCAGCCTACCCCTAAACACACTCAGCCTACGCCTAAGCACCCTCAGCCTACCACTAAACACCCTCAGGCTACCCCTAAACACACTCAGCCTACCCCTAAACACCCTCAGCCTACCCCTAAACACCCTCAGCCTACCACTAAACACCCTCAGCCTACATCTAAACAGCCTACGTCTCCCCCTGGAGACACTTAGCCTACCCCTAAACAGCCTCAGCCTACCCCTATACACCCTCAGCCAACACCTAAACACCCTCAGCCTACACCTAAACAACCTCACCCTACCCCTGGACACCCTCAGCCTACCCCTTAACACCCTCAGCCTACCCCTAAACCCCCTCAGCCTTCACCTTAACACCCTCAGTCTCCCCCGGACACCCTCAGCCTACCCCTAAACACCCTCAGCCTAACCCTATACACCCTCAGCCTACCCCTAAACACAATCAGCCTTCCCCTGGACACCCTCAGTCTCCCCCTAAACACCCTCAACCTACCACTAAACACCCTCAGCCTACACCTAAACACCCTCAGCCTACCCATAAACACCCTCAGACTCCCCCTGGACACCCTCAGCCTACCCCTAAACTCCATCAGTCTCCCCCTGGACACCCTCAGTCTCCACCTAACCACCCTCAGCCTACGCCAAAACACCCTCAGCCTACCCCTAAACACACTCAGCCTACATCTAAACACCCTCAGCCTACCCCTAAACACCCTCAGCCTACACCAAAATACCCTCAGCCTACCCCTAAACACCCTCAGCCTCCCCCTGGACACCCTCAGTCTCCCCCTAAACACCATCAGTCTCCCCCTAAACACCCTCAGTCTCCCCATGGACACCCTCAGTCTCCCATAAACACCCACAGCCTACCCCTAAAGACCCACAGCCTACCCATAAACAGCCTCAGCCTACCCATAAACACCCTCTGTCTCCCATAAACAATCTGTCTCCCCCTGAAAACCATCAGCCTACCCCGAAACACCCTCAGTCTACCCCTAAACACCCTCAGTCTCCCCCTGGACACCCGCAGCTAAACACTAAACAACCTCAGCCTACCCCTAAACACGCTCAGCCTACCCATAAACACCCTCTGTCTCCCCCTAAACACCATCAGTGTCCCCATAAACACCCTCAGTCTCCCCATGGACACCCTCAGTCTCCCATAAACACCCTCAGCCTACCCCTAAAGACCCTCAGCCTACCCATAAACACCCTCAGCCTACCCCTAAACACCCTCAGTCTCCCCCTGGACACCCTCAGCCTACCTCTAAACACCCTCAGCCTAGCCATAAACACCCTCAGCATACCCGAAAACACCCTCAGCCTACCCATAAACACCCTCTGTCTCCCCTAAACAATCTGTCTCCCCCTGAACACCATCAGCCTACCCCTAAACACCCTCAGCCTACCCCTAAACACCCTCAGTCTCCCCCTGGACACCCGCAGCCAAACACTAAACACCCTCAGCCTACCCCTAAACACCCTCTGCCTACCCCTAAACACGCTCAGCCTACACCTAAACCCCCTCAGCCTTCACCTAAACAGTGTCAGTCTCCCCTGGACACCCTCAGTCTCCCCCTAAACACCCTCAGCCTACCCCAAAATACTCTCAGCCTACCCCTAAACACCCTCAGCCTACCCCAAAACAACCTCAGTCTCCCCCTGAATACCCACAGCCTACCCCTAAACACCCTCAGCCTACCCCTAAACAACCATAGCCTACCCCTAAACATCCTCAGTCTCCACCTAAACAACCTCAATCTCCCCATGGACACCCTCAGCCTACCCCTAAACACCCTCAGCCTAACCCTAAAGACCCTCAGCCTACCCCTAAACACCCTCAGTCTCCCCCTGGTCTCCCTCAGTCTCCCCCTAAACACCATCAGTCTCCCCCTAAACACCCTCAGTCTCCCCATGGACACCCTCAGTCTCCCCCTGGACAACCTCAGCCTACCCCTAAACACCCTCAGTCTACCTGTAAACACCCTCAGCCTACCCATAAACACCATCTGTCTCCCCCTAAACACCCTCAGTGTCCGCCTGAACACAATCAGCCTACCCCTAAACACCCTCAGCCTACCCCTAAACACCCTCAGCCTACCCCTAAACACCCTCAGTCTACCCCTAAACATCCTCAGCCAACCCCTAAACACCCTCAGCCTAAGCCTAAACACACTCAGCCTACCCCTAAACACCCTCAGCCTACACCTAAACAGCCTCAGCCTACCCCTATACAACCTCAGCCTACACCAAAACACCCTCAGCCTACTCCTAAACACCCTCAGCCAAGACCTAAACACCCTCAGTCTCCCCCTAAACACCCTCAGTCTCCCCATGGACACCCTCAGTCTCCCATAAACACCCTCAGCCTACCCCTAAAGACCCTCAGCCTATCCATAAACACCCTCAGCCTACCCATAAACACCCTCTGTCTCCCATAAACAATCTGTCTCCCCCTGAAAACCATCAGCCTACCCCTAAACACCCTCAGTCTACCCCTAAACACCCTCAGTCTCCCCCTGGAAACCCGCAGCCAAACACTAAACACCCCCAGCCTACCCCTAAACACCCTCAGCCTACCCATAAACACCCTCTGTCTCCCGCTAAACAACATCTGTGTCCCCCTAAACACCCACAGTCTCCCCATGGACACCCTCAGTCTCCCATAAACACCCTCAGCATACCCCTAAAGACCCTCAGCCTACCCATAAACACCCACAGTCTATCCCTAAACACCCACAGTCTCCCCCTGGACTCCCTCAGTCTCCCCCTAAACACCATCAGTCTCCCCCTAAACACCCTCAGTCTCCCCCTGGACACCCTCAGTCACACCCTGGACACCCACAGCCTACCCCTAAACACCCTCAGACTACCCCTAAACACCCTCAGCCTACCCGTATACACCCTCAGCCTACCCCTAAACACACTCAGCCTACCCACAAGCACCGTCTGTCTCCCCCTAAACACCCTCAGTCTCCGCCTGAACACCATCAGCCTACCCCTAAACACCCTCAGCCTAGCCCTAAACACCCTCAGCCTACCTATAAACACCCTCAGCCTACACCTAAACACCCTCAGTCTCCCCTTGGACACGCTCAGCCTACCTCTAAACACCCTCAGCCTACACCTAAACACCCTCAGCCTACCCCTAAACACCCTCAGTCTCCCCCTGGACACCCTCAGCCAACCCCTAAACACCCTCACTCTCCCCCTAAACATCCTCAGCCTAACCCAAAATACCCTCAGCCTACCCCTAAACACCCTCAGCCTCCCCCTGGAAACCCTCATCCTACCCCTAAACACCCTCAGCCTACCCCTAAACCCCCTCAGTCTCCACCTAAACACTCGCAGTCTCCCCCTAAACACCCTTAGCCTACCCCTACAAACCCTCAGCCTACGCCTAAACACCCTCAGCCTACCCCTAAACACACTCAGCCTACGCCTAAAACCCTCAGCCTACCACTAAACACCCTCAGCCTACCCCTAAACACACTCAGCCTACCCCTAAACACCCTCAGCCTACCCCTAAACACCCTCAGCCTACCACTAAACACCCTCAGCCTACATCTAAACACCCTACGTCTCCCCCTGGAGACACTCAGCCTACACCTAAACACACTCAGCCTACACCTAAACAACCTCAGCCTACCTCTGCACACCCTCAGCCTACCTCTTAACACCCTCAGCCTACCCCTAAACCCCCTCAGCCTTCACCTAAACACCCTCAGTCTCCCCCGGACACCCTCAGCCTACCCCTAAACACCCTAAGCCTAACCCTATACACCCTCAGCCTACCCCTAAACACCATCAGCCTTCCCCTGGACACACTCAGTCTCCCCCTAAACACCCTCAGCCTACCCCTAAACACCCTCAGCCTACACCTAAACAACCTCACCCTACCCCTGGACACCCTCAGCCTACCCCTTAACACCCTCAGCCTACCCCGAAACCCCCTCAGCCTTCACCTTAACAAACTCAGTCTCCCCCGGACACCCTCAGCCTACCCCTAAACACCCTCAGCCTAACCCTATACACCCTCAGCCTACCCCTAAACACCATCAGATTTCCCCTGGACACACTCAGTCTCCCCCTAAACTCCCTCAGCCTACCCCTAAACACCCTCAGCCTACCCCTAAACACCCTCAGCCTACCCATAAACACCCTCAGACTCCCCCTGGACACCCTCAGCCTACCCCTAAAATCCATCAGTCTCCCCCTGGACACCCTCAGTCTCCACCTAAACATCCTCAGCCTACGCCAAAACACCCTCAGCCTACCCCTAAACACACTCAGCCTACACCTAAACACCCTCAGCCTCCCCCTAAACACACTCAGCCTACACCTAAACACCCTCAGTCTCCCCCTAAAGACCCTCAGCCTACCCCAAAATACCCTCAGCCTACCCCTAAACACCCTCAGCCTCCCCCTGGACACCCTCAGCCTACCCCTAAACACCCTCAGCCTACCCTTAAACACACTCAGCCTACCCCTAAACACCCTCAGCCTACCCCTAAACACCCTCAGCCTACCCCAAAATACCCTCAGCCTACCCCTAAACACCCTCAGCCTCCCCCTGGACACCCTCAGTCTCCCCCTAAGCGCCATCAGTCTCCCCCTAAACACCCTCAGTCTCCCCATGGACACCCTCAGTCTCCCATAAACACCCTCAGCCTACCCCTAAAGACCCTCAGCCTACCCATAAACACCCTCAGCCTACCCATAAACATCCTCTGTCTCCCATAAACAATCTGTCTCCCCCTGAAAACCATCAGCCTACACCTAAACACCCTCAGTCTACCCCTAAACACCCTCAGTCTCCCCTTGGACACCCGCAGCCAAACACTAAACACCCCCAGCCTACCCCTAAACACCCTCAGCCTACCCATAAACACCCTCTGTCTCCCGCTAAACACCATCAGTGTCCCCCTAAACACCCCCAGTCTCCCCATGGACACCCTCAGTCTCCCATAAACACCCTCAGCCTACCCCTAAAGACCCTCAGCCTACCCATAAACACCCTCAGCCTACCCCTAAACACCCAGAGTCTCCCCCTGGACTCCCTCAGTCTCCCCCTAAACACCATCAGTCTCCCCCAAACACCCTCAGTCTCCCCCTGGACACCCTCAGTCACACCCTGGACACCATCAGCCTACCCCTAAACACCCTCAGACTACCCCTAAACACCCTCAGCCTACCCGTAAACACCCTCAGCCTACCCCTAAACACCCTCAGCCTACCCATAAGCACCGTCTGTCTCCCCCTAAACACCCTCAGTCTCCGCATGAACACCATCTGCCTACCCCTTAACACCCTCAGCCTACCCCTAAACACGCTCAGCCTACCTCTAAACACCCTCATCCTACCCCTAAACATCCTCAGCCTACCCCTAAACACCCTCAGTCTACCCCTAAACACCCTCAGCCTACCCGTGGACATCCTCAGTCTCCCCCTGAACACCCTCAGCCTCCCCCTAAAAACCCGCAGCCTACACCTAAACACACTCAGTCTCCCCCTGGACACGCTCAGCCTACCTCTAAACACCCTCAGCCCACACCTAAACACCCTCAGCCTACCCCTAAACACCCTCAGTCTCCCCCTGGACACCCTCAGCCAACCCCTAAACACCCTCACTCTCCCCCTAAACATCCTCAGCCTAACCCAAAATACCCTCAGCCTACCCCTAAACACCCTCAGCCTCCCCCTGGACACCCTCATCCTACCCCTAAACACCCTCAGCCTACCCCTAAACACCCTCAGTCTCCACCTAAACACACTCAGTCTCCCGCTAAACACCCTTAGCCTACCCCTACAAACCCTCAGCCTACGCCTAAACACCCTCAGCCTACCACTAAACACCCTCAGCCTACCCCTAAATACACTCAGCCTACGCCTAAGCACCCTCAGCCTACCACTAAACACCCTCAGCCTACCCCTAAACACACTCAGCCTACCCCTAAACTCCATCAGCCTACCCCTAAACACCCTCAGCCTACCAATAAACACCCTCAGCCTACATCTAAACAGCCTACGTCTCCCCATGGAGACACTTAGCCTACCCCTAAACAGCCTCAGACTACCCCTATACACCGTCAGCCAACACCTAAACACCCTCAGCCTAAACCTAAACAACATCACCCTACCCTTGGACACCCTCAGCCTACCCCTAAACACCCTCAGCCTACCCCTAAACACCCTCAGTCTCCGCTTAAACACCCTCAGTCTCCCCCTGCACACCCTCAGCCTACCCCTAAACACCTTCAGCGTAACCCTAAACACCCTCAGCCTAACCCTAAACACCCTCAGCCTACCCCTAAACACCCACAGTCTCCCCCTGGACTCCCTCAGTCTCCCCCTAAACACCATCAGTCTCCCCCTCAACACCCTCAGTCTCCCCCTGGACACCCTCAGTCACCCCCTGGACACCCTCAGCCTACCCCTAAACACCCTCAGACTACCCCTAAACAGCCTCAGCCTACCCCTAAACACCATCAGCCTACCCCTAAACACCCTCAGCCTACCCCAAAACACCCTCAGCCTACCCCTAAACATCCTCAGCCTACGCCTAAACACCCTCAGTCTACCCCTAAACACCCTCAGCCTACCCCTGGACATCCTCAGTCTCCCCCTAAACACCCTCAGCCTCCCCCTAAAAACCCTCAGCCTACACCTAAACACCCTCAGTCTCCCCTTGGACACGCGCAGCCTACCTCTAAACACCCTCAGCCTACACCTAAACACCCTCAGTCTCCCCCTAAACACCCTCAGTCTCCCCCTGGACACCCTCAGCCAACCCCTAAACACCCTCACTCTCCCCCTAAACATCCTCAGCCTAACCCAAAATACCCTCAGCCTACCCCTAAACACCCTCAGCCTCCCCGTGGACACCCTCATCCTACCCTTAAACACCCTCAGCCTATCCCTAAACCCCCTCAGTCTCCACCTAAACACTCTCAGTCTCCCCCTAAACACCCTTAGCCTACCCCTACAAACCCTCAGCCTACGCCTAAACACCCTCAGCCTACCACTAAACACCCTCAGCCTACCCCTAAACACACTCAGCCTACGCCTAAACACCCTCAGCCTACCACTAAACACCCTCAGCCTACCCCTAAACACACTCAGCCTACCCCTAAACACCCTCAGCCTCCCCCTAAACACCCTCAGCCTACCACTAAACACCCTCAGCCTACATCTAAACACCGTACGTCTCCCCCTGGAGACACTCAGCCTACACCTAAACACCCTCAGCCTACACCTAAACAACCTCAGCCTACCTCTGCACACCCTCAGCCTACCTCTTAACACCCTCAGCCTACCCCGAAACCCCCTCAGCCTTCACCTTAACACCCTCAGTCTCCACCGGACACCCTCAGCCTACCCCTAAACATCCTCAGCCTAACCCTATACACCCTCAGCCTACCCCTAAACACCATCAGCCTTTCCCTGGACACACTCAGTCTCCCCCTAAACTCCCTCAGCCTACCCCTAAACACCCTCAGCCTACCCCTAAACACCCTCAGCCTACCCATAAACACCCTCAGACTCCCCCTGGACACCCTCAGCCTACACCTAAACTCCATCAGTCTCCCCCTGGACACCCTCAGTCTCCACCTAAACACCCTCAGCCTACGCCAAAACACCCTCAGCCTACCCCTAAACACACTCAGCCTGCACCTAAACACCCTCAGTCTCCCCCTAAAGACCCTCAGCCTACCCCAAAATACCCTCAGCCTACCCCTGGACATCCTCAGTCTCCCCCTAAACACCCTCAGCCTCCCCCTAAAAACCCACAGCCTACACCTAAACACCCTCAGTCTCCCCCTGGACACGCTCAGCCTACCTCTAAACACCCTCAGCCCACACCTAAACACCCTCAGCCTACCCCTAAACACCCTCAGTCTCCCCCTGGACACCCTCAGCCAACCCCTAAACACCCTCACTCTCCCCCTAAACATCCTCAGCCTAACCCAAAATACCCTCAGCCTACATCCTAAACAACCTCACCCTACCCCTGGACACCCTCATCCTACCCCTAAACACCCTCAGCCTTCCCCTAAACACCCTCAGTCTCCCCCTAAACACCCTTAGCCTACCCCTACAAACCCTCAGCCTACGCCTAAACACCCTCAGCCTACCACTAAACACCCTCAGCCTACCCCTAAATACACTCAGCCTACGCCTAAGCACCCTCAGCCTACCACTAAACACCCTCAGCCTACCCCTAAACACACTCAGCCTACCCCTAAACACCCTCAGCCTACCCCTAAACACCCTCAGCCTACCACTAAACACCCTCAGCCTACATCGAAACAGCCTACGTCTCCCCATGGAGACACTTAGCCTACCCCTAAACAGCCTCAGCCTACCCGTAAACACCCTCAGCCTACCCCTAAACACCCTCAGCCTACCCATAAGCACCGTCTGTCTCCCCCTAAACACCCTCAGTCTCCGCATGAACACCATCTGCCTACCCCTTAACACCCTCAGCCTACCCCTAAACACGCTCAGCCTACCTCTAAACACCCTCATCCTACCCCTAAACATCCTCAGCCTACCCCTAAACACCCTCAGTCTACCCCTAAACACCCTCAGCCTACCCGTGGACATCCTCAGTCTCCCCCTGAACACCCTCAGCCTCCCCCTAAAAACCCGCAGCCTACACCTAAACACACTCAGTCTCCCCCTGGACACGCTCAGCCTACCTCTAAACACCCTCAGCCCACACCTAAACACCCTCAGCCTACCCCTAAACACCCTCAGTCTCCCCCTGGACACCCTCAGCCAACCCCTAAACACCCTCACTCTCCCCCTAAACATCCTCAGCCTAACCCAAAATACCCTCAGCCTACCCCTAAACACCCTCAGCCTCCCCCTGGACACCCTCATCCTACCCCTAAACACCCTCAGCCTACCCCTTAACACCCTCAGTCTCCACCTAAACACACTCAGTCTCCCGCTAAACACCCTTAGCCTACCCCTACAAACCCTCAGCCTACGCCTAAACACCCTCAGCCTACCACTAAACACCCTCAGCCTACCCCTAAATACACTCA
Source organism: Isurus oxyrinchus (assembly GCA_026770705.1). Lineage (NCBI taxonomy): Eukaryota > Metazoa > Chordata > Chondrichthyes > Lamniformes > Lamnidae > Isurus > Isurus oxyrinchus. The sequence goes on along the minus strand of JANJGN010000103.1, from coordinate 328,687 downwards.
GCCTACGCCTAAGCACCCTCAGCCTACCACTAAACACCCTCAGCCTACCCCTAAACACACTCAGCCTACCCCTAAACTCCATCAGCCTACCCCTAAACACCCTCAGCCTACCACTAAACACCCTCAGCCTACATCTAAACAGCCTACGTCTCCCCATGGAGACACTTAGCCTACCCCTAAACAGCCTCAGACTACCCCTATACACCGTCAGCCAACACCTAAACACCCTCAGCCTAAACCTAAACAACATCACCCTACCCTTGGACACCCTCAGCCTACCCCTAAACACCCTCAGCCTACCCCTAAACACCCTCAGTCTCCGCTTAAACACCCTCAGTCTCCCCCTGCACACCCTCAGCCTACCCCTAAACACCTTCAGCCTAACCCTAAACACCCTCAGCCTAACCCTAAACACCCTCAGCCTACCCCTAAACACCCACAGTCTCCCCCTGGACTCCCTCAGTCTCCCCCTAAACACCATCAGTCTCCCCCTCAACACCCTCAGTCTCCCCCTGGACACCCTCAGTCACCCCCTGGACACCCTCAGCCTACCCCTAAACACCCTCAGACTACCCCTAAACAGCCTCAGCCTACCCCTAAACACCATCAGCCTACCCCTAAACACCCTCAGCCTACCCCAAAACACCCTCAGCCTACCCCTAAACATCCTCAGCCTACGCCTAAACACCCTCAGTCTACCCCTAAACACCCTCAGCCTACCCCTGGACATCCTCAGTCTCCCCCTAAACACCCTCAGCCTCCCCCTAAAAACCCTCAGCCTACACCTAAACACCCTCAGTCTCCCCTTGGACACGCGCAGCCTACCTCTAAACACCCTCAGCCTACACCTAAACACCCTCAGTCTCCCCCTAAACACCCTCAGTCTCCCCCTGGACACCCTCAGCCAACCCCTAAACACCCTCACTCTCCCCCTAAACATCCTCAGCCTAACCCAAAATACCCTCAGCCTACCCCTAAACACCCTCAGCCTCCCCGTGGACACCCTCATCCTACCCTTAAACACCCTCAGCCTACCCCTAAACCCCCTCAGTCTCCACCTAAACACTCTCAGTCTCCCCCTAAACACCCTTAGCCTACCCCTACAAACCCTCAGCCTACGCCTAAACACCCTCAGCCTACCACTAAACACCCTCAGCCTACCCCTAAACACACTCAGCCTACGCCTAAACACCCTCAGCCTACCACTAAACACCCTCAGCCTACCCCTAAACACACTCAGCCTACCCCTAAACACCCTCAGCCTCCCCCTAAACACCCTCAGCCTACCACTAAACACCCTCAGCCTACATCTAAACACCGTACGTCTCCCCCTGGAGACACTCAGCCTACACCTAAACACCCTCAGCCTACACCTAAACAACCTCAGCCTACCTCTGCACACCCTCAGCCTACCTCTTAACACCCTCAGCCTACCCCTAAACCCCCTCAGCCTTCACCTAAACACCCTCAGTCTCCCCCGGACACCCTCAGCCTACCCCTAAACACCCTCAGCCTAACCCTATACACCCTCAGCCTACACCTAAACAACCTCACCCTACCCCTGGACACCCTCAGCGTACCCCTTAACACCCTCAGCCTACCCCGAAACCCCCTCAGCCTTCACCTTAACACCCTCAGTCTCCACCGGACACCCTCAGCCTACCCCTAAACATCCTCAGCCTAACCCTATACACCCTCAGCCTACCCCTAAACACCATCAGCCTTTCCCTGGACACACTCAGTCTCCCCCTAAACTCCCTCAGCCTACCCCTAAACACCCTCAGCCTACCCCTAAACACCCTCAGCCTACCCATAAACACCCTCAGACTCCCCCTGGACACCCTCAGCCTACACCTAAACTCCATCAGTCTCCCCCTGGACACCCTCAGTCTCCACCTAAACACCCTCAGCCTACGCCAAAACACCCTCAGCCTACCCCTAAACACACTCAGCCTGCACCTAAACACCCTCAGTCTCCCCCTAAAGACCCTCAGCCTACCCCAAAATACCCTCAGCCTACCCCTGGACATCCTCAGTCTCCCCCTAAACACCCTCAGCCTCCCCCTAAAAACCCACAGCCTACACCTAAACACCCTCAGTCTCCCCCTGGACACGCTCAGCCTACCTCTAAACACCCTCAGCCCACACCTAAACACCCTCAGCCTACCCCTAAACACCCTCAGTCTCCCCCTGGACACCCTCAGCCAACCCCTAAACACCCTCACTCTCCCCCTAAACATCCTCAGCCTAACCCAAAATACCCTCAGCCTACATCCTAAACAACCTCACCCTACCCCTGGACACCCTCATCCTACCCCTAAACACCCTCAGCCTTCCCCTAAACACCCTCAGTCTCCACCTAAACACACTCAGTCTCCCCCTAAACACCCTTAGCCTACCCCTACAAACCCTCAGCCTACGCCTAAACACCCTCAGCCTACCACTAAACACCCTCAGCCTACCCCTAAATACACTCAGCCTACGCCTAAGCACCCTCAGCCTACCACTAAACACCCTCAGCCTACCCCTAAACACACTCAGCCTACCCCTAAACACCCTCAGCCTACCCCTAAACACCCTCAGCCTACCACTAAACACCCTCAGCCTACATCGAAACAGCCTACGTCTCCCCATGGAGACACTTAGCCTACCCCTAAACAGCCTCAGCCTACCCCTATACACCCTCAGCCAACACCTAAACACCCTCAGCCTACACCTAAACAACCTCACCCTACCCTTGGACACCCTCAGCCTACCCCCAAACACCCACAGCCTACCCCTAAACACCCTCAGCCTACCCCTAAACACCCTCAGTCTCCGCTTAAACACCCTCAGTCTCCCCCTGCACACCCTCAGCCTACCCCTAAACACCTTCAGCCTACCCCTAAACACCCTCAGCCTAACCCTAAACACCCTCAGCCTACCCCTAAACACCCACAGTCTCCCCCTGGACTCCCTCAGTCTCCCCCTAAACACCATCAGTCTCCCCCTCAACACACTCAGTCTCCCCCTGGACACCCTCAGTCACCCCCTGGACACCCTCAGCCTACCCCTAAACACCCTCAGACTACCTCTAAACACCCTCAGCCTACCCCTAAACACCATCAGCCTACCCCTAAACACCGTCAGCCTACCCCTAAACACCCTCAGCCTACCGCAAAACACCCTCAGCCTACCCCTAAACATCCTCAGCCTACGCCTAAACACCCTCAGTCTACCCCTAAACACCCTCAGCCTACCCCTGGACATCCTCAGTCTCCCCTTGGACACGCTCAGCCTACCTCTAAACACCCTCAGCCTACACCTAAACACCCTCAGCCTACCCCTAAACACCCTGAGTCTCCCCCTGGACACCCTCAGCCAACCCCTAAACACCCTCACTCTCCCCCTAAACATCCTCAGCCTAACCCAAAATACCCTCAGCCTAACCCTAAACACCCTCAGCCTCCCCCTGGACACCCTCATCCTACCCTTAAACACCCTCAGCCTACCCCTAAACCCCCTCAGTCTCCACCTAAACACTCTCAGTCTCCCCCTAAACACCCTTAGCCTACCCCTACAAACCCTCAGCCTACGCCTAAACACCCTCAGCCTACCACTAAACACCCTTAGCCTACCCCTAAACACACTCAGCCTACGCCTAAACACCCTCAGCCTACCACTAAACACCCTCAGCCTACCCCTAAACACACTCAGCCTAACCCTATACACCCTCAGCCTACCCCTAAACACCATCAGCCTTCCCCTGGACACACTCAGTCTCCCCCTAAACACCCTCAGCCTACCCCTAAACACCCTCAGCCTACACCTAAACAACCTCACCCTACCCCTGGACACCCTCAGCCTACCCCTTAACACCCTCAGCCTACCCCGAAACCCCCTCAGCCTTCACCTTAACACCATCAGTCTCCCCCGGACACCCACAGCCTACCCCTAAACACCCTCAGCCTAACCCTATACACCCTCAGCCTACCCCTAAACACCATCAGCCTTCCCCTGGACACACTCAGTCTCCCCCTAAACTCCCTCAGCCTACCCCTAAACACCATCAGCCTACCCCTAAACACCCTCAGCCTACCCATAAACACCCTCAGACTCCCCCTGGACACCCTCAGCCTACCCCTAAACTCCATCAGTCTCCCCCTGGACACCCTCAGTCTCCACCTAAACACCCTCAGCCTACGCCAAAACACCCTCAGCCTACCCCTAAACACACTCAGCCTACACCTAAACACCCTCAGTCTCCCCCTAAAGACCCTCTGCCTTCCCCAAAATACCCTCAGCCTACCCCGGGACATCCTCAGTCTCCCCCTAAACACCCTCAGACTCCCCCTAAAAACCCTCAGCCTACACCTAAACACCCTCAGTCTCCCCCTGGACACGCTCAGCCTACCTCTAAACACCCTCAACCCACACCTAAACACCCTCAGCCTACCCCTAAACACCCTCAGTCTCCCCCTGGACACCGTCAGCCAACCCCTAAACACCCTCACTCTCCCCCTAAACATCCTCAGCCTAACCCAAAATACCCTCAGCCTACCCCTAAACACCCTCAGCCTCCCCCGGACACCCTCATCCTACCCCTAAACACCCTCAGCCTACCCCTAAACACCCTCAGACTACCTCTAAACACCCTCAGCCTACCCCTAAACACCATCAGCCTACCCCTAAACACCCTCAGCCTACCCCTAAACACCCTCAGCCTACCCCAAAACACCCTCAGCCTACCCCTAAACATCCTCAGCCTACGCCTAAACACCCTCAGTCTACCCCTAAACACCCTCAGCCTACCCCTGGACATCCTCAGTCTCCCCCTAAACACCCTCAGCCTCCCCCTAAAAACCCTCAGCCTACACCTAAACACCCTCAGTCTCCCCCTGGACACGCTCAGCCTACCTCTAAACACCCTCAGCCCACACCTAAACACCCTCAGCCTACCCCTAAACACCCTCAGTCTCCCCCTGGACACCCTCAGCCAACCCCTAAACACCCTCACTCTCCCCCTAAACATCCTCAGCCTAACCCAAAATACCCTCAGCCTACCCCTAAACACCCTCAGCCTCCCCCTGGACACCCTCATCCTACCCCTAAAGACCCTCAGCCTACCCCTAAACACCCTCAGTCTCCACCTAAACACACTCAGTCTCCCCCTAAACACCCTTAGCCTACCCCTACAAACCCTCAGCCTACGCCTAAACACCCTCAGCCTACCACTAAACACCCTCAGCCTACCCCTAAATAAACTCAGCCTACGCCTAAGCACCCTCAGCCTACCACTAAACACCCTCAGCCTACCCCTAAACACACTCAGCCTACCCCTAAACACCCTCAGCCTACCCCTAAACACCCTCAGCCTACCACTAAACACTCTCAGCCTACATCTAAACAGCCTACGTCTCCCCATGGAGACACTTAGCCTACCCCTAAACAGCCTCAGCCTACCCCTATACACCCTCAGCCAACACCTAAACACCCTCAGCCTACACCTAAACAACCTCACCCTACCCTTGGACACCCTCAGCCTACCCCTAAACACCCTCAGCCTACCCCTAAACACCCTCAGTCTCCGCTTAAACACCCTCAGTCTCCCCCTGCACACCCTCAGCCTACCCCTAAACACCTTCAGCCTACCCCTAAACACCCTCAGCCTAACCCTAAACACCCTCAGCCTACCCCTAAACACCCACAGTCTCCCCCTGGACTCCCTCAGTCTCCCCCTAAACACCATCAGTCTCCCCTCAACACCCTCAGTCTCCCCCTGGACACCCACAGTCACCCCCTGGACACCCTCAGCCTACCCCTAAACACTCTCAGTCTACCCCTATACACCCTCAGCCTACACCTAAACACCCTCAGTCTCCCCCTAAACACCCTCAGACTACCCCTAAACACCCTCAGCCTACCCCTAAACATCATCAGCCTACCCCTAAACACCCTCAGCCTACCCCTAAACACCCTCAGACTACCCCAAAACACCCTCAGCCTACCCCTAAACATCCTCAGCCTACGCCTAAACACCCTCAGTCTACCCCTAAACACCCTCAGCCTACCCCTGGACATCCTCAGTCTCCCCCTAAACACCCTCAGCCTCCCCCTAAAACCCTCAGCCTACACATAAACACCCTCAGTCTCCCCTTGGACACGCTCAGCCTACCTCTAAACACCCTCAGCCTACACCTAAACACCCTCAGTCTCCCCCTGGACACCCTCAGCCAACCCCTAAACACCCTCACTCTCCCCCTAAACATCCTCAGCCTAACCCAAAATACCCTCAGCCTACCCCTAAACACCCTCAGCCTCCCCCTGGACACCCTCATCCTACCCTTAAACACCCTCAGCATACCCCTAAACCCCCTCAGTCTCCACCTAAACACTCTCAGTCTCCCCCTAAACACCCTTAGCCTACCCCTACAAACCCTCAGCCTACGCCTAAACACCCTCAGCCTACCCATAAACACCCTCAGACTCCCCCTGGACACCCTCAGCCTACCCTAAACTCCATCAGTCTCCCCCTGGACACCCTCAGTCTCCACCTAAACACCCTCAGCCTACGCCAAAACACCCTCAGCCTACCCCTAAACACACTCAGCCTACACCTAAACACCCTCAGTCTCCCCCTAAACACCCTCGGCCTACCCCAAAATACCCTCAGCCTACCCCTAAACACCCTCAGCCTCCCCCTGGACACCCTCAGCCTACCCCTAAACACCCTCAGCCTACCCTTAAACACCCTCAGCCTACCCCTAAACACCCTCAGCCTACCCCTGGACACCCTCAGTCTCCCCCTAAACACCATCAGTCTCCCCCTAAACACCCTCGGTCTCCCCATGGACACCCTCAGTCTCCCATAAACACCCTCAGCCTACCCCTAAAGACCCTCAGCCTACCCATAAACACCCTCAGCCTACCCATAAACACCCTCTGTCTCCCCTAAACAATCCGTCTCCACCTGAAAACCATCAGCCTACCCCTAAACACCCTCAGCCTACCCCTAAACACCCTCAGTCTCCCCCAGGACACCCGCAGCCAAACACTAAACACCCTTAGCCTACCCCTACAAACCCTCAGCCTACGCCTAAACACCCTCAGCCTACCACTAAACACCCTCAGCCTACCCCTAAACACACTCAGCCTACGCCTAAACACCCTCAGCCTACCACTAAACACCCTCAGCCTACCCCTAAACACACTCAGCCTACCCCTAAACACCCTCAGCCTCCCCCTAAACACCCTCAGCCTACCACTAAACACCCTCAGCCTACATCTAAACACCCTACGTCTCCCCCTGGAGACACTCAGCCTACACCTAAACACCCTCAGACTACACCTAAACAACCTCAGCCTACCTCTGCACACCCTCAGCCTACCTCTTAACACCCTCAGCCTACCCCTAAACCCCCTCAGCCTTCACCTAAACACCCTCAGTCTCCCCCGGACACCCTCAGCCTACCCCTAAACACCCTCAGCCTAACCCTATACACCCTCAGCCTACCCCTAAAAACCATCAGCCTTCCCCTGGACACACTCAGTCTCCCCCTAAACACCCTCAGCCTACCCCTAAACACCCTCAGCCTACACCTAAACAACCTCACCCTACCCCTGGACACCCTCAGCCTACCCCTTAACACCCTCAGCCTACCCCAAAACCCCCTCAGCCTTCACCTTAACACCCTCAGTCTCCCCGGGACACCCTCAGCCTACCCCTAAACACCCTCAGCCTAACCCTATACACCCTCAGCCTACCCCTAAACACCATCAGCCTTCCCCTGGACACACTCAGTCTCCCCCTAAACTCCCTCAGCCTACCCCTAAACACCCTCAGCCTACCCCTAAACACCCTCAGCCTACCCATAAACACCCTCAGACTCCCCCTGGACACCCTCAGCCTACCCCTAAACTCCATCAGTCTCCTCCTGGACACCCTCAGTCTCCACCTAAACACCCTCAGCCTACGCCAAAACACCCTCAGCCTACCCCTAAACACACTCAGCCAACACCTAAACACCCTCAGTCTCCCCCTAAAGACCCTCAGCCTACCCCAAAATACCCTCAGCCTACCCATAAACACCCTCAGCCTCCCCCTGGACACCCTCAGCCTACCCCTAAACACCCTCAGCCTACCCTTAAACGCACTCAGCCTACCCCTAAACACCCTCAGCCTACCCCAAAATACCCTCAGCCTACCCCTAAACACCCTCAGCCTCCCCATGGACACCCTCAGTCTCCCATAAACACCCTCAGCCTACCCCTAAAGACCCTCACCCTACCCATAAACACCCTCAGCCTACCCATAAACACCCTCTGTCTCCCATAAACAATCTGTCTCCCCCTGAAAACCATCAGCCTACGCCTAAACACCCTCAGTCTACCCCTAAACACCCTCAGTCTCCCCCTAAACACCCTCTGCCTACCCCTAAACACGCTCATCCTACCCCTAAACACCCTCAGCCTACCCATAAACACCCTCTGTCTCCCCCTAAACACCATCAGTCTCCCCCTAAACACCCTCAGTCTCCCCATGGACACCCTCAGTCTCCCATAAACACCCTCAGCCTACCCCTAAACACCCTCAGCCTACCCATAAACACCCTCAGCCTACCCCTAAACACCCTCAGTCTCCCCCTGGACACCCTCAGCCTACCTCTAAACACCCTCAGCCTACCCATAAACACCCTCAGCATACTCTAAAACACCCTCAGCCTACCCATAAACACCCTCTGTCTCCCCTAAACAATCTGTCTCCCCCTGAACACCATCAGCCTACCCCTAAACACCCTCAGCCTACCCCTAAACACCCTCAGTCTCCCCCTGGACACCCGCAGCCAAACACTAAACACCCTCAGCCTACCCCTAAACACCCTCTGCCTACCCCTAAACACGCTCATCCTACACCTAAACACCCTCAGCCTTCACCTAAACAGTGTCAGTCTCCCCTGGACACCCTCAGTCTCCCCCTAAACACCCTCAGCCTACCCCAAAATACTCTCAGCCTACCCCTAAACACCCTCAGCCTACCCCAAAACAACCTCAGTCTCCCCCTAAATACCCACAGCCTACCCCTAAACACCCTCAGCCTACCCCTAAACAACCACAGCCTACCCCTAAACATCCTCAGTCTCCACCTAAACAACCTCAATCACCCCCTGGACACCCTCAGCCTACCCCTAAACACACTCAGCCTAACCCTAAAGACCCTCAGCCTACCCCTAAACACCCTCAGTCACCCCCTGGTCTCCCTCAGTCTCCCCCTAAACACTATCAGTCTCCCACTAAACACCCTCAGTCTCCCCCTGGACACCCTCAGTCTCCCCCTGGACAACCTCAGCCTACCCCTAAACACCCTCAGTCTACCCGTAAACACCCTCAGCCTACCCATAAACACCGTCTGTCTCCCCCTAAACACCCTCAGTCTCCGCCTGAACACAATCAGCCTACCCCTAAACACCCTGAGCCTACCCCTAAACACCCTCAGCCTACCCCTAAACACCCTCAGTCTACCCCTAATCATCCTCAGCCAACCCCTAAACACCCTCAGCCTAACCCTAAACATCCTCAGCCTACCACAAAATACCCTCCGCCTACACCTAAACACTCTCAGCCTACCCCTATACACACTCAGCCTAACCCTAAACACCCTCAGTCTACCCCTAAACATTCTCTGCCTACACCTAAACACCCTAAGTCTCCCCCTGGAGACCCTCAGCCTACCCCTAAACACCCTCAGCCGACACCTAAACACCCTCAGCGTACCCCTATACACCCACAGCCTACCCCTATACACCCTCAGCCTACCCCTATACACCCTCAGCCTACCCCTAAACACACTCAGCCTACCCCTAAACACCCTCAGCCTACCCATAAACACCCTCAGACTCCCCCTGGACACCCTCAGCCTACCACTAAACACCCTCAGCCTACCCCTAAACACACTCAGCCTACGCCTAAACACCCTCAGCCTACCACTAAACTCCCTCAGCCTACCCCTAAACACACTCAGCCTACCCCTAAACACCCTCAGCCTCCCCCTAAACACCCTCAGCCTACCACTAAACACCCTCAGCCTACATCTAAACACCCTACGTCTCCCCCTGGAGACACTCAGCCTACACCTAAACACCCTCAGACTACACCTAAACAACCTCAGCCTACCTCTGCACACCCTCAGCCTACCTCTTAACACCCTCAGCCTACCCCTAAACCCCCTCAGCCTTCACCTAAACACCCTCAGTCTCCCCCGGACACCCTCAGCCTACCCCTAAACACCCTCAGCCTAACCCTATACACCCTCAGCCTACCCCTAAAAACCATCAGCCTTCCCCTGGACACACTCAGTCTCCCCCTAAACACCCTCAGCCTACCCCTAAACACCCTCAGCCTACACCTAAACAACCTCACCCTACCCCTGGACACCCTCAGCCTACCCCTTAACACCCTCAGCCTACCCCAAAACCCCCTCAGCCTTCACCTTAACACCCTCAGTCTCCCCCGGACACCCTCAGCCTACCCCTAAACACCCTCAGCCTAACCCTATACACCCTCAGCCTACCCCTAAACACCATCAGCCTTCCCCTGGACACACTCAGTCTCCCCCTAAACTCCCTCAGCCTACCCCTAAACACCCTCAGCCTACCCCTAAACACCCTCAGCCTACCCATAAACACCCTCAGACTCCCCCTGGACACCCTCAGCCTACCCCTAAACTCCATCAGTCTCCTTTGGACACCATCAGTCTCCACCTAAACACCCTCAGCCTACGCCAAAACACCCTCAGCCTACCCCTAAACACACTCAGCCTACACCTAAACACCCTCAGTCTCCCCCTAAAGACCCTCAGCCTACCCCAAAATACACTCAGCCTACCCATAAACACCCTCAGCCTCCCCCTGGACACCCTCAGCCTACCCCTAAACACCCTCAGCCTACCCTTAAACGCACTCAGCCTACCCCTAAACACCCTCAGCCTACCCCAAAATACCCTCAGCCTACCCCTAAACACCCTCAGCCTCCCCATGGACACCCTCAGTCTCCCATAAACACCCTCAGCCTACCCCTAAAGACCCTCACCCTAGCCATAAACACCCTCAGCCTACCCATAAACACCCTCTGTCTCCCATAAACAATCTGTCTCCCCCTGAAAACCATCAGCCTACGCCTAAACACCCTCAGTCTACCCCTAAACACCCTCAGTCTCCCCCTGGACACCCGCAGCCAAACACTAAACACCCTCAGCCTACCCCTAAACACCCTCAGCCTACCCATAAACACCCTCTGTCTCCCCCTAAACACCATCAGTCTCCCCCTAAACACCCTCAGTCTCCCCATGGACACCCTCAGTCTCCCATAAACACCCTCAGCCTACCCCTAAACACCCTCAGCCTACCCATAAACATCCTCAGCCTACCCCTAAACACCCTCAGTCTCCCCCTGGACACCCTCAGCCTACCTCTAAACACCCTCAGCCTACCCATAAACACCCTCAGCATACTCTAAAACACCCTCAGCCTACCCATAAACACCCTCTGTCTCCCCTAAACAATCTGTCTCCCCCTGAACACCATCAGCCTACCCCTAAACACCCTCAGCCTACCCCTAAACACCCTCAGTCTCCCCCTGGACACCCGCAGCCAAACACTAAACACCCTCAGCCTACCCCTAAACACCCTCTGCCTACCCCTAAACACGCTCATCCTACACCTAAACACCCTCAGCCTTCACCTAAACAGTGTCAGTCTCCCCTGGACACCCTCAGTCTCCCCCTAAACACCCTCAGCCTACCCCAAAATACTCTCAGCCTACCCCTAAACACCCTCAGCCTACCCCAAAACAACCTCAGTCTCCCCCTAAATACCCACAGCCTACCCCTAAACACCCTCAGCCTACCCCTAAACAACCACAGCCTACCCCTAAACATCCTCAGTCTCCACCTAAACAACCTCAATCACCCCCTGGACACCCTCAGCCTACCCCTAAACACACTCAGCCTAACCCTAAAGACCCTCAGCCTACCCCTAAACACCCTCAGTCACCCCCTGGTCTCCCTCAGTCTCCCCCTAAACACCATCAGTCTCCCACTAAACACCCTCAGTCTCCCCCTGGACACCCTCAGTCTCCCCCTGGACAACCTCAGCCTACCCCTAAACACCCTCAGTCTACCCGTAAACACCCTCAGCCTACCCATAAACACCGTCTGTCTCCCCCTAAACACCCTCAGTCTCCGCCTGAACACAATCAGCCTACCCCTAAACACCCTGAGCCTACCCCTAAACACCCTCAGCCTACCCCTAAACACCCTCAGTCTACCCCTAATCATCCTCAGCCAACCCCTAAACACCCTCAGCCTAACCCTAAACATCCTCAGCCTACCACAAAATACCCTCCGCCTACACCTAAACACTCTCAGCCTACCCCTATACACACTCAGCCTAACCCTAAACACCCTCAGTCTACCCCTAAACATTCTCTGCCTACACCTAAACACCCTAAGTCTCCCCCTGGAGACCCTCAGCCTACCCCTAAACACCCTCAGCCTACACCTAAACACCCTCAGCGTACCCCGATACACCCACAGCCTACCCCTATACACCCTCAGCCTACCCCTATACACCCTCAGCCTACCCCTAAACACACTCAGCCTACCCCTAAACACCCTCAGCCTACCCATAAACACCCTCAGACTCCCCCTGGACACCCTCAGCTTACCCCTAAACTCCATCAGTCTCCCCCTAGACACACACAGTCTCCCCCTAAACACCCTCAGCCTACACCAAAACACCCTCAGCCTACTCCTAAACACCCTAGGCCTAGACCTAAACACCCTCAGTCTCCCCCTAAACACCCTCAGCCTACCCCAAAATACTCTCAGCCTACCCCTAAACACACTCAGCCTACACCTAAACACCCTCAGCCTACAACTAAACAAACTCAGCCTACCTCTGCACACCCTCAGCCTACCTCTTAACACCCTCAGCCTACCCCTAAACCCCCTCAGCCTTCACCTAAACACCCTCAATCTCCTCCGGACACCCTCAGCCTACCCCTAAACACCCTCAGCCTAACCCTATACACCCTCAGCCTACCCCTAAACACCATCAGCCTTCCCCTGGAAACCCTCAGTCTCCCCCTAAACACCCTCAGCCTACCCCTAAACACCCTCAGCCTACCCATAAACACCCTCAGACTCCCCCTGGACACCCTCAGCCTACCCTAAACTCCATCAGTCTCCCCCTGGACACCCTCAGTCTCCACCTAAACACCCTCAGCCTACGCCAAAACACCCTCAGCCTACCCCTAAACACACTCAGCCTACACCTAAACACCCTCAGTCTCCCCCTAAACACCCTCGGCCTACCCCAAAATACCCGCAGCCTACCCCTAAACACCCTCAGCCTCCCCCTGGACACCCTCAGCCTACCCCTAAACACCCTCAGCCTACCCTTAAACACCCTCAGCCTACCCCTAAACACCCTCAGCCTACCCCTGGACACCCTCAGTCTCCCCCTAAACACCATCAGTCTCCCCCTAAACACCCTCAGTCTCCCCATGGACACCCTCAGTCTCCCATAAACACCCTCAGCCTACCCCTAAAGACCCTCAGCCTACCCATAAACACCCTCAGCCTACGCATAAACACCCTCTGTCTCCCCTAAACAATCCGTCTCCCCCTGAAAACCATCAGCCTACCCCTAAACACCCTCAGCCTACCCCTAAACACCCTCAGTCTCCCCCTGGACACCCGCAGCCAAACGCTAAACACCCTTAGCCTACCACTACAAACCGTCAGCCTACACCTAAACAACCTCAGCCTACCTCTGCACACCCTCAGCCTACCTCTTAACACCCTCAGCCTACCCCTAAACCCCCTCAGCATTCACCTAAACACCCTCAGTCTCCCCCGGACACCCTCAGCCTACCCCTAAACACCCTCAGCCTAACCCTATACACCCACAGCCTACCCCTAAACACCATCAGCCTTCCCCTGGACACACTCAGTCTCCCCCTAAACACCCTCAGCCTACCCCTAAACACCCTCAGCCTACACCTAAACAACCTCACCCTACCCCTGGACACCCTCAGCCTACCCCTTAACACCCTCAGCCTACCCCGAAACCCCCTCAACCTTCACCTTAACACCCTCAGTCTCCCCCGGACACCCTCAGCCTACCCCTTAACACCCTCAGCCTAACCCTATACACCCTCAGCCTACCCCTAAACACCATCAGCCTTCCCCTGGACACACTCAGTCTCCCCCTAAACTCCCTCAGCCTTCCCCTAAACACCCTCAGCCTACCCCTAAACACCCTCAGCCTACCCATAAACACCCTCAGACTCCCCCTGGACACCCTCAGCCTACCCCTAAACTCCATCAGTCTCCTCCTGGACACCCTCAGTCTCCACCTAAACACCCTCAGCCTACGCCAAAACACCCTCAGCCTACCCCTAAACACACTCAGCCTACACCTAAACACCCTCAGTCTCCCCCTAAAGACCCTCAGCCTACCCCAAAATACCCTCAGCCTACCCCTAAACACCCTCAGCCTACCCCTAAACACCCTCAGAATCCACCTGGACACCCTCAGCCTACCCCTAAACACCCTCAGCCTACCCTTAAACACACTCAGCCTACCCCTAAACACCCTCAGCCTACCCCAAAATACCCTCAGCCTACCCCTAAACACCCTCAGCCTCCCCATGGACACCCTCCGTCTCCCATAAACACCCTCAGCCTACCCCTAAAGACCCTCACCCTACCCATAAACACCCTCAGCCTACCCCTAAACACCCTCAGTCTCCCCCTGGACACCATCAGCCTACCTCTAAACACCCTCAGACTACCCCTAAACACCCTCAGCCTACCCATAAACACCCTCAGCATACCCTAAAACACCCTCAGCCTACCCATAAACACCCTCTGTCTCCCCTAAACAATCTGTCTCCCTCTGAACACCATCAGCCTACCCCTAAACACCCTCAGCCTACCCCTAAACACCCTCAGTCACCCCCTGGACACCCGCAGCCAACACTAAACACCCTCAGCCTACCCCAAAACACCCTCAGCCTACCCATAAACACCCTCTGTCTCCCTCTAAACACCATCAGTCTCCCGCTGAACACCATCAGCCTACCCCTAAACACCCTCAGCCTACCCCTAAACACCCTCAGCCTAACACTAAACACCCTCAGCCTACCCCTAAACACGCACAGTCTCCCCCTGGACTCCCTCAGTCTCCCCCTAAACACCATCAGTCTCCCCCTAAACACCCTCAGTCTCCCCCTGGACACCCTCAGTCTCCCCCTGGACAGCCTCAGCCTACCCCTAAACACCCTCAGACTACCCCTAAACACCCTCAGCCTACCCCTAAACACCCTCAGCCTACCCCTAAACACCCTCAGCCTACCCATAAGCACCGTCTGTCTCCCCCTAAACACCCTCAGTCTCCGCCTGAACACCATCAGCCTACCCCTGAACACCCTCAGCCTACCCCTAAACATCCTCAGCCTACCCCTAAACATCCTCAGCCTACACCTAAACACCGTCAGTCTACCCCTAAACACCCTCAGCATACCCCGGTACATCCTCAGTCTCCCCCTAAACACCCTCAGCCTCCCCATAAAAACCCTCAGCCTACACCTAAACACCCTCAGTCTCCCCCTGGACACGCTCAGCCTACCTCTAAACACCCTCAGCCTACACCTAAACACCCTCAGCCTACCCCTAAACACCCTCAGTCTCCCCCTGGACACCCACAGCCAACCCCTAAACACCCTCAGTCTCCCCCTAAACATCCTCAGCCTAACCCAAAATACCCTCAGCCTACCCCTAAACACCCTCAGCCTCCCCCTGGACACCCTCATCCTACCCCTAAACACCCTCAGCCTACCCCTAAACACCCTCAGTCTCCACCTAAACACCCTCAGTCACCCCCTAAACAGCCTTAGCCTACCCCTACAAACCCTCAGCCTAACCCTAAAAACCCTCAGTCTCCCATAAACACCCTCAGCCTACCCCTAAACATACTCAGCCTACGCCTAAACACCCTCAGCCGACCACTAAACACCCTCAGCCTACCCCTAAACACCCTCAGCCTACCCCTAAACACCCTCAGCCTACCACTAAACACCCTCAGCCTACTTCTAAACACTCTACGTCTCCCCCTGGAGACACTCAGCCTAACCCTAAACAGCCTCAGCCTACCCCTATGCACCCTCAGCCTACACCTAAACAACCTCAGCCTACCCCTGGAAACCCTCAGCCTACCCCTAAACACCCTCAGCCTACCCCTAAACACCCTCAGTCACCCCCTGGACACCCGCAGCCAACACTAAACACCCTCAGCCGACCCCAAAACACCCTCAGCCTACCCATAAACACCCTGTGTCTCCCGCTAAACACCATCAGTCTCCCGCTGAACACCATCAGCCTACCCCTAAACACCCTCAGCCTACCCCTAAACACCCTCAGTCTAACCCTAAACACCCTCAGCCTACCCCTAATCACCCACAGTCTCCCCCTGGACTGCCTCAGTCTCCCCCTAAACACCATCAGTCTCCCCCTAAACACCCTCAGTCTCCCCCTGGACACCCTCAGTCTCCCCCTGGACACCCTCAGCCTACCCCTAAACACCCTCAGTCTACCCCTAAAAACCCTCAGCCTACCCTTAAACACCCTCAGCCTACCCCTAAACACCCTCAGCCTACACATAAGCACCGTCTGTCTCCCCCTAAACCCCCTCAGTCTCCGCCTGAACACCATCAGCCTACCCCTAAACACCCTCAGCCTACCCCTAAACAACCTCAGCCTACCCCTAAACATCCTCAGCCTACACCTAAACACCCTCAGTCTACCCCTAAACACCCTCAGCCTACCCCGGGACATCCTCAGTCTCCCCCTAAACACCCTCAGCCTCCCCCTAAATACCCTCAGCCTACCTCTAAACACCCTCAGCCTCCCCCCTGGACACCCTCATCCTACCTCTAAACACCCTCAGCCTACCCGTAAACACCCTCAGTCTCCACCTAAACAGCCTCAGTCTCCCCCTAAACAGCCTTAGCCTACCCCTACAAACCCTCAGCCTAACCCTAAAAACCCTCAGCCTCCAATAAACACACTCAGTCTACCCCTAAACACACTCAGCCTACCCCTAAACAGCCTCAGCCTACCCCTATACACCCTCAGCCTACACCTAAACAACCTCAGCCTACTCCTGGACACCCTCAGCCTACCACTTAACACCCTCAGCCTACCCCTAAACCCCCTCAGCCTTCACCTAAACACCCTCAGTCTCCCCCGGACACCCTCAGCCTACCCCTAAACACCCTCAGCCTAACCCTATACACCCTCAGCCTACCCCTAAACACCATCAGCCTTCCCCTGGACACCCTCTGTCTCCCCCTAAACACCCTCAGCCTACCCCTAAACACCCTCAGCCTACCCATAAACACCCTCAGCCTACCCAAAAACACCCTCTATCTCCCCTAAACAATCTGTCTCCCCCTGAAAACCATCAGCCTACCCCTAAACACCATCAGCCTACCCCTAAACACCCTCAGTCTCCCCCTGGACACCCGCAGCCAAACACTAAACACCCTCAGCCTACCCCTATAAACCCTCAGCCTCCCCCTAAACACCATCAGTCTCCCCCTAAACACCCTCACTCTCCCCATGGACACCCTCAGTCTCCCATAAACACCCTCAGCCTACCCCTAAAGACCCTCAGCCTACCCATAAACACCCTCAGCCTACCCCTAAACACCCTCAGTCTCCCCCTGGACACACTCAGCCTACCTCTAAACACCCTCAGACTACCCCTAAACACCCTCAGCCTACCCATAAACACCCTCAGCATACCCTAAAACACCCTCAGCCTACCCATAAACACCCTCTGTCTCCCCTAAACAATCTGTCTCCCCCTGAACACCATCAGCCTACCCCTAAACACCCTCAGCCTACCCCTAAACACCCTCAGTCTCCTCCTGGACACCCGCAGCCAAACACTAAACACCCTCAGCCTACCCCAAAACACCCTCAGCCTACCCATAAACAACCTCTGTCTCCCCCTAAACAACATCAATCTCCCGCTGAACACCATCAGCCTACCCCTAAACACCATCAGCCTACCCCTAAACACCATCAGCCTACCCCTAAACACCATCAGCCTACCCCTAAACACCCTCAGCCTAACCCTAAACACATTCAGCCTACCCCTAAACACCCACAGTCTCCCCCTGGACTCCCTCAGTCTCCCCCTAAACACCATCAGTCTCCCCCTAAACACCCTCAGTCTCCCCCTGGACACCCTCAGTCTCCCCCTGGACACCCTCAGCCTACCCCTAAACACCCTCAGACTACCCCTAAACACCCTCAGCCTACCCGGAAACACCCTCAGCCTACCCCTAAAACACCCTCAGCCTACGCATAAGCACCGTCTGTCTCCCCCTAAACACCCTCAGTCTCCGCCTGAACACCCTCAGCCTACCCCTAAACACCCTCAGCCTACCCCTAAACATCCTCAGCCTACACCTAAACACCCTCAGCCTACCCCTAAACACCATCAGTCTCCCCCTGGACACCCTCAGCCTACCCCTAAACACCCTCAGTCTCCCCCTAAACATCCTCATCCTACAACTAAACACCCTCAGTCTACCCCTAAACACCCTCAGCCTACCCCGGGACATCCTCAGTCTCCCCCTAAACACCCTCAGCCTCCCCCTAAAAACCCTCAGCCTACACCTAAACACCCTCAGTCTCCCCCTGGACACGCTCAGCCTACCTCTAAACACCCTCAGCCTACACCTAAACACCCTCAGCCTACCCCTAAAGACCCTCAGTCTCCCCCTGGACACCCTCAGCCAACACCTAAACACACTCAGTCTCCCCCTAAACATCCTCAGCCTAACCCAAAATACCCTCAGCCTACCCCTTAACACCCTCAGCCTCCCCCTGGACACCCTCATCCTACCCGTAAACACCCTCAGCCTACCCCTAAACACCCTCAGTCTCCATCTAAACACCCTCAGTCTCCCCCTAAACAGCCTTAGCCTACCCTTACAAACCCTCAGCCTAACCCTAAAAACCCTCAGTCTCCCATAAACACCCTCAGCCTACCCCTAAACACACTCAGCCTACGCCTAAACACCCTCAGCCTACCCCTAAACACCCTCAGCCTACCCCTAAACACCCTCAGCCTACCCCTAACACCCTCAGCCTACCACTAAACACCCTCAGCCTACATCTAAACACCATACGTCTCCCCCTGGAGACACTCAGCCTACCCCTAAACAGCCTCAGCCTACCCCTATACACCCTCAGCCTACACCTAAACAACCTCAGCCTACCCCTGGACACCCTCAGCCTACCCCTTAACACCCTCAGCCTACCCCTAAACCCCCTCAGCCTTCACCTAAACACCCTCAGTCTCCCCCGGACACCCTCAGCCTAACCCTAAACACCCTCAGCCTAACCCTATACACCCTCAGCCTACCCCTAAACACCATCAGCCTTCCACTGGACACCCTCAGTCTCCCCCTAAACACCCTCAGCCTACCCCTAAACACCCTCAGCCTACCCATAAACACCCTCAGCCTACCCATAAACACCCTCTGTCTCCCCTAAACAATCTGTCTCCCCCTGAAAACCATCAGCCTACCCCTAAACACCCTCAGACTACCCCTAAACACCCTCAGTCTCCCCCTGGACACCCGCAGCCAAACACTAAACACCCTCAGCCTACCCCTAAACACCCTCAGCCTCCCCCTAAACACCATCAGTCTACCCCTAAACACCCTCAGTCTCCCCATGGACACCCTCAGTCTCCCATAAACACCCTCAGCCTACCCCTAAAGACCCTCAGCCTACCCATAAACACCCTCAGCCTACCCCTAAACACCCTCAGTCTCCCCCTGGACACCCTCAGCCTACCTCTAAACACCCTCAGACTACTCCTAAACACCCTCAGCCTACACATAAACACCCTCAGCATACCCTAAAACACCCTCAGCCTAACCCTAAACACCCTCAGCCTACCCCTAAACACCCTCAGTCTCCCCCTGGACACCCGCAGCCAAACACTAAACACCCTCAGCCTACCCCAAAACACCCTCAGCCTACCCATAAACACCCTCAGCCTACCCATAAACACCCGCTGTCTCCCCTAAACAATCTGTCTCCCCCTGAAAACCATCAGCCTACCCCTAAACACACTCAGCCTACCCCTAAACACCCTCAGTCTCCCCCTGGACCCCCGCAGCCAAAAACTAAACACCCTCAGCCTACCCCTATAAACCCTCATCCTCCCCCTAAACACCATCAGTCTCCCCCTAAACACCCTCAGTCTCCCCATGGACACCCTCAGTCTCCCATAAACACCCTCAGCCTACCCCTAAAGATCCTCAGCCTACCCATAAACACCCTCAGCCTACCCCTAAACACCCTCAGTCTCCCCCTGGAGACACTCAGCCTACCTCTAAACACCCTCAGACTACCCCTAAACACCCTCAGCCTACCCATAAACACCCTCAGCATACCCTTAAACACCCTCAGCCTACCCATAATCACCCTCTGTCTCCCCTAAACAATCTGTCTCCCCCTGAACACCATCAGCCTACCCCTAAACACCCTCAGCCTACCCCTAAACACCCTCAGTCTCCCCCTGGACACCCGCAGCCAAACACTAAACACCCTCAGCCTACCCCAAAACACCCTCAGCCTACCCATAAACAACCTCTGTCTCCCCCTAAACACCATCAATCTCCCGCTGAACACCATCAGCCTACCCCTAAAAACCCTCAGCCTACCCCTATAAACCCTCAGCCTCCCCCTAAACACCATCAGTCTCCCCCTAAACACCCTCAGTCTCCCCATGGACACCCTCAGTCTCCCATAAACACCCTCAGCCTACCCCTAAAGACCCTCAGCCTACCCATAAACACCCTCAGCCTACCCCTAAACACCCTCAGTCTCCCCCTGGAGACACTCAGCCTACCTCTAAACACCCTCAGACTACCCCTAAACACCCTCAGCCTACCCATAAATACCCTCAGCATACCCTTAAACACCCTCAGCCTACCCATAATCACCCTCTGTCTCCCCTAAACAATCTGACTCCCCCTGAACACCATCAGCCTACCCCTAAACACCCTCAGCCTACCCCTAAACACCCACAGTCTCCCCCTGGACTCCCTCAGTCTCCCCCTAAACACCATCAGTCTCCCCCTAAACACCCTCAGTCTCCCCCTGGACACCATCAGTCTCCCCCTGGACACCCTCAGCCTACCCCTAAACACCCTCAGACTACCCCTAAACACCCTCAGCCTACCCGCAAACACCCTCAACCTACCCCTAAACACCCTCAGCCTACCCATAAGCACCGTCTGTCTCCCCCTAAACACCCTCAGTCTCCGCCTGAACACACTCAGCCTACCCCTAAACACCCTCAGCCTACCCCTAAACATCCACAGCCTAACCTAAACACTCTCAGCCTACCCCTAAACACCCTCAGTCTCCCCCTAAACACCCTCTATCTCTCCCTGGACACCCTCAGCCTACCCCTAAACACCCTCAGTCTCCCCCTGGACACCCTCAGCCTACCCCTAAACACCCACAGTCTCCCCCTAAACATCCTCAGCCTACACCTAAACACCCTCACTCTACCCCTAAACACCCTCAGCCTACCCCGGGACATCCTCAGTCTCCCCCTAAACACCCTCAGCCTCCCCCTAAAACCCTCAGCCTACACCTAAACACCCTCAGTCTCCCCCTGGACACGCTCAGCCTACCTCTAAACACCCGCAGCCTACACCTAAACACCCTCAGCCTACCCCTAAACACCCTCAGTCTCACCCTGGACACCCTCAGCCTACCCCTAAACACCCTCAGCCTCCCCCTGGACAAGCTCATCCTACCACTAAACACACTCAGTCTCCACCTAAACACCCTCAGTCTCCCCCTAAACAGCCTTAGCCTACCCCTACAAACCCTCAGCCAAACCCTAAAAACCCTCAGTCTCCCATAAACACCCTCAGCCTACCCCTAAACACACTCAGCCTACGCCTAAACACCCTCAGCCTACCACGAAACACCCTCAGCCTACGCCTAAACACCCTCAGCCTACCCCTAAACACCCTCAGCCTACCCCTAAACACCCTCAGCCTACCACTAAACACCCTCAGCCTACATCTAAACACCATACGTCTCCCCCTGGAGACACTCAGCCTACCCCTAAACAGCCTCAGCCTACCCCTATACACCCTCAGCCTACCCCTAAACAACCTCAGCCTACTCCTGGACACCCTCAGCCTACCACTTAACACCCTCAGCCTACCCCTAAACCCCCTCAGCCTTCACCTAAACACCCTCAGTCTCCCCCGGACACCCTCAGCCTACCCCTAAACACCCTCAGCCTAACCCTATACACCCTCAGCCTACCCCTAAACACCATCAGCCTTCCCCTGGACACCCTCTGTCTCCCCCTAAACACCCTCAGCCTAACCGTAAACACCCTCAGCCTACCCATAAACACCCTCAGCCTACCCACAAACACCCTCTATCTCCCCTAAACAATCTGTCTCCCCCTGAAAACTATCAGCCTACCCCTAAACACCATCAGCCTACCCCTAAACACCCACAGTCTCCCCCTGGACACCCGCAGCCAAACACTAAACACCCTCAGCCTGCCCCTATAAACCCTCAGCCTCCCCATAAACACCATCAGTCTCCCCCTAAACACCCTCACTCTCCCCATGGACACCCTCAGTCTCCCATAAACACCCTCAGCCTACCCCTAAAGACCCTCAGCCTACCCATAAACACCCTCAGCCTACCCCTAAACACCCTCAGTCTCCCCTTGGACACACTCAGCCTACCTCTAAACACCCTCAGACTACCCCTAAACACCCTCAGCCTACCCATAAACACCCTCAGCATACCCTAAAACACCCTCAGCCTACCCATAAACACCCTCTGTCTCCCCTAAACAATCTGTCTCCCCCTGAACACCATCAGCCTACCCCTAAACACCCTCAGCCTACACCTAAACAACGTCACCCTACCCCTGGACACCCTCAGCCTACCCCTTAACAACCTCAGCCTACCCCGAAACCCCCTCAGCCTTCACCTTAACACCCTCAGTCTCCCCCGGACACCCTCAGCCTACCCCTAAACACCCTCAGCCTAACCCTATACACCCTCAGCCTACCCCTAAACACCATCAGCCTTCCCCTGGACACACTCAGTCTCCCCCTAAACTCCCTCAGCCTACCCCTAAACACCCTCAGACTCCCCCTGGACACCCTCAGCCTACCCCTAAACTCCATCAGTCTCCTCCTGGACACCCTCAGTCTCCACCTAAACACCCTCAGCCTACGCCAAAACACCCTCAGCCTACCCCTAAACACACTCAGCCTACACCTAAACACCCTCAGTCTCCCCCTAAAGACCCTCAGCCTACCCCAAAATACCCTCAGCCTACCCCTAAACACCCTCAGCCTCCCCCTGGACACCCTCAGCCTACCCCTAAACACCCTCAGCCTACCCTTAAACACACTCAGCCTACCCCTAAACACCCTCAGCCTACCCCAAAATACCCTCAGCCTACCCCTAAACACCCTCAGCCTCCCCATGGACACCCTCAGTCTCCCATAAACACCCTCAGCCTACCCCTAAAGACCCTCACCCTACCCATAAACAACCTCAGCCTACCCCTAAACACCCTCAGTCTCCCCCTGGACACCATCAGCCTACCTCTAAACACCCTCAGACTACCCCTAAACACCCTCAGCCTACCCATAAACACCCTCAGCATACCCTAAAACACCCTCAGCCTACCCATAAACACCCTCTGTCTCCCCTAAACAATCTGTCTCCCTCTGAACACCATCAGCCTACCCCTAAATACCCTCAGCCTACCCCTAAACACCCTCAGTCACCCCCTGGACACCCGCAGCCAACACTAAACACCCTCAGCCTACCCCAAAACACCCTCAGCCTACCCATAAACACCCTCTGTCTCCCTCTAAACACCATCAGTCTCCCGCTGAACACCATCAGCCTACCCCTAAACACCCTCAGCCTAACACTAAACACCCTCAGCCTACCCCTAAACACCCACAGTCTCCACCTGGACTCCCTCAGTCTCCCCCTAAACACCATCAGTCTCCCCCTAAACACCCTCAGTCTCCCCCTGGACACCCTTAGTCTCCCCCTGGACAGCCTCAGCCTACCCCTAAACACCCTCAGACTACCCCTAAACACCCTCAGCCTACCCCTAAACACCCTCAGCCTACCCATAAGCACCGTCTGTCTCCCCCTAAACACCCTCAGTCTCCGCCTGAACACCATCAGCCTACCCCTAAACACCCTCAGCCTACCCCTAAACATCCTCAGCCTACCCCTAAACATCCTCAGCCTACCCCTAAACATCCTCAGCCTACCCCTAAACATCCTCAGCCTACACCTAAACACCGTCAGTCTCCCCCTAAACACCCTCAGCCTCCCCATAAAAACCCTCAGCCTACCTCTAAACACCCTCAGCCTACACCTAAACACCCTCAGTCTCCCCCTACAAACCCTCAGCCTAACCCTAAAAACCCTCAGTCTCCCATAAACACCCTCAGCCTACCCCTAAACATACTCAGCCTACGCCTAAACACCCTCAGCCGACCACTAAACACCCTCAGCCTACCCCTAAACACCCTCAGCCTACCCCTAAACACCCTCAGCCTACCACTAAACACCCTCAGCCTACTTCTAAACACTCTACGTCTCCCCCTGGAGACACTCAGCCTAACCCTAAACAGCCTCAGCCTACCCCTATGCACCCTCAGCCTACACCTAAACAACCTCAGCCTACCCCTGGACACCCTCAGCCTACCCCTAAACACCCTCAGCCTACCCATAAACACCCTCAGCATACCCTAAAACACCATCAGCCTACCCATATACACCCTCTGTCTCCCCTAAACAATCTGTCTCCCCCTGAACACCATCAGCCTAACCCTAAACACCCTCAGCCTACCCCTAAACACCCTCAGTCACCCCCTGGACACCCGCAGCCAACACTAAACACCCTCAGCCGACCCCAAAACACCCTCAGCCTACCCATAAACACCCTCTGTCTCCCGCTAAACACCATCAGTCTCCCGCTGAACACCATCAGCCTACCCCTAAACACCCTCAGCCTACCCCTAAACACCCTCAGTCTAACCCTAAACACCCTCAGCCTACCCCTAATCACCCACAGTCTCCCCCTGGACTGCCTCAGTCTCCCCCTAAACACCATCAGTCTCCCCCTAAACACCCTCAGTCTCCCCCTGGACACCCTCAGTCTCCCCCTGGACACCCTCAGCCTACCCCTAAAAACTCTCAGTCTACCCTTAAACACCCTCAGCCTACCCTTAAACACCCTCAGCCTACCCCTAAACACCCTCAGCCTACACATAAGCACCGTCTGTCTCCCCCTAAACCCCCTCAGTCTCCGCCTGAACACCATCAGCCTACCCCTAAACACCCTCAGCCTACCCCTAAACACCCTCAGTCTACCCCTAAACACCCTCAGCCTACCCCGGGACATCCTCAGTCTCCCCCTAAACACCCTCAGCCTCCCCCTAAATACCCTCAGCCTACCTCTAAACACCCTCAGCCTCCCCCCTGGACACCCTCATCCTACCTCTAAACCCCCTCAGCCTACCCCTAAACACCCTCAGTCTCCACCTAAACAGCCTCAGTCTCCCCCTAAACAGCCTTAGCCTACCCCTACAAACCCTCAGCCTAACCCTAAAAACCCTCAGCCTCCCATAAACACACTCAGCCTACCCCTAAACACACTCAGCCTACCACTAAACACCCTCAGCCTACCACTAAACACCCTCAGCCTACCCCTAAACACCCTCAGCCTACCCCTAAACACCCTCAGCCTACCCCTAAACACCCTCAGCCTACCACTAAACACCCTCAGCCTACATCTAAACACCATACGTCTCCCCCTGGAGACACTCAGCCTACCCCTAAACAGCCTCAGCCTACCCCTATACACGCTCAGCCTGCACCTAAACAACCTCAGCCTACTCCTGGACACCCTCAGCCTACCACTTAACACTCTCAGCCTACCCCTAAACCCCCTCAGCCTTCACCTAAACACCCTCAGTCTCCCCCGGACACCCTCAGCCTACCCCTAAACACCCTCAGCCTAACCCTATACACCCTCAGCCTACCCCTAAACACCATCAGCCTTCCCCTGGACACCCTCTGTCTCCCCCTAAACACCCTCAGCCTACCCCTAAACACCCTCAGCCTACCCATAAACACCCTCAGCCTACCCATAAACACCCTCTATCTCCCCTAAACAATCTGTCTCCCCCTGAAAACCATCAGCCTACCCCTAAACACCATCAGCCTACCCCTAAACACCCTCAGTCTCCCCCTGGACACCCGCAGCCAAACACTAAACACCCTCAGCCTACCCCTATAAATCCTCAGCCTCCCCCTAAACACCATCAGTCTCCCCCTAAACACCCTCACTCTCCCCATGGACACCCTCAGTCTCCCATAAACACCCTCAGCCTACCCCTAAAGACCCTCAGCCTACCCATAAACACCCTCAGCCTACCACTAAACACCCTCAGTCTCCCCCTGGACACACTCAGCCTACCTCTAAACACCCTCAGACTACCCCTAAACACCCTCAGCCTACCCATAAACACCCTCAGCATACCCTAAAACACCCTCAGCCTACCCATAAACACCCTCTGTCTCCCCTAAACAATCTGTCTCCCCCTGAACACCATCAGCCTACCCCTAAACACCCTCAGCCTACCCCTAAACACCCTCAGTCTCCCCCTGGACACCCGCAGCCAAACACTAAACACCCTCAGCCTACCCCAAAACACCCTCAGCCTACCCGTAAACAACCTCTGTCTCCCCCTAAACAACATCAATCTCCCGCTGAACACCATCAGCCTCCACCTAAACACCATCAGCCTACACCTAAACACCATCAGCCTACCCCTAAACACCATCAGCCTACCCCTAAACACCCTCAGCCTAACCCTAAACACCTTCAGCCTACCCCTAAACACCCACAGTCTCCCCCTGGACTCCCTCAGTCTCCCCCTAAACACCATCAGTCTCCCCCTAAACACCCTCAGTCTCCCCCTGGACACCCTCAGTCTCCCCCTGGACACCCTCAGCCTACCCCTAAACACCCTCAGACTACCCCTAAACACCCTCAGCCTACCCGTAAACACCCTCAGCCTACCCCTAAAACACCCTCAGCCTACGCATAAGCACCGTCTGTCTCCCCCTAAACACCCTCAGTCTCCGCCTGAACACCCTCAGCCTACCCCTAAACACCCTCAGCCTACCCCTAAACATCCTCAGCCTACACCTAAACACCCTCAGCCTACCCCTAAACACCATCAGTCTCCCCCTGGACACCCTCAGCCTACCCCTAAACACCCTCAGTCTCCCCCTAAACATCCTCAGCCTACAACTAAACACCTTCAGTCTACCCCTAAACACCCTCAGCCTACCCCGGGACATCCTCAGTCTCCCCCTAAACACCCTCAGCCTCCCCCTAAAAACCCTCAGCCTACACCTAAACACCCTCAGTCTCCCCCTGGACACGCTCAGCCTACCTCTAAACACCCTCAGCCTACCCCTAAACACCCTCAGCCTCCCCCTAAACACCATCAGTCTACCCCTAAACACCCTCAGTCTCCCCATGGACACCCTCAGTTTCCCATAAACACCCTCAGCCTACCCCTAAAGACCCTCAGCCTACCCATAAACACCCTCAGCCTACCCCTAAACACCCTCAGTCTCCTCCTGGACACCCTCAGCCTACCTCTAAACACCCTCAGACTACCCCTAAACACCCTCAGCCTACACATAAACACCCTCATCATACCCTAAAACACCCTCAGCCTAACCCTAAACACCCTCAGCCTACCCCAAAACACCCTCAGTCTCCCCCTGGACACCCGCAGCCAAACACTAAACACCCTCAGCCTACCCCAAAACACCCTCAGCCTACCCATAAACACCCTCTGTCTCCCCCTAAACACCATCAGTCTCCCGCTGAACACCATCAGCCTACCCCTAAAGACCCTCAGCCTACCCATAAACACCCTCAGCCTACCCATAAACACCCGCTGTCTCCCCTAAACAATCTGTCTCCCCCTGAAAACCATCAGCCTACCCCTAAACACCCTCAGCCTACCCGCAAACACCCTCAACCTACCCCTAAACACCCTCAGCCTACCCATAAGCACCGTCTGTCTCCCCCTAAACACCCTCAGTCTCCGCCTGAACACCCTCAGCCTACCCCTAAACACCCTCAGCCTACCCCTAAACATCCACAGCCTAACCTAAACACTCTCAGCCTACCCCTAAACACCCTCAGTCTCCCCCTAAACACCCTCTATCTCTCCCTGGACAGCCTCAGCCTACCCCTAAACACCCTCAGTCTCCCACTGGACACGCTCAGCCTACCTCTAAACACCCGCAGCCTACACCTAAACACCCTCAGCCTACCCATAAACACCCTCAGTCTCCCCCAGGACACCCTCAGCCTACCCCTAAACACCCTCAGCCTCCCCCTGGACAAGCTCATCCTACCCCTAAACACCCTCAGTCTCCACCTAAACACCCTCAGTCTCCCCCTAAACAGCCTTAGCCTACCCCTACAAACCCTCAGCCAAACCCTAAAAACCCTCAGTCTCCCATAAACACCCTCAGCCTACCCCTAAACACACTCAGCCTACGCCTAAACACCCTCAGCCTACCACTAAACACCCTCAGCCTACCCCTAAACACCCTCAGCCTACCCCTAAACACCCTCAGCCTACCACTAAACACCCTCAGCCTACATCTAAACACCATACGTCTCCCCCTGGAGACACTCAGCCTACCCCTAAACAGCCTCAGCCTACCCCTATACACCATCAGCCTACCCCTAAACACCCTCAGCCTACCCCTAAACACCCTCAGTCTCCCCCTGGACACCCGCAGCCAAACACTAAACACCCTCAGCCTACCCCAAAACACCCTCAGCCTACCCATAAACAACCTCTGTCTCCCCCTAAACACCATCAATCTCCCGCTGAACACCATCAGCCTACCCCTAAAAACCCTCAGCCTACCCCTATAAACCCTCAGCCTCCCCCTAAACACCATCAGTCTCCCCCTAAACACCCTCAGTCTCCCCATGGACACCCTCAGTCTCCCATAAACACCCTCAGCCTACCCCTAAAGACCCTCAGCCTACCCATAAACACCCTCAGCCTACCCCTAAACACCCTCAGTCTCCCCCTGGAGACACTCAGCCTACCTCTAAACACCCTCAGACTACCCCTAAACACCCTCAGCCTACCCATAAATACCCTCAGCATACCCTTAAACACCCTCAGCCTACCCATAATCACCCTCTGTCTCCCCTAAACAATCTGACTCC
Source organism: Isurus oxyrinchus (assembly GCA_026770705.1). Classification (NCBI taxonomy): domain Eukaryota; kingdom Metazoa; phylum Chordata; class Chondrichthyes; order Lamniformes; family Lamnidae; genus Isurus; species Isurus oxyrinchus. Next base: position 299,246 of record JANJGN010000103.1, on the reverse strand, counting down.
CCCTGAACACCATCAGCCTACCCCTAAACACCCTCAGCCTACCCCTAAACACCCACAGTCTCCCCCTGGACTCCCTCAGTCTCCCCCTAAACACCATCAGTCTCCCCCTAAACACCCTCAGTCTCCCCCTGGACACCATCAGTCTCCCCCTGGACACCCTCAGCCTACCCCTAAACACCCTCAGACTACCCCTAAACACCCTCAGCCTACCCGCAAACACCCTCAACCTACCCCTAAACACCCTCAGCCTACCCATAAGCACCGTCTGTCTCCCCCTAAACACCCTCAGTCTCCGCCTGAACACACTCAGCCTACCCCTAAACACCCTCAGCCTACCCCTAAACATCCACAGCCTAACCTAAACACTCTCAGCCTACCCCTAAACACCCTCAGTCTCCCCCTAAACACCCTCTATCTCTCCCTGGACACCCTCAGCCTACCCCTAAACACCCTCAGTCTCCCCCTGGACACCCTCAGCCTACCCCTAAACACCCACAGTCTCCCCCTAAACATCCTCAGCCTACACCTAAACACCCTCACTCTACCCCTAAACACCCTCAGCCTACCCCGGGACATCCTCAGTCTCCCCCTAAACACCCTCAGCCTCCCCCTAAAACCCTCAGCCTACACCTAAACACCCTCAGTCTCCCCCTGGACACGCTCAGCCTACCTCTAAACACCCGCAGCCTACACCTAAACACCCTCAGCCTACCCCTAAACACCCTCAGTCTCACCCTGGACACCCTCAGCCTACCCCTAAACACCCTCAGCCTCCCCCTGGACAAGCTCATCCTACCACTAAACACACTCAGTCTCCACCTAAACACCCTCAGTCTCCCCCTAAACAGCCTTAGCCTACCCCTACAAACCCTCAGCCAAACCCTAAAAACCCTCAGTCTCCCATAAACACCCTCAGCCTACCCCTAAACACACTCAGCCTACGCCTAAACACCCTCAGCCTACCACGAAACACCCTCAGCCTACGCCTAAACACCCTCAGCCTACCCCTAAACACCCTCAGCCTACCCCTAAACACCCTCAGCCTACCACTAAACACCCTCAGCCTACATCTAAACACCATACGTCTCCCCCTGGAGACACTCAGCCTACCCCTAAACAGCCTCAGCCTACCCCTATACACCCTCAGCCTACCCCTAAACAACCTCAGCCTACTCCTGGACACCCTCAGCCTACCACTTAACACCCTCAGCCTACCCCTAAACCCCCTCAGCCTTCACCTAAACACCCTCAGTCTCCCCCGGACACCCTCAGCCTACCCCTAAACACCCTCAGCCTAACCCTATACACCCTCAGCCTACCCCTAAACACCATCAGCCTTCCCCTGGACACCCTCTGTCTCCCCCTAAACACCCTCAGCCTAACCGTAAACACCCTCAGCCTACCCATAAACACCCTCAGCCTACCCACAAACACCCTCTATCTCCCCTAAACAATCTGTCTCCCCCTGAAAACTATCAGCCTACCCCTAAACACCATCAGCCTACCCCTAAACACCCACAGTCTCCCCCTGGACACCCGCAGCCAAACACTAAACACCCTCAGCCTGCCCCTATAAACCCTCAGCCTCCCCATAAACACCATCAGTCTCCCCCTAAACACCCTCACTCTCCCCATGGACACCCTCAGTCTCCCATAAACACCCTCAGCCTACCCCTAAAGACCCTCAGCCTACCCATAAACACCCTCAGCCTACCCCTAAACACCCTCAGTCTCCCCTTGGACACACTCAGCCTACCTCTAAACACCCTCAGACTACCCCTAAACACCCTCAGCCTACCCATAAACACCCTCAGCATACCCTAAAACACCCTCAGCCTACCCATAAACACCCTCTGTCTCCCCTAAACAATCTGTCTCCCCCTGAATACCATCAGCCTACCCCTAAACACCCTCAGCCTACACCTAAACAACGTCACCCTACCCCTGGACACCCTCAGCCTACCCCTTAACAACCTCAGCCTACCCCGAAACCCCCTCAGCCTTCACCTTAACACCCTCAGTCTCCCCCGGACACCCTCAGCCTACCCCTAAACACCCTCAGCCTAACCCTATACACCCTCAGCCTACCCCTAAACACCATCAGCCTTCCCCTGGACACACTCAGTCTCCCCCTAAACTCCCTCAGCCTACCCCTAAACACCCTCAGACTCCCCCTGGACACCCTCAGCCTACCCCTAAACTCCATCAGTCTCCTCCTGGACACCCTCAGTCTCCACCTAAACACCCTCAGCCTACGCCAAAACACCCTCAGCCTACCCCTAAACACACTCAGCCTACACCTAAACACCCTCAGTCTCCCCCTAAAGACCCTCAGCCTACCCCAAAATACCCTCAGCCTACCCCTAAACACCCTCAGCCTCCCCCTGGACACCCTCAGCCTACCCCTAAACACCCTCAGCCTACCCTTAAACACACTCAGCCTACCCCTAAACACCCTCAGCCTACCCCAAAATACCCTCAGCCTACCCCTAAACACCCTCAGCCTCCCCATGGACACCCTCAGTCTCCCATAAACACCCTCAGCCTACCCCTAAAGACCCTCACCCTACCCATAAACAACCTCAGCCTACCCCTAAACACCCTCAGTCTCCCCCTGGACACCATCAGCCTACCTCTAAACACCCTCAGACTACCCCTAAACACCCTCAGCCTACCCATAAACACCCTCAGCATACCCTAAAACACCCTCAGCCTACCCATAAACACCCTCTGTCTCCCCTAAACAATCTGTCTCCCTCTGAACACCATCAGCCTACCCCTAAATACCCTCAGCCTACCCCTAAACACGCTCAGTCACCCCCTGGACACCCGCAGCCAACACTAAACACCCTCAGCCTACCCCAAAACACCCTCAGCCTACCCATAAACACCCTCTGTCTCCCTCTAAACACCATCAGTCTCCCGCTGAACACCATCAGCCTACCCCTAAACACCCTCAGCCTAACACTAAACACCCTCAGCCTACCCCTAAACACCCACAGTCTCCACCTGGACTCCCTCAGTCTCCCCCTAAACACCATCAGTCTCCCCCTAAACACCCTCAGTCTCCCCCTGGACACCCTTAGTCTCCCCCTGGACAGCCTCAGCCTACCCCTAAACACCCTCAGACTACCCCTAAACACCCTCAGCCTACCCGTAAACACCCTCAGCCTACCCCTAAACACCCTCAGCCTACCCATAAGCACCGTCTGTCTCCCCCTAAACACCCTCAGTCTCCGCCTGAACACCATCAGCCTACCCCTAAACACCCTCAGCCTACCCCTAAACATCCTCAGCCTACCCCTAAACATCCTCAGCCTACCCCTAAACATCCTCAGCCTACCCCTAAACATCCTCAGCCTACACCTAAACACCGTCAGTCTCCCCCTAAACACCCTCAGCCTCCCCATAAAAACCCTCAGCCTACCTCTAAACACCCTCAGCCTACACCTAAACACCCTCAGTCTCCCCCTACAAACCCTCAGCCTAACCCTAAAAACCCTCAGTCTCCCATAAACACCCTCAGCCTACCCCTAAACATACTCAGCCTACGCCTAAACACCCTCAGCCGACCACTAAACACCCTCAGCCTACCCCTAAACACCCTCAGCCTACCCCTAAACACCCTCAGCCTACCACTAAACACCCTCAGCCTACTTCTAAACACTCTACGTCTCCCCCTGGAGACACTCAGCCTAACCCTAAACAGCCTCAGCCTACCCCTATGCACCCTCAGCCTACACCTAAACAACCTCAGCCTACCCCTGGACACCCTCAGCCTACCCCTAAACACCCTCAGCCTACCCATAAACACCCTCAGCATACCCTAAAACACCATCAGCCTACCCATATACACCCTCTGTCTCCCCTAAACAATCTGTCTCCCCCTGAACACCATCAGCCTAACCCTAAACACCCTCAGCCTACCCCTAAACACCCTCAGTCACCCCCTGGACACCCGCAGCCAACACTAAACACCCTCAGCCGACCCCAAAACACCCTCAGCCTACCCATAAACACCCTCTGTCTCCCGCTAAACACCATCAGTCTCCCGCTGAACACCATCAGCCTACCCCTAAACACCCTCAGCCTACCCCTAAACACCCTCAGTCTAACCCTAAACACCCTCAGCCTACCCCTAATCACCCACAGTCTCCCCCTGGACTGCCTCAGTCTCCCCCTAAACACCATCAGTCTCCCCCTAAACACCCTCAGTCTCCCCCTGGACACCCTCAGTCTCCCCCTGGACACCCTCAGCCTACCCCTAAAAACCCTCAGTCTACCCCTAAACACCCTCAGCCTACCCTTAAACACCCTCAGCCTACCCCTAAACACCCTCAGCCTACACATAAGCACCGTCTGTCTCCCCCTAAACCCCCTCAGTCTCCGCCTGAACACCATCAGCCTACCCCTAAACACCCTCAGCCTACCCCTAAACACCCTCAGTCTACCCCTAAACACCCTCAGCCTACCCCGGGACATCCTCAGTCTCCCCCTAAACACCCTCAGCCTCCCCCTAAATACCCTCAGCCTACCTCTAAACACCCTCAGCCTCCCCCCTGGACACCCTCATCCTACCTCTAAACCCCCTCAGCCTACCCCTAAACACCCTCAGTCTCCACCTAAACAGCCTCAGTCTCCCCCTAAACAGCCTTAGCCTACCCCTACAAACCCTCAGCCTAACCCTAAAAACCCTCAGCCTCCCATAAACACACTCAGCCTACCCCTAAACACACTCAGCCTACCACTAAACACCCTCAGCCTACCACTAAACACCCTCAGCCTACCCCTAAACACCCTCAGCCTACCCCTAAACACCCTCAGCCTACCCCTAAACACCCTCAGCCTACCACTAAACACCCTCAGCCTACATCTAAACACCATACGTCTCCCCCTGGAGACACTCAGCCTACCCCTAAACAGCCTCAGCCTACCCCTATACACGCTCAGCCTGCACCTAAACAACCTCAGCCTACTCCTGGACACCCTCAGCCTACCACTTAACACTCTCAGCCTACCCCTAAACCCCCTCAGCCTTCACCTAAACACCCTCAGTCTCCCCCGGACACCCTCAGCCTACCCCTAAACACCCTCAGCCTAACCCTATACACCCTCAGCCTACCCCTAAACACCCTCAGCCTACCCATAAACACCCTCAGCCTACCCATAAACACCCTCTATCTCCCCTAAACAATCTGTCTCCCCCTGAAAACCATCAGCCTACCCCTAAACACCATCAGCCTACCCCTAAACACCCTCAGTCTCCCCCTGGACACCCGCAGCCAAACACTAAACACCCTCAGCCTACCCCTATAAACCCTCAGCCTCCCCCTAAACACCATCAGTCTCCCCCTAAACACCCTCACTCTCCCCATGGACACCCTCAGTCTCCCATAAACACCCTCAGCCTACCCCTAAAGACCCTCAGCCTACCCATAAACACCCTCAGCCTATCACTAAACACCCTCAGTCTCCCCCTGGACACACTCAGCCTACCTCTAAACACCCTCAGACTACCCCTAAACACCCTCAGCCTACCCATAAACACCCTCAGCATACCCTAAAACACCCTCAGCCTACCCATAAACACCCTCTGTCTCCCCTAAACAATCTGTCTCCCCCTGAACACCATCAGCCTACCCCTAAACACCCTCAGCCTACCCCTAAACACCCTCAGTCTCCCCCTGGACACCCGCAGCCAAACACTAAACACCCTCAGCCTACCCCAAAACACCCTCAGCCTACCCGTAAACAACCTCTGTCTCCCCCTAAACAACATCAATCTCCCGCTGAACACCATCAGCCTCCACCTAAACACCATCAGCCTACACCTAAACACCATCAGCCTACCCCTAAACACCATCAGCCTACCCCTAAACACCCTCAGCCTAACCCTAAACACCTTCAGCCTACCCCTAAACACCCACAGTCTCCCCCTGGACTCCCTCAGTCTCCCCCTAAACACCATCAGTCTCCCCCTAAACACCCTCAGTCTCCCCCTGGACACCCTCAGTCTCCCCCTGGACACCCTCAGCCTACCCCTAAACACCCTCAGACTACCCCTAAACACCCTCAGCCTACCCGTAAACACCCTCAGCCTACCCCTAAAACACCCTCAGCCTACGCATAAGCACCGTCTGTCTCCCCCTAAACACCCTCAGTCTCCGCCTGAACACCCTCAGCCTACCCCTAAACACCCTCAGCCTACCCCTAAACATCCTCAGCCTACACCTAAACACCCTCAGCCTACCCCTAAACACCATCAGTCTCCCCCTGGACACCCTCAGCCTACCCCTAAACACCCTCAGTCTCCCCCTAAACATCCTCAGCCTACAACTAAACACCTTCAGTCTACCCCTAAACACCCTCAGCCTACCCCGGGACATCCTCAGTCTCCCCCTAAACACCCTCAGCCTCCCCCTAAAAACCCTCAGCCTACACCTAAACACCCTCAGTCTCCCCCTGGACACGCTCAGCCTACCTCTAAACACCCTCAGCCTACCCCTAAACACCCTCAGCCTCCCCCTAAACACCATCAGTCTACCCCTAAACACCCTCAGTCTCCCCATGGACACCCTCAGTTTCCCATAAACACCCTCAGCCTACCCCTAAAGACCCTCAGCCTACCCATAAACACCCTCAGCCTACCCCTAAACACCCTCAGTCTCCTCCTGGACACCCTCAGCCTACCTCTAAACACCCTCAGACTACCCCTAAACACCCTCAGCCTACACATAAACACCCTCATCATACCCTAAAACACCCTCAGCCTAACCCTAAACACCCTCAGCCTACCCCAAAACACCCTCAGTCTCCCCCTGGACACCCGCAGCCAAACACTAAACACCCTCAGCCTACCCCAAAACACCCTCAGCCTACCCATAAACACCCTCTGTCTCCCCCTAAACACCATCAGTCTCCCGCTGAACACCATCAGCCTACCCCTAAAGACCCTCAGCCTACCCATAAACACCCTCAGCCTACCCATAAACACCCGCTGTCTCCCCTAAACAATCTGTCTCCCCCTGAAAACCATCAGCCTACCCCTAAACACCCTCAGCCTACCCGCAAACACCCTCAACCTACCCCTAAACACCCTCAGCCTACCCATAAGCACCGTCTGTCTCCCCCTAAACACCCTCAGTCTCCGCCTGAACACCCTCAGCCTACCCCTAAACACCCTCAGCCTACCCCTAAACATCCACAGCCTAACCTAAACACTCTCAGCCTACCCCTAAACACCCTCAGTCTCCCCCTAAACACCCTCTATCTCTCCCTGGACAGCCTCAGCCTACCCCTAAACACCCTCAGTCTCCCACTGGACACGCTCAGCCTACCTCTAAACACCCGCAGCCTACACCTAAACACCCTCAGCCTACCCATAAACACCCTCAGTCTCCCCCAGGACACCCTCAGCCTACCCCTAAACACCCTCAGCCTCCCGCTGGACAAGCTCATCCTACCCCTAAACACCCTCAGTCTCCACCTAAACACCCTCAGTCTCCCCCTAAACAGCCTTAGCCTACCCCTACAAACCCTCAGCCAAACCCTAAAAACCCTCAGTCTCCCATAAACACCCTCAGCCTACCCCTAAACACACTCAGCCTACGCCTAAACACCCTCAGCCTACCACTAAACACCCTCAGCCTACCCCTAAACACCCTCAGCCTACCCCTAAACACCCTCAGCCTACCACTAAACACCCTCAGCCTACATCTAAACACCATACGTCTCCCCCTGGAGACACTCAGCCTACCCCTAAACAGCCTCAGCCTACCCCTATACACCATCAGCCTACCCCTAAACACCCTCAGCCTACCCCTAAACACCCTCAGTCTCCCCCTGGACACCCGCAGCCAAACACTAAACACCCTCAGCCTACCCCAAAACACCCTCAGCCTACCCATAAACAACCTCTGTCTCCCCCTAAACACCATCAATCTCCCGCTGAACACCATCAGCCTACCCCTAAAAACCCTCAGCCTACCCCTATAAACCCTCAGCCTCCCCCTAAACACCATCAGTCTCCCCCTAAACACCCTCAGTCTCCCCATGGACACCCTCAGTCTCCCATAAACACCCTCAGCCTACCCCTAAAGACCCTCAGCCTACCCATAAACACCCTCAGCCTACCCCTAAACACCCTCAGTCTCCCCCTGGAGACACTCAGCCTACCTCTAAACACCCTCAGACTACCCCTAAACACCCTCAGCCTACCCATAAATACCCTCAGCATACCCTTAAACACCCTCAGCCTACCCATAATCACCCTCTGTCTCCCCTAAACAATCTGACTCCCCCTGAACACCATCAGCCTACCCCTAAACACCCTCAGCCTACCCCTAAACACCCACAGTCTCCCCCTGGACTCCCTCAGTCTCCCCCTAAACACCATCAGTCTCCCCCTAAACACCCTCAGTCTCCCCCTGGACACCATCAGTCTCCCCCTGGACACCCTCAGCCTACCCCTAAACACCCTCAGACTACCCCTAAACACCCTCAGCCTACCCGCAAACACCCTCAACCTACCCCTAAACACCCTCAGCCTACCCATAAGCACCGTCTGTCTCCCCCTAAACACCCTCAGTCTCCGCCTGAACACACTCAGCCTACCCCTAAACACCCTCAGCCTACCCCTAAACATCCACAGCCTAACCTAAACACTCTCAGCCTACCCCTAAACACCCTCAGTCTCCCCCTAAACACCCTCTATCTCTCCCTGGACACCCTCAGCCTACCCCTAAACACCCTCAGTCTCCCCCTGGACACCCTCAGCCTACCCCTAAACACCCACAGTCTCCCCCTAAACATCCTCAGCCTACACCTAAACACCCTCACTCTACCCCTAAACACCCTCAGCCTACCCCGGGACATCCTCAGTCTCCCCCTAAACACCCTCAGCCTCCCCCTAAAACCCTCAGCCTACACCTAAACACCCTCAGTCTCCCCCTGGACACGCTCAGCCTACCTCTAAACACCCGCAGCCTACACCTAAACACCCTCAGCCTACCCCTAAACACCCTCAGTCTCACCCTGGACACCCTCAGCCTACCCCTAAACACCCTCAGCCTCCCCCTGGACAAGCTCATCCTACCACTAAACACACTCAGTCTCCACCTAAACACCCTCAGTCTCCCCCTAAACAGCCTTAGCCTACCCCTACAAACCCTCAGCCAAACCCTAAAAACCCTCAGTCTCCCATAAACACCCTCAGCCTACCCCTAAACACACTCAGCCTACGCCTAAACACCCTCAGCCTACCACGAAACACCCTCAGCCTACGCCTAAACACCCTCAGCCTACCCCTAAACACCCTCAGCCTACCCCTAAACACCCTCAGCCTACCACTAAACACCCTCAGCCTACATCTAAACACCATACGTCTCCCCCTGGAGACACTCAGCCTACCCCTAAACAGCCTCAGCCTACCCCTATACACCCTCAGCCTACCCCTAAACAACCTCAGCCTACTCCTGGACACCCTCAGCCTACCACTTAACACCCTCAGCCTACCCCTAAACCCCCTCAGCCTTCACCTAAACACCCTCAGTCTCCCCCGGACACCCTCAGCCTACCCCTAAACACCCTCAGCCTAACCCTATACACCCTCAGCCTACCCCTAAACACCAGCAGCCTTCCCCTGGACACCCTCTGTCTCCCCCTAAACACCCTCAGCCTAACCGTAAACACCCTCAGCCTACCCATAAACACCCTCAGCCTACCCACAAACACCCTCTATCTCCCCTAAACAATCTGTCTCCCCCTGAAAACTATCAGCCTACCCCTAAACACCATCAGCCTACCCCTAAACACCCACAGTCTCCCCCTGGACACCCGCAGCCAAACACTAAACACCCTCAGCCTGCCCCTATAAACCCTCAGCCTCCCCATAAACACCATCAGTCTCCCCCTAAACACCCTCACTCTCCCCATGGACACCCTCAGTCTCCCATAAACACCCTCAGCCTACCCCTAAAGACCCTCAGCCTACCCATAAACACCCTCAGCCTACCCCTAAACACCCTCAGTCTCCCCTTGGACACACTCAGCCTACCTCTAAACACCCTCAGACTACCCCTAAACACCCTCAGCCTACCCATAAACACCCTCAGCATACCCTAAAACACCCTCAGCCTACCCATAAACACCCTCTGTCTCCCCTAAACAATCTGTCTCCCCCTGAACACCATCAGCCTACCCCTAAACACCCTCAGCCTACACCTAAACAACGTCACCCTACCCCTGGACACCCTCAGCCTACCCCTTAACAACCTCAGCCTACCCCGAAACCCCCTCAGCCTTCACCTTAACACCCTCAGTCTCCCCCGGACACCCTCAGCCTACCCCTAAACACCCTCAGCCTAACCCTATACACCCTCAGCCTACCCCTAAACACCATCAGCCTTCCCCTGGACACACTCAGTCTCCCCCTAAACTCCCTCAGCCTACCCCTAAACACCCTCAGACTCCCCCTGGACACCCTCAGCCTACCCCTAAACTCCATCAGTCTCCTCCTGGACACCCTCAGTCTCCACCTAAACACCCTCAGCCTACGCCAAAACACCCTCAGCCTACCCCTAAACACACTCAGCCTACACCTAAACACCCTCAGTCTCCCCCTAAAGACCCTCAGCCTACCCCAAAATACCCTCAGCCTACCCCTAAACACCCTCAGCCTCCCCCTGGACACCCTCAGCCTACCCCTAAACACCCTCAGCCTACCCTTAAACACACTCAGCCTACCCCTAAACACCCTCAGCCTACCCCAAAATACCCTCAGCCTACCCCTAAACACCCTCAGCCTCCCCATGGACACCCTCAGTCTCCCATAAACACCCTCAGCCTACCCCTAAAGACCCTCACCCTACCCATAAACAACCTCAGCCTACCCCTAAACACCCTCAGTCTCCCCCTGGACACCATCAGCCTACCTCTAAACACCCTCAGACTACCCCTAAACACCCTCAGCCTACCCATAAACACCCTCAGCATACCCTAAAACACCCTCAGCCTACCCATAAACACCCTCTGTCTCCCCTAAACAATCTGTCTCCCTCTGAACACCATCAGCCTACCCCTAAATACCCTCAGCCTACCCCTAAACACCCTCAGTCACCCCCTGGACACCCGCAGCCAACACTAAACACCCTCAGCCTACCCCAAAACACCCTCAGCCTACCCATAAACACCCTCTGTCTCCCTCTGAACACCATCAGTCTCCCGCTGAACACCATCAGCCTACCCCTAAACACCCTCAGCCTACCCCTAAACACCCTCAGCCTAACACTAAACACCCTCAGCCTACCCCTAAACACCCACAGTCTCCACCTGGACTCCCTCAGTCTCCCCCTAAACACCATCAGTCTCCCCCTAAACACCCTCAGTCTCCCCCTGGACACCCTTAGTCTCCCCCTGGACAGCCTCAGCCTACCCCTAAACACCCTCAGACTACCCCTAAACACCCTCAGCCTACCCGTAAACACCCTCAGCCTACCCCTAAACACCCTCAGCCTACCCATAAGCACCGTCTGTCTCCCCCTAAACACCCTCAGTCTCCGCCTGAACACCATCAGCCTACCCCTAAACACCCTCAGCCTACCCCTAAACATCCTCAGCCTACCCCTAAACATCCTCAGCCTACACCTAAACACCGTCAGTCTACCCCTAAACACCCTCAGCATACCCCGGGACATCCTCAGTCTCCCCCTAAACACCCTCAGCCTCCCCATAAAAACCCTCAGCCTACACCTAAACACCCTCAGTCTCCCCCTGGACACGCTCAGCCTACCTCTAAACACCCTCAGCCTACACCTAAACACCCTCAGTCTCCACCTAAACACCCTCAGTCTCCCCCTACAAACCCTCAGCCTAACCCTAAAAACCCTCAGTCTCCCATAAACACCCTCAGCCTACCCCTAAACATACTCAGCCTACGCCTAAACACCCTCAGCCGACCACTAAACACCCTCAGCCTACCCCTAAACACCCTCAGCCTACCCCTAAACACCCTCAGCCTACCACTAAACACCCTCAGCCTACTTCTAAACACTCTACGTCTCCCCCTGGAGACACTCAGCCTAACCCTAAACAGCCTCAGCCTACCCCTATGCACCCTCAGCCTACACCTAAACAACCTCAGCCTACCCCTGGACACCCTCAGCCTACCCCTAAACACCCTCAGCCTACCCATAAACACCCTCAGCATACCCTAAAACACCATCAGCCTACCCATATACACCCTCTGTCTCCCCTAAACAATCTGTCTCCCCCTGAACACCATCAGCCTAACCCTAAACACCCTCAGCCTACCCCTAAACACCCTCAGTCACCCCCTGGACACCCGCAGCCAACACTAAACACCCTCAGCCGACCCCAAAACACCCTCAGCCTACCCATAAACACCCTCTGTCTCCCGCTAAACACCATCAGTCTCCCGCTGAACACCATCAGCCTACCCCTAAACACCCTCAGCCTACCCCTAAACACCCTCAGTCTAACCCTAAACACCCTCAGCCTACCCCTAATCACCCACAGTCTCCCCCTGGACTGCCTCAGTCTCCCCCTAAACACCATCAGTCTCCCCCTAAACACCCTCAGTCTCCCCCTGGACACCCTCAGTCTCCCCCTGGACACCCTCAGCCTACCCCTAAAAACCCTCAGTCTACCCCTAAACACCCTCAGCCTACCCTTAAACACCCTCAGCCTACCCCTAAACACCCTCAGCCTACACATAAGCACCGTCTGTCTCCCCCTAAACCCCCTCAGTCTCCGCCTGAACACCATCAGCCTACCCCTAAACACCCTCAGCCTACCCCTAAACACCCTCAGTCTACCCCTAAACACCCTCAGCCTACCCCGGGACATCCTCAGTCTCCCCCTAAACACCCTCAGCCTCCCCCTAAATACCCTCAGCCTACCTCTAAACACCCTCAGCCTCCCCCCTGGACACCCTCATCCTACCTCTAAACCCCCTCAGCCTACCCCTAAACACCCTCAGTCTCCACCTAAACAGCCTCAGTCTCCCCCTAAACAGCCTTAGCCTACCCCTACAAACCCTCAGCCTAACCCTAAAAACCCTCAGCCTCCCATAAACACACTCAGCCTACCCCTAAACACACTCAGCCTACCACTAAACACCCTCAGCCTACCCCTAAACACCCTCAGCCTACCCCTAAACACCCTCAGCCTACCCCTAAACACCCTCAGCCTACCACTAAACACCCTCAGCCTACATCTAAACACCATACGTCTCCCCCTGGAGACACTCAGCCTACCCCTAAACAGCCTCAGCCTACCCCTATACACGCTCAGCCTGCACCTAAACAACCTCAGCCTACTCCTGGACACCCTCAGCCTACCACTTAACACTCTCAGCCTACCCCTAAACCCCCTCAGCCTTCACCTAAACACCCTCAGTCTCCCCCGGACACCCTCAGCCTACCCCTAAACACCCTCAGCCTAACCCTATACACCCTCAGCCTACCCCTAAACACCATCAGCCTTCCCCTGGACACCCTCTGTCTCCCCCTAAACACCCTCAGCCTACCCCTAAACACCCTCAGCCTACCCATAAACACCCTCAGCCTACCCATAAACACCCTCTATCTCCCCTAAACAAACTGTCTCCCCCTGAAAACCATCAGCCTACCCCTAAACACCATCAGCCTACCCCTAAACACCCTCAGTCTCCCCCTGGACACCCGCAGCCAAACACTAAACACCCTCAGCCTACCCCTATAAACCCTCAGCCTCCCCCTAAACACCATCAGTCTCCCCCTAAACACCCTCACTCTCCCCATGGACACCCTCAGTCTCCCATAAACACCCTCAGCCTACCCCTAAAGACCCTCAGCCTACCCATAAACACCCTCAGCCTACCACTAAACACCCTCAGTCTCCCCCTGGACACACTCAGCCTACCTCTAAACACCCTCAGACTACCCCTAAACACCCTCAGCCTACCCATAAACACCCTCAGCATACCCTAAAACACCCTCAGCCTACCCATAAACACCCTCTGTCTCCCCTAAACAATCTGTCTCCCCCTGAACACCATCAGCCTACCCCTAAACACCCTCAGCCTACCCCTAAACACCCTCAGTCTCCCCCTGGACACCCGCAGCCAAACACTAAACACCCTCAGCCTACCCCAAAACACCCTCAGCCTACCCGTAAACAACCTCTGTCTCCCCCTAAACAACATCAATCTCCCGCTGAACACCATCAGCCTCCACCTAAACACCATCAGCCTACACCTAAACACCATCAGCCTACCCCTAAACACCATCAGCCTACCCCTAAACACCCTCAGCCTAACCCTAAACACCTTCAGCCTACCCCTAAACACCCACAGTCTCCCCCTGGACTCCCTCAGTCTCCCCCTAAACACCATCAGTCTCCCCCTAAACACCCTCAGTCTCCCCCTGGACACCCTCAGTCTCCCCCTGGACACCCTCAGCCTACCCCTAAACACCCTCAGACTACCCCTAAACACCCTCAGCCTACCCGTAAACACCCTCAGCCTACCCCTAAAACACCCTCAGCCTACGCATAAGCACCGTCTGTCTCCCCCTAAACACCCTCAGTCTCCGCCTGAACACCCTCAGCCTACCCCTAAACACCCTCAGCCTACCCCTAAACATCCTCAGCCTACACCTAAACACCCTCAGCCTACCCCTAAACACCATCAGTCTCCCCCTGGACACCCTCAGCCTACCCCTAAACACCCTCAGTCTCCCCCTAAACATCCTCAGCCTACAACTAAACACCTTCAGTCTACCCCTAAACACCCTCAGCCTACCCCGGGACATCCTCAGTCTCCCCCTAAACACCCTCAGCCTCCCCCTAAAAACCCTCAGCCTACACCTAAACACCCTCAGTCTCCCCCTGGACACGCTCAGCCTACCTCTAAACACCCTCAGCCTACCCCTAAACACCCTCAGCCTCCCCCTAAACACCATCAGTCTACCCCTAAACACCCTCAGTCTCCCCATGGACACCCTCAGTTTCCCATAAACACCCTCAGCCTACCCCTAAAGACCCTCAGCCTACCCATAAACACCCTCAGCCTACCCCTAAACACCCTCAGTCTCCTCCTGGACACCCTCAGCCTACCTCTAAACACCCTCAGACTACCCCTAAACACCCTCAGCCTACACATAAACACCCTCATCATACCCTAAAACACCCTCAGCCTAACCCTAAACACCCTCAGCCTACCCCAAAACACCCTCAGTCTCCCCCTGGACACCCGCAGCCAAACACTAAACACCCTCAGCCTACCCCAAAACACCCTCAGCCTACCCATAAACACCCTCTGTCTCCCCCTAAACACCATCAGTCTCCCGCTGAACACCATCAGCCTACCCCTAAAGACCCTCAGCCTACCCATAAACACCCTCAGCCTACCCATAAACACCCGCTGTCTCCCCTAAACAATCTGTCTCCCCCTGAAAACCATCAGCCTACCCCTAAACACCCTCAGCCTACCCGCAAACACCCTCAACCTACCCCTAAACACCCTCAGCCTACCCATAAGCACCGTCTGTCTCCCCCTAAACACCCTCAGTCTCCGCCTGAACACCCTCAGCCTACCCCTAAACACCCTCAGCCTACCCCTAAACATCCACAGCCTAACCTAAACACTCTCAGCCTACCCCTAAACACCCTCAGTCTCCCCCTAAACACCCTCTATCTCTCCCTGGACAGCCTCAGCCTACCCCTAAACACCCTCAGTCTCCCACTGGACACGCTCAGCCTACCTCTAAACACCCGCAGCCTACACCTAAACACCCTCAGCCTACCCATAAACACCCTCAGTCTCCCCCTGGACACCCTCAGCCTACCCCTAAACACCCTCAGCCTCCCCCTGGACAAGCTCATCCTACCCCTAAACACCCTCAGTCTCCACCTAAACACCCTCAGTCTCCCCCTAAACAGCCTTAGCCTACCCCTACAAACCCTCAGCCAAACCCTAAAAACCCTCAGTCTCCCATAAACACCCTCAGCCTACCCCTAAACACACTCAGCCTACGCCTAAACACCCTCAGCCTACCACTAAAAACCCTCAGCCTACCCCTAAACACCCTCAGCCTACCCCTAAACACCCTCAGCCTACCACTAAACACCCTCAGCCTACATCTAAACACCATACGTCTCCCCCTGGAGACACTCAGCCTACCCCTAAACAGCCTCAGCCTACCCCTATACACCCTCAGCCTACCCCTAAACAACCTCAGCCTACTCCTGGACACCCTCAGCCTACCACTTAACACCCTCAGCCTACCCCTAAACCCCCTCAGCCTTCACCTAAACACCCTCAGTCTCCCCCGGACACCCTCAGCCTACCCCTAAACACCCTCAGCCTAACACTATACACCCTCAGCCTACCCCTAAACACCATCAGCCTTCCCCTGGACACCCTCTGTCTCCCCCTAAACAACCTCAGCCTACCCCTAAACACCCTCAGCCTACCCATAAACACCCTCAGCCTACCCATAAACACCCTCTATCTCCCCTAAACAATCTGTCTCCCCCTGAAAACCATCAGCCTACCCATAAACACCATCAGCCTACCCCTAAACACCCTCAGTCTCCCCCTGGACACCCGCAGCCAAACACTAAACACCCTCAGCCTACCCCTATAAACCCTCAGCCTCCCCCTAAACACCATCAGTCTCCCCCTAAACACCCTCACTCTCCCCATGGACACCCTCAGTCTCCCATAAACTCCCTCAGCCTACCCCTAAAGACCCTCAGCCTACCCATAAACACCCTCAGCCTACCCCTAAACACCCTCAGTCTCCCCCTGGACACACTCAGCCTACCTCTAAACACCCTCAGACTACCCCTAAACACCCTCATCCTACCCATAAACACCCTCAGCATACCCTAAAACACCCTCAACCTACCCATAAACACCCTCTGTCTCCCCTAAACAATCTGTCTCCCCCGGAAACCCTCAGCCTACCCCTAAACACCCTCAGCCTACCCCTAAACACCCTCAGTCTCCCCCTGGACACCCGCAGCCAAACACTAAACACCCTCAGCCTACCCCAAAACACCCTCAGCCTACCCATAAACAACCTCTGTCTCCCCCTAAACAACATCAATCTCCCGCTGAACACCATCAGCCTACCCCTAAAGACCCTCAGCCTACCCATAAACACCCTCAGCATACCCCTAAACACCCTCAGCCTACCCCTAAACACCCTCAGCCTACCCCTAAACACCATCAGCCTGCCCCTAAACACCCTCAGCCTACCCCTAAACACCCTCAGCCTACCCCTAAACACCCACAGTCTCCCCCTGGACTCCCTCAGTCTCCCCCTAAACACCATCAGTCTCCCCCTAAACACCCTCAGTCTCCCACTGGACACCCTCAGTCTCCCCCTGGACACCCTCAGCCTACCCCTAAACACCCTCAGCCTACCCTTAAACACCCTCAGCCTACCCGTAAACACCCTCAGCCTACCCCTAAAACACCCTCAGCCTACGCATAAGCACCGTCTGTCTCCCCCTAAACACCCTCAGTCTCCGCCTGAACACCCTCAGCCTACCCCTAAACACCCTCAGCCTACCCCTAAACATCCTCAGCCTACACCTAAACACCCTCAGCCTACCCCTAAACACCCTCAGTCTCCCCCTAAACACCCTCAGCCAACCCCTAAACACCCTCAGTCTCCCCCTGGACACCCTCAGCCAACACCTAAACACCCTCAGTCTCGCCCTAAACATCCTCAGCCTAACCCAAAATACCCTCAGCCTACCCCTAAACACCCTCAGCCTCCCCCTGGACAACCTCATCCTACCCCTAAACACCCTCAGCCTACCCCTAAACACCCTCAGTCTCCATCTAAACACCCTCAGTCTCCCCCTAAACAGCCTTAGCCTACCCTTACAAACCCTCAGCCTAACCCTAAAAACCCTCAGTCTCCCATAAACACCCTCAGCCTACCCCTAAACACACTCAGCCTACGCCTAAACACCCTCAGCCTACCCCTAAACACCCTCAGCCTACCCCTAAACACCCTCAGCCTACCACTAAACACCCTCAGCCTACCACTAAACACCCTCAGCCTACATCTAAACACCATACGTCTCCCCCTGGAGACACTCAGCCTACCCCTAAACAGCCTCAGCCTACCCCTATACACCCTCAGCCTACACCTAAACAACCTCAGCCTACCCATGGACACCCTCAGCCTACCCCTTAACACCCTCAGCCTACCCCTAAACCCCCTCAGCCTTCACCTAAACACCCTCAGTCTCCCCCGGACACCCTCAGCCTACCCCTAAACACCCTCAGCCTAACCCTATACACCCTCAGCCTACCCCTAAACACCATCAGCCTTGCCCTGGACACCCTCAGTCTCCCCCTAAACACCCTCAGCCTACCCCTAAACACCCTCAGCCTACCCATAAACACCCTCAGCCTACCCATAAACACCCTCTGTCTCCCCTAAACAATCTGTCTCCCCCTGAAAACCATCAGCCTACCCCTAAACACCCTCAGCCTACCCCTAAACACCCTCAGTCTCCCCCTGGACACCCGCAGCCAAACACTAAAAACCCTCAGCCTACCCCTAAACACCCTCAGCCTCCCCCTAAACACCATCAGTCTACCCCTAAACACCCTCAGTCTCCCCATGGACACCCTCAGTCTCCCATAAACACCCTCAACCTACCCCTAAAGACCCTCAGCCTACCCATAAACACCCTCAGCCTACCCCTAAACACCCTCAGTCTCCCCCTGGACACCCTCAGCCTACCTCTAAACACCCTCAGACTACCCCTAAACACCCTCAGCCTACACATAAACACCCTCAGCATACCCTAAAACACCCTCAGCCTAACCCTAAACACCCTCAGCCTACCCCTAAACACCCTCAGTCTCCCCCTGGACACCCGCAGCCAAACACTAAACACCCTCAGCCTACCCCAAAACACCCTCAGCCTACCCCTAAACACCCACAGTCTCCCCCTGGACTCCCTCAGTCTCCCCCTAAACACCATCAGTCTCCCCCTAAACACCCTCTGTCTCCCCCTGGACACCCTCAGTCTCCCCCTGGACACCCTCAGCCTACCCCTAAACACCCTCAGACTACCCCTAAACACCCTCAGCCTACCCGTAAACACCCTCAGCCTACCCCTAAACACCCTCAGCCTACCCATAAGCACCGTCTGTCTCCCCCTAAACACCCTCAGTCTCCGCCTGAACACCATCAGCCTACCCCTAAACACCCTCAGCCTACCCCTAAACACCCTCAGCCTACCCCTAAAAATCCTCAGCCTACACCTAAACACCCTCAGTCTACCCCTAAACACTCTCAGCCTACCCCGGGACATCCTCGGTCTCCCCCTAAACACCCTCAGCCTCCCCCTAAAAACCCTCAGCCTACACCTAAACACCCTCAGTCTCCCCCTGGACACGCTCAGCCTACCTCTAAACACCCTCAGCCTACACCTAAACACCCTCAGCCTACCCCTAAACACCCTCAGTCTCCCCCTGGACACCCTCAGCCAACCCCTAAACACCCTCAGTCTCCCCCTAAACATCCTCAGCCTAACCCAAAATACCCTCAGCCTACCCCTAAACACCCTCATCCTCCCCTTGGACACCCTCATCCTACCCCTAAACACCCTCAGCCTACCCCTAAACACCCTCAGTCTCCACCTAAACACCCTCAGTCTCCACCTAAACAGCCTTAGCCTACCCCTACAAACCCTCAGCCTAACCCTTAAAACCCTCAGTCTCCCATAAACACCCTCAGCCTACCCCTAAACACACTCAGCCTACGCCTAAACACCCTCAGCCTACCACTAAACACCCTCAGCCTACCCCTAAACACCCTCAGCCTACACCTAAACACCCTCAGCCTACCCCTAAACACCCTCAGCCTACCACTAAACACCCTCAGTCTACATCTAAACACCCTACGTCTCCCACTGGAGACACTCAGCCTACCACTAAACAGCCTCAGCCTACCCCTTTACACCCTCAGCCTACACCTAAACAACCTCAGCCTACCCCTGGACACCCTCAGCCTACCCCTTAACACCCTCAGCCTACCCCTAAACCCCCTCAGCCTTCACCTAAACACCCTCAGTCTCCCCCGAACACCCTCAGCCTACCCCTAAACACACTCAGCCTAACCCTAAACACCCTCAGCCTACCCCTAAACACCCTCAGCCTCCCCCTGGACACCCTCAGCCTTCCCCTAAACACCCTCTGCCTACCCTTAAACACCCTCAGCCTACCCCTAAACACCCTCAGTCTCCCCCTAAACACCCTCAGTCTCCCCATGGACACCCTCAGTCTCCCATAAACACCCTCAGCCTACCCCTAAAGACCCTCAGCCTACCCATAAACACCCTCAGCCTACCCATAAACACCCTCTGTCTCCCCTAAACAATCTGTCTCCCCCTGAACACCATCAGCCTACCCCTAAACACCCTCAGCCTCCCCCTGGACACCCGCAGCCAAACACTAAACACCCTCAGCCTACCCATAAACACCCTCTGTCTCCCCCTAAACACCATCAGTCTCCCCCTAAACACCCTCAGTCTCCCCATGGACACCCTCAGTCTCCCATAAACACACTCAGCCTACCCCTAAACACCCTCAGTCTCCCCCTGGACACCCTCAGCCTACCTCTAAACACCCTCAGACTACCCCTAAACACCCTCAGCCTACCCATAAACACCCTCTGTCTCCCCGAAAAAATCTGTCTCCCCCTGAACACCATCAGCCTACCCCTAAACACCCTCAGCCTACCCATAAACACCCTCTGTCTCCCCCTAAACACCATCAGTCTCCCGCTGAACACCATCAGTCTCCCCCTGGACACCCGCAGCCAAACACTAAACACCCTCAGCCAACCCCTAAACACCCTCAGCCTACCCATAAACACCCTCTGTCTCCCCCTAAACTCCATCAGTCTCCCCCTGGACACCCTCAGTCTCCACCTAAACACCCTCAGCCTACGCCAAAACACCCTCAGCCTACCCCTAAACACCCTCAGCCTACGCCAAAACACCCTCAGCCTACTCCTAAACACACTCAGCCTACACCTAAACACCCTCAGTCTCCCCCTAAACACCCTCAGCCTACGCCAAAACACCCTCAGCCTACCCCTAAACACCCTCAGCCTACGCCAAAACACCCTCAGCCTACTCCTAAACACACTCAGCCTACACCTAAACACCCTCAGTCTCCCCCTAAACACCCTCAGCCTACCCATAAACACCCTCCGCATATCCTAAAACACCCTCAGCCTACCCATAAACACCCTCTGTCTCCCCTAAACAATCTGTCTCCCCCTGAACACCATCAGCCTACCCCTAAACACCCTCAGTCTCCCCCTGGACACCCGCAGCCAAACACTAAACACCCTTAGCCTACCCCTAAACACCCTCAGCCTACCCATAAACACCCTCAGCCTACCCATAAACACCCTCAGCCTACCCCTAAACACCCTCAGTCTCCCCATGGACACCCTCAGCCTACCTCTAAACACCCTCAGACTACCCCTAAACACCCTCAGCATACCCTAAAACACGCTCAGCCTACCCATAAACACCCTCACTCTCCCCTAAACAATCTGTCTCCCACTGAACACCCTCAGCCAACCCCAAAACACCCTTAGGCTACCCCTAAACACCCTCAGTCTCCCCCTGGACACCCGCAGCCAAACACTAAACACCCTCAGCCTACCCCTAAACAACCTCAGCCTACCCCTAAACACCCTCAGCCTACCCCTAAACACCCTCTGTCTCCCCCTAAACACCATCAGTCTCCCTCTAAACACCCTCAGCCTACCCCTAAACACCCTCTGTCTCCCCGTGAACACCATCAGTCTCCCCCTAAACACTCTCAGTCTCCCCCTGGACACCCGCAGCCAAACACTAAACACCCTCAGCCTACCCCTAAACACCCTCAGCGTACCCATAAACACCCTCAGCCTACCCCTAAACACCCTCAGCCTAACCCTAAACACCCTCAGCCTACCCCTTAACACCCTCAGTCTCCCCCTGGACACCCTCAGTCTCCACCTAAACAACATCAGTCTCCCCCTAAACACCATCAGTCTCCCCCTGGACACCATCAGTCTCCCATAAACACCCTCAGCCTACGCCTAAAGACCCTCAGCCTACCCCTAAACACCCTCAGCCTACCACTAAACACCCTCAGTCGCCCCCTGGACACCCTCAGCCTACACCTAAACACCCTCAGCCCACCCCTAAACACCCTCAGTCTACCCCTAAACACCCTCAGCCTACCCATGGACACCCTGAGTCTCACCCTAATCACCCTCAGTCTCCCCCTAAACACCCTCAGCCTACCCCAAAATACCCTCAGCCTTCCCCTAAACACACTCAGCCTCCCCCTGGACACCCTCAGCCTACCCCTAAACACCCTCAGCCTACCCTTAAACACCCTCAGCCTACCCCTAAACCCCCTCAGCCTACCCCTAAACACCCTCAGCCTACCCCTAAACACCCTCAGCCTACCCCTAAACACCCTCAGTCTCCCCCTGGACACCCGCAGCCAAACACTAAACACTCTCAGCCTACAACTAAGCACCCTCAGCCTACCCCTAAACACCCTCTGTCTCCCCCTAAACACCATCAGTCTCCCCCTGAACACCATCAGTCTCCCCCTAAACACCCTCAGTCTCCCTCTGGACACCCGCAGCCAAACACTAAACACCCTCAGCCTACCCCTAAACTCCCTCAGCGTACCCATAAACACCCTCAGCCTACCCCTAAACAACCTCAGCCTTACCCTAAACACCCTCAGCCTACCCCTTAACACCCTCAGTCTCCCCCTGGACACCCTCAGTCTCCACCTAAACACCATCAGTCTCCCCCTAAACACTCTCAGTCTCCCCCTGGACACCCTCAGTCTCCCATAAACACCCTCAGCCTACGCCTGAAGACCCTCAGCCTACCCCTAAACACCCTCAGCCTACCCCCAAACACCCTCAGTCGCCCCCTGGACACCCTCAGCCTACACCTAAACACCCTCAGCCTACCCCTAAACACCCTCAGCCTACCACTAAACACCCTCAGCCTACCCATAAACACTCTCTGCATCCCCCTAAACACCCTCAGTCTACCCCTAAACACCCTCAGCATACCCATGGACACCCTGAGTCTCACCCTAATCACCCTCAGTCTCCCCCTAAACACCCTCAGCCTACCCCAAAATACCCTCAGCCTTCCCCTAAACACCCTCAGCCTCCCCCTGGACACCCTCAGCCTACCCCTAAACACCCTCAGCCTACCCTTAAACACCCTCAGCCTACCCCTAAACACCCTCAGCCGACCCCTAAACACCCTCAGCCTACCCCTAAACAACCTCAGTATCCGCCTAAACACCCTCAGTCTCCCCCTGGACACCCTCAGCCTACCCCAAAACACCCTCAGGCTACCACTAAACACCCTCAGCCTACCCCTAAACACCCTCAGCCTACCCCTGGACACCCTCAGTCTCCCCCTAAAAACCATCAGTCTCCCCCTAAACACCCTCAGTCTCCCCATGGACACCCTCAGTCTCCCATAAACACCCTCAGCCTACCCCTAATGACCCACAGCCTACCCATAAACACCCTCAGTCTCCCCCTGGACACCCTCAGTCTACACATTAACAACCTCAGCCTACCCTAAACACCCTCAGTCTCCCCCTAAACACCATCAGTCTCCCCCTAAACTCCCTCAGCCTAACCCTAAACACCCTCAGCCTACCCCTTAACACCCTCAGTCTCCCCCTGGACACCCTCAGTCTCCCCCTGGTCACCCTCAGCCTACCCATAACACCCTCATTCTCCCATAAACACACTCAGCCTACGCCTAAAGACCCTCAGCCTACCCCTAAACACCCTCAGCCAACTCCTAAACATCCTCAGTCTCCCCCTGGACACCCTCAGCCTACCCCTAAACACCCTCAGCCTACCCTTAAACACCCTCAGGCTACACCTAAAAACCCTCAGCCTACCCCTAAAAACCCTCAGCCTACCCCTAAAAACCCTCAGCCTACCCCTAAAAACCCTCAGTCTCCCCCTAAACACCCTCAGCCTACACCTAAACACCCTCAGCCTACCACTAAACACCCTCAACCTACCTCTAAACACCCTCGGTATCCCCCTAAACACTCTCAGCATACCCCTAAACACCCTCAGCCTCGCCCTGGACACCCTCAACCTAGACCTATACACCCTCAGCCTACCCATAATCACCCTCAGCCTACCCCTGGACACACTCAGCCTACCCCTAAACACCCTCAGCCTACCCCTAAACACCCTCAGCATACCCCTAAACTCCCTCAGCATACCCCTAAACTCCCTCAGCCTACCCCTAAACACCCTCAGTCTCCCCCTGGAAATCCTCAGCCTACAACTAAACACCTTCAGCCTACGCCTATACACCCTCAGTCTCCCCCTAAACACCCTCCGTCTCCCCCTAAACACCCTCAGCCTACCCCTAAACACCCTCACAATACCCCTAAACACCCTCAGTCTCCCCCTAAACAACGTCAGCCTACCCCTAAACTCCATCAGTCTCCCCCTAAATACCCTCTGTCTCCTCCTAAACACCCTCAGTCTCCCCCTAAACACCCTTAGCCTACCCCTAAACTCCATCAGTCTCCCCCTGGACACCCTCAGTCTCCCCCTAAAACCCTCAGTCTCCCCCTAAACACCCTCAGACTACATCTAAACACACTCAGCCTACCCCTCAAAACCCTCAGCCTACCCCTAAAACACCCTCAGTCTCCCCCTAAACACCCTCAGCCTACACCTAAACACACTCAGCCTACCACTAAACACCCTCAACCTACCTCTAAACACCCTCGGTATCCCCCTAAACACCCTCAGCATACCCCTAAACACCCTCAGCCTCGCCCTGGACACCCTCAACCTAGACCTATACACCCTCAGCCTACCCATAATCACCCTCAGCCTACCCCTGGACACACTCAGCCTACCCCTAAACACCCTCAGCCTTCCCCTAAACACCCTCAGCCTTCTCCTAAAAACTCTCAGTCTCCCCCTGGACACCCACAGCCTACCCCTAAACACCCTCAACCTAACGATATACACCCTCAGCCTACCCCTAAACATCCTCAGCATACCCCTGGACACCCTCTGTCTCCCCCTAAACACACTCAGCCTACCCCTAAACACCCTCAGCCTACCCCTAACCTCCATCAGTCTCCCCCTGGACACGCTCAGTCTCCTCCTAAACAACCTCAGCCTACCCCTAAACACCCTCAGCCTACCCCTAACCTCCATCAGTCTCCCCCTGGACACGCTCAGTCTCCTCCTAAACAACCTCAGCCTACCCCTAAACACCCTCAGCCTACCCATATACACCCTCAGCCTACTCCTAAGCACCCTCAGCCTACCCCTGGACATCCTCAGTCTCCCCCAAAAACCCTCAGCCTACCCCTAAACACCCTCAGCCTACCCCTAAACACCCTCAGTCTCCCCTGGACACCCTCAGCCTACCCCTAAACTCCATCAGTCTCCCCCTGGACACCCTCAGTCTCCCCCTAAACACCCTCAGGCTCCCCCTGGACAGCCTCTGTCTCCCCCTGGGACACACTCAGTCTCCCCCTGGACAACGTCAGACTCACCATAGACTCCCTCACTCTCTCCTCGGACACCCTCAGTCTCTCCCGGACACCCTCAGTCTCCCCCCTGGACACCCTCTGTCTCCCCCTGGGACACATTCAGTCTCCCCGTGGACACCCTCAGTCACCCCTTGACAAGCTCAGTCACCCCCTCGGACACCCTCACTCTCCGCCTGGACTCACTCAGTCTCCCACTGGACACCCTCAGTCTCCTCCTGTACACCCTCAGTCTCCCCCTGGACACCCTCAGTCTCCCCTGGACACCCTCAGTCTCCCCCTGGAGACCCTCAGTCTATACCCGGATACCCTCAGTCTCCCAAGGACACCTTCAGGCTCCCCCTGGACACCCTCAGTCTCCCCCTGGGACACCCTCAGTCGCCCCCTGGACACCCTCAGTCTATACCCGGACACCCTCGGTCTCCCACTGGAGACCCTCAGTCTTCTCCAGGACACCCTCAGTCTCAACCCGGACACCCTCAGTCTCCCTTCTGACAGACTCAGATTCCCAGGGACACCTTCCGTCCCCCCTCCGGACACCTTCAGTCGCCCCCTGGAAACCCTCAATCTCTCCCTCGGACACCCCCAGTAAGCCCCGAATACCCTCAATCACCTCCGGACACGCTATGTCTCCCCCTGGAATCCCTCTGTATCCACTCGGACACACGCAGTAACACATGGACACCCTCAGTCTCCCCCACACACCCTCAGTCTTCCTCCTGCACACCCTCAGTTTACTCCCCACCCCCCAGACACCCTCAGTCGTTCCCCTGGATACCCTCAGACCACAACTTGGACACACTCAGTCTCTTCCTGGACACCCTCTGTCTCCCCCTGGGACACATTCAGTCTCCCCGTGGACACCCTTAGTCTCCCCCACACACCCTCAGTCGCCCCCTCGGACAAGCTTAGTCTACCCCTCGGACACACTCAATCGCCCCTTGGACACCTTCAGACTCCCCAGGACACTCTCAACCTGCACTCGGACACCCTCAAACTGCCCAGACACCCTCACTCTCCGCTTGGACACCCTCAGTCTCCCTCTGGAGATGCTCAGTCTCACCCCGGACACCCTGAGTCTCCTAATGGATAAACCTCATTCTCCTCCAGATATCTTCAGTCTCCCCATGGACACCCTCAGTCTCCCCATGGACACCCTCAGTCATCCCATGGATAAATTCAGTCACCCCCAGACAACTTCAGTCACTCCCTCGGACACCCTCAGTCTCCCCCTGGACACCCTCAGTGTCCCCCTGGACACCCTCAGTCTCCCCATGGACACACTCACTCACCACCGGACAACTTCAGTCACCCCCTCGGACACCCTCAGTCTCCCCTCGGACACCCTCAGTTTCCCCTCGGACACCCTCAGTCCGAACCCGGACACCCTCAGTCTCCCCTCGACACCCTCAGTCTCCCCTCGGAAACCCTCAGTCTCCCCCTGAACACCCTCAGTCTTCCCCTGGACACCCTCAGCCTCCCCCTGGACAAATTCAGTCTCACCAGGACACCCGCAGTTTCACCCCGGACACTCTCAGTCTCCCCTTGGACACCCTCAGTAAACACCGAACACCCTCAGTAAACATTGGGCACCCTATGTCTCCCTCTGGATACCCTCAGTCTCATCCCGGACAACCTCAGTCTCCCCTCGGACACCCTCAATCTCCCCCTGGACACCCTCAGCCTCCCCATGGACAAATTCTTTCTCCAACTGGACACCCTCAGTTTCACCCCGGACGCTCTCAGTCTCCTCCTGGACAAACGCAGTCTCCCCTGGACACACTCATTCTCCCCCTCAGACACCCTCAGTCTCCTCCTGGACTCACTCAGTCTCCCACTGGACAAACGCAGTCTCCCCTGGACACCCTCAGTCTCCCCCTGGACACCCTCAGTCTAAC
Source organism: Isurus oxyrinchus (assembly GCA_026770705.1). Classification (NCBI taxonomy): domain Eukaryota; kingdom Metazoa; phylum Chordata; class Chondrichthyes; order Lamniformes; family Lamnidae; genus Isurus; species Isurus oxyrinchus. The sequence continues at coordinate 271,718 of JANJGN010000103.1, read as the reverse complement.
CCTGGACACCCTCAGTCTCCCACAGACACCCTCAGTCTCCCACGGACACACTCAGTCTCCCCTTGGACAACGTCAGACTCACCCTAGACTCCCTCCGTCTCTCCTCGGATATCCTCAGTCTCTCCTCAGACACCCTCAGTTTCCCCCGGACACCCAGTCTCCCCCGGAGACCCTCAGTCTATAACCGGACACCCTCAGTCTCCCACTGGAGACCCTCAGTCTTCCCCAGGACACCCTCAGTCTCAACCCGGACACCCTCAGTCTCACTTCGGACAGACTCAGTCTCCTGCGGACACCTTCCGTCTCCCCTCCGGACACCCTCAGTCTCCCTTCGGACACCCTCAGTCTGAAGCTGGACACCCTCAGTTTCCCCTTGGACACCCTCAGTCTACTCCTGGACACACTCAGTCTCCCCTTGGACACCCTCAGTTTCACGCCGGACACCCTCATTCTCAAACTGGACACCCTCAGTCTCCCCTTGGACACCCTCAGTTTCACCCTGGACACCCTCATTCTCACCCCAGACACTCTCAGTCTCCCCCTGGACACCCTCAGTCTCCCCCCGGACACCCTCAGTCTCACCCCGGACACCCTCAGTCTCACCCCGGACACCCTCAGTCTCCCCCTGGACACCCTCAGTCTCCCCCTGGACACCCTCAGTCTCACCCCGGACACACTCATTCTCACCCTGGACACCCTCAGTCTCACCCTGGACACTCTCATTCTCACCCTGGACACCCTCAGTCTCAACCTGGACACTCTCATTCTCACCCTGGACACCGTCATTCTCCCCATGGACACGCTCTGATTCACCCCGGACACCATCAGACTCACCCCAGACACCCTCAATCTCCCCCTGGAAACCCTCAATCTCCCACCCAGACACCCTCAGTCTCCCCCGGGCATCCTCAGTCTCCCCCTTGGACACCCTCAGTCTCCCCGGACACTCTCACTCTCCTCTCGGACACACTCAGTCTCCCTCTGGATCCCTCAGTCTCTACCTGAACACCCTCATTCTCATACCAGACAATCTCAGGCTCTCCTCAGACAGACTCCTTCTCCCCAGGACACACTCAGTCTTCCCCTCGGACAACATCTGTCTCTACCCGGACACCATCATTCTCACCCCGGACACCCATATTCTCCCCCTGGACACCCTCAGTCTCCCAAGGACACCCAGACTCTCCCCCTGGACACCCTCAGTCTCACACCGGACACTCTCAGTCTCACACTGGGCACCCTTACTCTCCCCCTGGACACCCACAGTCTCCCCCTGGTCATCCTCAGTCTCCCCCAGGACAACATCAGACTCACCCCGGATACACTCAGTCTCCCCTCAGACAACCTCAGTCTCCCAGGACACCCTCAGTCTCACCCCGTACACCATCAGTCTCCCCCTCGGACACTCTCAATCTCCACCTGGACATCCTCAGTCTCCCCAGGAGACCCTCAGTCACTGCTCGGACACCCTCAGTCTCCCCCAGACACCCTCAGTCGCCGTCTCGGACAAGCTTAGTCTACCCCTCGGACACACTCAATCTCCCCTTGGACACCTTCAGACTCCCCAGGAAACCCTCAACCTGCACTCGGGCACCCTCAGACTGCCCAGACACCCTCACTCTCCGCTCGGACACCCTCAGTCTCCCTCTGGAGATCCTCAGTCTCACCCCGGACACCCTGAGTCTCCTAATGGATAAACCTCATTCTCCTCCAGATACCATCAGTCTCCCCATGGACACCCTCTGTCTCCTCCTGGACACCCTCAGTCTCCATGGACACCCTCAGTCTCCTCCTGGACACCCTCAGTCTCCCCCATGACACCCTCAGTCTCCGCCCGGGCACCCTCAGCCTTTCCCCGTACACCCTCAGTCTCAACCTGGACACCCTCAGTCTCAACCTGGACACCCTCAGTCTCCCCTCCGGACACTCTCAGTCTCCCCTCCGGACACCCTCAGTATCCCCTGGACACCCTCAGTCTCCCCTCCGGACACCCTCAGTCTTCCCCCTGGACTCCCTCAGTGTCCCCACCCCCCAGGGACCCTCAGTCTCATCCTGGACTTCCTCAGACTACCCCCGGACACCCTCAGGCTCCCCCCGGACACCCTCAGTCTCAGCCCGGACACCCTCAGTCTCCCTCGGACATACTTAGTCTCCCCATTGCCACCCTTAGTCTCCCCCAGGGACACACTCAGTCTTTCCCTGGACACCCTCAGTCACCACTCGGACACCCTCAGTCTCCCCCAGACACCCTCAGTCGGCCCCTCGGACAAGCTTAGTCTACCCCTCGGACACACTCAATCTCCCCTTGGTCACCTTCAGAGTCCCCAGGACACCCTCAATCTGCACTCGGAGACCCTCAGACTGCCCAGACACCCTCACTCTCCGCTCGGACACTCTCAGTCTCCCTCGGGATACCCTCAGTCTCAACCCGGACACCCTCAGTCTCCCACTGGACACCCTGAGTCTCTCCTGGACACCCTCAGTCTCCCCATGGAGACCCTCAGCCTAACACGGGACTCCCCCAAACTCCACTCGGACACTCTCAGTCTCCCCCGGCCACCCTCAGTCACACCCTGGACACCCTCAGTCTAACCCCGGACAACCTCAGTCTCCCCTCAGACACCCTCAGTCTCCTCGTGGATAAACCTCATTCTCCTCCAGATACCATCAGTCTCTCCATGGACACCCTCAGTCTCTCCCGAACACCCTCTGTCACCCCATGGACAACTTCAGTCTCACCCTGGACACCCTCAGACTCCCCCCGGACACCCTCAGTCTCCCCCCGGACACCCTCAGTCTCCCCCCGGACACCCTCAGTCTCACCCCGGACACCCTCAGTCTTCCATCGGACACCGTCAGTCTCCCTCGGACATACTTAGCCTCCACTCGGACACGCTCAGTCTCCCCCTTGACACCCTTAGTCTCCTCCAGGGACACACTCAGTCTTTCCCTGGACACCCTCAGTCTCCCCCTGGAGACCCTCAGTCTAAACCTGGACACCCTCAGTCTCCCACAGACACCCTCATTCTCCCACGGACACCCTCAGTCTCCCCCTGGGACACACTCAGTCTCCCCTTGGACAACGTCAGACTCACCCTAGACTCCCTCCGTCTCTCCTCGGATACCCTCAGTCTCTCCTCGGACACCCTCAGTTTCCCCCGGACACCCAGACTCCCCCGGAGACCCTCAGTCTATAACCGGACACCCTCAGTCTCCCACTGGAGACCCTCTGTCTTCCCCAGGACACCCTCAGTCTCAACCCGGACACCCTCAGTCTCCCTTCGAACAGACTCAGTCTTCCCCGGACACCTTCCGTCTCCCCTCCGGACACCCTCAGTCTCCCTTCGGACACCCTCAGTCTGAAACTGGACAACCTCAGTCTACCCTTGGACACCCTCAGTCTACTCCTGGACACACTCAGTCTCCCCTCGGACACCCTCAGTTTCACGCCGGACAACCTCATTCTCACCCTGGACACCCTCAGTCTCCCCTTGGACACCCTCAGTTTCACCCTGGACACCCTCATTCTCACCCCGGACACCCTCAGTCTCCCCCTGGACACCCTCATTCTCACCCTGGACACCCTCGTTCTCACCCTGGACACTCTCATTCTCACCCTGGACACCGTCATTCTCCCCATGGACACGCTCTGATTCACCCCGGAAACCATCAGACTCACCCCAGTCACCCTCAATCTCCCCCCGGACACCCTCAATCTCCCACCCAGACACCCTCAGTCTCCCCCGGGCATCCTCAGTCTCCCCCTTGGACACCCTCAGTCTCCCCGGACACTCTCACTCTCCACTCGGACACCCTCAGTCTCCCTCTGGAACCCTCAGTCTCTCCCTGAACACCCTCATTCTCATACCGGACACTCTCAGGCTCTCCTCAGACAGACTCTTCTCCCCAGGAAACACTCAGTCTTCCCCTCGGACAACCTCTGTCTCTACCCCGACACCACCATTCTCACCCCGGATACCCAGAGTCTCCCCCCGGGCACCCTCAGCCTTTCCCCGTACACCCTCAGTCTCAACCTGGACACCCTCAGTCTCAACCTGGACACCCTCAGTTTCAACCTGGACACCCTCAGTCTCCCCATGGACACTCTCAGTCTCCCCCCCCGGACACCCTCAGTCTCCCCTCCGGACACCCTCTGTCTCCCCCCGGAAAACCTCAGTCTCCCCCCGGACACCCTCAGTCTCAGCCCGGACACCCTCAGTCTTCCATCGTACACCCTCAGTCTCCCTCGGACATACTTAGTCTCCACTCAGACATCCTCAGTCTCCCCATTGCCACCCTTAGTCTCCCCCAGGGACACACTCAGTCTTTCCCTGGACTCCCTCAGTCTCCCCAGGACACACTCAGTCACCACTCGGACACCCTCAGTCTCCCCCAGACACCCTCAGTCGGCCCCTCGGACAAGCTTAGTCTACCCCTCGGACCCACTCAATCTCCCCTTGGACACCTTCAGACTCCCCAGGACACCCTCAATCTGCACTCAGACACCCTCAGACTGCCCAGACACCCTCACTCTCTGCTCGGACACCCTCCGTCTCCCTCTGGAGATGCTCAGTCTCACCCCGGACACCCTCAGTCTCCCACTGGACACCCTGAGTCTCTCCTGGACACCCTCATTCTCCCCATGGAGACCCTCAGCTTAACACGGGACACCCCAAAGTTCCGCTCGGACACTCTCAGTCTCCCCCGGACACCCTCAGTCACACCCTGGACACCCTCAGTCTAACCCCGGACAACCTCAGTCTCAACCTTGGACACCCTCAATCGCCCCCTCGGACAACCTCAGTCTCCCCCTCAGGGAAACTGGACGCTATCTGTCTAACCCCGGAAACCCTCAGTCTCCATCTTGACACCCTCAGTTTCTCCTCGGACGCCCTCAGTCTCCCCTGGACACCCTCAGTTCCCGTTTGGACACCCTCAGTCTCCCCTTCAGACAACCTAAGTCTCCCCCTCGGATACCCTCAGTCTCCCCTGGACACCCTCAGTCTCCCCCTGGAGTCACACAGTCTCCCCCCGGACACCCTCAGTCTCCACCAGGGACACCCTCAGTCTCCCCCGGACACACTCAGTCTCCCGCTTGGACACCCTCAGACCCCCCTTCAGGCAACCTAAGTCTCCCCACCGGACACACTCAGTCTCCCCCCGGACACCCTCAGTCTCCCCTCGGACACCCTCAGTCTCCCCCTCAGGGGAAACTGGACGCTCTCTTTCTAACCCCGGAAACCCTCAGTCTCCAACTTGACACCCTCAGTCCCTCCACAGACTTCCTCAGTCTCCCCCGGACACACTCAGTCTCCCGCTTGGACACCCTCAGTCTCCCCTTCAGACACTCTAAGACTCTCCCGGACACCCTCAGTCTCCCCTCGGACACATCCAGTCTCCCCCTGGACACCTTAAGTCTCCCCCAGGGACACCCTCAGTCTCCCCCAGACACCCTCAGTCTCACCCCGGACACCCTCAGTCTTCCATCGGACACCGTCAGTCTCCCTCGGACATACTTAGCCTCCACTCGGACACGCTCAGTCTCCCCCTTGACACCCTTAGTCTCCTCCAGGGACACACTCAGTCTTTCCCTGGACACCCTCAGTCTCCCCCTGGAGACCCTCAGTCTAAACCTGGACACCCTCAGTCTCCCACAGACACCCTCATTCTCCCACGGACACCCTCAGTCTCCCCCTGGGACACACTCAGTCTCCCCTTGGACAACGTCAGACTCACCCTAGACTCCCTCCGTCTCTCCTCGGATACCCTCAGTCTCTCCTCGGACACCCTCAGTTTCCCCCGGACACCCAGACTCCCCCGGAGACCCTCAGTCTATAACCGGACACCCTCAGTCTCCCACTGGAGACCCTCTGTCTTCCCCAGGACACCCTCAGTCTCAACCCGGACACCCTCAGTCTCCCTTCGAACAGACTCAGTCTTCCCCGGACACCTTCCGTCTCCCCTCCGGACACCCTCAGTCTCCCTTCGGACACCCTCAGTCTGAAACTGGACAACCTCAGTCTACCCTTGGACACCCTCAGTCTACTCCTGGACACACTCAGTCTCCCCTCGGACACCCTCAGTTTCACGCCGGACAACCTCATTCTCACCCTGGACACCCTCAGTCTCCCCTTGGACACCCTCAGTTTCACCCTGGACACCCTCATTCTCACCCCGGACACCCTCAGTCTCCCCCTGGACACCCTCATTCTCACCCTGGACACCCTCGTTCTCACCCTGGACACTCTCATTCTCACCCTGGACACCGTCATTCTCCCCATGGACACGCTCTGATTCACCCCGGAAACCATCAGACTCACCCCAGTCACCCTCAATCTCCCCCCGGACACCCTCAATCTCCCACCCAGACACCCTCAGTCTCCCCCGGGCATCCTCAGTCTCCCCCTTGGACACCCTCAGTCTCCCCGGACACTCTCACTCTCCACTCGGACACCCTCAGTCTCCCTCTGGAACCCTCAGTCTCTCCCTGAACACCCTCATTCTCATACCGGACACTCTCAGGCTCTCCTCAGACAGACTCTTCTCCCCAGGAAACACTCAGTCTTCCCCTCGGACAACCTCTGTCTCTACCCCGACACCACCATTCTCACCCCGGATACCCAGAGTCTCCCCCCGGGCACCCTCAGCCTTTCCCCGTACACCCTCAGTCTCAACCTGGACACCCTCAGTCTCAACCTGGACACCCTCAGTTTCAACCTGGACACCCTCAGTCTCCCCATGGACACTCTCAGTCTCCCCCCCCGGACACCCTCAGTCTCCCCTCCGGACACCCTCTGTCTCCCCCCGGAAAACCTCAGTCTCCCCCCGGACACCCTCAGTCTCAGCCCGGACACCCTCAGTCTTCCATCGTACACCCTCAGTCTCCCTCGGACATACTTAGTCTCCACTCAGACATCCTCAGTCTCCCCATTGCCACCCTTAGTCTCCCCCAGGGACACACTCAGTCTTTCCCTGGACTCCCTCAGTCTCCCCAGGACACACTCAGTCACCACTCGGACACCCTCAGTCTCCCCCAGACACCCTCAGTCGGCCCCTCGGACAAGCTTAGTCTACCCCTCGGACCCACTCAATCTCCCCTTGGACACCTTCAGACTCCCCAGGACACCCTCAATCTGCACTCAGACACCCTCAGACTGCCCAGACACCCTCACTCTCTGCTCGGACACCCTCCGTCTCCCTCTGGAGATGCTCAGTCTCACCCCGGACACCCTCAGTCTCCCACTGGACACCCTGAGTCTCTCCTGGACACCCTCATTCTCCCCATGGAGACCCTCAGCTTAACACGGGACACCCCAAAGTTCCGCTCGGACACTCTCAGTCTCCCCCGGACACCCTCAGTCACACCCTGGACACCCTCAGTCTAACCCCGGACAACCTCAGTCTCAACCTTGGACACCCTCAATCGCCCCCTCGGACAACCTCAGTCTCCCCCTCAGGGAAACTGGACGCTATCTGTCTAACCCCGGAAACCCTCAGTCTCCATCTTGACACCCTCAGTTTCTCCTCGGACGCCCTCAGTCTCCCCTGGACACCCTCAGTTCCCGTTTGGACACCCTCAGTCTCCCCTTCAGACAACCTAAGTCTCCCCCTCGGATACCCTCAGTCTCCGCTGGACACCCTCAGTCTCCCCCTGGAGTCACACAGTCTCCCCCCGGACACCCTCAGTCTCCACCAGGGACACCCTCAGTCTCCCCCGGACACACTCAGTCTCCCGCTTGGACACCCTCAGACCCCCCTTCAGGCAACCTAAGTCTCCCCACCGGACACACTCAGTCTCCCCCCGGACACCCTCAGTCTCCCCTCGGACACCCTCAGTCTCCCCCTCAGGGGAAACTGGACGCTCTCTTTCTAACCCCGGAAACCCTCAGTCTCCAACTTGACACCCTCAGTCCCTCCACAGACTTCCTCAGTCTCCCCCGGACACACTCAGTCTCCCGCTTGGACACCCTCAGTCTCCCCTTCAGACACTCTAAGACTCTCCCGGACACCCTCAGTCTCCCCTCGGACACATCCAGTCTCCCCCTGGACACCTTAAGTCTCCCCCAGGGACACCCTCAGTCTCCCCCAGACACACTCAGTCTCCCGCTCGGACACCCTCGGTCTCCCTCTGGATACCCTCAGTCTCACCCCGGACACCCTCAGTCTCCCACTGGACACCCTGAGTGTCTCCTGGACACCCTCAGTCTCCCCATGGAGACCCTCAGCCTAACACGGGACACCCCAAAGTTCCGCTCGGACACTGTCAGTCTCCCCCGGACACCCTCAGTCACACCCTGGACACCCTCAGTCTAACCCCGGACAACCTCAGTCTCCCCTCGGACACCCTCAGTCTCCTCGTGGATAAACCTCATTCTCCTCCAGATACCATCAGTCTCCCCATGGACACCCTCAGTCTCTCCCGGACACACTCTGTCACCCCATGGACACCTTCAGTCTCACCCTGGACACCCTCAGACTCCCCCCGGACACCCTCAGTCTCCCCCCGGACACCCTCAGACTCCCCCCGGACACCCTCAGTCTCCCCCCGGAAACCCTCAGTCTCACCCCGGACACCCTCAGTCTTCCATCGGACACCGTCAGTCTCCCTCGGACATACTTAGTCTCCACTCGGACACGCTCAGTCTCCCCCTTGACACCCTTAGTCTCCTCCAGGGACACACTCAGTCTTTCCCTGGACACCCTCAGTCTCCCCAGGACACCCTCAGTCACCACTCGGACACCCTTAGTCTCTACCAGACACCCTCAGTCGCCCCCTCGGACAAGCTTAGTCTACCCCTCGGACACACTCAATCGCCCCTTGGACACCTTCAGACTCCCCAGGACACTCTCAACCTGCACACGGACACCCTCAGACTGCCCAGACAGCCTCACTCTCCGCTTGGACACCCTCAGTCTCCTCCTGGACACCCTCAGTCATCCCATGGATAAATTCAGTCAGCCCCGGACAACTTCAGTCACCCCCTCGGACACCCTCAGTCTCCTCCTGGACACCCTCAGTGTCCCGCTGGACAGCTTCAGTCTCCCCATGGACACACTCACTCACCAGCGGACAACTTCAGTCACCCCCTCGGACACCCTCAGTCTCCCCTCGGACACCCTCAGTTTCCCCTCGGACACCCTCAGTCCGAACCCGGACACCCTCAGTCTCCCCTCGACACCCTCAGTCTCCCCTCGGAAACCCTCAGTCTCCCCCTGAACACCCTCAGTCTTCCCCTGGACACACTCAGCCTCCCCCTGGACAACTTCAGTCTCACCAGGACACCCGCAGTTTCCCCCCGGACACACTCAGTCTCCCCTTGGACACCCTCAGTAAACACCGGGCACCCTATGTCTCCTCCTGGAAACCCTCAGTCTCATTCCGGACACCCTCAGTCTCCACTCGGACACCCTCAGTCGGAACCCGGACACCCTCAGTCTCCCCTCAGACACAGTCTACTCCTGGACACACTCAGTCTCTCCTTGGATACCCTCAGTCTCCCCTCGGACACCTTCAATCTCCCCCTGGACACCCTCAGCCTCCCCATGGACAACTTCAGTCTCACCAGGACACCCGCAGTTTCCCCCCCGGACACTCTCAGTCTCCCCTTGGACACCCTCAGTAAACACCGGGCACCCTATGTCTCCTCCTGGAAACCCTCAGTCTCATTCCGGACACCCTCAGTCTCCACTCGGACACCCTCAGTCGGAACCCGGACACCCTCAGTCTCCCCTCAGACACAGTCTACTCCTGGACACACTCAGTCTCTCCTTGGATACCCTCAGTCTCCCCTCGGACACCCTCAGTCTCCCCTCAGACACCCTCAGTCACTCCTCGGACACCCTCAGTCTCCCCTCGGACACCCTCAATCTCCCCCTAGACACCCTCAGCCTCCCCATGGACAACTTCTTTCTCCAACTGGACACCCTCAGTTTCACCCCGGACGCCCTCAGTCTCCTCCTGGACAAACGCAGTCTCCGCTGGACACCCTCATTCTCCGCCTCAGACGCCCTCAGTCTCCTCCTGGACAAACGCAGTCTCCCCTGGACACCCTCAGTCTCCCCCTGGAGACACTCAGTCTAAACCTGGACACCCTCAGTCTCCCACAGACACCCTCATTCTCCCACGGACACCCTCAATCTCCCCCTGGGACACACTCAGTCTCCCCTTGGACAACGTCAGACTCACCCTAGACTCCCTCCGTCTCTCCTCGGATACCCTCAGTCTCTCCTCGGACACCCTCAGTTTCCCCCGGACACCCAGTCTCCCCCGGAGACCCTCAGTCTATAACCGGACACCCTCAGTCTCCCACTGGAGACCCTCTGTCTTCCCCAGGACACCCTCAGTCTCAACCCGGACACCCTCAGTCTCCCTTCGGACAGACTCAGTCTCCCCCGGACACCTTCCGTCTCCCCTCCGGACACCCTCAGTCTCCCTTCGGACACCCTCAGTCTGAACCTGGACAACCTCAGTCTCCCCTTGGACACCCTCAGTCTACTCCTGGACACACTCAGTCTCCCCTCGGACACCCTCAGTTTCACGCCGGACACCCTCATTCTCACCCCGGACACCCTCAGTCTCTCCTTGGACACCCTCAGTTTCACCCTGGACACCCTCATTCTCACCCCGGACACCCTCACTCTCCCCCTGGACACCCTCATTCTCACCCTGGACACTCTCATTCTCACCCTGGACACCGTCATTCTCCCCATGGACACGCTCTGATTCACCCCGGAAACCATCAGACTCACCCCAGACACCCTCAATCTCCCCCCGGACACCCTCAATCTCCCACCCAGACACCCTCAGTCTCCCCCGGGCATCCTCAGTCTCCCCCTTGGACACCCTCAGTCTCCCCGGACACTCTCACTCTCCACTCGGGCACCCTCAGTCTCCCTCTGGAACCCTCAGTCTCTACCTGAACACCCTCATTCTCATACCGGACACTCTCAGGCTCTCCTCAGACAGACTCTTCTCCCCAGGACACACTCAGTCTCACACTGGACACCCTCACTCTCCCCCCGGACACCATCAGTCTTAACCCAGACACCCTAAGTCTCCCGCGGACACACTCAGTCTCCCCCTGGACACCCTCTGTCTCCCCCTGGGACACACTCAGTCTCCCCCTGGACAACATGATACTCACCCTAGAAACCCTCAATCTCTCCCCGGACACCCTCAGTCTCCCGCCGACACCCAGAGTCTGCCCCTGGAGACGCTCATTCTTAACCCGGACACCCTCAGTCTCCCACTGGACACCCTCTGTCTTCAACTGGACACCCTCAGTCTCAACCCAGACACCCTCAGTCCCCACTGAAACCCCTCAATCTCCCCCTCGGACACCCCCAGTAAGCCCCGAAATCCCTCAGTCTCCCCATGGACACCCTCAGTCTCCCCCGGGACACCCTCAGTCTCCCCCTGGACACACTCAGACACCCCCAGACACGCTCAGTCTCCCCCTCAGACACCCTCAATCTCCCGCTGGACTCACTCAGTCACCCAATGGACAACCACAGTCTCCCCTGGACGCCATCACACTCCCCCTGGACACACTCAGTCTCCCCCGGACACCTTCATTCTCCCCCTGGAGACCCTCAGTCTAAACCCGGACACCCTCAGTCTCCCACGGACACCCTCAGTCTCCCCCTTGACACCCTTAATCTCCCCCCGGGACACACTCAGTCTTTTCCTGGAAATACTCAGTCTCACCCCGGACAACCTCAGTCCCCACTCGGATACCCTCAGTAACCCCTGGACACCCTCAATCTCCTCCTCGGATTTCCTCAGTCTCACCCCGGACACCCTCAGCCTTTCCTCGTACACCCTCAGTCTCAACCTGGACAACCTCAGTCTCCCATTCGGACACCCTCAGTCTCCCCCTAGGACACCCTCAGTCTCCCCCGGACACCCTCAGTCTCACCTAGACTCACTCAATCTCCCCCTCGGACAACCACAGTCTCCCCCGGACGCCCTCAGTCTCCTCCTGGACAAACGCAGTCTCCCCTGGACACCCTCAGTCTCCCCCTGGAGACCCTCAGTCTAAACCCAGATACCCTCAGTCTCCCACGGACACCCTCAGTCTCCCACGGACACCCTCAGTCTCCCCCTGGGACACACTCAGTCTCCCCTTGGACAACGTCAGACTCACCCTAGACTCCCTCCGTCTCTCCTCGTATACCCTCAGTCTCTCCTCGGACACCCTCAGTTTCCCCCGGACACCCTCAGTCTCCCCCTGGAGACCCTCAGTCTATAACCGGACACCCTCAGTCTCCCACTCGAGACCCTCAGACTTCCCCAGGACTCCCTCAGTCTCAACCCGGACACCCTCAGTCTCCCTTCGGACAGACTCAGTCTCCTCCGGACACCTTCCGTCTCCCCTCCGGACACCCTCAGTCTCCCTTCGGACACCCTCAGTCTGAACCTGGACACCCTCAGTCTCCCCTTGGACACCATCAGTCTACTCCTGGACACACTCAGTCTCCCCTCGGACACCCTCATTCTCACCCTGGACACCCTCATTCTCACCCTGGAAACCCTCAGTCTCCCCTTGGACACCCTCATTCTCACCCCGGACACCCTCAGTCTCACCCCGGACACCCTCATTCTCACCGCGGACACCTTCAATCTCCCCCTGGACACCCTCAGTCTCCCCCTGGACACCCTCAGTCTCACCCTGGACACCCTCAGTCTCACCCCGGACACACTCATTCTCACCCTGGACACCCTCAGTCTCACCCCGGACACCCTCATTCTCACCCTGGACACTCTCATTCTCACCCTGGACACCCTCAGTCTGCCCTTGGACACCCTCAGTTTCACCCTGGAGACACTCATTCTCAGCCCGGACACCCTCAGTCTCCCCCTGGACACCCTCAGTCTCCCCCCGGACACCCTCAGTCTCCCCCTGGACATCCTCAGTCTCCCCCTGGACATCCTCAGTCTCCCCCTGGATAACATGACTCTCACATCGGAAACCCTCATTCGCCCCCTGGAAGCCCTTACTCTACCCCTGGACACCCACAGACTCCTTGTGGACACCCTCAGTCTCACCCCGTACACCATCAGTCTCCCCCTCGGACACTCTCAATCTCCCCCTGGACACCCTCAGTCTCCCCAGGAGACCCTCAGTCACTGCTCGGACATCCTCACTCTCCCTCTGGACACCCTCAGAATACCCCTGGACATCCTCAGTCTCTCCCTGGACGCCATCAGTTTCCTCATGGAGACCCTCAGCCTAACACGGGACACCCCCAAACTCCACTCGGACACCCTCAGTCTTCCATCGTACACCCTCAGTCTCCCTCGGACATACTTAGTCTCCACTCAGACAATCTCAGTCTCCCCATTGCCACCCTTAGTCTCCCCCAGGGACACAGTCAGTCTTTCCTTGGACACCCTCACTCTCCCCAGGACACACTCAGTCACCACACGGACACCATCAGTTTCCCCCAGACACCCTCAGTCTCACCCCGGACACCCTCATTCTCACCCTGGACACTCTCATTCTCACCCTGGACACCGTCATTCTCCCCATGGACACCCTCAGTCTCCCCCTGGACACCCTCAGTCTCACCCTGGACACTCTCATTCTCACCCTGGACACCGTCATTCTCCCCATGGACACGCTCTGATTCTCCCCGGACACCATCAGACTCACCCCAGACACCCTCAATCTCCCACCCAGACACCCTCAGTCTCCCCCGGGCATCCTCAGTCTCCCCCTTGGACACCCTCAGTCTCCCCAGACACTCTCACTCTCCACTCGGACACCCTCAGTCTCCCTCTGGAACACTCAGTCTCTCCCTGAACACCCTCATTCTCATACCGGACACTCTCAGGCTCTCCTCAGACAGACTCTTCTCCCCAGGACACACTCAGTCTTCCCCTCGGACAACATCTGTCTCTACCCCGACACCACCATTCTCAACCCGGACACCCACAGTCTCACCTCGGACACCCTCAGTCACCCCCTCGGACACCCTCAGTCTCCCCCTGGACACCCTCAGTCTCCCCCTGGACACCCTCAGTCTACCCCCGGACACCCTCAGTCTCACCTCGGACACCCTCAGTCTCACCCCGGACACACTCAGTCTCACCTTGGACACTCTCAGTCACCCCATGGACACCCTCTGTCTAACCCCAGAAACCCTCAGTCTCCATCTTGACACCCTCAGTTTCTCCTCGGACACCCTCATTCTCCCCCGGACACACTCAGTCTCCCGCTTGGACACCCTCAGTCTCCCCTTCAGACACCCTAAGACTCTTCCGGACGCCCTCAGTCTCCCCTCGGACACACCCAGTCTCCGCCTGGACACCCTCAGTCTCCCTCTTGGACACCCTCCAACTCCCCTTGGAGACACTCAGTCTCCCCCAGGCCACCCTCAGACTCCCCCCGGACACCCTCAATCATTCCCTAGTCACCCTCAGTCTCCACTTGGACACCCTCAGTCTCCACTTGGACTCCCTCAGTTTCCACTTGGACACCCTCAGTCTCCACTTGGCCACACTCAGTCTCCCTATGGAGACCCTCAGCCTAACACGGGACACCCCCAAACTCCACTCGGACACTCTCAGTCTCCCCCTGGACACCCTCAGTCTAACCCCGGACAACTTCAGTCTCCCCCTGGACACCCTCAGTCTAACCCCGGACAACCTCAGTCTCCCCAAGGACACCCTCAGTCTCCCCATGGAAACCCTCAGTCTCCCCATGGACACCCTCAGTCTCCCCCTGGACACCCTCAGTCTCACCCTGGACACTCTCATTCTCACCCTGGACACCGTCATTCTCCCCATGGACACGCTCTGATTCTCCCCGGACACCATCAGACTCACCCCAGACACCCTCAATCTCCCACCCAGACACCCTCAGTCTCCCCCGGGCATCCTCAGTCTCCCCCTTGGACACCCTCAGTCTCCCCAGACACTCTCACTCTCCACTCGGACACCCTCAGTCTCCCTCTGGAACACTCAGTCTCTCCCTGAACACCCTCATTCTCATACCGGACACTCTCAGGCTCTCCTCAGACAGACTCTTCTCCCCAGGACACACTCAGTCTTCCCCTCGGACAACATCTGTCTCTACCCCGACACCACCATTCTCAACCCGGACACCCACAGTCTCACCTCGGACACCCTCAGTCACCCCCTCGGACACCCTCAGTCTCCCCCTGGACACCCTCAGTCTCCCCCTGGACACCCTCAGTCTACCCCCGGACACCCTCAGTCTCACCTCGGACACCCTCAGTCTCACCCCGGACACACTCAGTCTCACCTTGGACACTCTCAGTCACCCCATGGACACCCTCTGTCTAACCCCAGAAACCCTCAGTCTCCATCTTGACACCCTCAGTTTCTCCTCGGA
This sequence comes from Isurus oxyrinchus, assembly GCA_026770705.1. Classification (NCBI taxonomy): domain Eukaryota; kingdom Metazoa; phylum Chordata; class Chondrichthyes; order Lamniformes; family Lamnidae; genus Isurus; species Isurus oxyrinchus. Next base: position 256,359 of record JANJGN010000103.1, on the reverse strand, counting down.
CACCCTCATTCTCCCCCGGACACACTCAGTCTCCCGCTTGGACACCCTCAGTCTCCCCTTCAGACACCCTAAGACTCTTCCGGACGCCCTCAGTCTCCCCTCGGACACACCCAGTCTCCGCCTGGACACCCTCAGTCTCCCTCTTGGACACCCTCCAACTCCCCTTGGAGACACTCAGTCTCCCCCAGGCCACCCTCAGACTCCCCCCGGACACCCTCAATCATTCCCTAGTCACCCTCAGTCTCCACTTGGACACCCTCAGTCTCCACTTGGACTCCCTCAGTTTCCACTTGGACACCCTCAGTCTCCACTTGGCCACACTCAGTCTCCCTATGGAGACCCTCAGCCTAACACGGGACACCCCCAAACTCCACTCGGACACTCTCAGTCTCCCCCTGGACACCCTCAGTCTAACCCCGGACAACTTCAGTCTCCCCCTGGACACCCTCAGTCTAACCCCGGACAACCTCAGTCTCCCCAAGGACACCCTCAGTCTCCCCATGGAAACCCTCAGTCTCCCCATGGACACCCTCAGTCTCCCCATGGATACACCTCATTCTCCTCCAGAGCCACCAGTTTCCACATGGACACCCTCAGTCTCCCCATGGACACCCTCAGTCTCCCCATGGACACCCTCAGTCTCCCCCTGGACACCCTCAGTCTCCCCATGGACACCTCACTCTCCCCCTTGACACCGTCACTCTCCCCATGGACACCCTCAGTCTCCCCCTGGACACCCTCAGTCTCCCACTGGACACCCTCAGTCTCCCCCTGGACACCCTCAGTCTCCCCATGGACACACTCAGTCACCCCCGGACAACTTCAGTCTCCCTCTTGGACACCCTCCAACTCCCCTCGGAGACACTCAGACTCCCCCCGGACACCCTCAATCATTCCCTAGTCACCCTCAGTCTCCACTTGGACACCCTCAGTCTCCCCCTGGACACCCTCAATCATTCCCTAGTCACCCTCAGTCTCCACTTGGACACCCTCAGTCTCCCTGCTGGACACCCTCAGTCTCCACTTGGACACCCTCAGTCTCCACTTGGACACCCTCAGTCTCCACTTGGACCCTCAGTCTCCACTTGGACACCTTCAGTCTCCACTTGGACACCCTTAGTCTCCACTTAGACCCTCAGTCTCCACTTGGACCCTCAGTCTCCCTGCTGGACACCCTCAGTCTCCCCCTGGACACCCTCAGTCTCCCCCTGGACACCCTCAGTCTCAACATAGGACACACTCAGTCTCCCCCGGACACCTTCAGTCTCCCCCGGACACCCTCAGTCTCTCCACGGATACCTTCAGTCTCCCCCTGGACACCCTCAGTCCCCCCCTGGACACCCTCATTCTCAACATTGGAACAAACTCAGTCTACCCCGGACACCTTCAGTCTCCCGCGGACACTCTCAGTCTCTCCACGGACACCCTCAGTCTCCCCTAGGACACACCCAGTCTCCCCCTGGACAACTTCAGTCTCCCACTAGACACCCTTAGTATCTCCTGGACACCCTCAGTCTCCCCATGGAGACCCTCAGTCTCCCACTGGACACCCTCAATCTCCCCAGGACACCCTCAGTCTAACCCCAGACAACCTCAGTCTCCCCAAGGACACCCTCAGTCTCCACCGGGACTCCCTCAGTCTCCCCCTGTACACACTCAGTAACCCCCGGACACCCTCAGTCTCCCCCTGGACTCACTCAATCTCTCCCCGGACACCCTCAGCCTCCCCCCGGACACCCTCAGTCTCAACCCGGACACACTCAGTCTCAACCCGGACACCCTCATTCTCACCTCGGACACCCTCAGTCTCCCCCTGGACACCCTCAGTCTCCCCTGGACAACCTCAGTCTAACCCCAGACAACCTCAGTCTCACCTCGGACACCCTCAGTCTCCTCAAAGACACCCTCATTCTCCCCCAGATATCATCAGTCTCCCAATGGACACCCTCAGTCTCCCCCGGGACACCCTCAGTCTCCCCCTGGACACACTCAGTCTCCCCCGGACACCCTCATTCTCCCCCTGGAGACCCTCAGTCTAAACCCAGACACCCTAAGTCTCCCGCGGACACACTCAGTCTCCCCTCGGACACAGTCTCACCTCAGACAACCTCAGTCTCCCCTCGGACACCCCCAGTCTGAACCCGGACACCCTCAGTCTCCCCTCGGACACCCTCCGTCTGAAGCCGGACACCCTCAGTCTTCTCGTGGAGACCCTGAGTCTCCACAGGACACCCACAGTCTCCCCCTGGACACCCTCAGTCTCCCCCTGGACACCCTCAGTCTCCCCCCGGACACCCTCAGTCTCCCCCCGGGCACCCTCAGCCTTTCCCCGTACACCCTCAGTCTCAACCTGGACACCCTCAGTCTCAACCTGGACACCCTCAGACTCCCCCCGGACACTCTCAGTCTCCCCCACGGACACCCTCAGTCTCCCCCCGGACACCCTCAGTCTCACCCCGGACACCCTCAGTCTTCCATCGGACACCCTCAGTCTCCCTCGGACATACTTAGTCTCCACTCGGACACGCTCAGTCTCCCCCTTGACACCCTTAGTCTCCCCCACGGACACACTCAGTCTTTCCCTGGACACACTCACTCTCCCCAGGACACGCTCAGTCACCACTCGCACACCCTCAGTCTCCCCCAGACACCCTCAGTCTCCCCAGGACACCCTCAGTCGCCCCCTCGGACAAGCTTAGTCTACCCCTCGGACACACTCAATCGCTCCTTGGACACCTTCAGACTCCCCAGGACACTCTCAACCTGCACTCGGACACCCTCAGACTGCCCAGACACCCTCACTCTCCGCTTGGACACCCTCAGTCTCCCTCTGGAGATGCTCAGTCTCACCCCGGACACCCTGAGTCTCCTAATGGATAAACCTCATTCTCCTCCAGATACCATCAGTCTCCCCATGGACACCCTCAGTCTCCCCATGGACACCCTCTGTCTCCTCCTGGACACCCTCAGTCATCCCATGGATAAATTCAGTCACCCCCGGACAACTTCAGTCACTCCCTCGAACACCCTCAGTCTCACCCTGGACACCCTCAGTGTCCCCCTGGAAACCCTCAGTCTCCCCATGGACACACTCAATCACCCCCGGACAACTTCAGTCACCCCCTCGGACACCCTCAGTCTCCCCTCGGACACCCTCAGTCTCCACTCGGACATCCTCAGTCTGAACACAGACACCCTCATTCTCCCCTCGGACACCCTCAGTCTGAACCCGGACACCCTCAGTCTGCCTTCGGACACCCTCAGTCTGAACCCGGACACCCTCAGTCACTCCTCGGACACCCTCAGTCTCCCCTCGGACACCCTCAATCTCCCCCTAGACACCCTCAGCCTCCCCATGGACAACTTCTTTCTTCAACTGGACACCCTCAGTTTCACCCCGGACGCCCTCAGTCTCCTCCTGGACAAACGCAGTCTCCGCTGGACACCCTCATTCTCCCCCTCAGACACCCTCAGTCTCCTCCTGGAGTCACTCAGTCTCCCACTGGACAACCACAGTCTCCCCCGGACGCCCTCAGTCTCCTCCTGGACAAACGCAGTCTCCCCTGGACACCCTCAGTCTCCCCCTGGAGACCCTCAGTCTAAACCCAGATTACCTCAGTCTCCCACGGACACCCTCAGTCTCCCACGGACACCCTCAGTCTCCCCCTGGGACACACTCAGTCTCCCCTTGGACAAAGTCAGACTCACCCTAGACTCCCTCCGTCTCTCCTCGGATACCCTCAGTCTCTCCTCGGACACCCTCAGTTTCCCCCGGACACCCTCAGTCTCCCCCTGGAGACCCTGAGTCTATAACCGGACACCCTCAGTCTCCCACTGGAGACCCTCAGTCTTCCCCAGGACTCCCTCAGTCTCAACCCGGACACCCTCAGTCTCCCTTCGGACAGACTCAGTCTCCCCCGGACACCTTCCGTCTCCCCTCCGGACACCCTCAGTCTCCCTTCGGACACCCTCAGTCTGAACCTGGACACCCTCAGTCTCCCCTTGGACACCGTCAGTCTACTCCTGGACACATTCAGTCTCCCCTCGGACACCCTCATTCTCACACTGGACACCCTCAGTCTCCCCCTGGACACCCTCAGTCTCACCTCGGACACCCTCTGTCTCACCTCGGACACACTCAGTCTCATCTTGGACACACTCAGTCACCCCATGGACACCCTCTGTCTAACCCCAGAAACCCTCAGTCTCCATCTTGACACCCTCAGTTTCTCCTCGGACACCCTCATTCTCCCCCGGACGCACACAGTCTCCCGCATGGACACCCTCAGTCTCCCCTTCAGACACCCTAAGACTCTTCCGGACGCCCTCAGTCTGCCCTCGGACACACCCAGTCTCCGCCTGGACACCCTCAGTCTCCCTCTTGGACACCCTCCAACTCCCCTTGGAGACACTCAGTCTCCCCCTGGCCACCCTCAGACTCCCCCCGGACACCCTCAATCATTCCCTAGTCACCCTCAGTCTCCACTTGGACACCCTCAGTCTCCACTTGGACTCCCTCAGTTTCCACTTGGACACCCTCAGTCTCCACTTGGCCACACTCAGTCTCCCTATGGAGACCCTCAGCCTAACACGGGACACCCCCAAACTCCGCTCGGACACTCTCAGTCTCCCCCTGGACACCCTCAGTCTAACCCCGGACAACCTCAGTCTCCCCTCGGACACCCTCAGTCTCCTCATGGATACACCTCATTCTTCTCCAGAGCCATCAGTTTCCCCATGGACACCCTCAGTCTCCCCATGGACACCCTCAGTCTCCCCCTGGACACCCTCAGTCTTCCCCAGGACTCCCTCAGTCTCAACCCGGACACCCTCAGTCTCCCTTCGGACAGACTCAGTCTCCCCCGGACACCTTCCGTCTCCCCTCCGGACACCCTCAGTCTCCCTTCAGACACCCTCAGTCTGAACCTGGACACCCTCAGTCTCCCCTTGGACACCGTCAGTCTACTCCTGGACACATTCAGTCTCCCCTCGGACACCCTCAGTCTCCCCATGGACACCCTCAGTCTCCCCATGGACACCCTCAGTCTCCCCCTGGACACCCTCAGTCTTCCCCAGGACACCCTCAGTCTCAACCCGGACACCCTCAGTCTCCCTTCGGACAGACTCAGTCTCCCCCGGACACCTTCCGTCTCCCCTCCGGACACCCTCAGTCTCCCCTCGGACACCCTCATTCTCACCCTGGACACCCTCAGTTTCACCCTGGACACCCTCAGTCTCTCCTTGGACACCCTCAGCTTCACCCTGGACACCCTCATTCTCACCCCGGACACCTTCAGTCTCCCCCCGGACACCCTCAGTCTCCCCCTGGACACCCTCAATCTCACCCTGGACACCCTCAGTCTCACCCTGGACACCCTCTGTCTCCCCCTGGACACCCTCAGTCTCACCCTGGAGACCGTCATTCTCACCCTGGACACTCTCATTCTCACCCTGGACACCCTCATTCTCACCCTGGACACCCTCATTCTCACCCTGGACACTCTCATTCTCACCCTGGACACCCTCAGTCTGCCCTTGGACACCCTCAGTTTCACCCTGGAGACACTCATTCTCACCCCGGACACCCTCAGTCTCCCCCTGGACACCCTCAGTCTCCCTCCGGACACCCTCAGTCTCCCCCTGGACATCCTCAGTCTCCCCCTGGACACCCTCAGTCTCCCCCTGGATAACATGACTCTCACATCGGAAACCCTCATTCGCCCCCTGGAAGCCCTTACTCTACCCCTGGACACCCACAGACTCCTTGTGGACACCCTCAGTCTCACCCCGTACACCATCAGTCTCCCCCTCGGACACTCTCAATCTCCCCCTGGACACCCTCAGTCTCCCCAGGAGACCCTCAGTCACTGCTCGGACATCCTCACTCTCCCCCTGGACACCCTCAGAATACCCCTGGACATCCTCAGTCTCTCCCTGGACGCCATCAGTTTCCTCATGGAGACCCTCAGCCTAACACGGGACACCCCCAAACTCCACTCGGACACCCTCAGTCTTCCATCGTACACCCTCAGTCTCCCTCGGACATACTTAGTCTCCACTCAGACAATCTCAGTCTCCCCATTGCCACCCTTAGTCTCCCCCAGGGACACAGTCAGTCTTTCCCTGGACACCCTCACTCTCCCCAGGACACACTCAGTCACCACACAGACACCATCAGTTTCCCCCAGACACCCTCAGTCTCACCCCGGACACCCTCATTCTCACCCTGGACACTCTCATTCTCACCCTGGACACCGTCATTCTCCCCATGGACACGCTCTGATTCTCCCCGGACACCATCAGACTCACCCCAGACACCCTCAATCTCCCCCCGGACACCCTCAATCTCCCACCCAGACACCCTCAGTCTCCCCCGGGCATCCTCAGTCTCCCCCTTGGACACCCTCAGTCTCCCCGGACACTCTCCACTCGGACACCCTCAGTCTCCCTCTGGAACACTCAGTCTCTCCCTGAACACCCTCATTCTCAGACCGGACACTCTCAGGCTCTCCTCAGACAGACTCCTTCTCCCCAGGACACACTCAGTCTTCCCCTCGGACAACATCTGTCTCTACCATGACACCCTCAGTCTCAACCCGGACACCCTCAGTCTCACCTCGGACACCCTCAGTCACCCCCTCGGACACCCTCAGTCTCCCCCTGGACACCCTCAGTCTACCCCCGGACACCCTCAGTCTCACCTCGGACACCCTCAGTCTCACCTCGGACACACTCAGTCTCACCTTGGACACTCTCAGTCACCCCATGGACACCCTCTGTCTAACCCCAGAAACCCTCAGTCTCCATCTTGACACCCTCAGTTTCTCCTCGGACACCCTCATTCTCCCCCGGACACACTCAGTCTCCCGCTTGGACACCCTCAGTCTCCCCTTCAGACACCCTAAGACTCTTCCGGACGCCCTCAGTCTCCCCTCGGACACACCCAGTCTCCGCCTGGACACCCTCAGTCTCCCTCTTGGACACCCTCCAACTCCCCTTGGAGACACTCAGTCTCCCCCTGGCCAGCCTCAGACTCCCCCCGGACACCCTCAATCATTCCCTAGTCACCCTCAGTCTCCACTTGGACACCCTCAGTCTCCACTTGGACTCCCTCAGTTTCCACTTGGACACCCTCAGTCTCCACTTGGCCACACTCAGTCTCCCTATGGAGACCCTCAGCCTAACACGGGACACCCCCAAACTCCGCTCGGACACTCTCAGTCTCCCCCTGGACACCCTCAGTCTAACCCTGGACAACCTCAGTCTCCCCTCGGACACCCTCAGTCTCCTCATGGATACACCTCATTCTTCTCCAGAGCCTTCAGTTTCCCCATGGACACCCTCAGTCTCCCCATGGACACCCTCAGTCTCCCCATGGACACCCTCAGTCTCCCCATGGATACACCTCATTCTCCTCCAGAGCCATCAGTTTCCACATGGACACCCTCAGTCTCCCCATGGACACCCTCAGTCTCCCCATGGACACCCTCAGTCTCCCCCTGGACACCCTCAGTCTCCCCATGGACACCCTCAGTCTCCCAGTGGACACCCTCAGTCTCCCCCTGGACACCCTCAGTCTCCCCCTGGACATACTCAGTCACCCCCGGAGAACTTCAGTCTCCCTCTTGGACACCCTCCAACTCCCCTCGGAGACACTCAGACTCCCCCCGGACACCCTCAATCATTCCCTAGTCACCCTCAGTCTCCACTTGGACACCCTCAGTCTCCCCCTGGACACCCTCAACCATTCCCTAGTCACCCTCAGTCTCCACTTGGACACCCTCAGTCTCCCTGCTGGACACCCTCAGTCTCCACTTGGACACCCTCAGTCTCCACTTGGACACCTTCAGTCTCCACTTGGACCCTCAGTCTCCACTTGGACACCCTCAGTCTCCACTTGGACCCTCAGTCTCCACTTGGACCCTCAGTCTCCCCCTGGACACCCTCAGTCCCCCCCTGGACACCCTCAGTCTCAACATAGGACACACTCAGTCTCCCCCGGACACCTTCAGTCTCCCCCGGACACCCTCAGTCTCTCCACGGACACCTTCAGTCTCCCCCTGGACACCCTCAGTCCCCCCCTGGACACCCTCAGTCTCAACATAGGAACAAACTCAGTCTACCCCGGACACCTTCAGTCTCCCGCGGACACTCTCAGTCTCTCCACGGACACCTTCATTCTCCCCTAGGACACACCCAGTCTCCCCCTGGACAACTTCAGTCTCCCACTAGACACCCTTAGTATCTCCTGGACACCCTCAGTCTCCCCATGGAGACCCTCAGTCTCCCACTGGACACCCTCAGTCTCCCCAAGGACACCCTCAGTCTCCACCGGGACTCCCTCAGTCTCCCCCTGTACACACTCAGTAACCCCCGGACACCCTCAGTCTCCCCCTGGACTCACTCAGTCTCTCCCCGGACACCCACAGCCTCCCCCCGGACACCCTCAGTCTCAACCCGGACACCCTCAGTCTCAACCCGGACACCCTCGTTCTCACCTCGGACAACCTCAGTCTCAACCCGGACACCCTCATTCTCCCCCAGATATCATCAGTCTCCCAATGGACACCCTCAGTCTCCCCCGGGACACCCTCAGTCTCCCCCTGGACACACTCAGTCACCCCCGGACACACTCAGTCTCCCCCTCGGGCACCCTCAGTCTCCACCTGGACACCCTCAGTCTCCCCCTGGACACACTCAGTCTCCCCCGGACACCCTCATTCTCCCCCTGGAGACCCTCAGTCTAAACCCAGACACCCTAAGTCTCCCGCGGACACACTCAGTCTCCCCTCGGACACAGTCTCACCTCGGACAACCTCAGTCTCCCCTCGGACACCCCCAGTCTGAACCCGGACACCCTCAGTCTCCCCTCGGACACCCTCCGTCTGAAGCCGGACACCCTCAGTCTTCTCGTGGAGACCCTGAGTCTCCACAGGACACCCACAGTCTCCCCCTGGACACCCTCAGTCTCCCCCTGGACACCCTCAGTCTCCCTGCTGGACACTCTCAGTCTCCCTCGGACACCCTCAGTCTCCCCCCGGGCACCCTCAGCCTTTCCCCGTACACCCTCAGTCTCAACCTGGACACCCTCAGTCTCAACCTGGACACCCTCAGTCTCAACCTGGACACCCTCAGTCTCCCCCCGGGCACCCTCAGCCTTTCCCCGTACACCCTCAGTCTCAACCTGGACACCCTCAGTCTCAACCTGGACACCCTCAGTCTCCCCCTGGACACCCTCAGTCTCCCCCTGGACACCCTCAGTCTCACCCTGGACACCCTCAGTCTCCCCCTGGACACCCTCAGTCTCCCCCTGGACACCCTCAGTCTCCCCCTCGACACCTTTAGTCTCCCTCTTGGACACCCTCAGTCTCCCCTCCGGACACCCTCTTTCTCAGCCCGGACACCCTCAGTCTCCCCTCCGGACACCCTCAGTCTCCCCTCCGGACACCCTCAGTCTCCCCACGGACACCCTCAGTCTCCCCCCGGACACCCTCATTCTCAGCCCGGACACCCTCAGTCTTCCATCGGACGCCGTCAATCTCCCTCGGACATACTTAGTCTCCACTCGGACACGCTCAGTCTCCCCCTTGACACCCTTAGTCTCCCCCAGGGACACACTCAGTCTTTCCCCGGACACCCTCAGTCTCCCCAGGACACGTTCAGTCACCACTCGCACACCCTCAGTCTCCCCCAGACACCCTCAGTCGCCCCCTCGGACAAGCTTAGTCTACCCCTCGGACACACTCAATCGCCCCTTGGACACCTTCAGACTCCCCAGGACACTCTCAACCTGCACTCGGACGCCCTCAGACTGCCCAGACACCCTCACTCTCCGCTTGGACACCCTCCGTCTCCCTCTGGAGATGCTCAGTCTCACCCCGGACACCCTGAGTCTCCTAATGGATAAACCTCATTCTCCTCCAGATTCCATCAGTCTCCCCATGGACACCCTCAGTCTCCCCCTGGACACCCTCAGTCATCCCATGGATAAATTCAGTCACCCCCGGACAACTTCAGTCACTCGCTCGGACACCCTCAGTCTCAACCTGGACACCCTCAGTGTCCCCCTGGACACCCTCAGTCTCCCCATGGACACACTCACTTACCACCGGACAACTTCAGTCACCCCCTCGGACACCCTCAGTCTCCCCTCGGACAACCTCATTTTCCCCTCGGACACCCTCTGTCCGAACCTGGACACCCTGAGTCTGCCCTCGACACCCTCAGTCTCCCCTCGAACACCCTCAGTCTCCCCCTGAACACCCTCAGTCTTCCCCTGGACACCCTCAGCCTCCCCCTGGACACCCTCAGTCTTCCCCTGGACACCCTCAATCTCCCCTGGACACCCTCAGTCTCCCCTCGAACACCCTCAGTCTCCCCCTGAACACCCTCAGTCTCCCATGGACACCCTCAGTTTCCCCTCGGAAACCCTCAGTCCGAACCCGGACACTCTCAGTCTCCCTTCAGACACCCTCAGTCTCCCCTCGGACACCCTCAGTCTCCCCCTGAACACCCTCAGTCTTCCCCTGGACACCGTCAGCCTCCCCCTGGACAACTTCAGTCTCACCAGGACACCCGCAGTTTCACCCCGGACACACTCAGTCTCCCCTTGGACACCCTCAGTTAACACCGGACACCCTCAGTAAACACCAGGCACCCTATGTCTCCCTCTGGATACCCTCAGTCTCATCCCAGGCACCCTCAGTCTCCACTCGGACACCCTCAGTAACCTGCGGCCGGCCTCATTCTGCCCCACGGACACATTCAGTTTCCCCCTGGACACCCTAGGTCTGAACCCGGACACCCTCAGTCTCCCCTCGGACACCCTCAGTCTGAACCCAGACACCCTCATTCTCCCCTCGGACACCCTCAGTCTGAACCCGGACACCCTCAGTCTGCCTTCGGACACCCTCAGTCTGAACCTGGACACCCTCAGTCTGCCTTCGGACACCCTAGGTCTGAACCCGGACACCCTCAGTCTCCCCTCGGACACCCTCAGTCTGAACCCAGACACCCTCATTCTCCCCTCGGACACCCTCATTCTCCCCTCGGACACCCTCAGTCTGAACCCGGACACCCTCAGTCTGCCTTCGGACACCCTCAGTCTGAACCCGGACACCCTCAGTCACTCCTCGGACACCCTCAGTCTCCCCTCGGACACCCTCAATCTCCCCCTAGACACCCTCAGCCTCCCCATGGACAACTTTTTTCTTCAACTGGACACCCTCAGTTTCACCCCGGACGCCCTCAGTCTCCTCCTGGACGAACGCAGTCTCCCCTGGACACCCTCATTCTCCCCCTCAGACACCCTCAGTCTCCTCCTGGAGTCACTCAGTCTCCCACTGGACAACCACAGTCTCTTCCGGACGCCCTCAGTCTCCTCCTGGACAAACGCAGTCTCCCCTGGACACCCTCAGTCTCCCCCTGGAGACCCTCAGTCTAAACCCGGATACCCTCAGTCTCTCCTCGGACACCCTCAGTTTCCCCCGGACACCCTCAGTCTCCCCCTGAAGACCCTCAGTCTATAACCGGACACCCTCAGTCTCCCACTGGAGACCCTCAGTCTTCCCCAGGACACCCTCAGTCTCAACCCGGACACCCTCAGTCTCCCTTCGGACAGACTCAGTCTCCCATGGACAGCTTCCGTCTCCCCTCCGGACACCCTCAGTCTCCCTTCGGACACTCTCAGTCTGAACCTGGACACCCTCAGTCTTCCCTTGGACACCCTCAGTCTACTCCTGGACACACTCAGTCTCCCCTCGGACACCCTCATTCTCACCCTGGACACCCTCAGTTTCACCCTGGACACCCTCAGTCTCCCCTCGGACACCCGCAGTCTCCCCTCGGACACCCTAAGTCTGAACCCGGACACCCTCAGTCTCCACCGGACACCCTCAGTCTCATCCCGGACACCCTCAGTCTCCACCAGACACCCTCAGTCTCCACCAGACACCCTCAGTCTCATCCCGGACACCCTCAGTCTCCACTCGGACACACTCAGTAACCCACGGCCGGCCTCATTCAGCCCCACGGATTTCCTCAGTTTCCCCCTTGACACCCTAAGTCTGAACCCGGACACCCTCAGTCTCCCCTTGAACAACCTCAGTCAGAACCCGGACACCCACAGTCTCCCCTCGGACACCCGCAGTCTCCCCTCGGACACCCGCAGTCTCCCCTCGGACACAGTCTCCCCTCGGACACCCGCAGTCTCCCCTCGGACACCCGCAGGCTCCCCTCGGACACTCTAAGTCTGAACCCGGACACCCTCAGTCTCCCCTCGGACACCCTCAATCTCCCCCTAGACACCCTCAGCCTCCCCATGGACAACTTTTTTCTTCAACTGGACACCCTCAGTTTCACCCCGGACGCCCTCAGTCTCCTCCTGGACGAACGCAGTCTCCCCTGGACACCCTCATTCTCCCCCTCAGACACCCTCAGTCTCCTCCTGGAGTCACTCAGTCTCCCACTGGACAACCACAGTCTCTTCCGGACGCCCTCAGTCTCCTCCTGGACAAACGCAGTCTCCCCTGGACACCCTCAGTCTCCCCCTGGAGACCCTCAGTCTAAACCCGGATACCCTCAGTCTCTCCTCGGACACCCTCAGTTTCCCCCGGACACCCTCAGTCTCCCCCTGAAGACCCTCAGTCTATAACCGGACACCCTCAGTCTCCCACTGGAGACCCTCAGTCTTCCCCAGGACACCCTCAGTCTCAACCCGGACACCCTCAGTCTCCCTTCGGACAGACTCAGTCTCCCACGGACAGCTTCCGTCTCCCCTCCGGACACCCTCAGTCTCCCTTCGGACACTCTCAGTCTGAACCTGGACACCCTCAGTCTTCCCTTGGACACCCTCAGTCTACTCCTGGACACACTCAGTCTCCCCTCGGACACCCTCATTCTCACCCTGGACACCCTCAGTTTCACCCTGGACACCCTCAGTCTCCCCTCGGACACCCGCAGTCTCCCCTCGGACACCCTAAGTCTGAACCCGGACACCCTCAGTCTCCACCGGACACCCTCAGTCTCATCCCGGACACCCTCAGTCTCCACCAGACACCCTCAGTCTCCACCAGACACCCTCAGTCTCATCCCGGACACCCTCAGTCTCCACTCGGACACACTCAGTAACCCACGGCCGGCCTCATTCAGCCCCACGGATTTCCTCAGTTTCCCCCTTGACACCCTAAGTCTGAACCCGGACACCCTCAGTCTCCCCTTGAACAACCTCAGTCAGAACCCGGACACCCACAGTCTCCCCTCGGACACCCGCAGTCTCCCCTCGGACACCCGCAGTCTCCCCTCGGACACAGTCTCCCCTCGGACACCCGCAGTCTCCCCTCGGACACCCGCAGGCTCCCCTCGGACACTCTAAGTCTGAACCCGGACACCCTCAGTCTCCCCTCGGAGAACCTCAGTCTGAAACCGGACACCCGCAGTCTCCCCTCGGACACCCTCAGTCTCCCCTCGGACACCCTCAGTCTCCCCTCGGACACCCTCAGTCTCAGCCCGGACACCCTCAGTCTTCCATCGGACACCGTCAGTCTCCCTCGGACATACTTAGTCTCCACTTGGACACACTCAGTCTCCCCCTTGACACCCTTAGTCTCCCCCAGGGACACACTCAGTCTTTCCCTGGACACCCTCAGTCTCCCCAGGACACACTCAGTCACCACTCGGACACCCTTAGTCTCCCCCAGACACCCTCAGTCGCCCCCTTGGACAAGCTTAGTCTACCCCTCGGACACACTCAATCACCCCTTGGACACCTTCAGACTCGCCAGGACACTCTCAACCTGCACTCGGACACCCTCAGACTGCCCAGACAACCTCACTCTCCGCTTGGACACCCTCAGTCTCCCTCTGGAGATGCTCAGTCTCACCCCGGACACCCTGAGTCTCCTAATGGATAAACCTCATTCTCCTCCAGATACCATCAGTCTCCCCATGGACACCTTCAGTCTCCCCATGGACACCCTCAGTCATCCCATGGATAAATTCAGTCACCCCCGGACAACTTCAGTCACCCCCTCGGACACTCTCAGTCTCCCCCTGGACACCTTCAGTGTCCCCATGGACAGCCTCAGTCCGAACCCGGACAGCCTCAGTCTCCCCTCGACACCCTCAGTCTCCCCTCGGACACCCTCAGCCTCCCCCTGAACACCCTCAGTCTTCCCCTGGACACCCTCAGCCTCCCCCTGGACAACTTCAGTCTCACCAGGACACCCGCAGTTTCACCCCGGACACACTCAGTCTCCCCTTGGACACCCTCAGTAAACACCGGACACCCTCAGTAAACACCGGGCACCCTATGTCTCCCTCTGTATACCCTCAGTCTCATCCCGGACACCCTCAGTCTCCACTCGGACACCCTCAGTAACCTGCGGCCGGCCTCATTCTGCCCCACGGACACACTTAGTTGCCCCCTGGACACCCTAAGTCTGAACCCGGACACCCTCAGTCTCCCCTCGGACACCCTCATTCTGAACCCAGACACCCTCAGTCTCCCGTCGGACACCCTCAGTCTGAACCCGGACACCCTCAGTCTCCCTTCAGACACCCTCAGTCTGAACGAGACACCCTCAGTCTCCCCTCGGACAGACTCAGTCTCCCTTCAGACACCCTCAGTCTCCCCCTGGGACACACTCAGTCTCCCTTCGGACAGACTCAGTCTCCTCGGACACCGTCCGTCTCCCCTCCGGACACCCTCAGTCTCCCTTCGGACACCCTCAGTCTGAACCTGGACACCCTCAGTCTCCCCTCGGACGCCCTCAGTCTACTCCTGGACACACTCAGTCTCCCCTCAGACACCCTCAGTCTCCCCTCGGACACCCTCAGTCTCCCCCGGGACACACTCAGTCTCCCTTCGGACAGACTCAGTCTCCTCGGACACCGTCCGTCTCCCCTCCGGACACCCTCAGTCTCCCTTCGGACACCCTCAGTCTGAACCTGGACACCCTCAGTCTCCCCTCGGACACCCTCAGTCTACTCCTGGACACACTCAGTCTCCCCTCGGACACCCTCAGTCTCCCTTCGGACACCCTCAGTCTCCCCCTGGAGACCCTGAGTCTATAACCGGACACCCTCAGTCTCCCACTGGAGACCCTCAGTCTTCCCCAGGACTCCCTCAGTCTCAACCCGGACACCCTCAGTCTCCCTTCGGACAGACTCAGTCTCCCCCGGACACCTTCCGTCTCCCCTCCGGACACACTCAGTCTCCCTTCGGACACACTCAGTCTCCCCTCGGACACCCTCAGTCTCCCTTCGGACACCCTCAGTCTCCCCCTGGAGACCCTGAGTCTATAACCGGACACCCTCAGTCTCCCACTGGAGACCCTCAGTCTTCCCCAGGACTCCCTCAGTCTCAACCCGGACACCCTCAGTCTCCCTTCGGACAGACTCAGTCTCCCCCGGACACCTTCCGTCTCCCCTCCGGACACACTCAGTCTCCCTTCGGACACACTCAGTCTGAACCTGGACACCCTCAGTCTCCCCTTGGACACCGTCAGTCTACTCCTGCACACATTCAGTCTCCCCTCGGACACCCTCATTCTCACCCTGGACACCCTCAGTTTCACCCTGGACACCCTCAGTCTCCCCTTGGACACCCTCAGCTTCACCCTGGACACCCTCCTTCTCACCCCGGACACACTCAGTCTCCCCCTGGACACCCTCAGTCTCCCCCTGGACACCCTCAGTCTCACCTCGGACACACTCAGTCTCACCTTGGACACTCTCAGTCACCCCATGGACACCCTCTGTCTAACCCCAGAAACCCTCAGTCTCCATCTTGACACCCTCAGTTTCTCCTCGGACACCCTCATTCTCCCCCGGACACACTCAGTCTCCCGCTTGGACACCCTCAGTCTCCCCTTCAGACACCCTAAGACTCTTCCGGACGCCCTCAGTCTCCCCTCGGACACACCCAGTCTCCGCCTGGACACCCTCAGTCTCCCTCTTGGACACCCTCCAACTCCCCTTGGAGACACTCAGTCTCCCCCTGGCCACCCTCAGACTCCCCCCGGACACCCTCAATCATTCCCTAGTCACCCTCAGTCTCCACTTGGACACCCTCAGTCTCCACTTGGACTCCCTCAGTTTCCACTTGGACACCCTCAGTCTCCACTTGGCCACAATCAGTCTCCCTATGGAGACCCTCAGCCTAACACGGGACACCCCCAAACTCCGCTCGGACACTCTCAGTCTCCCCCTGGACACCCTCAGTCTAACCCCGGACAACCTCAGTCTCCCCTCGGACACCCTCAGTCTCCTCATGGATACACCTCATTCTTCTCCAGAGCCATCAGTTTCCCCATGGACACCCTCAGTCTCCCCATGGACACCCTCAGTCTCCCCATGGACACCCTCAGTCTCCCCCTGGACACCCTCAGTCTTCCCCAGGACTCCCTCAGTCTCAACCCGGACACCCTCAGTCTCCCTTCGGACAGACACAGTCTCCCCCGGACACCTTCCGTCTCCCCTCCGGACACCCTCAGTCTCCCTTCAGACACCCTCAGTCTGAACCTGGACACCCTCAGTCTCCCCTTGGACACCGTCAGTCTACTCCTGGACACACTCAGTCTCCCCTCGGACACCCTCATTCTCACCCTGGACACCCTCATTCTCACCCTGGACACCCTCAGTCTCCCCCTGGACACCCTCAGTCTCACCCTGGACACCCTCAGTCTCACCCTGGACACCCTCTGTCTCCCCCTGGACACCCTCAGTCTCACCCCGGACACCCTCATTCTCACCCCGGACACCCTCATTCTCACCCTGGACACTCTCATTCTCACCCTGGACACCCTCAGTCTGCCCTTGGACACCCTCAGTTTCACCCTGGAGACCCTCATTCTCACCCCGGACACCCTCAGTCTCCCCCTGGACACCCTCAGTCTCCCCCCGGACACCCTCAGTCTCCCCCTGGACATCCTCAGTCTCCCCCTGGACACCCTCAGTCTCCCCCTGGATAACATGACTCTCACATCGGAAACCCTCATTCGCCCCCTGGAAGCCCTTACTCTACCCCTGGACACCCACAGACTCCTTGTGGACACCCTCAGTCTCACCCCGTACACCATCAGTCTCCCCCTCGGACACTCTCAATCTCCCCCTGGACACCCTCAGTCTCCCCAGGAGACCCTCAGTCACTGCTCGGACATCCTCACTCTCCCCCTGGACACCCTCAGAATACCCCTGGACATCCTCAGTCTCTCCCTGGACGCCATCAGTTTCCTCATGGAGACCCTCAGCCTAACACGGGACACCCCCAAACTCCACTCGGACACCCTCAGTCTTCCATCGTACACCCTCAGTCTCCCTCGGACATACTTAGTCTCCACTCAGACAATCTCAGTCTCCCCATTGCCACCCTTAGTCTCCCCCAGGGACACAGTCAGTCTTTCCCTGGACACCCACACTCTCCCCAGGACACACTCAGTCACCACACGGACACCATCAGTTTCCCCCAGACACCCTCAGTCTCACCCCGGACACCCTCATTCTCACCCTGGACACTCTCATTCTCACCCTGGACACCGTCATTCACCCCATGGACACGCTCTGATTCTCCCCGGACACCATCAGACTCACCCCAGACACCCTCAATCTCCCCCCGGACACCCTCAATCTCCCACCCAGACACCCTCAGTCTCCCCCGGGCATCCTCAGTCTCCCCCTTGGACACCCTCAGTCTCCCCGGACACTCTCCACTCGGACACCCTCAGTCTCCCTCTGGAACACTCAGTCTCTCCCTGAACACCCTCATTCTCAGACCGGACACTCTCAGGCTCTCCTCAGACAGACTCCTTCTCCCCAGGACACACTCAGTCTTCCCCTCGGACAACATCTGTCTCTACCATGACACCCTCAGTCTCAACCCGGACACCCTCAGTCTCACCTCGGACACCCTCAGTCACCCCCTCGGACACCCTCAGTCTCCCCCTGGACACCCTCAGTCTACCCCCGGACACCCTCAGTCTCACCTCGGACACCCTCTGTCTCACCTCGGACACACTCAGTCTCACCTTGGACACTCTCAGTCACCCCATGGACACCCTCTGTCTAACCCCAGAAACCCTCAGTCTCCATCTTGACACCCTCAGTTTCTCCTCGGACACCCTCATTCTCCCCCGGACACACTCAGTCTCCCGCTTGGACACCCTCAGTCTCCCCTTCAGACACCCTAAGACTCTTCCGGACGCCCTCAGTCTCCCCTCG
The DNA here is from genome assembly GCA_026770705.1 of Isurus oxyrinchus. Lineage (NCBI taxonomy): Eukaryota > Metazoa > Chordata > Chondrichthyes > Lamniformes > Lamnidae > Isurus > Isurus oxyrinchus. The sequence continues at coordinate 238,143 of JANJGN010000103.1, read as the reverse complement.
GACACACCCAGTCTCCGCCTGGACACCCTCAGTCTCCCTCTTGGACACCCTCCAACTCCCCTTGGAGACACTCAGTCTCCCCCTGGCCACCCTCAGACTCCCCCCGGACACCCTCAATCATTCCCTAGTCACCCTCAGTCTCCACTTGGACACCCTCAGTCTCCACTTGGACTCCCTCAGTTTCCACTTGGACACCCTCAGTCTCCACTTGGCCACAATCAGTCTCCCTATGGAGACCCTCAGCCTAACACGGGACACCCCCAAACTCCGCTCGGACACTCTCAGTCTCCCCCTGGACACCCTCAGTCTAACCCCGGACAACCTCAGTCTCCCCTCGGACACCCTCAGTCTCCTCATGGATACACCTCATTCTTCTCCAGAGCCATCAGTTTCCCCATGGACACCCTCAGTCTCCCCATGGACACCCTCAGTCTCCCCATGGACACCCTCAGTCTCCCCCTGGACACCCTCAGTCTTCCCCAGGACTCCCTCAGTCTCAACCCGGACACCCTCAGTCTCCCTTCGGACAGACTCAGTCTCCCCCGGACACCTTCCGTCTCCCCTCCGGACACCCTCAGTCTCCCTTCAGACACCCTCAGTCTGAACCTGGACACCCTCAGTCTCCCCTTGGACACCGTCAGTCTACTCCTGGACACATTCAGTCTCCCCTCGGACACCCTCATTCTCACCCTGGACACCCTCAGTTTCACCCTGGACACCCTCAGTCTCTCCTTGGACACCCTCAGTCTCTCCTTGGACACCCTCAGCTTCACCCTCGACACCCTCATTCTCACCCCGGACACCTTCAGTCTCCCCCCGGACACCCTCAGTCTCCCCCTGGACACCCTCAGTCTCACCCTGGACACCCTCAGTCTCACCCTGGACACCCTCTGTCTCCCCCTGGACACCCTCAGTCTCACCCTGGAGACCCTCATTTTCACCCTGGACACTCTCATTCTCACCCTGGACACCCTCATTCTCACCCTGGACACCCTCATTCTCACCCTGGACACCCTCATTCTCACCCTGGACACTCTCATTCTCACCCTGGACACCCTCAGTCTGCCCTTGGACACCCTCAGTTTCACCCTGGAGACCCTCATTCTCACCCCGGACACCCTCAGTCTCCCCCTGGACACCCTCAGTCTCCCCTCGGACACCCTCAGTCTCCCCCTGGACATCCTCAGTCTCCCCCTGGACACCCTCAGTCTCCCCCTGGATAACATGACTCTCACATCGGAAACCCTCATTCGCCCCCTGGAAGCCCTTACTCTACCCCTGGACACCCACAGACTCCTTGTGGACACCCTCAGTCTCACCCCGTACACCATCAGTCTCCCCCTCGGACACTCTCAATCTCCCCCTGGACACCCTCAGTCTCCCCAGGAGACCCTCAGTCACTGCTCGGACATCCTCACTCTCCCCCTGGACACCCTCAGAATACCCCTGGACATCCTCAGTCTCTCCCTGGACGCCATCAGTTTCCTCATGGAGACCCTCAGCCTAAAACGGGACACCCCCAAACTCCACTCGGACACCCTCAGTCTTCCATCGTACACCCTCAGTCTCCCTCGGACATACTTAGTCTCCACTCAGACAATCTCAGTCTCCCCATTGCCACCCTTAGTCTCCCCCAGGGACACAGTCAGTCTTTCCCTGGACACCCTCACTCTCCCCAGGACACACTCAGTCACCACACAGACACCATCAGTTTCCCCCAGACACCCTCAGTCTCACCCCGGACACCCTCATTCTCACCCTGGACACTCTCATTCTCACCCTGGACACCGTCATTCTCCCCATGGACACGCTCTGATTCTCCCCGGACACCATCAGACTCACCCCAGACACCCTCAATCTCCCCCCGGACACCCTCAATCTCCCACCCAGACACCCTCAGTCTCCCCCGGGCATCCTCAGTCTCCCCCTTGGACACCCTCAGTCTCCCCGGACACTCTCCACTCGGACACCCTCAGTCTCCCTCTGGAACACTCAGTCTCTCCCTGAACACCCTCATTCTCAGACCGGACACTCTCAGGCTCTCCTCAGACAGACTCCTTCTCCCCAGGACACACTCAGTCTTCCCCTCGGACAACATCTGTCTCTACCATGACACCCTCAGTCTCAACCCGGACACCCTCAGTCTCACCTCGGACACCCTCAGTCACCCCCTCGGACACCCTCAGTCTCCCCCTGGACACCCTCAGTCTACCCCCGGACACCCTCAGTCTCACCTCGGACACCCTCTGTCTCACCTCGGACACACTCAGTCTCACCTTGGACACTCTCAGTCACCCCATGGACACCCTCTGTCTAACCCCAGAAACCCTCAGTCTCCATCTTGACACCCTCAGTTTCTCCTCGGACACCCTCATTCTCCCCCGGACACACTCAGTCTCCCGCTTGGACACCCTCAGTCTCCCCTTCAGACACCCTAAGACTCTTCCGGACGCCCTCAGTCTCCCCTCGGACACACCCAGTCTCCGCCTGGACACCCTCAGTCTCCCTCTTGGACACCCTCCAACTCCCCTTGGAGACACTCAGTCTCCCCCTGGCCAGCCTCAGACTCCCCCCGGACACCCTCAATCATTCCCTAGTCACCCTCAGTCTCCACTTGGACACCCTCAGTCTCCACTTGGACTCCCTCAGTTTCCACTTGGACACCCTCAGTCTCCACTTGGCCACACTCAGTCTCCCTATGGAGACCCTCAGCCTAACACGGGACACCCCCAAACTCCGCTCGGACACTCTCAGTCTCCCCCTGGACACCCTCAGTCTAACCCTGGACAACCTCAGTCTCCCCTCGGACACCCTCAGTCTCCTCATGGATACACCTCATTCTTCTCCAGAGCCTTCAGTTTCCCCATGGACACCCTCAGTCTCCCCATGGACACCCTCAGTCTCCCCATGGACACCCTCAGTCTCCCCATGGATACACCTCATTCTCCTCCAGAGCCATCAGTTTCCACATGGACACCCTCAGTCTCCCCATGGACACCCTCAGTCTCCCCATGGACACCCTCAGTCTCCCCCTGGACACCCTCAGTCTCCCCATGGACACCCTCAGTCTCCCAGTGGACACCCTCAGTCTCCCCCTGGACACCCTCAGTCTCCCCCTGGACATACTCAGTCACCCCCGGAGAACTTCAGTCTCCCTCTTGGACACCCTCCAACTCCCCTCGGAGACACTCAGACTCCCCCCGGACACCCTCAATCATTCCCTAGTCACCCTCAGTCTCCACTTGGACACCCTCAGTCTCCCCCTGGACACCCTCAACCATTCCCTAGTCACCCTCAGTCTCCACTTGGACACCCTCAGTCTCCCTGCTGGACACCCTCAGTCTCCACTTGGACACCCTCAGTCTCCACTTGGACACCTTCAGTCTCCACTTGGACCCTCAGTCTCCACTTGGACACCCTCAGTCTCCACTTGGACCCTCAGTCTCCACTTGGACCCTCAGTCTCCCCCTGGACACCCTCAGTCCCCCCCTGGACACCCTCAGTCTCAACATAGGACACACTCAGTCTCCCCCGGACACCTTCAGTCTCCCCCGGACACCCTCAGTCTCTCCACGGACACCTTCAGTCTCCCCCTGGACACCCTCAGTCCCCCCCTGGACACCCTCAGTCTCAACATAGGAACAAACTCAGTCTACCCCGGACACCTTCAGTCTCCCGCGGACACTCTCAGTCTCTCCACGGACACCTTCATTCTCCCCTAGGACACACCCAGTCTCCCCCTGGACAACTTCAGTCTCCCACTAGACACCCTTAGTATCTCCTGGACACACTCAGTCTCCCCATGGAGACCCTCAGTCTCCCACTGGACACCCTCAATCTCCCCAGGACACCCTCAGTCTAACCCCAGACAACCTCAGTCTCCCCAAGGACACCCTCAGTCTCCTCATGGATACACCTCATTCTCCTCCAGAGCCATCAGTTTCCCCATGGACACCCTCAGTCTCCCCATGGACACCCTCAGTCTCCCCATGGATACACCTCATTCTCCTCCAGAGCCACCAGTTTCCACATGGACACCCTCAGTCTCCCCATGGACACCCTCAGTCTCCCCATGGACACCCTCAGTCTCCCCCTGGACACCCTCAGTCTCCCCATGGACACCTCACTCTCCCCCTGGACACCGTCACTCTCCCCTTTGGACATCCTCAGTCTCCCCCTGGACACCCTCAGTCGCCCACTGGACACCCTCAGTCTCCCCCTGGACACCCTCAGTCTCCCCATGGACATACTCAGTCACCCCCGGACAACTTCAGTCTCCCTCTTGGACACCCTCCAACTCCCCTCGGAGACACTCAGACTCACCCCGGACACCCTCAATCATTCCCTAGTCACCCTCAGTCTCCACTTGGACACCCCCAGTCTCCCCCTGGACACCCTCAATCATTCCCTAGTCACCCTCAGTCTCCACTTGGACACCCTCAGTCTCCCTGCTGGACACCCTCAGTCTCCACTTGGACACCCTCAGTCTCCACTTGGACACCTTCAGTCTCCACTTGGACCCTCAGTCTCCACTTGGACACCTTCAGTCTCCACTTGGACACCCTCAGTCTCCACTTGGACCCTCAGTCTCCACTTGGACCCTCAGTCTCCACTTGGACCCTCAGTCTCCCCCTGGACACCCTCAGTCTCCCTGCTGGACACCCTCAGTCTCCCTGCTGGACACCCTACGTCTCCACTTGGACACCCTCAGTCTCCACTTGGACACCTTCAGTCTCCACTTGGACCCTCAGTCTCCCTGCTGGCCACCCTCAGTCTCCCCCTGGACACCCTCAGTCCCCCCCTGGACACCCTCAGTCTCAACATAGGACACACTCAGTCTCCCCCGGACACCTTCAGTCTCCCCCGGACATACTTAGTCTCCACTCAGACAATCTCAGTCTCCCCATTGCCACCCTTAGTCTCCCCCAGGGACACAGTCAGTCTTTCCCTGGACACCCTCACTCTCCCCAGGACACACTCAGTCACCACACGGACACCATCAGTTTCCCCCAGACACCCTCAGTCTCACCCCGGACACCCTCATTCTCACCCTGGACACTCTCATTCTCACCCTGGACACCGTCATTCTCCCCATGGACACGCTCTGATTCTCCCCGGACACCATCAGACTCACCCCAGACACCCTCAATCTCCCCCCGGACACCCTCAATCTCCCACCCAGACACCCTCAGTCTCCCCCGGGCATCCTCAGTCTCCCCCTTGGACACCCTCAGTCTCCCCGGACACTCTCCACTCGGACACCCTCAGTCTCCCTCTGGAACACTCAGTCTCTCCCTGAACACCCTCATTCTCAGACCGGACACTCTCAGGCTCTCCTCAGACAGACTCCTTCTCCCCAGGACACACTCAGTCTTCCCCTCGGACAACATCAGTCTCTACCATGGCACCCTCAGTCTCAACCCGGACACCCTCAGTCTCACCTCGGACACCCTCAGTCACCCCCTCGGACACCCTCAGTCTCCCCCTGGACACCCTCAGTCTACCCCCGGACACCCTCAGTCTCACCTCGGACACCCTCTGTCTCACCTCGGACACACTCAGTCTCACCTTGGACACTCTCAGTCACACCATGGACACCCTCTGTCTAACCCCAGAAACCCTCAGTCTCCATCTTGACACCCTCAGTTTCTCCTCGGACACCCTCATTCTCCCCCGGACACACTCAGTCTCCCGCTTGGACACCCTCAGTCTCCCCTTCAGACACCCTAAGACTCTTCCGGACGCCCTCAGTCTCCCCTCGGACACACCCAGTCTCCGCCTGGACACCCTCAGTCTCCCTCTTGGACACCCTCCAACTCCCCTTGGAGACACTCAGTCTCCCCCTGGCCACCCTCAGACTCCCCCCGGACACCCTCAATCATTCCCTAGTCACCCTCAGTCTCCACTTGGACACCCTCAGTCTCCACTTGGACTCCCTCAGTTTCCACTTGGACACCCTCAGTCTCCACTTGGCCACAATCAGTCTCCCTATGGAGACCCTCAGCCTAACACGGGACACCCCCAAACTCCGCTCGGACACTCTCAGTCTCCCCTGGACACCCTCAGTCTAACCCCGGACAACCTCAGTCTCCCCTCGGACACCCTCAGTCTCCTCATGGATACACCTCATTCTTCTCCAGAGCCATCAGTTTCCCCATGGACACCCTCAGTCTCCCCATGGACACCCTCAGTCTCCCCATGGACACCCTCAGTCTCCCCCTGGACACCCTCAGTCTTCCCCAGGACTCCCTCAGTCTCAACCCGGACACCCTCAGTCTCCCTTCGGACAGACTCAGTCTCCCCCGGACACCTTCCGTCTCCCCTCCGGACACCCTCAGTCTCCCTTCAGACACCCTCAGTCTGAACCTGGACACCCTCAGTCTCCCCTTGGACACCGTCAGTCTACTCCTGGACACATTCAGTCTCCCCTCGGACACCCTCATTCTCACCCTGGACACCCTCAGTTTCACCCTGGACACCCTCAGTCTCCCCTTGGACACCCTCAGTCTCCCCCTGGACACCTTCAGTCTCTCCTTGGACACCCTCATTCTCACCCTGGACACCCTCAGTTTCACCCTGGACACCTTCAGTCTCCCCCCGGACACCCTCAGTCTCCCCCTGGACACCTTCAGTCTCACCCTGGACACCCTCAGTCTCACCCTGGACACCCTCTGTCTCCCCCTGGACACCCTCAGTCTCACCCCGGACACCCTCATTCTCACCCTGGACACTCTCATTCTCACCCTGGACACCCTCATTCTCCCCATGGACACGCTCTGATTCTCCCCGGACACCATCAGACTCACCCTGGACACCCTCATTCTCACCCTGGACACCCTCATTCTCACCCTGGACACTCTCATTCTCACCCTGGACACCCTCATTCTCACCCTGGACACCCTCATTCTCACCCTGGACACTCTCATTCTCACCCTGGACACCCTCAGTCTGCCCTTGGACACCCTCAGTTTCACCCTGGAGACCCTCATTCTCACCCCGGACACCCTCAGTCTCCCCCTGGACACCCTCAGTCTCCCCCCGGACACCCTCAGTCTCCCCCTGGACATCCTCAGTCTCCCCCTGGACACCCTCAGTCTCCCCCTGGATAACATGACTCTCACATCGGAAACCCTCATTCGCCCCCTGGAAGCCCTTACTCTACCCCTGGACACCCACAGACTCCTTGTGGACACCCTCAGTCTCACCCCGTACACCATCAGTCTCCCCCTCGGACACTCTCAATCTCCCCCTGGACACCCTCAGTCTCCCCAGGAGACCCTCAGTCACTGCTCGGACATCCTCACTCTCCCCCTGGACACCCTCAGAATACCCCTGGACATCCTCAGTCTCTCCCTGGACGCCATCAGTTTCCTCATGGAGACCCTCAGCCTAACAAGGGACACCCCCAAACTCCACTCGGACACCCTCAGTCTTCCATCGTACACCCTCAGTCTCCCTCGGACATACTTAGTCTCCACTCAGACAATCTCAGTCTCCCCATTGCCACCCTTAGTCTCCCCCAGGGACACAGTCAGTCTTTCCCTGGACACCCTCACTCTCCCCAGGACACACTCAGTCACCACACAGACACCATCAGTTTCCCCCAGACACCCTCAGCCTCCCCCTGAACACCCTCAGTCTTCCCCTGGACACCCTCAGCCTCCCCCTGGACAACTTCAGTCTCACCAGGACACCCGCAGTTTCACCCCGGACACACTCAGTCTCCCCTTGGACACCCTCAGTAAACACCGGACACCCTCAGTAAACACCGGGCACCCTATGTCTCCCTCTGTATACCCTCAGTCTCATCCCGGACACCCTCAGTCTCCACTCGGACACCCTCAGTAACCTGCGGCCGGCCTCATTCTGCCCCACGGACACACTTAGTTGCCCCCTGGACACCCTAAGTCTGAACCCGGACACCCTCAGTCTCCCCTCGGACACCCTCATTCTGAACCCAGACACCCTCAGTCTCCCGTCGGACACCCTCAGTCTGAACCCGGACACCCTCAGTCTCCCTTCAGACACCCTCAGTCTGAACGAGACACCCTCAGTCTCCCCTCGGACAGACTCAGTCTCCCTTCAGACACCCTCAGTCTCCCCCTGGGACACACTCAGTCTCCCTTCGGACAGACTCAGTCTCCTCGGACACCGTCCGTCTCCCCTCCGGACACCCTCAGTCTCCCTTCGGACACCCTCAGTCTGAACCTGGACACCCTCAGTCTCCCCTCGGACGCCCTCAGTCTACTCCTGGACACACTCAGTCTCCCCTCAGACACCCTCAGTCTCCCCTCGGACACCCTCAGTCTCCCCCGGGACACACTCAGTCTCCCTTCGGACAGACTCAGTCTCCTCGGACACCGTCCGTCTCCCCTCCGGACACCCTCAGTCTCCCTTCGGACACCCTCAGTCTGAACCTGGACACCCTCAGTCTCCCCTCGGACACCCTCAGTCTACTCCTGGACACACTCAGTCTCCCCTCGGACACCCTCAGTCTCCCTTCGGACACCCTCAGTCTCCCCCTGGAGACCCTGAGTCTATAACCGGACACCCTCAGTCTCCCACTGGAGACCCTCAGTCTTCCCCAGGACTCCCTCAGTCTCAACCCGGACACCCTCAGTCTCCCTTCGGACAGACTCAGTCTCCCCCGGACACCTTCCGTCTCCCCTCCGGACACACTCAGTCTCCCTTCGGACACACTCAGTCTGAACCTGGACACCCTCAGTCTCCCCTTGGACACCGTCAGTCTACTCCTGCACACATTCAGTCTCCCCTCGGACACCCTCATTCTCACCCTGGACACCCTCAGTTTCACCCTGGACACCCTCAGTCTCCCCTTGGACACCCTCAGCTTCACCCTGGACACCCTCCTTCTCACCCCGGACACACTCAGTCTCCCCCTGGACACCCTCAGTCTCCCCCTGGACACCCTCAGTCTCACCTCGGACACCCTCTGTCTCACCTCGGACACACTCAGTCTCACCTTGGACACTCTCAGTCACCCCATGGACACCCTCTGTCTAACCCCAGAAACCCTCAGTCTCCATCTTGACACCCTCAGTTTCTCCTCGGACACCCTCATTCTCCCCCGGACACACTCAGTCTCCCGCTTGGACACCCTCAGTCTCCCCTTCAGACACCCTAAGACTCTTCCGGACGCCCTCAGTCTCCCCTCGGACACACCCAGTCTCCGCCTGGACACCCTCAGTCTCCCTCTTGGACACCCTCCAACTCCCCTTGGAGACACTCAGTCTCCCCCTGGCCACCCTCAGACTCCCCCCGGACACCCTCAATCATTCCCTAGTCACCCTCAGTCTCCACTTGGACACCCTCAGTCTCCACTTGGACTCCCTCAGTTTCCACTTGGACACCCTCAGTCTCCACTTGGCCACAATCAGTCTCCCTATGGAGACCCTCAGCCTAACACGGGACACCCCCAAACTCCGCTCGGACACTCTCAGTCTCCCCCTGGACACCCTCAGTCTAACCCCGGACAACCTCAGTCTCCCCTCGGACACCCTCAGTCTCCTCATGGATACACCTCATTCTTCTCCAGAGCCATCAGTTTCCCCATGGACACCCTCAGTCTCCCCATGGACACCCTCAGTCTCCCCATGGACACCCTCAGTCTCCCCCTGGACACCCTCAGTCTTCCCCAGGACTCCCTCAGTCTCAACCCGGACACCCTCAGTCTCCCTTCGGACAGACACAGTCTCCCCCGGACACCTTCCGTCTCCCCTCCGGACACCCTCAGTCTCCCTTCAGACACCCTCAGTCTGAACCTGGACACCCTCAGTCTCCCCTTGGACACCGTCAGTCTACTCCTGGACACACTCAGTCTCCCCTCGGACACCCTCATTCTCACCCTGGACACCCTCATTCTCACCCTGGACACCCTCAGTCTCCCCCTGGACACCCTCAGCTTCACCCTGGACACCCTCATTCTCACCCCGGACACCTTCAGTCTCCCCCCGGACACCCTCAGTCTCCCCCTGGACACCCTCAGTCTCACCCTGGACACCCTCAGTCTCACCCTGGACACCCTCTGTCTCCCCCTGGACACCCTCAGTCTCACCCCGGACACCCTCATTCTCACCCCGGACACCCTCATTCTCACCCTGGACACTCTCATTCTCACCCTGGACACCCTCAGTCTGCCCTTGGACACCCTCAGTTTCACCCTGGAGACCCTCATTCTCACCCCGGACACCCTCAGTCTCCCCCTGGACACCCTCAGTCTCCCCCCGGACACCCTCAGTCTCCCCCTGGACATCCTCAGTCTCCCCCTGGACACCCTCAGTCTCCCCCTGGATAACATGACTCTCACATCGGAAACCCTCATTCGCCCCCTGGAAGCCCTTACTCTACCCCTGGACACCCACAGACTCCTTGTGGACACCCTCAGTCTCACCCCGTACACCATCAGTCTCCCCCTCGGACACTCTCAATCTCCCCCTGGACACCCTCAGTCTCCCCAGGAGACCCTCAGTCACTGCTCGGACATCCTCACTCTCCCCCTGGACACCCTCAGAATACCCCTGGACATCCTCAGTCTCTCCCTGGACGCCATCAGTTTCCTCATGGAGACCCTCAGCCTAACACGGGACACCCCCAAACTCCACTCGGACACCCTCAGTCTTCCATCGTACACCCTCAGTCTCCCTCGGACATACTTAGTCTCCACTCAGACAATCTCAGTCTCCCCATTGCCACCCTTAGTCTCCCCCAGGGACACAGTCAGTCTTTCCCTGGACACCCTCACTCTCCCCAGGACACACTCAGTCACCACACGGACACCATCAGTTTCCCCCAGACACCCTCAGTCTCACCCCGGACACCCTCATTCTCACCCTGGACACTCTCATTCTCACCCTGGACACCGTCATTCACCCCATGGACACGCTCTGATTCTCCCCGGACACCATCAGACTCACCCCAGACACCCTCAATCTCCCCCCGGACACCCTCAATCTCCCACCCAGACACCCTCAGTCTCCCCCGGGCATCCTCAGTCTCCCCCTTGGACACCCTCAGTCTCCCCGGACACTCTCCACTCGGACACCCTCAGTCTCCCTCTGGAACACTCAGTCTCTCCCTGAACACCCTCATTCTCAGACCGGACACTCTCAGGCTCTCCTCAGACAGACTCCTTCTCCCCAGGACACACTCAGTCTTCCCCTCGGACAACATCTGTCTCTACCATGACACCCTCAGTCTCAACCCGGACACCCTCAGTCTCACCTCGGACACCCTCAGTCACCCCCTCGGACACCCTCAGTCTCCCCCTGGACACCCTCAGTCTACCCCCGGACACCCTCAGTCTCACCTCGGACACCCTCTGTCTCACCTCGGACACACTCAGTCTCACCTTGGACACTCTCAGTCACCCCATGGACACCCTCTGTCTAACCCCAGAAACCCTCAGTCTCCATCTTGACACCCTCAGTTTCTCCTCGGACACCCTCATTCTCCCCCGGACACACTCAGTCTCCCGCTTGGACACCCTCAGTCTCCCCTTCAGACACCCTAAGACTCTTCCGGACGCCCTCAGTCTCCCCTCGGACACACCCAGTCTCCGCCTGGACACCCTCAGTCTCCCTCTTGGACACCCTCCAACTCCCCTTGGAGACACTCAGTCTCCCCCTGGCCACCCTCAGACTCCCCCCGGACACCCTCAATCATTCCCTAGTCACCCTCAGTCTCCACTTGGACACCCTCAGTCTCCACTTGGACTCCCTCAGTTTCCACTTGGACACCCTCAGTCTCCACTTGGCCACAATCAGTCTCCCTATGGAGACCCTCAGCCTAACACGGGACACCCCCAAACTCCGCTCGGACACTCTCAGTCTCCCCCTGGACACCCTCAGTCTAACCCCGGACAACCTCAGTCTCCCCTCGGACACCCTCAGTCTCCTCATGGATACACCTCATTCTTCTCCAGAGCCATCAGTTTCCCCATGGACACCCTCAGTCTCCCCATGGACACCCTCAGTCTCCCCATGGACACCCTCAGTCTCCCCCTGGACACCCTCAGTCTTCCCCAGGACTCCCTCAGTCTCAACCCGGACACCCTCAGTCTCCCTTCGGACAGACTCAGTCTCCCCCGGACACCTTCCGTCTCCCCTCCGGACACCCTCAGTCTCCCTTCAGACACCCTCAGTCTGAACCTGGACACCCTCAGTCTCCCCTTGGACACCGTCAGTCTACTCCTGGACACATTCAGTCTCCCCTCGGACACCCTCATTCTCACCCTGGACACCCTCAGTTTCACCCTGGACACCCTCAGTCTCTCCTTGGACACCCTCAGTCTCTCCTTGGACACCCTCAGCTTCACCCTCGACACCCTCATTCTCACCCCGGACACCTTCAGTCTCCCCCCGGACACCCTCAGTCTCCCCCTGGACACCCTCAGTCTCACCCTGGACACCCTCAGTCTCACCCTGGACACCCTCTGTCTCCCCCTGGACACCCTCAGTCTCACCCTGGAGACCCTCATTTTCACCCTGGACACTCTCATTCTCACCCCGGACACCCTCATTCTCACCCTGGACACCCTCATTCTCACCCTGGACACCCTCATTCTCACCCTGGACACCCTCATTCTCACCCTGGACACTCTCATTCTCACCCTGGACACCCTCAGTCTGCCCTTGGACACCCTCAGTTTCACCCTGGAGACCCTCATTCTCACCCCGGACACCCTCAGTCTCCCCCTGGACACCCTCAGTCTCCCCTCGGACACCCTCAGTCTCCCCCTGGACATCCTCAGTCTCCCCCTGGACACCCTCAGTCTCCCCCTGGATAACATGACTCTCACATCGGAAACCCTCATTCGCCCCCTGGAAGCCCTTACTCTACCCCTGGACACCCACAGACTCCTTGTGGACACCCTCAGTCTCACCCCGTACACCATCAGTCTCCCCCTCGGACACTCTCAATCTCCCCCTGGACACCCTCAGTCTCCCCAGGAGACCCTCAGTCACTGCTCGGACATCCTCACTCTCCCCCTGGACACCCTCAGAATACCCCCGGACACCCTCAGTCTCCCCCTGGACATCCTCAGTCTCCCCCTGGACATCCTCAGTCTCCCCCTGGATAACATGACTCTCACATCGGAAACCCTCATTCGCCCCCTGGAAGCCCTTACTCTACCCCTGGACACCCACAGACTCCTTGTGGACACCCTCAGTCTCACCCCGTACACCATCAGTCTCCCCCTCGGACACTCTCAATCTCCCCCTGGACACCCTCAGTCTCCCCAGGAGACCCTCAGTCACTGCTCGGACATCCTCACTCTCCCCCTGGACACCCTCAGAATACCCCTGGACATCCTCAGTCTCTCCCTGGACGCCATCAGTTTCCTCATGGAGACCCTCAGCCTAACACGGGACACCCCCAAACTCCACTCGGACACCCTCAGTCTTCCATCGTACACCCTCAGTCTCCCTCGGACATACTTAGTCTCCACTCAGACAATCTCAGTCTCCCCATTGCCACCCTTAGTCTCCCCCAGGGACACAGTCAGTCTTTCCCTGGACACCCTCACTCTCCCCAGGACACACTCAGTCACCACACAGACACCATCAGTTTCCCCCAGACACCCTCAGTCTCACCCCGGACACCCTCATTCTCACCCTGGACACTCTCATTCTCACCCTGGACACCGTCATTCTCCCCATGGACACGCTCTGATTCTCCCCGGACACCATCAGACTCACCCCAGACACCCTCAATCTCCCCCCGGACACCCTCAATCTCCCACCCAGACACCCTCAGTCTCCCCCGGGCATCCTCAGTCTCCCCCTTGGACACCCTCAGTCTCCCCGGACACTCTCCACTCGGACACCCTCAGTCTCCCTCTGGAACACTCAGTCTCTCCCTGAACACCCTCATTCTCAGACCGGACACTCTCAGGCTCTCCTCAGACAGACTCCTTCTCCCCAGGACACACTCAGTCTTCCCCTCGGACAACATCTGTCTCTACCATGACACCCTCAGTCTCAACCCGGACACCCTCAGTCTCACCTCGGACACCCTCAGTCACCCCCTCGGACACCCTCAGTCTCCCCCTGGACACCCTCAGTCTACCCCCGGACACCCTCAGTCTCACCTCGGACACCCTCAGTCTCACCTCGGACACACTCAGTCTCACCTTGGACACTCTCAGTCACCCCATGGACACCCTCTGTCTAACCCCAGAAACCCTCAGTCTCCATCTTGACACCCTCAGTTTCTCCTCGGACACCCTCATTCTCCCCCGGACACACTCAGTCTCCCGCTTGGACACCCTCAGTCTCCCCTTCAGACACCCTAAGACTCTTCCGGACGCCCTCAGTCTCCCCTCGGACACACCCAGTCTCCGCCTGGACACCCTCAGTCTCCCTCTTGGACACCCTCCAACTCCCCTTGGAGACACTCAGTCTCCCCCTGGCCAGCCTCAGACTCCCCCCGGACACCCTCAATCATTCCCTAGTCACCCTCAGTCTCCACTTGGACACCCTCAGTCTCCACTTGGACTCCCTCAGTTTCCACTTGGACACCCTCAGTCTCCACTTGGCCACACTCAGTCTCCCTATGGAGACCCTCAGCCTAACACGGGACACCCCCAAACTCCGCTCGGACACTCTCAGTCTCCCCCTGGACACCCTCAGTCTAACCCTGGACAACCTCAGTCTCCCCTCGGACACCCTCAGTCTCCTCATGGATACACCTCATTCTTCTCCAGAGCCTTCAGTTTCCCCATGGACACCCTCAGTCTCCCCATGGACACCCTCAGTCTCCCCATGGACACCCTCAGTCTCCCCATGGATACACCTCATTCTCCTCCAGAGCCATCAGTTTCCACATGGACACCCTCAGTCTCCCCATGGACACCCTCAGTCTCCCCATGGACACCCTCAGTCTCCCCCTGGACACCCTCAGTCTCCCCATGGACACCCTCAGTCTCCCAGTGGACACCCTCAGTCTCCCCCTGGACACCCTCAGTCTCCCCCTGGACATACTCAGTCACCCCCGGAGAACTTCAGTCTCCCTCTTGGACACCCTCCAACTCCCCTCGGAGACACTCAGACTCCCCCCGGACACCCTCAATCATTCCCTAGTCACCCTCAGTCTCCACTTGGACACCCTCAGTCTCCCCCTGGACACCCTCAACCATTCCCTAGTCACCCTCAGTCTCCACTTGGACACCCTCAGTCTCCCTGCTGGACACCCTCAGTCTCCACTTGGACACCCTCAGTCTCCACTTGGACACCTTCAGTCTCCACTTGGACCCTCAGTCTCCACTTGGACACCCTCAGTCTCCACTTGGACCCTCAGTCTCCACTTGGACCCTCAGTCTCCCCCTGGACACCCTCAGTCCCCCCCTGGACACCCTCAGTCTCAACATAGGACACACTCAGTCTCCCCCGGACACCTTCAGTCTCCCCCGGACACCCTCAGTCTCTCCACGGACACCTTCAGTCTCCCCCTGGACACCCTCAGTCCCCCCCTGGACACCCTCAGTCTCAACATAGGAACAAACTCAGTCTACCCCGGACACCTTCAGTCTCCCGCGGACACTCTCAGTCTCTCCACGGACACCTTCATTCTCCCCTAGGACACACCCAGTCTCCCCCTGGACAACTTCAGTCACCCACTAGACACCCTTAGTATCTCCTGGACACACTCAGTCTCCCCATGGAGACCCTCAGTCTCCCACTGGACACCCTCAATCTCCCCAGGACACCCTCAGTCTAACCCCAGACAACCTCAGTCTCCCCAAGGACACCCTCAGTCTCCTCATGGATACACCTCATTCTCCTCCAGAGCCATCAGTTTCCCCATGGACACCCTCAGTCTCCCCATGGACACCCTCAGTCTCCCCATGGATACACCTCATTCTCCTCCAGAGCCACCAGTTTCCACATGGACACCCTCAGTCTCCCCATGGACACCCTCAGTCTCCCCATGGACACCCTCAGTCTCCCCCTGGACACCCTCAGTCTCCCCATGGACACCTCACTCTCCCCCTGGACACCGTCACTCTCCCCTTTGGACATCCTCAGTCTCCCCCTGGACACCCTCAGTCGCCCACTGGACACCCTCAGTCTCCCCCTGGACACCCTCAGTCTCCCCATGGACATACTCAGTCACCCCCGGACAACTTCAGTCTCCCTCTTGGACACCCTCCAACTCCCCTCGGAGACACTCAGACTCACCCCGGACACCCTCAATCATTCCCTAGTCACCCTCAGTCTCCACTTGGACACCCCCAGTCTCCCCCTGGACACCCTCAATCATTCCCTAGTCACCCTCAGTCTCCACTTGGACACCCTCAGTCTCCCTGCTGGACACCCTCAGTCTCCACTTGGACACCCTCAGTCTCCACTTGGACACCTTCAGTCTCCACTTGGACCCTCAGTCTCCACTTGGACACCTTCAGTCTCCACTTGGACCCTCAGTCTCCACTTGGACCCTCAGTCTCCACTTGGACCCTCAGTCTCCACTTGGACCCTCAGTCTCCCCCTGGACACCCTCAGTCTCCCTGCTGGACACCCTCAGTCTCCCTGCTGGACACCCTCAGTCTCCACTTGGACACCCTCAGTCTCCACTTGGACACCTTCAGTCTCCACTTGGACCCTCAGTCTCCCTGCTGGCCACCCTCAGTCTCCCCCTGGACACCCTCAGTCCCCCCCTGGACACCCTCAGTCTCAACATAGGACACACTCAGTCTCCCCCGGACACCTTCAGTCTCCCCCGGACATACTTAGTCTCCACTCAGACAATCTCAGTCTCCCCATTGCCACCCTTAGTCTCCCCCAGGGACACAGTCAGTCTTTCCCTGGACACCCTCACTCTCCCCAGGACACACTCAGTCACCACACGGACACCATCAGTTTCCCCCAGACACCCTCAGTCTCACCCCGGACACCCTCATTCTCACCCTGGACACTCTCATTCTCACCCTGGACACCGTCATTCTCCCCATGGACACCGTCATTCTCCCCATGGACACGCTCTGATTCTCCCCGGACACCATCAGACTCACCCCAGACACCCTCAATCTCCCCCCGGACACCCTCAATCTCCCACCCAGACACCCTCAGTCTCCCCCTTGGACACCCTCAGTCTCCCCGGACACTCTCCACTCGGACACCCTCAGTCTCCCTCTGGAACACTCAGTCTCTCCCTGAACACCCTCATTCTCAGACCGGACACTCTCAGGCTCTCCTCAGACAGACTCCTTCTCCCCAGGACACACTCAGTCTTCCCCTCGGACAACATCAGTCTCTACCATGACACCCTCAGTCTCAACCCGGACACCCTCAGTCTCACCTCGGACACCCTCAGTCACCCCCTCGGACACCCTCAGTCTCCCCCTGGACACCCTCAGTCTACCCCCGGACACCCTCAGTCTCACCTCGGACACCCTCTGTCTCACCTCGGACACACTCAGTCTCACCTTGGACACTCTCAGTCACACCATGGACACCCTCTGTCTAACCCCAGAAACCCTCAGTCTCCATCTTGACACCCTCAGTTTCTCCTCGGACACCCTCATTCTCCCCCGGACACACTCAGTCTCCCGCTTGGACACCCTCAGTCTCCCCTTCAGACACCCTAAGACTCTTCCGGACGCCCTCAGTCTCCCCTCGGACACACCCAGTCTCCGCCTGGACACCCTCAGTCTCCCTCTTGGACACCCTCCAACTCCCCTTGGAGACACTCAGTCTCCCCCTGGCCACCCTCAGACTCCCCCCGGACACCCTCAATCATTCCCTAGTCACCCTCAGTCTCCACTTGGACACCCTCAGTCTCCACTTGGACTCCCTCAGTTTCCACTTGGACACCCTCAGTCTCCACTTGGCCACAATCAGTCTCCCTATGGAGACCCTCAGCCTAACACGGGATACCCCCAAACTCCGCTCGGACACTCTCAGTCTCCCCTGGACACCCTCAGTCTAACCCCGGACAACCTCAGTCTCCCCTCGGACACCCTCAGTCTCCTCATGGATACACCTCATTCTTCTCCAGAGCCATCAGTTTCCCCATGGACACCCTCAGTCTCCCCATGGACACCCTCAGTCTCCCCATGGACACCCTCAGTCTCCCCCTGGACACCCTCAGTCTTCCCCAGGACTCCCTCAGTCTCAACCCGGACACCCTCAGTCTCCCTTCGGACAGACTCAGTCTCCCCCGGACACCTTCCGTCTCCCCTCCGGACACCCTCAGTCTCCCTTCAGACACCCTCAGTCTGAACCTGGACACCCTCAGTCTCCCCTTGGACACCGTCAGTCTACTCCTGGACACATTCAGTCTCCCCTCGGACACCCTCATTCTCACCCTGGACACCCTCAGTTTCACCCTGGACACCCTCAGTCTCCCCTTGGACACCCTCAGTCTCCCCCTGGACACCTTCAGTCTCTCCTTGGACACCCTCATTCTCACCCTGGACACCCTCAGTTTCACCCTGGACACCTTCAGTCTCCCCCCGGACACCCTCAGTCTCCCCCTGGACACCTTCAGTCTCACCCTGGACACCCTCAGTCTCACCCTGGACACCCTCTGTCTCCCCCTGGACACCCTCAGTCTCACCCCGGACACCCTCATTCTCACCCTGGACACTCTCATTCTCACCCTGGACACCCTCATTCTCCCCATGGACACGCTCTGATTCTCCCCGGACACCATCAGACTCACCCTGGACACCCTCATTCTCACCCTGGACACCCTCATTCTCACCCTGGACACTCTCATTCTCACCCTGGACACCCTCATTCTCACCCTGGACACCCTCATTCTCACCCTGGACACTCTCATTCTCACCCTGGACACCCTCAGTCTGCCCTTGGACACCCTCAGTTTCACCCTGGAGACCCTCATTCTCACCCCGGACACCCTCAGTCTCCCCCTGGACACCCTCAGTCTCCCCCCGGACACCCTCAGTCTCCCCCTGGACATCCTCAGTCTCCCCCTGGACACCCTCAGTCTCCCCCTGGATAACATGACTCTCACATCGGAAACCCTCATTCGCCCCCTGGAAGCCCTTACTCTACCCCTGGACACCCACAGACTCCTTGTGGACACCCTCAGTCTCACCCCGTACACCATCAGTCTCCCCCTCGGACACTCTCAATCTCCCCCTGGACACCCTCAGTCTCCCCAGGAGACCCTCAGTCACTGCTCGGACATCCTCACTCTCCCCCTGGACACCCTCAGAATACCCCTGGACATCCTCAGTCTCTCCCTGGACGCCATCAGTTTCCTCATGGAGACCCTCAGCCTAACAAGGGACACCCCCAAACTCCACTCGTACACCCTCAGTCTCCCTCGGACATACTTAGTCTCCACTCAGACAATCTCAGTCTCCCCATTGCCACCCTTAGTCTCCCCCAGGGACACAGTCAGTCTTTCCCTGGACACCCTCACTCTCCCCAGGACACACTCAGTCACCACACAGACACCATCAGTTTCCCCCAGACACCCTCAGTCTCACCCCGGACACCCTCATTCTCACCCTGGACACTCTCATTCTCACCCTGGACACCGTCATTCTCCCCATGGACACGCTCTGATTCTCCCCGGACACCATCAGACTCACCCCAGACACCCTCAATCTCCCCCCGGACACCCTCAATCTCCCACCCAGACACCCTCAGTCTCCCCCGGGCATCCTCAGTCTCCCCCTTGGACACCCTCAGTCTCCCCGGACACTCTCCACTCGGACACCCTCAGTCTCCCTCTGGAACACTCAGTCTCTCCCTGAACACCCTCATTCTCAGACCGGACACTCTCAGGCTCTCCTCAGACAGACTCCTTCTCCCCAGGACACACTCAGTCTTCCCCTCGGACAACATCTGTCTCTACCATGACACCCTCAGTCTCAACCCGGACACCCTCAGTCTCACCTCGGACACCCTCAGTCACCCCCTCGGACACCCTCAGTCTCCCCCTGGACACCCTCAGTCTCACCTCGGACACCCTCTGTCTCACCTCGGACACACTCAGTCTCACCTTGGACACTCTCAGTCACCCCATGGACACCCTCTGTCTAACCCCAGAAACCCTCAGTCTCCATCTTGACACCCTCAGTTTCTCCTCGGACACCCTCATTCTCCCCCGGACACACTCAGTCTCCCGCTTGGACACCCTCAGTCTCCCCTTCAGACACCCTAAGACTCTTCCGGACGCCCTCAGTCTCCCCTCGGACACACCCAGTCTCCGCCTGGACACCCTCAGTCTCCCTCTTGGACACCCTCCAACTCCCCTTGGAGACAGTCTCCCCCTGGCCACCCTCAGACTCCCCCCGGACACCCTCAATCATTCCCTAGTCACCCTCAGTCTCCACTTGGACACCCTCAGTCTCCACTTGGACTCCCTCAGTTTCCACTTGGACACCCTCAGTCTCCACTTGGCCACACTCAGTCTCCCTATGGAGACGCTCAGCCTAACACGGGACACCCCCAAACTCCGCTCGGACACTCTCAGTCTCCCCCTGGACACCCTCAGTCTAACCCCGGACAACCTCAGTCTCCCCTCGGACACCCTCAGTCTCCTCATGGATACACCTCATTCTTCTCCAGAGCCTTCAGTTTCCCCATGGACACCCTCAGTCTCCCCATGGACACCCTCAGTCTCCCCATGGACACCCTCAGTCTCCCCATGGATACACCTCATTCTCCTCCAGAGCCATCAGTTTCCACATGGACACCCTCAGTCTCCCCATGGACACCCTCAGTCTCCCCATGGACACCCTCAGTCTCCCCCTGGACACCCTCAGTCTCCCCATGGACACCCTCAGTCTCCCCCTGGACACCCTCAGTCTCCCACTGGACACCCTCAGTCTCCCCCTGGACACCCTCAGTCTCCCCCTGGACATACTCAGTCACCCCCGGAGAACTTCAGTCTCCCTCTTGGACACCCTCCAACTCCCCTCGGAGACACTCAGACTCCCCCCGGACACCCTCAATCATTCCCTAGTCAGCCTCAGTCTCCACTTGGACACCCTCAGTCTCCCCCTGGACACCCTCAACCATTCCCTAGTCACCCTCAGTCTCCACTTGGACACCCTCAGTCTCCCTGCTGGACACCCTCAGTCTCCACTTGGACACCCTCAGTCTCCACTTGGACACCTTCAGTCTCCACTTGGACCCTCAGTCTCCACTTGGACACCCTCAGTCTCCACTTGGACCCTCAGTCTCCACTTGGAACCTCAGTCTCCCCCTGGACACCCTCAGTCCCCCCCTGGACACCCTCAGTCTCAACATAGGACACACTCAGTCTCCCCCGGACACCTTCAGTCTCCCCCGGACACCCTCAGTCTCTCCACGGACACCTTCAGTCTCCCCCTGGACACCCTCAGTCCCCCCCCTGGACACCCTCAGTCTCAACATAGGAACAAACTCAGTCTACCCCGGACACCTTCAGTCTCCCGCGGACACTCTCAGTCTCTCCACGGACACCTTCATTCTCCCCTAGGACACACCCAGTCTCCCCCTGGACAACTTCAGTCTCCTACTAGACACCCTTAGTATCTCCTGGACACCCTCAGTCTCCCCATGGAGACCCTCAGTCTCCCACTGGACACCCTCAATCTCCCCAGGACACCCTCAGTCTAACCCCAGTCAACCTCAGTCTCCCCAAGGACACCCTCAGTCTCCTCATGGATACACCTCATTCTCCTCCAGAGCCATCAGTTTCCCCATGGACACCCTCAGTCTCCCCATGGACACCCTCAGTCTCCCCATGGACACCCTCAGTCTCCCCATGGATACACCTCATTCTCCTCCAGAGCCACCAGTTTCCACATGGACACCCTCAGTCTCCCCATGGACACCCTCAGTCTCCCCATGGACACCCTCAGTCTCCCCCTGGACACCCTCAGTCTCCCCATGGACACCTCACTCTCCCCCTGGACACCGTCACTCTCCCCATGGACATCCTCAGTCTCCCCCTGGACACCCTCAGTCGCCCACTGGACACCCTCAGTCTCCCCCTGGACACCCTCAGTCTCCCCATGGACATACTCAGTCACCCCCGGACAACTTCAGTCTCCCTCTTGGACACCCTCCAACTCCCCTCGGAGACACTCAGACTCCCCCCGGACACCCTCAATCATTCCCTAGTCACCCTCAGTCTCCACTTGGACACCCCCAGTCTCCCCCTGGACACCCTCAATCATTCCCTATGTCACCCTCAGTCTCCACTTGGACACCCTCAGTCTCCCTGCTGGACACCCTCAGTCTCCACTTGGACACCCTCAGTCTCCACTTGGACACCCTCAGTCTCCACTTGGACACCTTCAGTCTCCACTTGGACCCTCAGTCTCCACTTGGACACCTTCAGTCTCCACTTGGACACCCTCAGTCTCCACTTGGACCCTCAGTCTCCACTTGGACCCTCAGTCTCCCCCTGGACACCCTCAGTCTCCCTGCTGGACACCCTCAGTCTCCCTGCTGGACACCCTCAGTCTCCACTTGGACACCCTCAGTCTCCACTTGGACACCTTCAGTCTCCACTTGGACCCTCAGTCTCCCTGCTGGCCACCCTCAGTCTCCCCCTGGACAGCCTCAGTCCCCCCCTGGACACCCTCAGTCTCAACATAGGACACACTCAGTCTCCCCCGGACACCTTCAGTCTCCCCCGGACATACTTAGTCTCCGCTCAGACAATCTCAGTCTCCCCATTGCCACCCTTAGTCTCCCCCAGGGACACAGTCAGTCTTTCCCTGGACACCCTCACTCTCCCCAGGACACACTCAGTCACCACACGGACACCATCAGTTTCCCCCAGACACCCTCAGTCTCACCCCGGACACCCTCATTCTCACCCTGGACACTCTCATTCTCACCCTGGACACCGTCATTCTCCCCATGGACACGCTCTGATTCTCCCCGGACACCATCAGACTCACCCCAGACACCCTCAATCTCCCCCCGGACACCCTCAATCTCCCACCCAGACACCCTCAGTCTCCCCCGGGCATCCTCAGTCTCCCCCTTGGACACCCTCAGTCTCCCCGGACACTCTCCACTCGGACACCCTCAGTCTCCCTCTGGAACACTCAGTCTCTCCCTGAACACCCTCATTCTCAGACCGGACACTCTCAGGCTCTCCTCAGACAGACTCCTTCTCCCCAGGACACACTCAGTCTTCCCCTCAGACAACATCTGTCTCTACCATGACACCCTCAGTCTCAACCCGGACACCCTCAGTCTCACCTCGGACACCCTCAGTCACCCCCTCGGACACCCTCAGTCTCCCCCTGGACACCCTCAGTCTACCCCCGGACACCCTCAGTCTCACCTCGGACACCCTCTGTCTCACCTCGGACACACTCAGTCTCACCTTGGACACTCTCAGTCACCCCATGGACACCCTCTGTCTAACCCCAGAAACCCTCAGTCTCCATCTTGACACCCTCAGTTTCTCCTCGGACACCCTCATTCTCCCCCGGACACACTCAGTCTCCCGCTTGGACACCCTCAGTCTCCCCTTCAGACACCCTAAGACTCTTCCGGACGCCCTCAGTCTCCCCTCGGACACACCCAGTCTCCGCCTGGACACCCTCAGTCTCCCTCTTGGACACCCTCCAACTCCCCTTGGAGACACTCAGTCTCCCCCTGGCCACCCTCAGACTCCCCCCGGACACCCTCAATCATTCCCTAGTCACCCTCAGTCTCCACTTGGACACCCTCAGTCTCCACTTGGACTCCCTCAGTTTCCACTTGGACACCCTCAGTCTCCACTTGGCCACACTCAGTCTCCCTATGGAGACCCTCAGCCTAACACGGGACACCCCCAAACTCCGCTCGGACACTCTCAGTCTCCCCCTGGACACCCTCAGTCTAACCCCGGACAACCTCAGTCTCCCCTCGGACACCCTCAGTCTCCTCATGGATACACCTCATTCTTCTCCAGAGCCTTCAGTTTCCCCATGGACACCCTCAGTCTCCCCATGGACACCCTCAGTCTCCCCATGGACACCCTCAGTCTCCCCATGGATACACCTCATTCTCCTCCAGAGCCATCAGTTTCCACATGGACACCCTCAGTCTCCCCATGGACACCCTCAGTCTCCCCATGGACACCCTCAGTCTCCCCCTGGACACCCTCAGTCTCCCCATGGACACCCTCAGTCTCCCCCTGGACACCCTCAGTCTCCCACTGGACACCCTCAGTCTCCCCCTGGACACCTTCAGTCTCCCCCTGGACATACTCAGTCACCCCCGGAGAACTTCAGTCTCCCTCTTGGACACCCTCCAACTCCCCTCGGAGACACTCAGACTCCCCCCGGACACCCTCAATCATTCCCTAGTCACCCTCAGTCTCCACTTGGACACCCTCAGTCTCCCCCTGGACACCCTCAACCATTCCCTAGTCACCCTCAGTCCCAACTTGGACACCCTCAGTCTCCCTGCTGGACATCCTCAGTCTCCACTTGGACACCCTCAGTCTCCACTTGGACACCTTCAGTCTCCACTTGGACCCTCAGTCTCCACTTGGACACCCTCAGTCTCCACTTGGACCCTCAGTCTCCACTTGGACCCTCAGTCTCCCCCTGGACACCCTCAGTCCCCCCCTGGACACCCTCAGTCTCAACATAGGACACACTCAGTCTCCCCCGGACACCTTCAGTCTCCCCCGGACACCCTCAGTCTCTCCACGGACACCTTCAGTCTCCCCCTGGACACCCTCAGTCCCCCCCTGGACACCCTCAGTCTCAACATAGGAACAAACTCAGTCTACCCCGGACACCTTCAGTCTCCCGCGGACACTCTCAGTCTCTCCACGGACACCTTCATTCTCCCCTAGGACACACCCAGTCTCCCCCTGGACAACTTCAGTCTCCCACTAGACACCCTTAGTATCTCCTGGACACCCTCAGTCTCCCCATGGAGACCCTCAGTCTCCCACTGGACACCCTCAATCTCCCCAGGACACCCTCAGTCTAACCCCAGACAACCTCAGTCTCCCCAAGGACACCCTCAGTCTCCTCATGGATACACCTCATTCTCCTCCAGAGCCATCAGTTTCCCCATGGACACCCTCAGTCTCCCCATGGACACCCTCAGTCTCCCCATGGATACACCTCATTCTCCTCCAGAGCCACCAGTTTCCACATGGACACCCTCAGTCTCCCCATGGACACCCTCAGTCTCCCCATGGACACCCTCAGTCTCCCCCTGGACACCCTCAGTCTCCCCATGGACACCTCACTCTCCCCCTGGACACCGTCACTCTCCCCATGGACATCCTCAGTCTCCCCCTGGACACCCTCAGTCGCCCACTGGACACCCTCAGTCTCCCCCTGGACACCCTCAGTCTCCCCATGGACATACTCAGTCACCCCCGGACAACTTCAGTCTCCCTCTTGGACACCCTCCAACTCCCCTCGGAGACACTCAGACTCCCCCCGGACACCCTCAATCATTCCCTAGTCACCCTCAGTCTCCACTTGGACACCCCCAGTCTCCCCCTGGACACCCTCAATCATTCCCTAGTCACCCTCAGTCTCCACTTGGACACCCTCAGTCTCCCTGCTGGACACCCTCAGTCTCCACTTGGACACCCTCAGTCTCCACTTGGACACCCTCAGTCTCCACTTGGACACCTTCAGTCTCCACTTGGACCCTCAGTCTCCACTTGGACACCTTCAGTCTCCACTTGGACACCCTCAGTCTCCACTTGGACCCTCAGTCTCCACTTGGACCCTCAGTCTCCACTTGGACCCTCAGTCTCCCCCTGGACACCCTCAGTCTCCCTGCTGGACACGCTCAGTCTCCCTGCTGGACACCCTCAGTCTCCACTTGGACACCCTCAGTCTCCACCTGGACACCTTCAGTCTCCACTTGGACCCTCAGTCTCCCTGCTGGCCACCCTCAGTCTCCCCCTGGACACCCTCAGTCCCCCCCTGGACACCCTCAGTCTCAACATAGGACACACTCAGTCTACCCCGGACACCTTCAGTCTCCCCCGGACACCCTCAGTCTCTCCACGGACACCTTCAGTCTCCCCCTGGACACCCTCAGTCCCCCCACTGGACACCCTCAGTCTCAACATAGGAACAAACTCAGTCTACCTCGGACACCTTCAGTCTCCCGCGGACACTCTCAGTCTCTCCACGGACACCTTCATTCTCCCCTAGGACACACCCAGTCTCCCCCTGGACAACTTCAGTCTCCCACTAGACACCCTTAGTATCTCCTGGACACCCTCAGTCTCCCCATGGAGTCCCTCAGTCTCCCACTGGACACCCTCAATCTCCCCAGGACACCCTCAGTCTAACCCCAGACAACCTCAGTCTCCCCAAGGACACCCTCAGTCTCCTCATGGATACACCTCATTCTCCTCCAGAGCCATCAGTTTCCCCATGGACACCCTCAGTCTCCCCATGGACACCCTCAGTCTCCCCATGGACACCCTCAGTCTCCCCATGGATACACCTCATTCTCCTCCAGAGCCACCAGTTTCCACATGGACACCCTCAGTCTCCCCATGGACACCCTCAGTCTCCCCATGGACACCCTCAGTCTCCCCCTGGACACCCTCAGTCTCCCCATGGACACCTCACTTTCCCCCTGGACACCGTCACTCTCCCCATGGACACCCTCAGTCTCCCCCTGGACACCCTCAGTCGCCCACTGGACACCCTCAGTCTCCCCCTGGACACCCTCAGTCTCCCCATGGACATACTCAGTCACCCCCGGACAACTTCAGTCTCCCTCTTGGACACCCTCCAACTCCCCTCGGAGACACTCAGACTCCCCCCGGACACCCTCAATCATTCCCTAGTCACCCTCAGTCTCCACTTGGACACCCCCAGTCTCCCCCTGGACACCCTCAATCATTCCCTAGTCACCCTCAGTCTCCACTTGGACACCCTCAGTCTCCCTGCTGGACACCCTCAGTCTCCACTTGGACACCCTCAGTCTCCACTTGGACACCCTCAGTCTCCACTTGGACACCTTCAGTCTCTACTTGGACCCTCAGTCTCCACTTGGACAGCTTCAGTCTCCACTTGGACACCCTCAGTCTCCACTTGGACCCTCAGTCTCCACTTGGACCCTCAGTCTCCACTTGGACCCTCAGTCTCCCCCTGGACACCCTCAGTCTCCCTGCTGGACACCCTCAGTCTCCCTGCTGGACACCCTCAGTCTCCACTTGGACACCCTCAGTCTCCATTTGGACACCTTCAGTCTCCACTTGGACCCTCAGTCTCCCTGCTGGCCACCCTCAGTCTCCCCCTGGACACCCTCAGTGCCCCCCTGGACACCCTCAGTCTCAACATAGGACACACTCAGTCTCCCCCGGACACCTTCAGTCTCCCCCGGACACCCTCAGTCTCTCCACGGACACCTTCAGTCTTCCCCTGGACACCCTCAGTCCCCCCCTGGACACCCTCAGTCTCAACATAGGAACAAACTCAGTCTACCCCGGACACCTTCAGTCTCCCGCGGACACTCTCAGTCTCTCCACGGACACCTTCATTCTCCCCTAGGACACACCCAGTCTCCCCCTGGACAACTTCAGTCTCCCACTAGACACCCTTAGTATCTCCTGGACACCCTCAGTCTCCCCATGGAGACCCTCAGTCTCCCACTGGACACCCTCAATCTCCCCAGGACACCCTCAGTCTAACCCCAGACATCCTCAGTCTCCTCAAGGACACCCTCAGTCTCCACCGGGACTCCCTCAGTCTCCCCCTGTACACACTCAGTAACCCCCGGACACCCTCAGTCTCCCCCTGGACTCACTCAGTCTCTCCCCGGACACCCTCAGCCTCCCCCCGGACACCCTCAGTCTCAACCCGGACACCCTCAGTCTCAACCCGGACACCCTCATTCTCACCTCGGACAACCTCAGTCTCAACCCGGACACCCTCATTCTCCCCCAGATATCATCAGTCTCCCAATGGACACCCTCAGTCTCCCCCGGGACACCCTCAGTCTCCCCCTGGACACACTCAGTCACCCCCGGACACACTCAGTCTCCCCCTCGGGCACCCTCAGTCTCCACCTGGACACCCTCAGTCTCCCCCTGGACACACTCAGTCTCCCCCGGACACCCTCATTCTCCCCCTGGAGACCCTCAGTCTAAACCCAGACACCCTAAGTCTCCCGCGGACACACTCAGTCTCCCCTCGGACACAGTCTCACCTCGGACAACCTCAGTCTCCCCTCGGACACCCCCAGTCTGAACCCGGACACCCTCAGTCTCCCCTCGGACACCCTCCGTCTGAAGCCGGACACCCTCAGTCTTCTCGTGGAGACCCTGAGTCTCCACAGGACACCCTCAGTCTCCCCCTGGACACCCTCAGTCTCCCCCTGGACACCCTCAGTCTCCCTGCTGGACACTCTCAGTCTCCCTCGGACACCCTCAGTCTCCCCCCGGGCACCCTCAGCCTTTCCCCGTACACCCTCAGTCTCAACCTGGACACCCTCAGTCTCAACCTGGACACCCTCAGTCTCAACCTGGACACCCTCAGTCTCCCCCCGGGCACCCTCAGCCTTTCCCCGTACACCCTCAGTCTCAACCTGGACACCCTCAGTCTCCCCCTGGACACCCTCAGTCTCACCCTGGACACCCTCAGTCTCCCCCTGGACACCCTCAGTCTCCCCCTCGACACCTTTAGTCTCCCTCTTGGACACCCTCAGTCTCCCCTCCGGACACCCTCTTTCTCAGCCCGGACACCCTCAGTCTCCCCTCCGGACACCCTCAGTCTCCCCACGGACACCCTCAGTCTCCCCCCGGACACCCTCAGTCTCAGCCCGGACACCCTCAGTCTTCCATCGGACACCGTCAATCTCCCTCGGACATACTTAGTCTCCACTCGGACATGCTCAGTCTCCCCCTTGACACCCTTAGTCTCCCCCAGGGACACACTCAGTCTTTCCCCGGACACCCTCAGTCTCCCCAGGACACGCTCAGTCACCACTCGGACACCCTCAGTCTCCCCCAGACACCCTCAGTCGGCCCCTCGGACAAGCTTAGTCTACCCCTCGGACACACTCAATCGCCCCTTGGACACCTTCAGACTCCCCAGGACACTCTCAACCTGCACTCGGACACCCTCAGACTGCCCAGACACCCTCACTCTCCGCTTGGACACCCTCCGTCTCCCTCTGGAGATGCTCAGTCTCACCCCGGACACCCTGAGTCTCCTAATGGATAAACCTCATTCTCCTCCAGATACCATCTGTCTCCCCATGGACACCCTCAGTCTCCCCCTGGACACCCTCAGTCATCCCATGGATAAATTCAGTCACCCCCGGACAACTTCAGTCACTCGCTCGGACACCCTCAGTCTCACCCTGGACACCCTCAGTGTCCCCCTGGCCACCCTCAGTCTCCCCATGGACACACTCACTTACCCCCAGACAACTTCAGTCACCCCCTCGGACACCCTCAGTCTCCCCTCGGACACCCTCATTTTCCCCTCGGACAACCTCTGTCCGAACCTGGACACCCTGAGTCTGCCCTCGACACCCTCAGTCTCCCCTCGAACACCCTCAGTCTCCCCCTGAACACCCTCAGTCTTCCCCTGGACACCCTCAGCCTCCCCCTGGACACCCTCAGTCTTCCCCTGGACACCCTCAGTCTCCCCTGGACACCCTCAGTCTCCCCTCGAACACCCTCAGTCTCCCCCTGAACACCCTCAGTCTTCCCCTGGACACCCTCAGTCTCCCCTGGACACCCTCAGTTTCCCCTCGGAAACCCTCAGTCCGAACCCGGACACTCTCAGTCTCCCTTCAGACACCCTCAGTCTCCCCTCGGACACCCTCAGTCTCCCCCTGAACACCCTCAGTCTTCCCCTGGACACCGTCAGCCTCCCCCTGGACAACTTCAGTCTCACCAGGACACCCGCAGTTTCACCCCGGACACACTCAGTCTCCCCTTGGACACCCTCAGTAAACACCGGACACCCTCAGTAAACACCGGGCACCCTATGTCTCCCTCTGGATACCCTCAGTCTCATCCCAGACACCCTCAGTCTCCACTCGGACACCCTCAGTAACTTGCGGCCGGCCTCATTCTGCCCCACGGACACATTCAGTTTCCCCCTGGACACCCTAGGTCTGAACCCGGACACCCTCAGTCTCCCCTCGGACACCCTCAGTCTGAACCCAGACACCCTCATTCTCCCCTCGGACACCCTCAGTCTGAACCCGGACACCCTCAGTCTGCCTTCGGACACCCTCAGTCTGAACCTGGACACCCTCAGTCTGCCTTCGGACACCCTAGGTCTGAACCCGGACACCCTCAGTCTCCCCTCGGACACCCTCAGTCTGAACCCAGACACCCTCATTCTCCCCTCGGACACCCTCATTCTCCCCTCGGACACCCTCAGTCTGAACCCGGACACCCTCAGTCTGCCTTCGGACACCCTCAGTCTGAACCCGGACACCCTCAGTCACTCCTCGGACACCCTCAGTCTCCCCTCGGACACCCTCAATCTCCCCCTAGACACCCTCAGCCTCCCCATGGACAACTTTTTTCTTCAACTGGACACCCTCAGTTTCACCCCGGACGCCCTCAGTCTCCTCCTGGACGAACGCAGTCTCCCCTGGACACCCTCATTCTCCCCCTCAGACACCCTCAGTCTCCTCCTGGAGTCACTCAGTCTCCCACTGGACAACCACAGTCTCTTCCGGATGCCCTCAGTCTCCTCCTGGACAAACGCAGTCTCCCCTGGACACCCTCAGTCTCCCCCTGGAGACCCTCAGTCTAAACCCGGATACCCTCAGTCTCTCCTCGGACACCCTCAGTTTCCCCCGGACACCCTCAGTCTCCCCCTGAAGACCCTCAGTCTATAACCGGACACCCTCATTCTCCCACTGGAGACCCTCAGTCTTCCCCAGGACACCCTCAGTCTCAACCCGGACACCCTCAGTCTCCCTTCGGACACTCTCAGTCTGAACCTGGACACCCTCAGTCTTCCCTTGGACACCCTCAGTCTACTCCTGGACACACTCAGTCTCCCCTCGGACACCCTCATTCTCACCCTGGACACCCTCAGTTTCACCCTGGACACCCTCAGTCTCCCCTCGGACACCCGCAGTCTCCCCTTGGACACCCTAAGTCTGAACCCGGACACCCTCAGTCTCCACCGGACACCCTCAGTCTCATCCCGGACACCCTCAGTCTCCACCAGACACCCTCAGTCTCCACCAGACACCCTCAGTCTCAACCTGGACACCCTCAGTCTCCCCCATAACACCCTCAGTCTCCCCCTGGACACCCTCAGTCTCAACCTGGACACCCTCAGTCTCCCCCTGGACACCCTCAGTCTCCCCCATAACACCCGCAGTCTCCCCCCGGGCACCCTCAGCCTTTCCCCGCACACCCTCAGTCTCAACCTGGACACCCTCAGTCTCAACCTGGACACCCTCAGTCTCAACCTGGACACCCTCAGTCTCAACCTGGACAACCTCAGTCTCAACCTGGACACCCTCAGTCTTCCCCTGGACACCCTCAGTCTCACACCGGACACTCCCAGTCTCCCCCTGGACACCCTCAGTCTCACACCGGACACTCTCAGTCTCACACTGGACACCCTCACTCTCCCCCTGGACACCCACAGCCTCCCCCTGGTCATCCTCAGTCTCCCCCTGGACAACATCAGACTCACCCCGGACACCCTCACTCTCCCCCTGGACACCCACAGTCTCCCCCCGGACACCCTCAGTCTCCCACTGGACACCCTTAGTCTCTCCTGGACACCCTCAGTTTCCTCATGGAGACCCTCAGCCTAACACGGGACACCCCCAAACTCCGCTCGGACACTCTCAGTCTCCCACTGGACACCCTCAGTCTCCCCCATAACACCCTCAGTCTCCCCCCGGGCACCCTCAGCCTTTCCCCGCACACCCTCAGTCTCAACCTGGACACCCTCAGTCTCAACCTGGACACCCTCAGTCTCCCCCATAACACCCTCAGTCTCCCCCTGGACACCCTCAGTCTCAACCTGGACACCCTCAGTCTCCCCCTGGACACCCTCAGTCTCCCCCATAACACCCGCAGTCTCACCCCGGGCACCCTCAGCCTTTCCCCGCACACCCTCAGTCTCAACCTGGACACCCTCAGTCTCAACCTGGACACCCTCAGTCTCAACCTGGACACCCTCAGTCTCAACCTGGACAACCTCAGTCTCAACCTGGACACCCTCAGTCTTCCCCTGGACACCCTCAGTCTCCCCCATAACACCCTCAGTCTCCCCCCGAGCACCCTCAGCCTTTCCCCGTACACCCTCAGTCTCAACCTGGACACCCTCAGTCTCACACCGGACACTCTCAGTCTCACACTGGACACCCTCACTCTCCCCCTGGACACCCACAGCCTCCCCCTGGTCATCCTCAGTCTCCCCCTGGACAACATCAGACTCACCCCGGACACCCTCACTCTCCCCCTGGACACCCACAGTCTCCCCCCGGACACCCTCAGTCTCCCACTGGACACCCTTAGTCTCTCCTGGACACCCTCAGTTTCCTCATGGAGACCCTCAGCCTAACACGGGACACCCCCAAACTCCGCTCGTACACTCTCAGTCTCCCACTGGACACCCTCAGTCTCCCCCATAACACCCTCAGTCTCCCCCCGGGCACCCTCAGCCTTTCCCCGCACACCCTCAGTCTCAACCTGGACACCCTCAGTCTCAACCTGGACACCCTCAGTCTCCCCCATAACAACCTCAGTCTCCCCCTGGACACCCTCAGTCTCAACCTGGACACCCTCAGTCTCCCCCTGGACACCCTCAGTCTCCCCCATAACACCCGCAGTCTCCCCCCGGGCACCCTCAGCCTTTCCCCGCACACCCTCAGTCTCAACCTGGACACCCTCAGTCTCAACCTGGACACCCTCAGTCTCAACCTGGACACCCTCAGTCTCAACCTGGACAACCTCAGTCTCAACCTGGACACCCTCAGTCTTCCCCTGGACACCCTCAGTCTCCCCCATAACACCCTCAGTCTCCCCCCGAGCACCCTCAGCCTTTCCCCGCACACCCTCAGTCTCAACCTGGACACCCTCAGTCTCAACCTGGACACCCTCAGTCTCAACCTGGACACCCTCAGTCTTCCCCCAAGACACCTTTAGTCTCCCTCTTGAACACCCTCAGTCTCCCCCCCGGACACCCTCAGTCTCCCCTCCGGACACACTCAGTCTCCCCTCCGGACACCCTCAGTATTCCCTCCGGACTCCCTCACTCTCCCCTCCGGACACCCTCAGTCTCCCCCCTGGACACCCTCACTCTCCCCTCCAGACTCCCTCAGTGTCCCCACACCCCAGGCACCCTCAGTCTCCCCTCCGGACACCCTCAGTCTCCCCCCAGACACCCTCAGCCTCACCCCGGACACCCTCAGACTCCCCCTGGACACACTCAGTCTCCCCTAAACACACTCAGACTCCCCCCGGACACCCTCAGCCTCACCCCGGACACCCTCAGACTCCCCCTGGACACCCTCAGTCTCCCCTAAACACACTCAGCCTCACCCCGGACACCCTCTGTCTCCCCCCGGACACCCTCAGTCTCAGCCCGGACACCCTCAGTCTCACTCTGGACACTCTCAGTCTCAGCCCGCACACCCTCAGTCTCACCCTGGACACCCTCAGTCTCACCCTGGACACCCTCAGTCTCAGCCCGGATACCCTCTGTCTCCCCCCGGACACCCTCTGTCTCCCCCCGGACACCCTCAGTCTCAGCCCGGACACCCTCAGTCTCACCCTGGACACCCTCAGTCTTCCATCGTACACCCTCAGTCTCACGCCGGACACCCTCAGTCTGCCACGGACACCCTCAGTCTCAGCCCGGACACCCTCAGTCTCCCTCGGACATACTTAGTCTCCACTCGGACACCCTCAGTCTCCCCCCTGGACTCCCTCAGTGTCCCCACCCCACAGGCACCCTCAGTCTCACCCTGGACACCCTCAGACTCCCCCCGGACACCCTCTGTCTCCCCCCGGACACCCTCAGTCTTCCATTGTACACCCTCAGTCTCCCTCGGACATACTTAGTCTCCACTCAGACATCCTCAGTCTCCCCATTGCCACCCTTAGTCTCCCCCAGGGACACACTCAGTCTTTCCCTGGACACCCTTAGTCTCCCTAGGACACACTCAGTCACCACTTGGACACCCTCAGTCTCCCCCAGACACCCTCAGTCGCCCCCTCGGACAAGCTTAGTCTACCCCTCGGACACACTCAATCTCCCCTTGGACACCTTCAGTCTCCCCAGGACACCCTCAATCTGACTCGGACACCCTCAGACTGCCCAGACACCCTCACTCTCTGCTCGGACACCCTCAGTCTCCCTCTGGAGATCCTCAGTCTCCCCCTGGACACACTCAGTCGCCCACTGGACACCCTCAGTCTCCCCCTGGACACCCTCAGTCTCCCCATGGACATACTCAGTCACCCCCGGACAACTTCAGTCTCCCTCTTGGACACCCTCCAACTCCCCTCGGAGACACTCAGACTCCCCCCGGACACCCTCAATCATTCCCTAGTCACCCTCAGTCTCCACTTGGACACCCCCAGTCTCCCCCTGGACACCCTCAATCATTCCCTAGTCACCCTCAGTCTCCACTTGGACACCCTCAGTCTCCCTGCTGGACACCCTCAGTCTCCACTTGGACACCCTCAGTCTCCACTTGGACACCCTCAGTCTCCACTTGGACACCTTCAGTCTCCACTTGGACCCTCAGTCTCCACTTGGACACCTTCAGTCTCCACTTGGACACCCTCAGTCTCCACTTGGACCCTCAGTCTCCACTTGGACCCTCAGTCTCCACTTGGACCCTCAGTCTCCCCCTGGACACCCTCAGTCTCCCTGCTGGACACGCTCAGTCTCCCTGCTGGACACCCTCAGTCCCCACTTGGACACCCTCAGTCTCCACCTGGACACCTTCAGTCTCCACTTGGACCCTCAGTCTCCCTGCTGGCCACCCTCAGTCTCCCCCTGGACACCCTCAGTCCCCCCCTGGACACCCTCAGTCTCAACATAGGACACACTCAGTCTACCCCGGACACCTTCAGTCTCCCCCGGACACCCTCAGTCTCTCCACGGACACCTTCAGTCTCCCCCTGGACACCCTCAGTCCCCCCACTGGACACCCTCAGTCTCAACATAGGAACAAACTCAGTCTACCTCGGACACCTTCAGTCTCCCGCGGACACTCTCAGTCTCTCCACGGACACCTTCATTGTCCCCTAGGACACACCCAGTCTCCCCCTGGACAACTTCAGTCTCCCACTAGACACCCTTAGTATCTCCTGGACACCCTCAGTCTCCCCATGGAGTCCCTCAGTCTCCCACTGGACACCCTCAATCTCCCCAGGACACCCTCAGTCTAACCCCAGACAACCTCAGTCTCCCCAAGGACACCCTCAGTCTCCTCATGGATACACCTCATTCTCCTCCAGAGCCATCAGTTTCCCCATGGACACCCTCAGTCTCCCCATGGACACCCTCAGTCTCCCCATGGACACCCTCAGTCTCCCCATGGATACACCTCATTCTCCTCCAGAGCCACCAGTTTCCAGATGGACACCCTCAGTCTCCCCATGGACACCCTCAGTCTCCCCATGGACACCCTCAGTCTCCCCCTGGACACCCTCAGTCTCCCCATGGACACCTCACTTTCCCCCTGGACACCGTCACTCTCCCCATGGACACCCTCAGTCTCCCCCTGGACACCCTCAGTCGCCCACTGGACACCCTCAGTCTCCCCCTGGACACCCTCAGTCTCCCCATGGACATACTCAGTCACCCCCGGACAACTTCAGTCTCCCTCTTGGACACCCTCCAACTCCCCTCGGAGACACTCAGACTCCCCCCGGACACCCTCAATCATTCCCTAGTCACCCTCAGTCTCCACTTGGACACCCCCAGTCTCCCCCTGGACACCCTCAATCATTCCCTAGTCACCCTCAGTCTCCACTTGGACACCCTCAGTCTCCCTGCTGGACACCCTCAGTCTCCACTTGGACACCCTCAGTCTCCACTTGGACACCCTCAGTCTCCACTTGGACACCTTCAGTCTCCACTTGGACCCTCAGTCTCCACTTGGACAGCTTCAGTCTCCACTTGGACACCCTCAGTCTCCACTTGGACCCTCAGTCTCCACTTGGACCCTCAGTCTCCACTTGGACCCTCAGTCTCCCCCTGGACACCCTCAGTCTCCCTGCTGGACACCCTCAGTCTCCCTGCTGGACACCCTCAGTCTCCACTTGGACACCCTCAGTCTCCATTTGGACACCTTCAGTCTCCACTTGGACCCTCAGTCTCCCTGCTGGCCACCCTCAGTCTCCCCCTGGACACCCTCAGTCCCCCCCTGGACACCCTCAGTCTCAACATAGGACACACTCAGTCTCCCCCGGACACCTTCAGTCTCCCCCGGACACCCTCAGTCTCTCCACGGACACCTTCAGTCTTCCCCTGGACACCCTCAGTCCCCCCCTGGACACCCTCAGTCTCAACATAGGAACAAACTCAGTCTACCCCGGACACCTTCAGTCTCCCGCGGACACTCTCAGTCTCTCCACGGACACCTTCATTCTCCCCTAGGACACACCCAGTCTCCCCCTGGACAACTTCAGTCTCCCACTAGACACCCTTAGTATCTCCTGGACACCCTCAGTCTCCCCATGGAGACCCTCAGTCTCCCACTGGACACCCTCAATCTCCCCAGGACACCCTCAGTCTAACCCCAGACATCCTCAGTCTCCTCAAGGACACCCTCAGTCTCCACCGGGACTCCCTCAGTCTCCCCCTGTACACACTCAGTAACCCCCGGACACCCTCAGTCTCCCCCTGGACTCACTCAGTCTCTCCCCGGACACCCTCAGCCTCCCCCCGGACACCCTCAGTCTCAACCCGGACACCCTCAGTCTCAACCCGGACACCCTCATTCTCACCTCGGACAACCTCAGTCTCAACCCGGACACCCTCATTCTCCCCCAGATATCATCAGTCTCCCAATGGACACCCTCAGTCTCCCCCGGGACACCCTCAGTCTCCCCCTGGACACACTCAGTCACCCCCGGACACACTCAGTCTCCCCCTCGGGCACCCTCAGTCTCCACCTGGACACCCTCAGTCTCCCCCTGGACACACTCAGTCTCCCCCGGACACCCTCATTCTCCCCCTGGAGACCCTCAGTCTAAACCCAGACACCCTAAGTCTTCCGCGGACACACTCAGTCTCCCCTCGGACACAGTCTCACCTCGGACAACCTCAGTCTCCCCTCGGACACCCCCAGTCTGAACCCGGACACCCTCAGTCTCCCCTCGGACACCCTCCGTCTGAAGCCGGACACCCTCAGTCTTCTCGTGGAGACCCTGAGTCTCCACAGGACACCCTCAGTCTCCCCCTGGACACCCTCAGTCTCCCCCTGGACACCCTCAGTCTCCCTGCTGGACACTCTCAGTCTCCCTCGGACACCCTCAGTCTCCCCCCGGGCACCCTCAGCCTTTCCCCGTACACCCTCAGTCTCAACCTGGACACCCTCAGTCTCAACCTGGACACCCTCAGTCTCAACCTGGACACCCTCAGTCTCCCCCCGGGCACCCTCAGCCTTTCCCCGTACACCCTCAGTCTCAACCTGGACACCCTCAGTCTCCCCCTGGACACCCTCAGTCTCACCCTGGACACCCTCAGTCTCCCCCTGGACACCCTCAGTCTCCCCCTCGACACCTTTAGTCTCCCTCTTGGACACCCTCAGTCTCCCCTCCGGACACCCTCTTTCTCAGCCCGGACACCCTCAGTCTCCCCTCCGGACACCCTCAGTCTCCCCACGGACACCCTCAGTCTCCCCCCGGACACCCTCAGTCTCAGCCCGGACACCCTCAGTCTTCCATCGGACACCGTCAATCTCCCTCGGACATACTTAGTCTCCACTCGGACATGCTCAGTCTCCCCCTTGACACCCTTAGTCTCCCCCAGGGACACACTCAGTCTTTCCCCGGACACCCTCAGTCTCCCCAGGACACGCTCAGTCACCACTCGGACACCCTCAGTCTCCCCCAGACACCCTCAGTCGGCCCCTCGGACAAGCTTAGTCTACCCCTCGGACACACTCAATCGCCCCTTGGACACCTTCAGACTCCCCAGGACACTCTCAACCTGCACTCGGACACCCTCAGACTGCCCAGACACCCTCACTCTCCGCTTGGACACCCTCCGTCTCCCTCTGGAGATGCTCAGTCTCACCCCGGACACCCTGAGTCTCCTAATGGATAAACCTCATTCTCCTCCAGATACCATCTGTCTCCCCATGGACACCCTCAGTCTCCCCCTGGACACCCTCAGTCATCCCATGGATAAATTCAGTCACCCCCGGACAACTTCAGTCACTCGCTCGGACACCCTCAGTCTCACCCTGGACACCCTCAGTGTCCCCCTGGCCACCCTCAGTCTCCCCATGGACACACTCACTTACCCCCAGACAACTTCAGTCACCCCCTCGGACACCCTCAGTCTCCCCTCGGACACCCTCATTTTCCCCTCGGACAACCTCTGTCCGAACCTGGACACCCTGAGTCTGCCCTCGACACCCTCAGTCTCCCCTCGAACACCCTCAGTCTCCCCCTGAACACCCTCAGTCTTCCCCTGGACACCCTCAGCCTCCCCCTGGACACCCTCAGTCTTCCCCTGGACACCCTCAGTCTCCCCTGGACACCCTCAGTCTCCCCTCGAACACCCTC
Organism: Isurus oxyrinchus; assembly: GCA_026770705.1. Classification (NCBI taxonomy): domain Eukaryota; kingdom Metazoa; phylum Chordata; class Chondrichthyes; order Lamniformes; family Lamnidae; genus Isurus; species Isurus oxyrinchus. The sequence continues at coordinate 199,461 of JANJGN010000103.1, read as the reverse complement.
AGTCTCCCCCTGAACACCCTCAGTCTTCCCCTGGACACCCTCAGTCTCCCCTGGACACCCTCAGTTTCCCCTCGGAAACCCTCAGTCCGAACCCGGACACTCTCAGTCTCCCTTCAGACACCCTCAGTCTCCCCTCGGACACCCTCAGTCTCCCCCTGAACACCCTCAGTCTTCCCCTGGACACCGTCAGCCTCCCCCTGGACAACTTCAGTCTCACCAGGACACCCGCAGTTTCACCCCGGACACACTCAGTCTCCCCTTGGACACCCTCAGTAAACACCGGACACCCTCAGTAAACACCGGGCACCCTATGTCTCCCTCTGGATACCCTCAGTCTCATCCCAGACACCCTCAGTCTCCACTCGGACACCCTCAGTAACTTGCGGCCGGCCTCATTCTGCCCCACGGACACATTCAGTTTCCCCCTGGACACCCTAGGTCTGAACCCGGACACCCTCAGTCTCCCCTCGGACACCCTCAGTCTGAACCCAGACACCCTCATTCTCCCCTCGGACACCCTCAGTCTGAACCCGGACACCCTCAGTCTGCCTTCGGACACCCTCAGTCTGAACCTGGACACCCTCAGTCTGCCTTCGGACACCCTAGGTCTGAACCCGGACACCCTCAGTCTCCCCTCGGACACCCTCAGTCTGAACCCAGACACCCTCATTCTCCCCTCGGACACCCTCATTCTCCCCTCGGACACCCTCAGTCTGAACCCGGACACCCTCAGTCTGCCTTCGGACACCCTCAGTCTGAACCCGGACACCCTCAGTCACTCCTCGGACACCCTCAGTCTCCCCTCGGACACCCTCAATCTCCCCCTAGACACCCTCAGCCTCCCCATGGACAACTTTTTTCTTCAACTGGACACCCTCAGTTTCACCCCGGACGCCCTCAGTCTCCTGCTGGACGAACGCAGTCTCCCCTGGACACCCTCATTCTCCCCCTCAGACACCCTCAGTCTCCTCCTGGAGTCACTCAGTCTCCCACTGGACAACCACAGTCTCTTCCGGATGCCCTCAGTCTCCTCCTGGACAAACGCAGTCTCCCCTGGACACCCTCAGTCTCCCCCTGGAGACCCTCAGTCTAAACCCGGATACCCTCAGTCTCTCCTCGGACACCCTCAGTTTCCCCCGGACACCCTCAGTCTCCCCCTGAAGACCCTCAGTCTATAACCGGACACCCTCATTCTCCCACTGGAGACCCTCAGTCTTCCCCAGGACACCCTCAGTCTCAACCCGGACACCCTCAGTCTCCCTTCGGACACTCTCAGTCTGAACCTGGACACCCTCAGTCTTCCCTTGGACACCCTCAGTCTACTCCTGGACACACTCAGTCTCCCCTCGGACACCCTCATTCTCACCCTGGACACCCTCAGTTTCACCCTGGACACCCTCAGTCTCCCCTCGGACACCCGCAGTCTCCCCTTGGACACCCTAAGTCTGAACCCGGACACCCTCAGTCTCCACCGGACACCCTCAGTCTCATCCCGGACACCCTCAGTCTCCACCAGACACCCTCAGTCTCCACCAGACACCCTCAGTCTCAACCTGGACACCCTCAGTCTCCCCCATAACACCCTCAGTCTCCCCCTGGACACCCTCAGTCTCAACCTGGACACCCTCAGTCTCCCCCTGGACACCCTCAGTCTCCCCCATAACACCCGCAGTCTCCCCCCGGGCACCCTCAGCCTTTCCCCGCACACCCTCAGTCTCAACCTGGACACCCTCAGTCTCAACCTGGACACCCTCAGTCTCAACCTGGACACCCTCAGTCTCAACCTGGACAACCTCAGTCTCAACCTGGACACCCTCAGTCTTCCCCTGGACACCCTCAGTCTCACACCGGACACTCCCAGTCTCCCCCTGGACACCCTCAGTCTCACACCGGACACTCTCAGTCTCACACTGGACACCCTCACTCTCCCCCTGGACACCCACAGCCTCCCCCTGGTCATCCTCAGTCTCCCCCTGGACAACATCAGACTCACCCCGGACACCCTCACTCTCCCCCTGGACACCCACAGTCTCCCCCCGGACACCCTCAGTCTCCCACTGGACACCCTTAGTCTCTCCTGGACACCCTCAGTTTCCTCATGGAGACCCTCAGCCTAACACGGGACACCCCCAAACTCCGCTCGGACACTCTCAGTCTCCCACTGGACACCCTCAGTCTCCCCCATAACACCCTCAGTCTCCCCCCGGGCACCCTCAGCCTTTCCCCGCACACCCTCAGTCTCAACCTGGACACCCTCAGTCTCAACCTGGACACCCTCAGTCTCCCCCATAACACCCTCAGTCTCCCCCTGGACACCCTCAGTCTCAACCTGGACACCCTCAGTCTCCCCCTGGACACCCTCAGTCTCCCCCATAACACCCGCAGTCTCACCCCGGGCACCCTCAGCCTTTCCCCGCACACCCTCAGTCTCAACCTGGACACCCTCAGTCTCAACCTGGACACCCTCAGTCTCAACCTGGACACCCTCAGTCTCAACCTGGACAACCTCAGTCTCAACCTGGACACCCTCAGTCTTCCCCTGGACACCCTCAGTCTCCCCCATAACACCCTCAGTCTCCCCCCGAGCACCCTCAGCCTTTCCCCGTACACCCTCAGTCTCAACCTGGACACCCTCAGTCTCACACCGGACACTCTCAGTCTCACACTGGACACCCTCACTCTCCCCCTGGACACCCACAGCCTCCCCCTGGTCATCCTCAGTCTCCCCCTGGACAACATCAGACTCACCCCGGACACCCTCACTCTCCCCCTGGACACCCACAGTCTCCCCCCGGACACCCTCAGTCTCCCACTGGACACCCTTAGTCTCTCCTGGACACCCTCAGTTTCCTCATGGAGACCCTCAGCCTAACACGGGACACCCCCAAACTCCGCTCGTACACTCTCAGTCTCCCACTGGACACCCTCAGTCTCCCCCATAACACCCTCAGTCTCCCCCCGGGCACCCTCAGCCTTTCCCCGCACACCCTCAGTCTCAACCTGGACACCCTCAGTCTCAACCTGGACACCCTCAGTCTCCCCCATAACAACCTCAGTCTCCCCCTGGACACCCTCAGTCTCAACCTGGACACCCTCAGTCTCCCCCTGGACACCCTCAGTCTCCCCCATAACACCCGCAGTCTCCCCCCGGGCACCCTCAGCCTTTCCCCGCACACCCTCAGTCTCAACCTGGACACCCTCAGTCTCAACCTGGACACCCTCAGTCTCAACCTGGACACCCTCAGTCTCAACCTGGACAACCTCAGTCTCAACCTGGACACCCTCAGTCTTCCCCTGGACACCCTCAGTCTCCCCCATAACACCCTCAGTCTCCCCCCGAGCACCCTCAGCCTTTCCCCGCACACCCTCAGTCTCAACCTGGACACCCTCAGTCTCAACCTGGACACCCTCAGTCTCAACCTGGACACCCTCAGTCTTCCCCCAAGACACCTTTAGTCTCCCTCTTGAACACCCTCAGTCTCCCCCCCGGACACCCTCAGTCTCCCCTCCGGACACACTCAGTCTCCCCTCCGGACACCCTCAGTATTCCCTCCGGACTCCCTCACTCTCCCCTCCGGACACCCTCAGTCTCCCCCCTGGACACCCTCACTCTCCCCTCCGGACTCCCTCAGTGTCCCCACACCCCAGGCACCCTCAGTCTCCCCTCCGGACACCCTCAGTCTCCCCCCAGACACCCTCAGCCTCACCCCGGACACCCTCAGACTCCCCCTGGACACACTCAGTCTCCCCTAAACACACTCAGACTCCCCCCGGACACCCTCAGCCTCACCCCGGACACCCTCAGACTCCCCCTGGACACCCTCAGTCTCCCCTAAACACACTCAGCCTCACCCCGGACACCCTCTGTCTCCCCCCGGACACCCTCAGTCTCAGCCCGGACACCCTCAGTCTCACTCTGGACACCCTCAGTCTCAGCCCGCACACCCTCAGTCTCACCCTGGACACCCTCAGTCTCACCCTGGACACCCTCAGTCTCAGCCCGGATACCCTCTGTCTCCCCCCGGACACCCTCTGTCTCCACCCGGACACCCTCAGTCTCAGCCCGGACACCCTCAGTCTCACCCTGGACACCCTCAGTCTTCCATCGTACACCCTCAGTCTCACGCCGGACACCCTCAGTCTGCCACGGACACCCTCAGTCTCAGCCCGGACACCCTCAGTCTCCCTCGGACATACTTAGTCTCCACTCGGACACCCTCAGTCTCCCCCCTGGACTCCCTCAGTGTCCCCACCCCACAGGCACCCTCAGTCTCACCCTGGACACCCTCAGACTCCCCCCGGACACCCTCTGTCTCCCCCCGGACACCCTCAGTCTTCCATTGTACACCCTCAGTCTCCCTCGGACATACTTAGTCTCCACTCAGACATCCTCAGTCTCCCCATTGCCACCCTTAGTCTCCCCCAGGGACACACTCAGTCTTTCCCTGGACACCCTTAGTCTCCCTAGGACACACTCAGTCACCACTTGGACACCCTCAGTCTCCCCCAGACACCCTCAGTCGCCCCCTCGGACAAGCTTAGTCTACCCCTCGGACACACTCAATCTCCCCTTGGACACCTTCATTCTCCCCAGGACACCCTCAATCTGACTCGGACACCCTCAGACTGCCCAGACACCCTCACTCTCTGCTCGGACACCCTCAGTCTCCCTCTGGAGATCCTCAGTCTCACCCCGGACACCCTCAGTCTCCCACTGGACACCCTGAGTCTCTCCTGGACACCCTCAGTCTCCCCATGGAGACCCTCAGCCTAACACGGGACACCCCAAAGTTCCGCTCGGACACTCTCAGTCTCCCCCGGACACCCTCAGTCACACCCTGGACACCCTCAGTCTAATCCCGGACAACCTCAGTCTCCCCTCGGACACCCTCAATCTCCTCATGGATAAAACTCATTCTCCTCCAGATACCCTCAGTCTCCCCCTGGACACCCTCTGTCACCCCATGGACACCCTCAGTCTCCCCACGGACACCCTCAGTCTCCCCCCGGACACCCTCAGTCTCACCCCGGACACCCTCAGTCTTCCATCGGACACCGTCAGTCTCCCTCGGACATACTTAGTCTCCACTCGGACACGCTCAGTCTCCCCCTTGACACCCTTAGTCTCCCCCAGGGACACAATCAGTCTTTCCCTGGACACCCTCAGTCTCCCCCGGACACATTCAGTCACCACTCGGACACCCTCCGTCTCCCCCAGACACCCTGAGTCGCCCCCTCGGAAAAGCTTAGTCTACCCCTCGGACACACTCAATCGCCCCTTGGACACCTTCAGACTCCCCAGGACACCCTCAACCTGCACTCGGACATCCTCAGACTGCCCAGACACCCTCACTCTCCACTTGGACACCCTCAGTCTCCCTCTGGAGATGCTCAGTCTCACCCCGGACACCCTGAGTCTCCTAATGGATAAACCTCATTCTCCTCCAGATACCATCAGTCCCCCCCATGGACACCCTCTGTCTCCCCCTGGACACCCTCAGTCATCCCATGGATAAATTCAGTCACCCCCGGACAACTTCAGTCACCCCCTCGGACACCCTCAGTCTCACCCTGGACACCCTCAGTCTCCCCATGGACACACTCACTCACCCGCGGACAACTTCAGTCACCCCCTCGGACACCCTCAGTCTCCCCTCGGTCACCCTCAGTTTCCCCTCGGACATCCTCAGTCCGAACCCGGACACCCTCAGTCTCCCCTCGACACCCTCAGTCTCCCCTCGGACACCCTCAGTCTCCCCCTGAACACCCTCAGTCTTCCCCTGGACACCCTCAGCCTCCCCCTGGACAACTTCAGTCTCACCAGGACACCCGCAGTTTCACCCCGGACACACTCAGTCTCCCCTTGGACACCCTCAGTAAACACCGGACACCCTCAGTAAACACCGGGCACCCTATGTCTCCCTCTGGATGCCCTCAGTCTCATCCCAGACACCCTCAGTCTCCACTCGGACACCCTCAGTAACTTGCGGCCGGCCTCATTCTGCCCCACGGACACACTCAGTTTCCCCCTGGACACCCTAGGTCTGAACCCGGACACCCTCAGTCTCCCCTCGGACACCTTCAGTCTGAACCCGGACACCCTCATTCTCCCCTCGGACACCCTCAGTCTGAACCCGGACACCCTCAGTCTCCCTTCGGACACCCTCTGTCTGAACCTGGACACTCTCAGTCTCCCCTCGGACACCCTCAGTCTCCCCTCAGACACCCTCAGTCACTCCTCGGACACCCTCAGTCTCCCCTCGGACACCCTCAATCTCCCCCTGGACACCCTCAGCCTCCCCATGGACAACTTCTTTCTCCAACTGGACACCCTCAGTTTCACCCCGGACGCCCTCAGTCTCCTCCTGGACAAACGCAGTCTCCGCTGGACACCCTCATTCTCCCCCTCAGACACCCTCAGTCTCCTCCTGGAGTCACTCAGTCTCCCACTGGACAACCACAGTCTCTCCCGGACACCCTCAGTCTCCTCCTCGACAAACGCAGTCTCCCCTGGACACCCTCAGTCTCCCCCTGGAGACCCTCAGTCTAAACCCGGATACCCTCAGTCTCCCACGGACACCCTCAGTCTCCCACGGACACCCTCAGTCTCCCCCTGGGACACACTCAGTCTCCCCTTGGACAACGTCAGACTCACCCTAGACTCCCTCCGTCTCTCCTCGGATACCCTCAGTCTCTCCTCGGACACCCTCAGTTTCCCCCGGACACCCTCAGTCTCCCCCTGGAGACCCTCAGTCTATAACCGGACACCCTCAGTCTCCCAGTGGAGACCCTCAGTCTTCCCCAGGACTCCCTCAGTCTCAACCCGGACACCCTCAGTCTCCACCGGACACCCTCAGTCTCATCCCGGACACCCTCAGTCTCCACCAGACACCCTCAGTCTCCACCAGACACCCTCAGTCTCATCCCGGACACCCTCAGTCTCCACTCGGACACACTCAGTAACCCACGGCCGGCCTCATTCAGCCCCACGGATTTCCTCAGTTTCCCCCTTGACACCCTAAGTCTGAACCCGGACACCCTCAGTCTCCCCTTGAGCAACCTCAGTCAGAACCCGGACACCCGCAGTCTCCCCTCGGACACCCGCAGTCTCCCCTCGGACACCCGCAGTCTCCGCTCGGACACAGTGTCCCCTCGGACACCCGCAGTCTCCCCTCGGACACCCGCAGTCTCCCCTCGGACCCTTTAAGTCTGAACCCGGACACCCTCAGTCTCCCCTCGGAGAACATCAGTCTGAAACCGGACACCCGCAGTCTCCCCTCGGACACCCTCAGTCTCCCCTCGGACACCCTCAGTCTCCCCTCGGACACCCTCAGTTCTCCCTCGGACACTAAGTCTGAACCCGGACACCCTCAGTCTCCCCTCGGACAACCTCAGTCTGAAACCGGACACCCGCAGTCTCCCTTCAGAGACCCTCAGTCTCCCCTCGGACACCCTCAGTCTGAACCCGGACACACTCAGTCTCCCCTCGGACACCAGCCGTCTGAACCCGGACACCCTCAGTCTTCTCCTGGAGACCCTGAGTCTCCACAGGACACCCACAGTCTCCCCCTGGACACCCTCAGTCTCACCCTGGACACCCTCAGTCTCCCTGCGGGACACTCTCAGTCTCCCACGGACACCCTCAGTCTCAACCTGGTCACCCTCAGTCTTCCCCGTCGACACCTTTAGTCTCCCTCTTGGACACCCTCAGTCTCCCCTCCGGACACCCTCAGTCTCCCCTCCGGACACCCTCAGTCTCTCCTCCGGACACTCTCACTCTCCCCTCCGGACACCCTCAGTCTCCCCCTGGACTCCCTCAGTCTTCCATCGGACACCCTCAGTCTCCCTCGGACATACTTAGTCTCCAGTCGGACATCCTCAATCTCCTCCTTGACACCCTTAGTCTCCCCCAGGGACACACTCAGTCTTTCCCTGGACACCCTCAGTCTCCCCAGGACACCCTCAGTCACCACTCGGACACCCTCAGTCTCCCCCAGACACCCTCAGTCGCCCCCTCGGACAAGCTTAGTCTACCCCTCGGACACACTCAATCTCCCCTTGGACACCTTCAGACTCCCCAGGACACTCTCAACCTGCACTCGGACACCCTCAGACTGCCCAGACACCCTCACTCTCCGCTCAGACACCCTCAGTCTCCCTCTGGAGATCCTCAGTCCCACCCCGGACACCCTCAGTCTCCCAATGGACACCCTCACTCTCCCCCTGGACACCCTGAGTCTCACCCTGGACACCATCATTCTCAACCCGGACACCCTCAGTCTCCCCCTGGACACCCTCACTCTCCCCCTGGACACCCTCAGTCTCACCCCGGACACCCTCATTCTCACCCTGGACGCTCTCATTCTCACCCTGGACACCGTCATTCTCCCCATGGACACGCTCTGATTCTCCCCGGACACCATCAGACTCACCCCAGACACCCTCAATCTCCCCCCGGAAACCCTCAATCTCCCACCCAGACACCCTCAGTCTCTCCCGGGCATCCTCAGTCTCCCCCTTTGACACCCTCAGTCTCCCCGGACACTCTCACTCTCCACTCGGACACCCTCAGTCTCCCTCTGGAACCCTCAGTCTCTCCCTGAACACCCTCATTCTCAGACCGGACACTCTCAGGCTCTCCTCAGACAGACTCCTTCTCCCCAGGACACACTCAGTCTTCCCCTCGGACAACCTCTGTCTCTACCCCGACACCACCATTCTCAACCCGGACACCCAGACTCTCCCCCTGGACACCCTCAGTCTCACACCGGACACTCCCAGTCTCCCCCTGGACACCCTCAGTATCACACCGGACACTCTCAGTCTCACACTGGACACCCTCACTCTCCCCCTGGACACCCACAGCCTCCCCCTGGTCATCCTCAGTCTCCCCCTGGACAACATCAGACTCACCCCGGACACCCTCACTCTCCCCCTGGACACCCACAGTCTCCCCCCAGACACCCTCAGTCTCCCACTGGACATCCTTAGTCTCTCCTGGACACCCTCAGTTTCCTCATGGAGACCCTCAGCCTAACACGGGACACCCCCAAACTCCGCTCGGACACTCTCAGTCTCCCACTGGACACCCTCAGTCTCCCCCATAACACCCTCAGTCTCCCCCCGGGCACCCTCAGCCTTTCCCCGCACACCCTCAGTCTCAACCTGGACACCCTCAGTCTCAACCTGGACACCCTCAGTCTCCCCCATAACACCCTCAGTCTCCCCCTGGACACCCTCAGTCTCAACCTGGACACCCTCAGTCTCCCCCTGGACACCCTCAGTCTCCCCCATAACACCCGCAGTCTCCCCCCGGGCACCCTCAGCCTTTCCCCGCACACCCTCAGTCTCAACCTGGACACCCTCAGTCTCAACCTGGACACCCTCAGTCTCAACCTGGACACCCTCAGTCTCAACCTGGACAACCTCAGTCTCAACCTGGACACCCTCAGTCTTCCCCTGGACACCCTCAGTCTCACACCGGACACTCCCAGTCTCCCCCTGGACACCCTCAGTCTCACACCGGACACTCTCAGTCTCACACTGGACACCCTCACTCTCCCCCTGGACACCCACAGCCTCCCCCTGGTCATCCTCAGTCTCCCCCTGGACAACATCAGACTCACCCCGGACACCCTCACTCTCCCCCTGGACACCCACAGTCTCCCCCCGGACACCCTCAGTCTCCCACTGGACACCCTTAGTCTCTCCTGGACACCCTCAGTTTCCTCATGGAGACCCTCAGCCTAACACGGGACACCCCCAAACTCCGCTCGGACACTCTCAGTCTCCCACTGGACACCCTCAGTCTCCCCCATAACACCCTCAGTCTCCCCCCGGGCACCCTCAGCCTTTCCCCGCACACCCTCAGTCTCAACCTGGACACCCTCAGTCTCAACCTGGACACCCTCAGTCTCCCCCATAACACCCTCAGTCTCCCCCTGGACACCCTCAGTCTCAACCTGGACACCCTCAGTCTCCCCCTGGACACCCTCAGTCTCCCCCATAACACCCGCAGTCTCCCCCCTGGCACCCTCAGCCTTTCCCCGCACACCCTCAGTCTCAACCTGGACACCCTCAGTCTCAACCTGGACACCCTCAGTCTCAACCTGGACACCCTCAGTCTCAACCTGGACAACCTCAGTCTCAACCTGGACACCCTCAGTCTTCCCCTGGACACCCTCAGTCTCCCCCATAACACCCTCAGTCTCCCCCTGAGCACCCTCAGCCTTTCCCCGTACACCCTCAGTCTCAACCTGGACACCCTCAGTCTCAACCTGGACACCCTCAGTCTCAACCTGGACACCCTCAGTGTTCCCCCAAGACACCTTTAGTCTCCCTCTTGAACACCCTCAGTCTCCCCTCCGGACAACCTCAGTCTCCCCTCCGGACACCCTCAGTCTCCCCTCCGGACACCCTCAGTCTTCCCTCCGGACTCCCTCACTCTCCCCTCCGGACACCCTCAGTCTCCCCCCTGGACACCCTCACTCTCCCCTCCGGACTCCCTCAGTGTCCCCACCCCCCAGGCACCCTCAGTCTCCCCTCCAGACACCCTCAGTCTCCCCCCAGACACCCTCAGCCTCACCCCGGACACCCTCAGACTCCCCCTGGACACCCTCAGTCTCCCCTAAACACACTCAGACTCCCCCCGGACACCCTCAGCCTCACCCCGGACACCCGCAGTCTCACCCTGGACACCCTCAGTCTCAGCCCGCACACCCTCAGTCTCACCCTGGACACCCTCAGTCTCAACCTGGACACCCTCAGTCTCAGCCCGGATACCCTCTGTCTCCCCCCGGACACCCTCTGTCTCCCCCCGGACACCCTCAGTCTCAGCCCGGACACCCTCAGTCTCACCCTGGACACCCTCAGTCTTCCATCGTACACCCTCAGTCTCACCCCGGACACCCTCAGTCTCCCCACGGACACCCTCAGTCTCAGCCCGGACACCCTCAGTCTCCCTCGGACATACTTAGTCTCCACTCGGACACCCTCAGTCTCCCCCCTGGACTCCCTCAGTGTCCCCACCCCACAGGCACCCTCAGTCTCACCCTGGACACCCTCAGACTCCCCCCGGACACGCTCTGTCTCCCCCCGGACACCCTCAGTCTCAGCCCGGACACCCTCAGTCTTCCATCGTACACCCTCAGTCTCCCTCGGACATACTTAGTCTCCACTCAGACATCCTCAGTCTCCCCATTGCCACCCTTAGTCTCCCCCAGGGACACACTCAGTCTTTCCCTGGACACCCTCAGTCTCCCTAGGACACACTCAGTCACCACTCGGACACCCTCAGTCTCCCCCAGACACCCTCAGTCGCCCCCTCGGACAAGCTTAGTCTACCCCTCGGACACACTCAATCTCCCCTTGGACACCTTCAGTCTCCCCAGGACACCCTCAATCTGACTCGGACACCCTCAGACTGCCCAGACACCCTCACTCTCTGCTCGGACACCCTCAGTCTCCCTCTGGAGATCCTCAGTCTCACCCCGGACACCCTCAGTCTCCCACTGGACACCCTGAGTCTCTCCTGGACACCCTCAGTCTCCCCATGGAGACCCTCAGCCTAACACGGGACACCCCAAAGTTCCGCTCGGACACTCTCAGTCTCCCCCGGACACCCTCAGTCACACCCTGGACACCCTCAGTCTAAACCCGGACAACCTCAGTCTCCCCTCGGACACCCTCAATCTCCTCATGGATAAAACTCATTCTCCTCCAGATACCCTCAGTCTCCCCCTGGACACCCTCTGTCACCCCATGGACTCCCTCAGTCTCCCCCTGGACACCCTCTGTCTCCACCTGGACACCCTCAGTCTCCCCCTGGCCACCCTCTGTCACCCCATGGACACCCTCAGTCTCCCCCTGGACACCCTCTGTCTCCACCTGGACACCCTCAGTCTCACCCTGGACACCCTCAGCCTCACCCCGGACACCCTCAGTCTCCCCACGGACACCCTCAGTCTCACCCGGACACCCTCAGTCTCACCCTGTCCAACCTCAGTCTCCCCATGGACACCCTCAGTCTTCCATCGGACATACTAAGTCTCCACTCGGACACGCTCAGTCTCCCCCTGGACACCCTCAGACTACACCCGGACACCCTGAATCTCCCCACGGACACCCTCAGTCTCCCCCCGGACACCCTCAGTCTCACCCCGGACACCCTCAGTCTTCCATCGGACACCGTCAGTCTCCCTCGGACATACTTAGTCTCCACTCGGACACGCTCAGTCTCCCCCTTGACACCCTTAGTCCCCCAGGGACACAATCAGTCTTTCCCTGGACACCCTCAGTCTCCCCCGGACACATTCAGTCACCACTCGGACACCCTCAGTCTCCCCCAGACACCCTCAGTCGCCCCCTCGGAAAAGCTTAGTCTACCCGTCGGACACACTCAATCGCCCCTTGGACACCTTCAGACTCCCCAGGACACCCTCAACCTGCACTCGGACATCCTCAGACTGCCCAGACACCCTCACTCTCCGCTTGGACACCCTCAGTCTCCCTCTGGAGATGCTCAGTCTCACCCCGGACACCCTGAGTCTCCTAATGGATAAACCTCATTCTCCTCCAGATACCATCAGTCCCCCCCATGGACACCCTCAGTCTCCCCCTGGACACCCTCAGTCATCCCATGGATAAATTCAGTCACCCCCGGACAACTTCAGTCACCCCCTCGGACACCCTCAGTCTCACCCTGGACACCCTCAGTCTCCCCATGGACACACTCACTCACCCGCGGACAACTTCAGTCACCCCCTCGGACACCCTCAGTCTCCCCTCGGTCACCCTCAGTTTCCCCTCGGACACCCTCAGTCCGAACCCGGACACCCTCAGACTCCCCTCGACACCCTCAGTCTCCCCTCGGACACCCTCAGTCTCCCCCTGAACACCCTCAGTCTTCCCCGGACACCCTCAGCCTCCCCCTGGACAACTTCAGTCTCACCAGGACACCCGCAGTTTCACCCCGGACACACTCAGTCTCCCCTTGGACACCCTCAGTAAACACCGGACACCCTCAGTAAACACCGGGCACCCTATGTCTCCCTCTGGATGCCCTCAGTCTCATCCCAGACACCCTCAGTCTCCACTCGGACACCCTCAGTAACTTGCGGCCGGCCTCATTCTGCCCCACGGACACACTCAGTTTCCCCCTGGACACCCTAGGTCTGTACCCGGACACCCTCAGTCTCCCCTCGGACACCCTCAGTCTGAACCCGGACACCCTCATTCTCCCCTCGGACACCCTCAGTCTGAACCCGGACACCCTCAGTCTCCCTTCGGACACCCTCAGTCTGAACCTGGACACTCTCAGTCTCCCCTCGGACACCCTCAGTCTCCCCTCGAACACCCTCAATCTCCCCCTGGACACCCTCAGCCTCCCCATGGACAACTTCTTTCTCCAACTGGACACCCTCAGTTTCACCCCGGACGCCCTCAGTCTCCTCCTGGACAAACGCAGTCTCCGCTGGACACCCTCATTCTCCCCCTCAGACACCCTCAGTCTCGTCCTGGAGTCACTCAGTCTCCCACTGGACAACCACAGTCTCTCCCGGACACCCTCAGTCTCCTCCTCGACAAACGCAGTCTCCCCTGGACACCCTCAGTCTCCCCCTGGAGACCCTCAGTCTAAACCCGGATACCCTCAGTCTCCCACGGACACCCTCAGTCTCCCACGGACACCCTCAGTCTCCCCCTGGGACACACTCAGTCTCCCCTTGGACAACGTCAGACTCACCCTAGACTCCCTCCGTCTCTCCTCGGATACCCTCAGTCTCTCCTCGGACACCCTCAGTTTCCCCCGGACACCCTCAGTCTCCCCCTGGAGACCCTCAGTCTATAACCGGACACCCTCAGTCTCCCAGTGGAGACCCTCAGTCTTCCCCAGGACTCCCTCAGTCTCAACCCGGACACCCTCAGTCTCCCTTCGGACAGACTCAGTCTCCCCCGGACACCTTCCGTCTCCCCTCCGGACACCCTCAGTCGCCCCCTGGAGACCCTCAGTCTATAACCGGACACCCTCAGTCTCCCAGTGGAGACCCTCTGTCTTCCCCATGACACCCTCAGTCTCAACCCGGACACCCTCAGTCTCCACCGGACACCCTCAGTCTCATCCCGGACACCCTCAGTCTCCACCAGACACCCTCAGTCTCCACCAGACACCCTCAGTCTCATCCCGGACACCCTCAGTCTCCACTCGGACACACTCAGTAACCCACGGCCGGCCTCATTCAGCCCCACGGATTTCCTCAGTTTCCCCCTTGACACCCTAAGTCTGAACCCGGACACCCTCAGTCTCCCCTTGAGCAACCTCAGTCAGAACCCGGACACCCGCAGTCTCCCCTCGGACACCCGCAGTCTCCCCTCGGACACCCGCAGTCTCCGCTCGGACACAGTGTCCCCTCGGACACCCGCAGTCTCCCCTCGGACACCCGCTGTCTCCCCTCGGACCCTTTAAGTCTGAACCCGGACACCCTCAGTCTCCCCTCGGAGAACATCAGTCTGAAACCGGACACCCGCAGTCTCCCCTCGGACACCCTCAGTCTCCCCTCGGACACCCTCAGTCTGAACCCGGACACACTCAGTCTCCCCTCGGACACCAGCCGTCTGAACCCGGACACCCTCAGTCTTCTCCTGGAGACCCTGAGTCTCCACAGGACACCCACAGTCTCACCCTGGACACCCTCAGTCTCACCCTGGACACCCTCAGTCTCCCTGCTGGACACTCAGTCTCCCACGGACACCCTCAGTCTCAACCTGGTCACCCTCAGTCTTCCCGGTCGACACCTTTAGTCTCCCTCTTGGACACCCTCAGTCTCCCCTCCGGACACCCTCAGTCTCCCCTCCGGACACCCTCAGTCTCTCCTCCGGACACGCTCACTCTCCCCTCCGGACACCCTCAGTCTCCCCCTGGACTCCCTCAGTCTTCCATCGGACACCCTCAGTCTCCCTCGGACATACTTAGTCTCCACTCGGACATCCTCAATCTCCTCCTTGACACCCTTAGTCTCCCCCAGGGACACACTCAGTCTTTCCCTGGACACCCTCAGTCTCCCCCAGACACCCTCAGTCGCCCCCTCGGACAAGCTTAGTCTACCCCTCGGACACACTCAATCTCCCCTTGGACACCTTCAGACTCCCCAGGACACTCTCAACCTGCACTCAGACACCCTCAGACTGCCCAGACACCCTCACTCTCCGCTCGGACACTCTCAGTCTCCCTCTGGAGATCCTCAGTCCCACCCCGGACACCCTCAGTCTCCCAATGGACACCCTTAGTCTCTCCTGGACACCCTCAGTTTCCTCATGAAGACCTCCATAGTCTCCTCAGTTTCACCCCGGACACCCTCATTCTCAACCCGGACACCCTCAGTCTCCCCCTGGACACCCTCACTCTCCCCCTGGACACCCTCAGTCTCACCCCGGACACCCTCATTCTCACCCTGGACACTCTCATTCTCACCCTGGACACCGTCATTCTCCCCATGGACACGCTCTGATTCTCCCCGGACACCATCAGACTCACCCCAGACACCCTCAATCTCCCCCCGGACACCCTCAATCTCCCACCCAGACACCCTCAGTCTCTCCCGGGCATCCTCAGTCTCCCCCTTTGACACCCTCAGTCTCCCCGGACACTCTCACTCTCCACTCGGACACCCTCAGTCTCCCTCCGGAACCCTCAGTCTCTCCCTGAACACCCTCATTCTCAGACCGGACACTCTCAGGCTCTCCTCAGACAGACTCCTTCTCCCCAGGACACACTCAGTCTTCCCCTCGGACAACCTCTGTCTCTACCCCGACACCACCATTCTCAACCCGGACACCCAGACTCTCTCCCTGGACACCCTCAGTCTCACACCGGACACTCCCAGTCTCCCCCTGGACACCCTCAGTCTCACACCGGACACTCTCAGTCTCACACTGGACACCCTCACTCTCCCCCTGGACACCCACAGCCTCCCCCTGGTCATCCTCAGTCTCCCCCTGGACAACATCAGACTCACCCCGGACACCCTCACTCTCCCCCTGGACACCCACAGTCTCCCCCCGGACACCCTCAGTCTCCCACTGGACACCCTTAGTCTCTCCTGGACACCCTCAGTTTCCTCATGGAGACCCTCAGCCTAACACGGGACACCCCCAAACTCCGCTCGGACACTCTCAGTCTTCCACTGGACACCCTCAGTCTCCCCCATAACACCCTCAGTCTCCCCCCGGGCACCCTCAGCCTTTCCCCGCACACCCTCAGTCTCAACCTGGACACCCTCAGTCTCAACCTGGACACCCTCAGTCTCCCCCATAACACCCTCAGTCTCCCCCTGGACACCCTCAGTCTCAACCTGGACACCCTCAGTCTCCCCCTGGACACCCTCAGTCTCCCCCATAACACCCGCAGTCTCCCCCCGGGCACCCTCAGCCTTTCCCCGCACACCCTCAGTCTCAACCTGGACACCCTCAGTCTCAACCTGGACACCCTCAGTCTCAACCTGGACACCCTCAGTCTCAACCTGGACAACCTCAGTCTCAACCTGGACACCCTCAGTCTTCCCCTGGACACCCTCAGTCTCCCCCATAACACCCTCAGTCTCCCCCCGAGCACCCTCAGCCTTTCCCCGTACACCCTCAGTCTCAACCTGGACACCCTCAGTCTCAACCTGGACACCCTCAGTCTCAACCTGGACACCCTCAGTGTTCCCCCAAGACACCTTTAGTCTCCCTCTTGAACACCCTCAGTCTCCCCTCCGGACAACCTCAGTCTCCCCTCCGGACAACCTCAGTCTCCCCTCCGGACACCCTCAGTCTTCCCTCCGGACTCCCTCACTCTCACCTCCGGACACCCTCAGTCTCCCCCCTGGACACCCTCACTCTCCCCTCCGGACTCCCTCAGTGTCCCCACCCCTCAGGCACCCTCAGTCTCCCCTCCAGACACCCTCAGTCTCCCCACAGACACCCTCAGCCTCACCCCGGACACCCTCAGACTCCCCCTGGACACCCTCAGACTCCCCCTGGACACCCTCAGTCTCCCCTAAACACACTCAGACTCCCCCCGGACACCCTCAGTCTCAGCCCGGACACCCTCAGTCTCACCCTGGACACCCTCAGTCTCAGCCCGCACACCCTCAGTCTCACCCTGGACACCCTCAGTCTCAACCTGGACACCCTCAGTCTCAGCCCAGATACCCTCTGTCTCCCGCCGGACACCCTCTGTCTCCCCCCGGACACCCTCATTCTCAGCCTGGACACCCTCAGTCTCACCCTGGACACCCTCAGTCTTCCATCGTACACCCTCAGTCTCACCCCGGACACCCTCAGTCTCCCCACGGACACCCTCAGTCTCAGCCCGGACACCCTCAGTCTCCCTCGGACATACTTAGTCTCCACTCGGACACCCTCAGTCTCCCCCCTGGACTCCCTCAGTGTCCCCACCCCACAGGCACCCTCAGTCTCACCCTGGACACCCTCAGACTCCCCCCGGACACGCTCTGTCTCCCCCCGGACACCCTCAGTCTCAGCCCGGACACCCTCAGTCTTCCATCGTACACCCTCAGTCTCCCTCGGACATACTTAGTCTCCACTCAGACATCCTCAGTCTCCCCATTGCCACCCTTAGTCTCCCCCAGGGACACACTCAGTCTTTCCCTGGACACCCTCAGTCTCCCTAGGACACACTCAGTCACCACTCGGACACCCTCAGTCTCCCCCAGACACCCTCAGTCGCCCCCTCGGACAAGCTTAGTCTACCCCTCGGACACACTCAATCTCCCCTTGGACACCTTCAGTCTCCCCAGGACACCCTCAATCTGACTCGGACACCCTCAGACTGCCCAGACACCCTCACTCTCTGCTCGGACACCCTCAGTCTCCCTCTGGAGATCCTCAGTCTCACCCCGGACACCCTCAGTCTCCCACTGGACACCCTGAGTCTCTCCTGGACACCCTCAGTCTCCCCATGGAGACCCTCAGCCTAACACGGGACACTCCAAAGTTCCGCTCGGACACTCTCAGTCTCCCCCGGACACCCTCAGTCACACCCTGGACACCCTCAGTCTAATCCCGGACAACCTCAGTCTCCCCTCGGACACCCTCAATCTCCTCATGGATAAAACTCATTCTCCTCCAGATACCCTCAGTCTCCCCCTGGACACCCTCTGTCACCCCATGGACACCCTCAGTCTCCCCCTGGACACCCTCTGACTCCACCTGGACACCCTCAGTCTCCCCCTGGCCACCCTCTGTCACCCCATGGACACCCTCAGTCTCCCCCTGGACACCCTCTGTCTCCACCTGGACACCCTCAGTCTCACCCTGGACACCCTCAGCCTCACCCCGGACACCCTCAGTCTCCCCACGGACACCCTCAGTCTCACCCGGACACCCTCAGTCTCACCCTGTCCAACCTCAGTCTCCCCATGGACACCCTTAGTCTTCCATCGGACATACTAAGTCTCCACTCGGACACGCTCAGTCTCCCCCTGGACACCCTCAGACTACACCCGGACACCCTCAGTCTCCCCACGGACACCCTCAGTCTCCCCCCGGACACCCTCAGTCTCACCCCGGACACCCTCAGTCTTCCATCGGACACCGTCAGTCTCCCTCGGACATACTTATTCTCCACTCGGACACGCTCAGTCTCCCCCTTGACACCCTTAGTCTCCCCCAGGGACACAATCAGTCTTTCCCTGGACACCCTCAGTCTCCCTAGGACACACTCAGTCACCACTCGGACACCCTCAGTCTCCCCCAGACACCCTCAGTCGCCCCCTCGGACAAGCTTAGTCTACCCCTCGGACACACTCAATCTCCCCTTGGACGACTTCAGTCTCCCCAGGACACCCTCAATCTGACTCGGACACCCTCAGACTGCCCAGACACCCTCACTCTCTGCTCGGACACCCTCAGTCTCCCTCTGGAGATCGCAGTCTCACCCCGGACACCCTCAGTCTCCCACTGGACACCCTGAGTCTCTCCTGGACACCCTCAGTCTCCCCATGGAGACCCTCAGCCTAACACGGGACACCCCAAAGTTCCGCTCGGACACTCTCAGTCTCCCCCGGACACCCTCAGTCACACCCTGGACACCCTCAGTCTAATCCCGGACAACCTCAGTCTCCCCTCGGACACCCTCAATCTCCTCATGGATAAAACTCATTCTCCTCCAGATACCCTCAGTCTCCCCCTGGACACCCTCTGTCACCCCATGGACACCCTCAGTCTCCCCCTGGACACCCTCTGACTCCACCTGGACACCCTCAGTCTCCCCCTGGCCACCCTCTGTCACCCCATGGACACCCTCAGTCTCCCCCTGGACACCCTCTGTCTCCACCTGGACACCCTCAGTCTCACCCTGGACACCCTCAGCCTCACCCCGGACACCCTCAGTCTCCCCACGGACACCCTCAGTCTCACCCGGACACCCTCAGTCTCACCCTGTCCAACCTCAGTCTCCCCATGGACACCCTTAGTCTTCCATCGGACATACTAAGTCTCCACTCGGACACGCTCAGTCTCCCCCTGGACACCCTCAGACTACACCCGGACACCCTCAGTCTCCCCACGGACACCCTCAGTCTCCCCCCGGACACCCTCAGTCTCACCCCGGACACCCTCAGTCTTCCATCGGACACCGTCAGTCTCCCTCGGACATACTTATTCTCCACTCGGACACGCTCAGTCTCCCCCTTGACACCCTTAGTCTCCCCCAGGGACACAATCAGTCTTTCCCTGGACACCCTCAGTCTCCCTAGGACACACTCAGTCACCACTCGGACACCCTCAGTCTCCCCCAGACACCCTCAGTCGCCCCCTCGGACAAGCTTAGTCTACCCCTCGGACACACTCAATCTCCCCTTGGACAACTTCAGTCTCCCCAGGACACCCTCAATCTGACTCGGACACCCTCAGACTGCCCAGACACCCTCACTCTCTGCTCGGACACCCTCAGTCTCCCTCTGGAGATCCTCAGTCTCACCCCGGACACCCTCAGTCTCCCACTGGACACCCTGAGTCTCTCCTGGACACCCTCAGTCTCCCCATGGAGACCCTCAGCCTAACACGGGACACCCCAAAGTTCCGCTCGGACACTCTCAGTCTCCCCCGGACACCCTCAGTCACACCCTGGACACCCTCAGTCTAATCCCGGACAACCTCAGTCTCCCCTAGGACACCCTCAATCTCCTCATGGATAAAACTCATTCTCCTCCAGATACCCTCAGTCTCCCCCTGGACACCCTCTGTCACCCCATGGACACCCTCAGTCTCCCCCTGGACACCCTCTGTCTCCACCTGGACACCCTCAGTCTCCCCCTGGCCACCCTCTGTCACCCCATGGACACCCTCAGTCTCCCCCTGGACACCCTCTGTCTCCACCTGGACACCCTCAGTCTCACCCTGGACACCCTCAGCCTCACCCCGGACACCCTCAGTCTCCCCACGGACACCCTCAGTCTCACCCGGACACCCTCAGTCTCACCCTGTCCAACCTCAGTCTCCCCATGGACACCCTCAGTCTTCCATCGGACATACTAAGTCTCCACTCGGACACGCTCAGTCTCCCCCTGGACACCCTCAGACTACACCCGGACACCCTCAGTCTCCCCACGGACACCCTCAGTCTCCCCCCGGACACCCTCAGTCTCACCCCGGACACCCTCAGTCTTCCATCGGACACCGTCAGTCTCCCTCGGACATACTTAGTCTCCACTCGGACACGCTCAGTCTCCCCCTTGACACCCTTAGTCTCCCCCAGGGACACAATCAGTCTTTCCCTGGACACCCTCAGTTTCCCCGGACACATTCAGTCACCACTCGGACACCCTCAGTCTCCCCCAGACACCCTCAGTCGCCCCCTCGGAAAAGCTTAGTCTACCCCTCGGACACACTCAATCGCCCCTTGGACACCTTCAGACTCCCCAGGACACCCTCAACCTGCACTCGGACATCCTCAGACTGCCCAGACACCCTCACTCTCCGCTTGGACACCCTCAGTCTCCCTCTGGAGATGCTCAGTCTCACCCCGGACACCCTGAGTCTCCTAATGGATAAACCTCATTCTCCTCCAGATACCATCAGTCCCCCCCATGGACACCCTCTGTCTCCCCCTGGACACCCTCAGTCATCCCATGGATAAATTCAGTCACCCCCGGACAACTTCAGTCACCCCCTCGGACACCCTCAGTCTCACCCTGGACACCCTCAGTCTCCCCATGGACACACTCACTCACCCGCGGACAACTTCAGTCACCCCCTCGGACACCCTCAGTCTCCCCTCGGTCACCCTCAGTTTCCCCTCGGACACCCTCAGTCCGAACCCGGACACCCTCAGTCTCCCCTCGACACCCTCAGTCTCCCCTCGGACACCCTCAGTCGCCCCCTGAACACCCTCAGTCTTCCCCTGGACACCCTCAGCCTCCCCCTGGACAACTTCAGTCTCACCAGGACACCCGCAGTTTCACCCCGGACACACTCAGTCTCCCCTTGGACACCCTCAGTAAACACTGGACACCCTCAGTAAAAACCAGGCACCCTATGTCTCCCTCTGGATGCCCTCAGTCTCATCCCAGACACCCTCAGTCTCCCCTCGGACACCCTCAGTCTCCCCCTGAACACCCTCAGTCTTCCCCTGGACACCCTCAGCCTCCCCCTGGACAACTTCAGTCTCACCAGGACACCCGCAGTTTCACCCCGGACACACTCAGTCTCCCCTTGGACACCCTCAGTAAACACCGGACACCCTCAGTAAACACCGGGCACCCTATGTCTCCCTCTGGATGCCCTCAGTCTCATCCCAGACACCCTCAGTCTCCACTCGGACACCCTCAGTAACTTGCGGCCGGCCTCATTCTGCCCCACGGACACACTCAGTTTCCCCCTGGACACCCTAGGTCTGAACCCGGACACCCTCAGTCTCCCCTCGGACACCCTCAGTCTGAACCCGGACACCCTCATTCTCCCCTCGGACACCCTCAGTCTGAATCTGGACACTCTCAGTCTCCCCTCGGACACCCTCAGTCTCCCCTCGGACACCCTCAATCTCCCCCTAGACACCCTCAGCCTCCCCATGGACAACTTCTTTCTTCAACTGGACACCCTCAGTTTCACCCCGGACGCCCTCAGTCTCCTCCTGGACAAACGCAGTCTCCGCTGGACACCCTCATTCTCCCCCTCAGACACCCTCAGTCTCCTCCTGGAGTCACTCAGTCTCCCACTGGACAACCACAGTCTCTCCCGGACACCCTCAGTCTCCTCCTGGACAAACGCAGTCTCCCCTGGACACCCTCAGTCTCCCCCTGGAGACCCTCAGTCTAAACCTGGACACCCTCAGTCTCCCACAGACACCCTCATTCTCCCACTGGAGACCCTCTGTCTTCCCCAGGACACCCTCAGTCTCAACCCGGACACCCTCAGTCTCCCTTCGGACAGAATCAGTCTCCCCCGGACACCTTCCGTCTCCCCTCCGGACACCCTCAGTCTCCCTTCGGACACCCTCAGTCTGAACCTGGACAACCTCAGTCTCCCCTTGGACACCCTCAGTTTCACGCCGGACACCCTCATTCTCACCCTGGACACCCTCAGTCTCCCATTGGACACCCTCAGTTTCACCCTGGACACCCTCATTCTCACCCCGGACACCCTCAGTCTCCCCCTTGGACACCCTCAGTCTCCCCGGACACTCTCACTCTCCACTCGGACACCCTCAGTCTCCCTCTGGAACCCTCAGTCTCTCCCTGAACACCCTCATTCTCATACCGGACACTCTCAGGCTCTCCTCAGACAGACTCTTCTCCCCAGGACACACTCAGTCTTCCCCTCGGACAACCTCTGTCTCTACCCCGACACCACCATTCTCAACCCGGACACCCAGACTCTCCCCCCGGGCACCCTCAGCCTTTCCCTGTACACCCTCAGTCTCAACCTGGACACCCTCAGTCTCAACCTGGACACCCTCAGTCTCAACCTGGACACCCTCAGTCGCCCCCCCGGACACCCTCAGTCTCCCCTCCGGACACCCTCAGTCTCCCCTCCGGACACCCTCAGTCTCCCACTGGACACCCTTAGTCTCTCCTGGACACCCTCAGTCTCCCCCCCGGACACCCTCAATCTCCCCTCCGGACACCCTCAGTCTCACCCCCGGACACCCTCAGTCTCCCCCCCGGACACCCTCAGTCTCCCCTCCGGACACCCTCAGTCTCCCCCCCGGACACCCTCAGTCTCCCCTCCGGACACCCTCAGTCTCCCCCTGGACTCCCTCAGTGTCCCCACCCCCCAGGCACCCTCAGTCTCACCCTGGACGCCCTCACTCTCCCCTCCGGACACCCTCAGTCTCACCCTGGACACCCTCAGACTCCCCCCGGACACCCTCAGACTCCCCCCGGACACCCTCTGTCTCCCCCCAGACACCCTCAGTCTCAGCCCGGACACCCTCAGTCTTCCAACATACACCCTCTGTCTCCCTCGGACATACTTAGTCTCCACTCGGACACCCTCAGTCTCCCCATTGACACCCTTAGTCTCCCCCAGGGACACACTCAGTCTTTCCCTGGACACCCTCAGTCTCCCCAGGACACACTCAGTCACCACTCGGACACCCTCAGTCTCCCCCAGACACCCTCAGTCGGCCCCTCGGACAAGCTTAGTCTACCCCTCGGACACACTCAATCTCCCCTTGGACACCTTCAGACTCCCCAGGACACCCTCAATCTGCACTCAGACACCCTCACTCTCTGCTCGGACACCGTCCGTCTCCCTCTGGAGATGCTCAGTCTCACCCCGGACACCCTCAGTCTCCCACTGGACACCCTGAGTCTCTCCTGGACACCCTCCGTCTCCCCATGGAGACCCTCAGCCTAACACGGGACACCCCAAAGTTCCGCTCGGACACTCTCAGTCTCCCCTGGACACCCTCAGTCACACCCTGGACACCCTCAGTCTAACCCCGGACAACCTCAGTCTCAACCTTGGACACCCTCAATTGCCCCCTCGGACAACATCAGTCTCCCCCTCAGGGAAACTGGACGCTATCTGTCTAACCCCGGAAACCCTCAGTCTCCATCTTGACACCCTCAGTTTCTCCTCGGACGCCCTCAGTCTCCCCTGGACACCCTCAGTTCCCGCTTGGACACCCTCAGTCTCCCCTTCAGACAACCTAAGTCTCCCCCTCGGATACCCTCAGTCTCCCCTGGACACCCTCAGTCTCCCCCTGGAGTCACACAGTCTCCCCCCGGACACCCTCAGTCTCCACCAGGGACACCCTCAGTCTCCCCCAGACACACTCAGTCTCCCGCTTGGACACCCTCAGACCCCCCTTCAGGCAACCTAAGTCTCCCCCCCGGACACACTCAGTCTCCCCCCCGGACACCCTCAGTCTCCCCCTCGGACACCCTCAGTCTCCCCCTCAGGGGAAACTGGACGCTCTCTTTCTAACCCCGGAAACCCTCAGTCTCCAACTTGACACCCTCAGTCCCTCCACAGACTTCCTCAGTCTCCCCCGGACACACTCAGTCTCCCGCTTGGACACCCTCAGTCTCCCCTTCAGACACTCTAAGACTATCCCGGACACCCTCAGTCTCCCCTCGGACACACCCAGCCTCCCCCGGACACCTTAAGTCTCCCCCAGGGACACCCTCAGTCTCCCCCGGACACACTCAGTCTCCCGCTTGGACACCCTCAGTCTCCCTCTGGATACCCTCAGTCTCACCCCGGACACCCTCAGTCTCCCACTGGACACCCTGAGTCTCTCCTGGACACCCTCAGTCTCCCCATGGAGACCCTCAGCCTAACACGGGACACCCCAAAGTTCCGCTCGGACACTCTCAGTCTCCCCCGGACACCCTCAGTCACACCCTGGACACCCTCAGTCTAACCCCGGACAACTTCAGTCTCCCCTCGGACACCCTCAGTCTCCTCGTGGATAAACCTCATTCTCCTCCAGATACCATCAGTCTCCCCATGGACAACCTCAGTCTCTCCCGGACACCCTCTGTCACGCCATGGACACCTTCAGTCTCACCCTGGACACCCACAGACTCCCCCCCGGACACCCTCAGTCTCCCCCGGACACCCTCAGACTCCCCCCGGACACCCTCAGTCTCACCCCGGACACCCTCAGTCTCACCCCGGACACCCTCAGTCTTCCATCGGACACCGTCAGTCTCCCTCGGACATACTTAGTCTCCACTCTGACACGCTCAGTCTCCCCCTTGACACCCTTAGTCTCCTCCAGGGACACACTCAGTCTTTCCCTGGACACCCTCAGTCTCCCCAGGACACCCTCAGTCTCACCCTGGACACCCTCAGTCTCAGCCCGCACACCCTCAGTCTCACCCTGGACACCCTCAGTCTCAACCTGGACACCCTCAGTCTCAGCCCGGATACCCTCTGTCTCCCCCCGGACACCCTCTGTCTCCCCCCGGACACCCTCAGTCTCAGCCCGGACACCCTCAGTCTCACCCTCGACACCCTCAGTCTTCCATCGTACACCCTCAGTCTCACCCCGGACACCCTCAGTATCCCCACGGACACCCTCAGTCTCAGCCCGGACACCCTCAGTCTCCCTCGGACATACTTAGTCTCCACTCGGACACCCTCAGTCTCCCCCCTGGACTCCCTCAGTGTCCCCACCCCACAGGCACCCTCAGTCTCACCCTGGACACCCTCAGACTCCCCCCGGACACCCTCTGTCTCCCCCCGGACACCCTCAGTCTCAGCCCGGACACCCTCAGTCTTCCATCGTACACCCTCAGTCTCCCTCGGACATACTTAGTCTCCACTCAGACATCCTCAGTCTCCCCATTGCCACCCTTAGTCTCCCCCAGGGACACACTCAGTCTTTCCCTGGACACCCTCAGTCTCCCTAGGACACACTCAGTCACCACTCGGACACCCTCAGTCTCCCCCAGACACCCTCAGTCGCCCCCTCGGACAAGCTTAGTCTACCCCTCGGACACACTCAATCTCCCCTTGGACACCTTCAGTCTCCCCAGGACACCCTCAATCTGACTCGGACACCCTCAGACTGCCCAGACACCCTTACTCTCTGCTCGGACACCCTCAGTCTCCCTCTGGAGATCCTCAGTCTCACCCCGGACACCCTCAGTCTCCCACTGGACACCCTGAGTCTCTCCTGGACACCCTCAGTCTCCCCATGGAGACCCTCAGCCTAACACGGGACACCCCAAAGTTCCGCTCGGACACTCTCAGTCTCCCCCGGACACCCTCAGTCACACCCTGGACACCCTCAGTCTAATCCCGGACAACCTCAGTCTCCCCTCGGACACCCTCAATCTCCTCATGGATAAAACTCATTCTCCTCCAGATACCCTCAGTCTCCCCCTGGACACCCTCTGTCACCCCATGGACACCCTCAGTCTCCCCCTGGACACCCTCTGTCTCCACCTGGACACCCTCAGTCTCCCCCTGGCCACCCTCTGTCACCCCATGGACACCCTCAGTCTCCCCCTGGACACCCTCTGTCTCCACCTGGACACCCTCAGTCTCACCCTGGACACCCTCATCCTCACCCCGGACACCCTCAGTCTCCCCACGGACACCCTCAGTCTCCCCCCGGACACCCTCAGTCTCACCCCGGACTCCCTCAGTCTTCCATCGGACACCGTCAGTCTCCCTCGGACATACTTAGTCTCCACTCGGACACACTCAGTCTCCCCTTGAACACCCTCAGTAAACACCGGACACCCTCAGTAAACACCGGGCACCCTATGTCTCCCTCTGGATGCCCTGAGTCTCATCCCAGACACCCTCAGTCTCCACTCGGACACCCTCAGTAACTTGCGGCCGGCCTCATTCTGCCCCACGGACACACTCAGTTTCCCCCTGGACACCCTCAGTCTGAACCCGGACACCGTCATTCTCCCCTCGGACACCCTCAGTCTGAATCTGGACACTCTCAGTCTCCCCTCGGACACCCTCAGTCTCCCCTCGGACACCCTCAATCTCCCCCTAGACACCCTCAGCCTCCCCATGGACAACTTCTTTCTTCAACTGGACACCCTCAGTTTCACCCCGGACGCCCTCAGTCTCCTCCTGGACAAACGCAGTCTCCGCTGGACACCCTCATTCTCCCCCTCAGACACCCTCAGTCTCCTCCTGGAGTCACTCAGTCTCCCACTGGACAACCACAGTCTCTCCCGGACACCCTCAGTCTCCTCCTTGACAAACGCAGTCTCCCCTGGACACCCTCAGTCTCCCCCTGGAGACCCTCAGTCTAAACCTGGACACCCTCAGTCTCCCACAGACACCCTCATTCTCCCACGGTCACCCAGTCTCCCCCGGAGACCCTCAGTCTATAACCGGACACCCTCAGTCTCCCACTGGAGACCCTCTGTCTTCCCCAGGACACCCTCAGTCTCAACCCGGACACCCTCAGTCTCCCTTCGGACAGAATCAGTCTCCCCCGGACACCTTCCGTCTCCCCTCCGGACACCCTCAGTCTCCCTTCGGACACCCTCAGTCTGAACCTGGACAACCTCAGTCTCCCCTTGGACACCCTTAGTTTCACGCCGGACACCCTCATTCTCACCCTGGACACCCTCAGTCTCCCATTGGACACCCTCAGTTTCACCCTGGACACCCTCATTCTCACCCCGGACACCCTCAGTCTCCCCCTTGGACACCCTCAGTCTCCCCGGACACTCTCACTCTCCACTCGGACACCCTCAGTCTCCCTCTGGAACCCTCAGTCTCTCCCTGAACACCCTCATTCTCATACCGGACACTCTCAGGCTCTCCTCAGACAGACTCTTCTCCCCAGGACACACTCAGTCTTCCCCTCGGACAACCTCTGTCTCTACCCCGACACCACCATTCTCAACCCGGACACCCAGACTCTCCCCCCGGGCACCCTCAGCCTTTCCCTGTACACCCTCAGTCTCAACCTGGACACCCTCAGTCTCAACCTGGACACCCTCAGTCTCAACCTGGACACCCTCAGTCGCCCCCCCGGACACCCTCAGTCTCCCCTCCGGACACCCTCAGTCTCCCCCCCGGACACCCTCAGTCTCCCCTCCGGACACCCTCAGTCTCCCACTGGACACCCTTAGTCTCTCCTGGACACCCTCAGTCTCCCCCCCGTTCACCCTCAATCTCCCCTCCGGACACCCTCAGTCTCACCCCCGGACACCCTCAGTCTCCCCCCCGGACACCCTCAGTCTCCCCTCCGGACACCCTCAGTCTCCCCTCCGGACACCCTCAGTCTCCCCCTGGACTCCCTCAGTGTCCCCACCCCCCAGGCACCCTCAGTCTCACCCTGGACGCCCTCACTCTCCCCTCCGGACACCCTCAGTCTCACCCTGGACACCCTCAGACTCCCCCCGGACACCCTCAGACTCCCCCCGGACACCCTCTGTCTCCCCCCAGACACCCTCAGTCTCAGCCCGGACACCCTCAGTCTTCCAACATACACCCTCTGTCTCCCTCGGACATACTTAGTCTCCACTCGGACACCCTCAGTCTCCCCATTGACACCCTTAGTCTCCCCCAGGGACACACTCAGCCTTTCCCTGGACACCCTCAGTCTCCCCAGGACACACTCAGTCACCACTCGGACACCCTCAGTCTCCCCCAGACACCCTCAGTCGGCCCCTCGGACAAGCTTAGTCTACCCCTCGGACACACTCAATCTCCCCTTGGACACCTTCAGACTCCCCAGGACACCCTCAATCTGCACTCAGACACCCTCACTCTCTGCTCGGACACCGTCCGTCTCCCTCTGGAGATGCTCAGTCTCACCCCGGACACCCTCAGTCTCCCACTGGACACCCTGAGTCTCTCCTGGACACCCTCCGTCTCCCCATGGAGACCCTCAGCCTAACACGGGACACCCCAAAGTTCCGCTCGGACACTCTCAGTCTCCCCTGGACACCCTCAGTCACACCCTGGACACCCTCAGTCTAACCCCGGGCAACCTCAGTCTCAACCTCGGACACCCTCAATCGCCCCCTCGGACAACCTCAGTCTCCCCCTCAGGGAAACTGGACGCTATCTGTCTAACCCCGGAAACCCTCAGTCTCCATCTTGACACCCTCAGTTTCTCCTCGGACGCCCTCAGTCTCCCCTGGACACCCTCAGTTCCCGCTTGGACACCCTCAGTCTCCCCTTCAGACAACCTAAGTCTCCCCCTCGGATACCCTCAGTCTCCCCTGGACACCCTCAGTCTCCCCCTGGAGTCACACAGTCTCCCCCCGGACACCCTCAGTCTCCACCAGGGACACCCTCAGTCTCCCCCAGACACACTCAGTCTCCCGCTTGGACACCCTCAGACCCCCCTTCAGGCAACCTAAGTCTCCCCCCCGGACACACTCAGTCTCCCCCCCGGACACCCTCAGTCTCCCCCTCGGACACCCTCAGTCTCCCCCTCAGGGGAAACTGGACGCTCTCTTTCTAACCCCGGAAACCCTCAGTCTCCAACTTGACACCCTCAGTCCCTCCACAGACTTCCTCAGTCTCCCCCGGACACACTCAGTCTCCCGCTTGGACACCCTCAGTCTCCCCTTCAGACACTCTAAGACTATCCCGGACACCCTCAGTCTCCCCTCGGACACACCCAGTCTCCCCCGGACACCTTAAGTCTCCCCCAGGGACACCCTCAGTCTCCCCCGGACACACTCAGTCTCCCGCTTGGACACCCTCAGTCTCCCTCTGGATACCCTCAGTCTCACCCCGGACACCCTCAGTCTCCCACTGGACACCCTGAGTGTCTCCTGGACACCCTCAGTCTCCCCATGGAGACCCTCAGCCTAACACGGGACACCCCAAAGTTCCGCTCGGACACTCTCAGTCTCCCCCGGACACCCTCAGTCACACCCTGGACACCCTCAGTCTAACCCCGGACAACCTCAGTCTCCCCTCGGACACCCTCAGTCTCCTCGTGGATAAACCTCATTCTCCTCCAGATACCATCAGACTCCCCATGGACAACCTCAGTCTCTCCCGGACACCCTCTGTCACGCCATGGACACCTTCAGTCTCACCCTGGACACCCACAGACTCCCCCCCGGACACCCTCAGTCTCCCCCCGGACACCCTCAGACTCCCCCCGGACACCCTCAGACTCACCCCGGACACCATCAGTCTTCCATCGGACACCGTCAGTCTCCCTCGGACATACTTAGTCTCCACTCTGACACGCTCAGTCTCCCCCTTGACACCCTTAGTCTCCTCCAGGGACACACTCAGTCTTTCCCTGGACACCCTCAGTCTCCCCAGGACACCCTCAGTCTCACCCTGGACACCCTCAGTCTCAGCCCGCACACCCTCAGTCTCACCCTGGACACCCTCAGTCTCAACCTGGACACCCTCAGTCTCAGCCCGGATACCCTCTGTCTCCCCCCGGACACCCTCTGTCTCCCCCCGGACACCCTCAGTCTCAGCCCGGACACCCTCAGTCTCACCCTGGACACCCTCAGTCTTCCATCGTACACCCTCAGTCTCACCCCGGACACCCTCAGTCTCCCCACGGACACCCTCAGTCTCAGCCCGGACACCCTCAGTCTCCCTCGGACATACTTAGTCTCCACTCGGACACCCTCAGTCTCCCCCCTGGACTCCCTCAGTGTCCCCACCCCACAGGCACCCTCAGTCTCACCCTGGACACCCTCAGACTCCCCCCGGACACCCTCTGTCTCCCCCCGGACACCCTCAGTCTCAGCCCGGACACCCTCAGTCTTCCATCGTACACCCTCAGTCTCCCTCGGACATACTTAGTCTCCACTCAGACATCCTCAGTCTCCCCATTGCCACCCTTAGTCTCCCCCAGGGACACACTCAGTCTTTCCCTGGACACCCTCAGTCTCCCTAGGACACACTCAGTCACCACTCGGACACCCTCAGTCTCCCCCAGACACCCTCAGTCGCCCCCTCGGACAAGCTTAGTCTACCCCTCGGACACACTCAATCTCCCCTTGGACACCTTCAGTCTCCCCAGGACACCCTCAATCTGACTCGGACACCCTCAGACTGCCCAGACACCCTCACTCTCTGCTCGGACACCCTCAGTCTCCCTCTGGAGATCCTCAGTCTCACCCCGGACACCCTCAGTCTCCCACTGGACACCCTGAGTCTCTCCTGGACACCCTCAGTCTCCCCATGGAGACCCTCAGCCTAACACGGGACACCCCAAAGTTCCGCTCGGACACTCTCAGTCTCCCCCGGACACCCTCAGTCACACCCTGGACACCCTCAGTCTAATCCCGGACAACCTCAGTCTCCCCTCGGACACCCTCAATCTCCTCATGGATAAAACTCATTCTCCTCCAGATACCCTCAGTCTCCCCCTGGACACCCTCTGTCACCCCATGGACACCCTCAGTCTCCCCCTGGACACCCTCTGTCTCCACCTGGACACCCTCAGTCTCCCCCTGGCCACCCTCTGTCACCCCATGGACACCCTCAGTCTCCCCCTGGACACCCTCTGTCTCCACCTGGACACCCTCAGTCTCACCCTGGACACCCTCATCCTCACCCCGGACACCCTCAGTCTCCCCACGGACACCCTCAGTCTCACCCGGACACCCTCAGTCTCACCCTGTCCAACCTCAGTCTCCCCATGGACACCCTCAGTCTTCCATCGGACATACTAAGTCTCCACTCGGACACGCTCAGTCTCCCCCTGGACACCCTCAGACTACACCCGGACACCCTCAGTCTCCCCACGGACACCCTCAGTCTCCCCCCGGACACCCTCAGTCTTCCATCGGACACCGTCAGTCTCCCTCGGACATACTTACTCTCCACTGGGACACGCTCAGTCTCCCTCTTGACACCCTTAGTCTCCCCCAGGGACACAATCAGTCTTTCCCTGGACACCCTCAGTTTCCCCGGACACATTCAGTCACCACTCGGACACCCTCAGTCTCCCCCAGACACCCTCAGTCGCCCCCTCGGAAAAGCTTAGTCTACCCCTCGGACACACTCAATCGCCCCTTGGACACCTTCAGACTCCCCAGGACACCCTCAACCTGCACTCGGACATCCTCAGACTGCCCAGACACCCTCACTCTCCGCTTGGACACCCTCAGTCTCCCTCTGGAGATGCTCAGTCTCACCCCGGACACCCTGAGTCTCCTAATGGATAAACCTCATTCTCCTCCAGATACCATCAGTCCCCCCCATGGACACCCTCTGTCTCCCCCTGGACACCCTCAGTCATCCCATGGATAAATTCAGTCACCCCCGGACAACTTCAGTCACCCCCTCGGACACCCTCAGTCTCACCCTGGACACCCTCAGTCTCCCCATGGACACACTCACTCACCCGCGGACAACTTCAGTCACCCCCTCGGACACCCTCAGTCTCCCCTCGGTCACCCTCAGTTTCCCCTCGGACACCCTCAGTCCGAACCCGGACACCCTCAGTCTCCCCTCGACACCCTCAGTCTCCCCTCGGACACCCTCAGTCTCCCCCTGAACACCCTCAGTCTTCCCCTGGACACCCTCAGCCTCCCCCTGGACAACTTCAGTCTCACCAGGACACCCGCAGTTTCACCCCGGACACACTCAGTCTCCCCTTGGACACCCTCAGTAAACACCGGACACCCTCAGTAAACACCGGGCACCCTATGTCTCCCTCTGGATGCCCTGAGTCTCATCCCAGACACCCTCAGTCTCCACTCGGACACCCTCAGTAACTTGCGGCCGGCCTCATTCTGCCCCACGGACACACTCAGTTTCCCCCTGGACACCCTAGGTCTGAACCCGGACACCCTCAGTCTCCCCTCGGACACCCTCAGTCTGAACCCGGACACCCTCATTCTCCCCTCGGACACCCTCAGTCTGAATCTGGACACTCTCAGTCTCCCCTCGGACACCCTCAGTCTCCCCTCGGACACCCTCAATCTCCCCCTAGACACCCTCAGCCTCCCCATGGACAACTTTTTTCTTCAACTGGACACCCTCAGTTTCACCCCGGACGCCCTCAATCTCCTCCTGGACAAACGCAGTCTCCGCTGGACACCCTCATTCTCCCCCTCAGACACCCTCAGTCTTCTCCTGGAGTCACTCAGTCTCCCACTGGACAACCACAGTCTCTCCCGGACACCCTCAGTCTCCTCCTCGACAAACGCAGTCTCCCCTGGACACCCTCAGTCTCCCCCTGGAGACCCTCAGTCTAAACCTGGACACCCTCAGTCTCCCACAGACACCCTCATTCTCCCACGGTCACCCAGTCTCCCCCGGAGACCCTCAGTCTATAACCGGACACCCTCAGTCTCCCACTGGAGACCCTCTGTCTTCCCCAGGACACCCTCAGTCTCACCCCCGGACACCCTCAGTCTCCCCCCCGGACACCCTCAGTCTCCCCTCCGGACACCCTCAGTCTCCCCCCCGGACACCCTCAGTCTCCCCTCCGGACACCCTCAGTCTCACCCTGGACACCCTCAGACTCCCCCCGGACACCCTCAGACTCCCCCCGGACACCCTCTGTCTCCCCCCAGACACCCTCAGTCTCAGCCCGGACACCCTCAGTCTTCCAACATACACCCTCTGTCTCCCTCGGACATACTTAGTCTCCACTCGGACACCCTCAGTCTCCCCATTGACACCCTTAGTCTCCCCCAGGGACACACTCAGTCTTTCCCTGGACACCCTCAGTCTCCCCAGGACACACTCAGTCACCACTCGGACACCCTCAGTCTCCCCCAGACACCCTCAGTCGGCCCCTCGGACAAGCTTAGTCTACCCCTCGGACACACTCAATCTCCCCTTGGACACCTTCAGACTCCCCAGGACACCCTCAATCTGCACTCAGACACCCTCACTCTCTGCTCGGACACCGTCCGTCTCCCTCTGGAGATGCTCAGTCTCACCCCGGACACCCTCAGTCTCCCACTGGACACCCTGAGTCTCTCCTGGACACCCTCCGTCTCCCCATGGAGACCCTCAGCCTAACACGGGACACCCCAAAGTTCCGCTCGGACACTCTCAGTCTCCCCTGGACACCCTCAGTCACACCCTGGACACCCTCAGTCTAACCCCGGACAACCTCAGTCTCAACCTCGGACACCCTCAATCGCCCCCCTCGGACAACCTCAGTCTCCCCCTCAGGGAAACTGGACGCTATCTGTCTAACCCCGGAAACCCTCAGTCTCCATCTTGACACCCTCAGTTTCTCCTCAGACGCCCTCAGTCTCCCCTGGACACCCTCAGTTCCCGCTTGGACACCCTCAGTCTCCCCTTCAGACAACCTAAGTCTCCCCCTCGGATACCCTCAGTCTCCCCTGGACACCCTCAGTCTCCCCCTGGAGTCACACAGTCTCCCCCCGGACACCCTCAGTCTCCACCAGGGACACCCTCAGTCTCCCCCAGACACACTCAGTCTCCCGCTTGGACACCCTCAGACCCCCCTTCAGGCAACCTAAGTCTCCCCCCCGGACACACTCAGTCTCCCCCCCGGACACCCTCAGTCTCCCCCTCGGACACCCTCAGTCTCCCCCTCAGGGGAAACTGGACGCTCTCTTTCTAACCCCGGAAACCCTCAGTCTCCAAATTGACACCCTCAGTCCCTCCACAGACTTCCTCAGTCTCCCCCGGACACACTCAGTCTCCCGCTTGGACACCCTCAGTCTCCCCTTCAGACACTCTAAGACTATCCCGGACACCCTCAGTCTCCCCTCGGACACACCCAGTCTCCCCCGGACACCTTAAGTCTCCCCCAGGGACACCCTCAGTCTCCCCCGGACACACGCAGTCTCCCGCTTGGACACCCTCAGTCTCCCTCTGGATACCCTCAGTCTCACCCCGGACACCCTCAGTCTCCCACTGGACACCCTGAGTCTCTCCTGGACACCCTCAGTCTCCCCATGGAGACCCTCAGCCTAACACGGGACACCCCAAAGTTCCGCTCGGACACTCTCAGTCTCCCCCGGACACCCTCAGTCACACCCTGGACACCCTCAGTCTAACCCCGGACAACCTCAGTCTCCCCTCGGACACCCTCAGTCTCCTCGTGGATAAACCTCATTCTCCTCCAGATACCATCAGTCTCCCCATGGACAACCTCAGTCTCTCCCGGACACCCTCTGTCACGCCATGGACACCTTCAGTCTCACCCTGGACACCCACAGACTCCCCCCCGGACACCCTCAGTCTCCCCCCGGACACCCTCAAACTCCCCCCGGACACCCTCAGTCTCCCCCCGGACACCCTCAGTCTCCCCCCGGACACCCTCAGTCTTCCATCGGACACCGTCAGTCTCCCTCGGACATACTTAGTCTCCACTCTGACACGCTCAGTCTCCCCCTTGACACCCTTAGTCTCCTCCAGGGACACACTCAGTCTTTCCCTGGACACCCTCAGTCTCACCCTGGACACCCTCAGTCACCACTCGGACACCCTTAGTCTCTACCAGACACCCTCAGTCGCCCCCTCGGACAAGCTTAGTCTACCCCTCGGACACACTCAATCGCCCCTTGGACACCTTCAGACTCCCCAGGACACTCTCAACCTGCACACGGACACCCTCAGACTGCCCAGACACCCTCACTCTCCGCTTGGACACCCTCAGTCTCCCTCTGGAGATGCTCAGTCTCACCCCGGACACCCTGAGTCTCCTAATGGATAAACCTCATTCTCCTCCAGATACCATCAGTCTCCCCATGGACACCCTCAGTCTCCTCCTGGACACCCTCAGTCATCCCATGGATAAATTCAGTCACCCCCGGACAACTTCAGTCACCCCCTCGGACACCCTCAGTCTCCTCCTGGACACCCTCAGTGTCCCGCTGGACAGCCTCAGTCTCCCCATGGACACACTCACTCACCAGCGGACATCTTCAGTCACCCCCTCGGACACCCTCAGTCTCCCCTCGGACACCCTCAGTTTCCCCTCGGACACCCTCAGTCTGAACCCGGACACCCTCAGTCTCCCCTCGACACCCTCAGTCTCCCCTCGGAAACCCTCAGTCTCCCCCTGAACACCCTCAGTCTTCCCCTGGACACCCTCAGCCTCCCCCTGGACAACTTCAGTCTCACCAGGACACCCGCAGTTTCCCCCCGGACACACTCAGTCTCCCCTTGGACACCCTCAGTAAACACCGGGCACCCTATGTCTCCTCCTGGAAACCCTCAGTCTCATTCCGGACACCCTCAGTCTCCACTCGGACACCCTCAGTCGGAACCCGGACACCCTCAGTCTCCCCTCAGACACACTCAGTCTACTCCTGGACACACTCAGTCTCTCCTTGGATACCCTCAGTCTCCCCTCGGACACCTTCAATCTCCCCCTGGACACCCTCAGCCTCCCCCTGGACAACTTCAGTCTCACCAGGACACCCGCAGTTTCCCCCCGGACACACTCAGTCTCCCCTTGGACACCCTCAGTAAACACCGGGCACCCTATGTCTCCTCCTGGAAACCCTCAGTCTCATTCCGGACACCCTCAGTCTCCCCTCGGACACCCTCAGTCACTCCTCGGACACCCTCAGTCTCTCCTCGGACACCCTCAGTTTCCCTCGGACACCCAGTCTCCCCCGGAGACCCTCAGTCTATAACCGGACACCCTCAGTCTCCCACTGGAGACCCTCTGTCTTCCCCAGGACACCCTCAGTCTCAACCCGGACACCCTCAGTCTCCCTTCAGACACCCTCAGTCTGAACCTGGACAACCTCAGTCTCCCCTTGGACACCCTCAGTCTACTCCTGGACACACTCAGTCTCCCCTCGGACACCCTCAGTTTCACGCCGGACACCCTCATTCTCACCCTGGACACCCTCAGTCTCTCCTTGGACACCCTCAGTTTCACCCTGGACACCCTCATTCTCACCCCGGACACCCTCAGTCTCCCCCTGGACACCCTCATTCTCACCCTGGACACCCTCGTTCTCACCCTGGACACTCTCATTCTCACCCTGGACACCGTCATTCTCCCCATGGACACGCTCTGATTCACCCCGGAAACCATCAGACTCACCCCAGACACCCTCAATCTCCCCCTGGACACCCTCAATCTCCCACCCAGACACCCTCAGTCTCCCCCGGGCATCCTCAGTCTCCCCCTTTGACACCCTCAGTCTCCCCGGACACTCTCACTCTCCACTCGGGCACCCTCAGTCTCCCTCTGGAACCCTCAGTCTCTCCCTGAACACCCTTATTCTCATACCGGACACTCTCAGGCTCTCCTCAGACAGACTCCTTCTCCCCAGGACACACTCAGTCTTCCCCTCGGACAACCTCTGTCTCTACCCCGACACCACCATTCTCACCCCGGATACCCAGAGTCTCCCCCTGGACACCCTCAGTCTCACCCTGGACACCCTCAGTCTCACACTGGACACCCTCACTCTCCCCCTGGACACCCACAGCCTCCCCCTGGACATCCTCAGTCTCCCCCTGGACACCATCAGTCTCAACATGGACACCCTCAGTCTCCCCTCAGACAACCTCAGTCTCTCAGGACACCCTCAGTCTCACCCCGTACACAATCAGTCTCCCCCTCGGACACTCTCAATCTCCCCTTGGACACCCTAAGTCTCCCCAGGAGACCCTCAGTCACTGCTCGGACACCCTCAGTCTCCCCCAGACACCCTCAGTCGCCGCCTCGGACAAGCTTAGTCTACCCCTCGGACAAACTCAATCTCCCATTGGACACCTTCAGACTCCCCTGGACACCCTGAACTTGCACACGGACACCAACAGACTGCCCAGACACCCTCACTCTCTGCTCGGACACCCTCAGTCTCCCTCTGGAGATCCTCAGTCTCACCCCGGACACCCTCAGTCTCCCACTGGACACCCTTAGTCTCTCCTGGACACCCTCAGTTTCCTCATGGAGACCCTCAGCCTAATACGGGACACCCCCAAACTCCACTCGGACACTCTCAGTCTCCCTCGGACACCCTCAGTCTCCCCCATAACACCCTCAGTTTCCCCCCGGGCACCCTCAGCCTTTCCCCGTACACACTCAGTCTCAACCTGGACACCCTCAGTCTCAACCTGGACACCCTCAGTCTCCCCATGGACACCCTCAGTCTCCCCCCCGGACACCCTCAGTCTCCCCTCCGGACACCCTCAGTCTCCCCTCCGGACACCCTCAGTCTCCCATCCGGACACCCTCAGTCTCCCCCCCGGACACCCTCAGTCTCCCACTGGACACCCTTAGTCTCTCCTGGACACCCTCAGTCTCCCCCCCGGACACCCTCAGTCTCCCCTCCGGACACCCTCAGTCTCCCCCCCGGACACCCTCAGTCTCCCCCCCGGACACCCTCAGTCTCCCCTCCGGACACCCTCAGTCTCCCCCCCGGACATCCTCAGTCTCCCCTCCGGACACCCTCAGTCTCCCCCTGGACTCCCTCAGTGTCCCCACCCCCCAGGCACCCTCAGTCTCACCCTGGACACCCTCACTCTCCCCTCCGGACACCCTCAGTCTCACCCTGGACACCCTCAGACTCCCCCCGGACACCCTCAGACTCCCCCCGGACACCCTCTGCCTCCCCCCAGACACCCTTAGTCTCAGCCCGGACACCCTCAGTCTTCCAACATACACCCTCAGTCTCCCTCGGACATACTTAGTCTCCACTCGGACACCCTCAATCTCCCCATTGACACCCTTAGTCTCCCCCAGGGACACACTCAGTCTTTCCCTGGACACCCTCAGTCTCCCCAGGACACACTCAGTCACCACTCGGACACCCTCAGTCTCCCCCAGACACCCTCAGTCGGCCCCTCGGACAAGCTTAGTCTACCCCTCGGACACACTCAATCTCCCCTTGGACACCTTCAGTCTCCCCAGGACACCCTCAATCTGCACTCAGACACCCTCAGACTGCCCAGACACCCTCACTCTCTGCTCGGACACCCTCCGTCTCCCTCTGGAGATGCTCAGTCTCACCCCGGACACCCTCAGTCTCCCACTGGACACCCTGAGTCTCTCCTGGACACCCTCATTCTCCCCATGGAGACCATCAGCCTAACACGGGACACCCCAAAGTTCCGCTCGGACACTCTCAGTCTCCCCCGGACACCCTCAATCACACCCTGGACACCCTCAGTCTAACCCCGGACAACCTCAGTCTCAACCTCGGACACCCTCAATCGCCCCCTCGGACAACCTCAGTCTCCCCCTCAGGGAAACTGGACGCTATCTGTCTAACCCCGGAAACCCTCAGTCTCCATCTTGACACCCTCAGTTTCTCCTCGGACGCCCTCAGTCTCTCCTGGACACCCTCAGTAGCCGCTTGGACACCCTCAGTCTCCCCTTCAGACAACCTAAGTCTCCCCCTCGGATACCCTCAGTCTCCCCTGGACACCCTCAGTCTCCCCCTGGAGTCACACAGTCTCACCCCGGACACCCTCAGTCTCCACCAGGGACACCCTCAGTCTCCCCCGGACACACTCAGTCTCCCGCTTGGACACCCTCAGACCCCCCTTCAGGCAACCTAAGTCTCCCCCCCGGACACACTCAGTCTCCCCCCGGACACCCTCAGTCTCCCCCTCAGGGGAAACTGGACGCTCTCTTTCTAACCCCGGAAACCCTCAGTCTCCAAATTGACACCCTCAGTCCCTCCACAGACTTCCTCAGTCTCCCCCGGACACCCTCAGTCTCCCGCTTGGACACCCTCAGTCTCCCCTTCAGACACTCTAAGACTCTCCCGGACACCCTCAGTCTCCCCTTGGACACACCCAGTCTCCCCCTGGACACCTTCAGTCTCCCCCAGGGACACCCTCAGTCTCCCCCGGACACACTCAGTCTCCCGCTTGGACACCCTCAGTCTCCCCTTCAGACACCCTAAGACTCTCCCGGACACCCTCAGTCTCCCCTCGGACACACCCAGTCTCCCTCGGACACCCTCAGTCTCCACCAGGGACACCCTCAGTCTTTCCCTGGACACCCTCAGTCTCCCGCTTGGACACCCTCAGACCCCCCTTCAGACATCCTAAGTCTCCCCCTCGGACACCCTCAGTCTCCCCCTCAGACACCCTCAGTCTCCCCCTCGGACACCCTCAGTCTCCCCCTCAGGGGAAACTGGACGCTCTCTGTCTAACCCCGGAAACCCTCAGTCTCCAACTTGACACCCTTAGTCCCTCCACGGACTTCCTCAGTCTCCCCCGGACACCCTCAGTCTCCCGCTTGGACACCCTCAGTGTCCCCTTCAGACACCCTAAGACTCTCCCGGACACCCTCAGTCTCCCCTCGGACACACCCAGTCTCCCCTTGGACACCCTCAGTCTCCCCTGGACACCCTCAGTCTAACCCCAGACAACCTCAGTCTCACCTCGGACACCCTCAGTCTCCTCAAAGACGCCCTCATTCTGCCCCAGATATCATCAGTCTCCCAATGGACACCCTCAGTCTCCCCCGGGACACCCTCAGTCTCCACCTGGACACACTCAGTCACCCCCAGACACCCTCGTCTCCCCCTCGGACACACTCAGTCAC
Source organism: Isurus oxyrinchus (assembly GCA_026770705.1). Taxonomy (NCBI): domain Eukaryota; kingdom Metazoa; phylum Chordata; class Chondrichthyes; order Lamniformes; family Lamnidae; genus Isurus; species Isurus oxyrinchus. The sequence continues at coordinate 159,071 of JANJGN010000103.1, read as the reverse complement.
CCCCTGGACTCACTCAGTCTCCCACTTGACATCCTCAGTCTCCCCCGGACACCCTCAGTCTCCCCCTGGACACACTCAGTCTCTCCCGGACACCCTCATTCTCCCCCTGGAGACCCTCAGTCTAAACCCAGACACCCTAAGTCTCCCACGGACACACTCAGTCTCCCCCTGGACACCCTCTGTCTCCCCCTGGGACACACTCAGTCTCCCCCTGGACACCATGATACTCACCCTAGAAACCCTCAGTCTCTCCCCGGACACCCTCAGTCTCCCGCCAACACCCAGAGTCTGCCCCTGGAGACGCTCATTCTTAACCCGGACACCCTCAGTCTCCCACTGGACACCCTCTGTCTTCAACTGGACACCCTCAGTCTCAACCCAGACACCCTCAGTCCCCACTGAAACCCCTCAATCTCCCCCTCAGACACCCCCAGTAAGCCCCAAAATCCCTCAGTCTCCCCATGGACACCCTCAGTCTCCCCCGGGACACCCTCAGTCTCCCCCGGGACACCCTCAGTCTCCCCCTGGACACACTCAGACACCCCCAGACACGCTCAGTCTCCCCCTCAGACACCCTCAGTCTCCCGCTGGACTCACTCAGTCACCCAATGGACAACCACAGTCTCCCCCGGACGCCATCACTCTCCCCCTGGACACACTCAGTCTCCCCCGGACACCCTCATTCTCCCCCTGGAGACCCTCAGTCTAAACCCGGACACCCTCAGTCTCCCGCGGACGCACTCAGTCTCCCCCTTGACACCCTTAATCTCCCCCCGGGACACCCTCAGTCTTTTCCTGGAAATACTCAGTCTCACCCCGGACAACCTCAGTCCCAACTCGGATACCCTCAGTAACCCCTGGACACCCTCAATCTCCTTTTCGGATTTCCTCAGTCTCACCCCGGACACCCTCAGCCTTTCCTCGTACACCCTCAGTCTCAACCTGGACAACCTCAGTCTCCCACTCAGACACCCTCAGTCTCCCCCTAGGACACCCTCAGTCTCCCGCGGACACCCTCAGTCTCACCTAGACTCACTCAATCTCCCCCTCGGACAACCTCAGTCTCCCGCGGACACCCACAATCTCCCCCATGACACCCTCAGTCTCCCCCGGACACCATCAGTCTCACCTGGACTCCGTCAATCTCACCCTCGGATAACCTCAGTATCCCTCGGACACCCTCAGTCTCCCCCATGACACCCTCAGTCTCCCCCCGGTCACCCTCAGCCTTTCCCCGTACACCCTCAGTCTCAACCTGGACACCCTCAGTCTCAACCTGGACACCCTCAGTCTCAACCTGGATACCCTCAGTCTCCCCCCGGACACCCTCAGTCTTCCATCGGTCACCCTCAGTCTCCCTCGGACATACTTAGTCTCCCCTCGGACACCCTCAGTCTCCCCATTGACACCCTTAGTCTCCCCCAGGGACACACTCAGTCTTTCCCTGGACACCCTCACTCTCCCCAGGAGACCCTCAGTCACCACTCGGACACCCTCAGTCTCCCCCAGACAACCTCAGTCGCCCCCTTGGACAAGCTTAGTCTCCCCCCTCGGACACACTCAATCTCCCCTTGGACACCTTCAGACTCCCCAGGACACTCTCAATCTGCACTCGGACACCCTCAGACTGCCCAGACACCCTCACTCTCCACTCGGACACCCTCAGTCTACCTCTGGAGATGCTCAGTCTCACCCCGGACACCCTCAGTCTCCCAGTGGACATCCTTAGTCTCTCCTGGATACACTCAGTCTCCCCATGGAGACCCTCAGCCTAACAGGGGACACCCCCAAGCTCTGCTCGGATACTCTCAGTCTCCCCCGGACACCCTCAGTCTCCCCCTGGACACCCTCAGTCTCCACCTGGACACCCTCAGTCTCCCCCTGGACACCCTCAGTCTCCCCCTGGACACCCTCAGTCTCCCCATGGACACCCTCAGTCTCCCCAGGGACACTCTCAGTCACTCCATGGACACCCTCAGTCTCCCCATGGACACCTTCATTCTCCCCATGGACACACTCAATCATCCCCGGACTACTTCAGTCACCCCCTCGGACACCCTCAGTCTCCCCCTGGACTCACTCAGTCTCCCACTGGACAACCACAGTCTCCCCCGGACGCCCTCAGTCTCCTCCTGGACAAACGCAGTCGCCCCTGGACACCCTCAGTCTCCCCCTGGAGACCCTCAGTCTCCCCATGGGACACACTCAGTCTCCCCCTGGACAAAATCAGACTCACCCTAGACTCCCTCAGTCTCTTTTCGGACACCCTCAGTCTCTCCTCGGACACCCTCAGTCTCCCCCGGACAACCTCAGTCTCCCCCTGGAGACCCTCAGTCTAAACCCGGACACCCTCAGTCTCCCACTGGAGACACTCTGTCTTCCCCAGGACACCCTCAGTCTCAACCCGGCACCCTTAGTCTCCCCATGGACACCCTCAGTCTCCCCCTGGACACCCTCAGTCTCCCCGTGGACACACTCAGTCTCCTCATGGACACCCTCAGTCTCCCCATGGACACACTCAGTCACCCCGGACAACTTCAGTCACCCCCTCGGACACCCTCAGTCTCTGCCTGTACTCACTCAGTCTCCCACTGGACAACCACAGTCTCCCCCGGACGCCCTCAGTCTCCTCCTGGACAAACGCAGTCTCCCCTGGACACCCTCAGTCTCCCCCTGGAGACCCTCAGTCTAAACTCGGACACCATCAGTCTCCCACGGACATACTCAGTCTCCCCCTGGACACCCTCTGTCTCCCCATGGGACACACTCAGTCTCCACCTGGACAAAATCAGACTCACCCTAGACTCCCTGAGTCTCTCCTCGGACACCCTCAGTCTCTCCTTGGACACCCTCAGTCTCCCCCGGACACCCTCAGACTCCCCCTGGAGACCCTCAGTCTAAACCCGGACACCCTCAGTCTCCCACTGGAGACCCTCTGTCTTTCCCAAACACACCCTCAGTCTCAACCCGGCACCCTCAGTCTCCCCATGGACACCCTAAGTCTCCCACTGGACACCCTCAGTCTCCCCTTGGACACACTCAGTCGCCTCATGGACACCCTCAGTCTCCCCCTGGACACCGCCAGTCTCCCAATGGACACACTCAGTCACTCCCGGACAACTTCAGTCGCCCCCTCGGACACCCTCAGTCTCCGCCTGGACCCACTCAGTCTCCCCATGGAAATCCTCATTTTCCCCTAAGTCAAACCATGGACACACTCAGAATACCCCTGGAAATCCTCAGTCTCCCCCCGGACACCCTCAGTCTCCCCCGTGGAAATCCTCAGTCTCCACCTATACACCCTTAGTTCCTCCATGGACACACTCAGACTACCCCTGGTCATCTGCAGTCTCCCCCTCGGAGACTCTCAATCTTCCCAGGACACCCTCAATATCACCCCGGCACACTCAGTCTCACCTCGGACACCCCCAGTCTCCACCGGACACCCTCAGTAAACACCGGGCACCCTATGTCTCTCCCTGGAAACCCTCAGTCTCATCCTGGACACCCTCAGTCTCCACCGGACACCCTCAGTCTCATCCCGGACACCCTCAGTCTCCACTCGGACACACTCAGTAACCCACGGCCGGCCTCATTCTGCCCCACGGATTTCCTCAGTTTCCCCCTTGACACCCTAAGTCTGAACCCGGACACCCTCAGTCTCCCCTCGGACACCCTAAGTCTGAACCCGGACACCCTCAGTCTCCCCTTGGACACCCTCAGTCTGAACCCGGACACCCGCAGTCTCCTCTCGGACAACCACAGTCTCCCCTCGGACACCCTAAGTCTGAACCCGGACACCCTCAGTCTCCCCTTGGACAACCTCAGTCTGAACCCGGACACCCGCAGTCTCCCCTTGGACACCCGCAGTCTCCCCTCGGACACCCTCAGTCTCCCACTGGATACCCTCAGTCTCCCCCTGGACACCCTCAGTCTCCCCGTGGACACCCTCAGTCTCCGCATGGACACCCTCAGTCTCCCCATGGACACACTCAGTCACCCCCGGACAACTTCAGTCACCCCCTCGGACACCCTCAGTCTCTGCCTGTACTCACTCTGTCTCCCACTGGACAACCACAGTCACCCCCGGACGCCCTCAGTCTACTCCTGGACAAACGCAGTCTCCCCTGGACACCCTCAGTCTCCCCCTGGAGACCCTCAGTCTAAACTCGGACACCATCAGTCTCCCACGGACACCCTCAGTCTCCCCCTGGAGACCCTCAGTCTAAACTCAGACACACTCAGTCTCCCCCTGGACAAAATCAGACTCACCCTAGACTCCCTCAGTCTCTCCTCGGACACCCTCAGTCTCTCCTCGGACACCCTCAGTCTCCCCCGGACACCCTCAGTCTCCCCCTGGAGGCCCTCAGTCTTAACCCGGACACCCTCAGTCTCCCCATGGACACCCTCAGTCTCCCACTGGACACCCTCAGTCTCCCCTTGGACACACTCAGTCACTCCCGGACAACTTCAGTCACCCCCTCGGACACCCTCAGTCTCCGCCTGGACCCACTCTGTCTCCCCATGGAAATCCTCATTTTCCCCTAAGTCAAACCATGGACACACTCAGACTACCCCTGGAAATCCTCAGTCTCCCCCCGGACACCCTCAGTCTCCCCCGTGGAAATCCTCAGTCTCCACCTATACACCCTTAGTTCCTCCATGGACACACTCAGACTACCCCTGGACAGCCGCAGTCTCCCCCTCGGAGACTCTCAATCTTCCCAGGACACCCTCAATATCACCCCGGACACACTCAGTCTCCCCCCGGACACCCTCAGTCTCCCCCGTGGAAATCCTCAGTCTCCACCTATACACCCTTAGTTCCTCCATGGACACACTCAGACTACCCCTGGACAGCCGCAGTCTCCCCCTCGGAGACTCTCAATCTCCCCAGGACACCCTCAATATCACCCCGGACACACTCAGTCTCCCCCCGGACACCCTCAGTCTCCCCCGTGGAAATCCTCAGTCTCCCCCTGTACACCCTTAGTCCCTCCATGGACACACTCAGACTACCCCTGGACAGCCGCAGTCTCCCCCTCGGAGACTCTCAATCTTCCCAGGACACCCTCAATATCACCCCGGCACACTCAGTCTCCCCTCGGACACCCCCAGTCTCCACCGGACCCCCTCAGTAAACACCGGGCACCCTATGTCTCCCCCTGGAAACCCTCAGTCTCATCCTGGACACCCTCAGTCTCCACCAGACAACCTCAGTCTCATCCCGGACACCCTCAGTCTCCACCAGACACCCTCAGTCTGATCCCGGACACCCTCAGTCTCCACCAGACACCCTCAGTCTCATCCCGGACACCCTCAGTCTCCACTCGGACACACTCAGTAACCCACGGCCGGCCTCATTCTGCCCCATGGATTTCCTCAGTTTCCCCCTTGACACCCTAAGTCTGAACCCGGACACCCTCAGTCTCCCCTCGGACACCCTAAGTCTGAACCCGGACACCCTCAGTCTCCCCTTGGACAACCTCAGTCTGAACACGGACACCCGCAGTCTCCTCTCGGACACCCGCAGTCTCCTCTTGGACACCCTCAGTCTCCCCTCGGACACCCCCAGTCTGAACCCGGACGCACTCAGTCTCCCCTCGGACACCCTCCGTCTGAACCCGGACACCCTCAGTCTTCCCATGGAGACCCTGAGTCTCCACAGGACACCCTCAGTCTCCCCCTGGACACCCTCAGTCTCCCCCTGGACACCCTCAGTCTGCCCCTCGGACACTCTCAGTCTCCCTGCTGGACACTCTCAGTCTCCCTCGGACACCCTCAGTCTCCCTGCTGGACACTCTCAGTCTCCCTCGGACACCCTCAGCCTTACCCCGTTCACCCTCAGTCTCAACCAGGACACCCTCAGTCTTCCCCGTCGACACATTTAGTCTCTCTCTTGGACACCCTCAGTCTCCCCTCCGGACACCCTCAGTCCGAACCCGGACAACCTCAGTCTCCCCTCGACACCCTCAGTCTCCCCTCGGAAACCCTCAGTCTCCCCCTGAACACCCTCAGTCTTCCCCTGGACACCCTCAGCCTCCCCCTGGACAACTTCAGTCTCACCAGGACACCCGCAGTTTCACCCCGGACACACTCAGTCTCCCCTTGGACACCCTCAGTAAACAGCGGGCACCCTATGTCTCCTCCTGGAAACCCTCAGTCTCATCCCAGACACCCTCAGTCTCCCCTCGGACACCCTCAGTCTCCCCTCAGACACCCTCAGTCTCCCCTCGGACACCCTCAGTCTCCCCCGGAACACCCTCAGTCTTCCCCTGGACACCCTCAGCCTCCCCCTGGACAACTTCAGTCTCACCAGGACACCCGCAGTTTCACCCCGGACACACTCAGTCTCCCCTTGGACACCCTCAGTAAACACCGGACACCCTCAGTAAACACCGGGCACCCTATATCTCCCTCTGGACACCCTCAGTCTCATTCTGGACACCCTCATTCTCCCCTCGGACAACCTCAGTCTGAAACCGGACACCCTCAGTCTGCCTTCGGACACCCTCAGTCTGAACCCGGACAGCCTCAGTCACTCCTCGGACACCCTCAGTCTCCCCTCGGACACCCTCAATCTCCCCCTAGACACCCTCAGCCTCCCCATGGACAACTTCTTTCTTCAACTGGACACCCTCAGTTTCACCCCGGACGCCCTCAGTCTCCTCCTGGACAAACGCAGTCTCCGCTGGACACCCTCATTCTCCCCCTCAGACACCCTCAGTCTCCTCCTGGAGTCACTCAGTCTCCCACTGGACAACCACAGTCTCCTCCGGACGCCCTCAGTCTCCTCCTGGACAAACGCAGTCTCCCCTGGACACCCTCAGTCTCCCCCTGGAGACCCTCAGTCAAAACCCAGATACCCTCAGTCTCCCACGGACACCCTCAGTCTCCCACGGACACCCTCAGTCTCCCCCTGGGACACACTCAGTCTCCCCTTGGACAACGTCAGACTCACCCTAGACTCCCTCCGTCTCTCCTCGGATATCCTCAGTCTCTCCTCGGACACCCTCAGTTTCCCCCGGACACCCTCAGTCTCCCCCTGGAGACCCTCAGTCTATAACCGGACACCCTCAGTCTCCCACTGGAGACCCTCAGTCTTCCCCAGGACTCCCTCAGTCTCAACCCGGACACCCTCAGTCTCCCTTCGGACAGACTCAGTCTCCACCGGACACCTTCCGTCTCCCCTCCGGACACCCTCAGTCTCCCTTCGGACACCCTCAGTCTGAACCTGGACACCCTCAGTCTCCCCTTGGACACCGTCAGTCTACTCCTGGACACACTCAGTCTCCCCTCGGACACCCTCATTCTCACACTGGACACCCTCAGTTTCACCCTGGACACCCTCAGTCTCTCCTTGGACACCCTCAGCTTCACCCTGGACACCCTCATTCTCACCCCGGACACCTTCAGTCTCCCCCTGGACACCCTCAGTCTCCCCCTGGACACCCTCAGTCTCCCCCTGGACACCCTCAGTCTCACCCCGGACACCCTAAGTCTCCCTCGGACATACTTAGTCTCCATCAGACAATCTCAGTCTCCCCATTGCCACCCTTAGTCTCCCCCAGGGACACAGTCAGTCTTTCCCTGGACACCCTCACTCTCCCCAGGACACACTCAGTCACCACACGGACACCCTCAGTCTCCCCCTGGACACCCTCAGTCTCACCCCGGACACCCTCATTCTCACCCTGGACACTCTCATTCTCACCCTGGACACCGTCATTCTCCCCATGGACACGCTCTGATTCTCCCCGGACACCATCAGACTCACCCCAGACACCCTCAATCTCCCCCCGGACACCCTCAATCTCCCACCCAGACACCCTCAGTCTCCCCCGGGCATCCTCAGTCTCCCCCTTGGACACCCTCAGTCTCCCCGGACACTCTCACTCTCCACTCGGACACCCTCAGTCTCCCTCTGGAACACTCAGTCTCTCCCTGAACACCCTCATTCTCAGAACGGACACTCTCAGGCTCTCCTCAGACAGACTCCTTCTCCCCAGGACACACTCAGTCTTCCCCTCGGACAACATCTGTCTCTACCCTGACACCCTCAGTCTCAACCCGGACACCCTCAGTCTCACCTCGGACACCCTCAGTCACCCCCTCGGACACCCTCAGTCTCCCCCTGGACACCCTCAGTCTACCCCCGGACACCCTCAGTCTCACCTCGGACACCCTCAGTCTCACCTCGGACACACTCAGTCTCATCTTGGACACTCTCAGTCACCCCATGGACACCCTCTGTCTAACCCCAGAAACCCTCAGTCTCCATCTTGACACCCTCAGTTTCTCCTCGGACACCCTCATTCTCCCCCGGACGCACTCAGTCTCCCGCTTGGACACCCTCAGTCTCCCCTTCAGACACCCTAAGACTCTTCCGGACGCCCTCAGTCTCCCCTCGGACACACCCAGTCTCCGCCTGGACACCCTCAGTCTCCCTCTTGGACACCCTCCAACTCCCCTCGGAGACACTCAGTCTCCCCCTGGCCACCCTCAGACTCACCCCGGACACCCTCAATCATTCCCTAGTCACCCTCAGTCTCCACTTGGACACCCTCAGTCTCCACTTGGACTCCCTCAGTTTCCACTTGGACACCCTCAGTCTCCACTTGGCCACCATCAGTCTCCCCATGGAGACCCTCAGCCTAACACGGGACACCCCCAAACTCCGCTCGGACACTCTCAGTCTCCCCCTGGACACCCTCAGTCTAACCCCGGACAACCTCAGTCTCCCCTCGGACACCCTCAGTCTCCTCATGGATACACCTCATTCTCCTCCAGAGCCATCAGTTTCCCCATGGACACCCTCAGTCTCCCCATGGACACCCTCAGTCTCCCCATGGACACCCTCAGTCTCCCCATGGATACACCTCATTCTCCTCCAGAGCCACCAGTTTCCACATGGACACCGTCACTCTCCCCATGGACACCCTCAGTCTCCCCATGGACACCCTCAGTCTCCCCTGGACACCCTCACTCTCCCCCTGGACACCGTCACTCTCCCCCTGGACACCGTCACTCTCCCCATGGACACCCTCAGTCTCCCCCTGGACACCCTCAGTCTCCCACTGGACACCCTCAGTCTCCCCCTGGACACCCTCAGTCTCCCCATGGACATACTCAGTCACCCCCGGACAACTTCAGTCTCCCTCTTGGACACCCTCCAACTCCCCTCGGAGACACTCAGACTCCCCCCGGACACCCTCAATCATTCCCTAGTCACCCTCAGTCTCCACTTGGACACCCTCAGTCTCCCCCTGGACACCCTCAATCATTCCCTAGTCACCCTCAGTCTCCACTTGGACACCCTCAGTCTCCCTGCTGGACACCCTCAGTCTCCACTTGGACACCCTCAGTCTCCACTTGAACACCCTCACTCTCCACTTGGACACCTTCAGTCTCCACTTGGAAACCTTCAGTCTCCACTTGGACCCTCAGTCTCCACTTGGACCCTCAGTCTCCACTTGGACACCTTCAGTCTCCACTTGGACACCCTCAGTCTCCACTTGGACCCTCAGTCTCCACTTGGACCCTCAGTCTCCACTTGGACCCTCAGTCTCCCTGCTGGACACCCTCAGTCTCCCCCTGGACACCCTCAGTCCCCCCCTGGACACCCTCAGTCTCAACATAGGACACACTCAGTCTCCCCCGGACACCTTCAGTCTCCCCCGGACACCCTCAGTCTCTCCACGGACACCTTCAGTCTCCCCCTGGACACCCTCAGTCCCCCCCTGGACACCATCAGTCTCAACAGAGGAACAAACTCAGTCTACCACGGACACCTTCAGTCTCCCGCGGACACTCTCAGTCTCTCCACGGACACCTTCATTCTCGCCTAGGACACACCCAGTCTCCCCCTGGACAACTTCAGTCTCCCACTAGACACCCTTAGTATCTCCTGGACACCCTCAGTCTCCCCATGGAGACCCTCAGTCTCCCACTGGACACCCTCAATCTCCCCAGGACACCCTCAGTCTAACCCCAGACAACCTCAGTCTCCCCAAGGACACCCTCAGTCTCCACCGGGACTCCCTCAGTCTCCCCCTGTACACACTAAGTAACCCCCGGACACCCTCAGTCTCCCCCTGGACTCACTCAGTCTCTCCCCGGACACCCTCAGCCTCCCCCCGGACACCCTCAGTCTCAACCCGGACACCCTCAGTCTCAACCCGGACACCCTCATTCTCACCTCGGACACCCTCAGTCTCCCCCTGGACACCCTCAGTCTCCCCTGGACACCCTCAGTCTAACCCCAGACAACCTCAGTCTCACCTCGGACACCCTCAGTCTCCTCAAAGACACCCTCATTCTCCCCCAGATATCATCAGTCTCCCAATGGACACCCTCAGTCTCCCCCGGGACACCCTCAGTCTCCCCCTGGACACACTCAGTCACCCCCGGACACACTCAGTCTCCCCCTCGGGCACCCTCAGTCTCCACCTGGACTCACTCAGTCTCCCACTTGACATCCTCAGTCTCCCCCGGACACCCTCAGTCTCCCCCTGGACACACTCAGTCTCCCCCGGACACCCTCATTCTCCCCCTGGAGACCCTCAGTCTAAACCCAGACACCCTAAGTCTCCCGCGGACACACTCAGTCTCCCCTCGGACACAGTCTCCCCTCGGACAACCTCAGTCTCCCCTCGGACACCCCCAGTCTGATCCCGGACACCCTCAGTCTCCACCAGACACCCTCAGTCTCATCCCGGACACCCTCAGTCTCCACTCGGACACACTCAGTAACCCACGGCCGGCCTCATTCTGCCCCATGGATTTCCTCAGTTTCCCCCTTGACACCCTAAGTCTGAACCCGGACACCCTCAGTCTCCCCTCGGACACCCTAAGTCTGAACCCGGACACCCTCAGTCTCCCCTTGGACAACCTCAGTCTGAACACGGACACCCGCAGTCTCCTCTCGGACACCCGCAGTCTCCTCTTGGACACCCTCAGTCTCCCCTCGGACACCCCCAGTCTGAACCCGGACGCACTCAGTCTCCCCTCGGACACCCTCCGTCTGAACCCGGACACCCTCAGTCTTCCCATGGAGACCCTGAGTCTCCACAGGACACCCTCAGTCTCCCCCTGGACACCCTCAGTCTCCCCCTGGACACCCTCAGTCTGCCCCTCGGACACTCTCAGTCTCCCTGCTGGACACTCTCAGTCTCCCTCGGACACCCTCAGTCTCCCTGCTGGACACTCTCAGTCTCCCTCGGACACCCTCAGCCTTACCCCGTTCACCCTCAGTCTCAACCAGGACACCCTCAGTCTTCCCCGTCGACACATTTAGTCTCTCTCTTGGACACCCTCAGTCTCCCCTCCGGACACCCTCAGTCCGAACCCGGACAACCTCAGTCTCCCCTCGACACCCTCAGTCTCCCCTCGGAAACCCTCAGTCTCCCCCTGAACACCCTCAGTCTTCCCCTGGACACCCTCAGCCTCCCCCTGGACAACTTCAGTCTCACCAGGACACCCGCAGTTTCACCCCGGACACACTCAGTCTCCCCTTGGACACCCTCAGTAAACAGCGGGCACCCTATGTCTCCTCCTGGAAACCCTCAGTCTCATCCCAGACACCCTCAGTCTCCCCTCGGACACCCTCAGTCTCCCCTCAGACACCCTCAGTCTCCCCTCGGACACCCTCAGTCTCCCCCGGAACACCCTCAGTCTTCCCCTGGACACCCTCAGCCTCCCCCTGGACAACTTCAGTCTCACCAGGACACCCGCAGTTTCACCCCGGACACACTCAGTCTCCCCTTGGACACCCTCAGTAAACACCGGACACCCTCAGTAAACACCGGGCACCCTATATCTCCCTCTGGACACCCTCAGTCTCATTCTGGACACCCTCATTCTCCCCTCGGACAACCTCAGTCTGAAACCGGACACCCTCAGTCTGCCTTCGGACACCCTCAGTCTGAACCCGGACAGCCTCAGTCACTCCTCGGACACCCTCAGTCTCCCCTCGGACACCCTCAATCTCCCCCTAGACACCCTCAGCCTCCCCATGGACAACTTCTTTCTTCAACTGGACACCCTCAGTTTCACCCCGGACGCCCTCAGTCTCCTCCTGGACAAACGCAGTCTCCGCTGGACACCCTCATTCTCCCCCTCAGACACCCTCAGTCTCCTCCTGGAGTCACTCAGTCTCCCACTGGACAACCACAGTCTCCTCCGGACGCCCTCAGTCTCCTCCTGGACAAACGCAGTCTCCCCTGGACACCCTCAGTCTCCCCCTGGAGACCCTCAGTCAAAACCCAGATACCCTCAGTCTCCCACGGACACCCTCAGTCTCCCACGGACACCCTCAGTCTCCCCCTGGGACACACTCAGTCTCCCCTTGGACAACGTCAGACTCACCCTAGACTCCCTCCGTCTCTCCTCGGATATCCTCAGTCTCTCCTCGGACACCCACAGTTTCCCCCGGACACCCTCAGTCTCCCCCTGGAGACCCTCAGTCTATAACCGGACACCCTCAGTCTCCCACTGGAGACCCTCAGTCTTCCCCAGGACTCCCTCAGTCTCAACCCGGACACCCTCAGTCTCCCTTCGGACAGACTCAGTCTCCACCGGACACCTTCCGTCTCCCCTCCGGACACCCTCAGTCTCCCTTCGGACACCCTCAGTCTGAACCTGGACACCCTCAGTCTCCCCTTGGACACCGTCAGTCTACTCCTGGACACACTCAGTCTCCCCTCGGACACCCTCATTCTCACACTGGACACCCTCAGTTTCACCCTGGACACCCTCAGTCTCTCCTTGGACACCCTCAGCTTCACCCTGGACACCCTCATTCTCACCCCGGACACCTTCAGTCTCCCCCTGGACACCCTCAGTCTCCCCCTGGACACCCTCAGTCTCCCCCTGGACACCCTCAGTCTCACCCCGGACACCCTAAGTCTCCCTCGGACATACTTAGTCTCCATCAGACAATCTCAGTCTCCCCATTGCCACCCTTAGTCTCCCCCAGGGACACAGTCAGTCTTTCCCTGGACACCCTCACTCTCCCCAGGACACACTCAGTCACCACACGGACACCATCAGTTTCCCCCAGACACCCTCAGTCTCACCCCGGACACCCTCATTCTCACCCTGGACACTCTCATTCTCACCCTGGACACCGTCATTCTCCCCATGGACACGCTCTGATTCTCCCCGGACACCATCAGACTCACCCCAGACACCCTCAATCTCCCCCCGGACACCCTCAATCTCCCACCCAGACACCCTCAGTCTCCCCCGGGCATCCTCAGTCTCCCCCTTGGACACCCTCAGTCTCCCCGGACACTCTCACTCTCCACTCGGACACCCTCAGTCTCCCTCTGGAACACTCAGTCTCTCCCTGAACACCCTCATTCTCAGAACGGACACTCTCAGGCTCTCCTCAGACAGACTCCTTCTCCCCAGGACACACTCAGTCTTCCCCTCGGACAACATCTGTCTCTACCCTGACACCCTCAGTCTCAACCCGGACACCCTCAGTCTCACCTCGGACACCCTCAGTCACCCCCTCGGACACCCTCAGTCTCCCCCTGGACACCCTCAGTCTACCCCCGGACACCCTCAGTCTCACCTCGGACACCCTCAGTCTCACCTCGGACACACTCAGTCTCATCTTGGACACTCTCAGTCACCCCATGGACACCCTCTGTCTAACCCCAGAAACCCTCAGTCTCCATCTTGACACCCTCAGTTTCTCCTCGGACACCCTCATTCTCCCCCGGACGCACTCAGTCTCCCGCTTGGACACCCTCAGTCTCCCCTTCAGACACCCTAAGACTCTTCCGGACGCCCTCAGTCTCCCCTCGGACACACCCAGTCTCCGCCTGGACACTCTCAGTCTCCCTCTTGGACACCCTCCAACTCCCCTCGGAGACACTCAGTCTCCCCCTGGCCACCCTCAGACTCACCCCGGACACCCTCAATCATTCCCTAGTCACCCTCAGTCTCCACTTGGACACCCTCAGTCTCCACTTGGACTCCCTCAGTTTCCACTTGGACACCCTCAGTCTCCACTTGGCCACCATCAGTCTCCCCATGGAGACCCTCAGCCTAACACGGGACACCCCCAAACTCCGCTCGGACACTCTCAGTCTCCCCCTGGACACCCTCAGTCTAACCCCGGACAACCTCAGTCTCCCCTCGGACACCCTCAGTCTCCTCATGGATACACCTCATTCTCCTCCAGAGCCATCAGTTTCCCCATGGACACCCTCAGTCTCCCCATGGACACCCTCAGTCTCCCCATGGACACCCTCAGTCTCCCCATGGATACACCTCATTCTCCTCCAGAGCCACCAGTTTCCACATGGACACCGTCACTCTCCCCATGGACACCCTCAGTCTCCCCATGGACACCCTCAGTCTCCCCTGGACACCCTCACTCTCCCCCTGGACACCGTCACTCTCCCCCTGGACACCGTCACTCTCCCCATGGACACCCTCAGTCTCCCCCTGGACACCCTCAGTCTCCCACTGGACACCCTCAGTCTCCCCCTGGACACCCTCAGTCTCCCCATGGACATACTCAGTCACCCCCGGACAACTTCAGTCTCCCTCTTGGACACCCTCCAACTCCCCTCGGAGACACTCAGACTCCCCCCGGACACCCTCAATCATTCCCTAGTCACCCTCAGTCTCCACTTGGACACCCTCAGTCTCCCCCTGGACACCCTCAATCATTCCCTAGTCACCCTCAGTCTCCACTTGGACACCCTCAGTCTCCCTGCTGGACACCCTCAGTCTCCACTTGGACACCCTCAGTCTCCACTTGAACACCCTCACTCTCCACTTGGACACCTTCAGTCTCCACTTGGAAACCTTCAGTCTCCACTTGGACCCTCAGTCTCCACTTGGACCCTCAGTCTCCACTTGGACACCTTCAGTCTCCACTTGGACACCCTCAGTCTCCACTTGGACCCTCAGTCTCCACTTGGACCCTCAGTCTCCACTTGGACCCTCAGTCTCCCTGCTGGACACCCTCAGTCTCCCCCTGGACACCCTCAGTCCCCCCCTGGACACCCTCAGTCTCAACATAGGACACACTCAGTCTCCCCCGGACACCTTCAGTCTCCCCCGGACACCCTCAGTCTCTCCACGGACACCTTCAGTCTCCCCCTGGACACCCTCAGTCCCCCCCTGGACACCCTCAGTCTCAACAGAGGAACAAACTCAGTCTACCACGGACACCTTCAGTCTCCCGCGGACACTCTCAGTCTCTCCACGGACACCTTCATTCTCGCCTAGGACACACCCAGTCTCCCCCTGGACAACTTCAGTCTCCCACTAGACACCCTTAGTATCTCCTGGACACCCTCAGTCTCCCCATGGAGACCCTCAGTCTCCCACTGGACACCCTCAATCTCCCCAGGACACCCTCAGTCTAACCCCAGACAACCTCAGTCTCCCCAAGGACACCCTCAGTCTCCACCGGGACTCCCTCAGTCTCCCCCTGTACACACTAAGTAACCCCCGGACACCCTCAGTCTCCCCCTGGACTCACTCAGTCTCTCCCCGGACACCCTCAGCCTCCCCCCGGACACCCTCAGTCTCAACCCGGACACCCTCAGTCTCAACCCGGACACCCTCATTCTCACCTCGGACACCCTCAGTCTCCCCCTGGACACCCTCAGTCTCCCCTGGACACCCTCAGTCTAACCCCAGACAACCTCAGTCTCACCTCGGACACCCTCAGTCTCCTCAAAGACACCCTCATTCTCCCCCAGATATCATCAGTCTCCCAATGGACACCCTCAGTCTCCCCCGGGACACCCTCAGTCTCCCCCTGGACACACTCAGTCACCCCCGGACACACTCAGTCTCCCCCTCGGGCACCCTCAGTCTCCACCTGGACTCACTCAGTCTCCCACTTGACATCCTCAGTCTCCCCCGGACACCCTCAGTCTCCCCCTGGACACACTCAGTCTCCCCCGGACACCCTCATTCTCCCCCTGGAGACCCTCAGTCTAAACCCAGACACCCTAAGTCTCCCGCGGACACACTCAGTCTCCCCTCGGACACAGTCTCCCCTCGGACAACCTCAGTCTCCCCTCGGACACCCCCAGTCTGAACCCGGACACACTCAGTCTCCCCTCGGACACCCTCCGTCTGAAGCCGGACACCCTCAGTCTTCTCGTGGAGACCGTGAGTCTCCACAGGACACCCTCAGTCTCCCCCTGGACACCCTCAGTCTCCCCCTGGACACCCTCAGTCTCCCCCCGGGCACCCTCAGCCTTTCCCTGTACACCCTCAGTCTCAGCCTGGACACCCTCAGTCTCAACCTGGACACCCTCAGTCTCCCCATGGACACCCTCAGTCTCCCCATGGACACCCTCAGTCTCCCCCCTCAACACCTTTAGTCTCCCTCTTGGACACCCTCAGTCTCCCCTCCGGAAACCCTCAGTCTCCCCACGGACACCCTCAGTCTCCCCCTGGACACCCTCAGTCTCCCCACGGACACCCTCAGTCTCAGCCCGGACACCCTCAGTCTTCCATCGGACACCCTCAGTCTCCCTCGGACATACTTAGTCTCCACTCGGACACGCTCAGTCTCCCCCTTGACACCCTTAGTCTCCCCCAGGGACACACTCAGTCTTTCCCTGGACACCCTCAGTCTCCCCAGGACACGCTCAGTCACCACTCGCACACCCTCAGTCTCCCCCAGACACCCTCAGTCGCCCCCTCGGACAAGCTTAGTCTACCCCTCGGACACACTCAATCTCCCCTTGGACACCTTCAGACTCCCCAGGACACTCTCATCCTGCACTCGGACACCCTCAGACTGCCCAGACACCCTCACTCTCCGCTTGGACACCCTCAGTCTCCCTCTGGAGATGCTCAGTCTCACCCCGGACACCCTGAGTCTCCTAATGGATAAACCTCATTCTCCTCCAGATACCATCAGTCTCCCCATGGACACCCTCAGTCTCCCCATGGACACCCTCTGTCTCCTCCTGGACACCCTCAGCCATCCCATGGATAAATTCAGTCACCCCCGGACAACTTCAGTCACTCCCTCGGACACCCTCAGTCTCACCCTGGACACCCTCAGTGTCCCCCTGGACACCCTCAGTCTCCCCATGGACACACTCACTCACCCCCGGACAACTTCAGTCACCCCCTCGGACACCATCAGTCTCCCCTCGGACACCCTCAGTCTCCACTCGGACACCCTCAGTCTGAACACAGACACCCTCATTCTCCCCTCGGACACCCTCAGTCTGAACCCGGACACCCTCAGTCTGCCTTCGGACACCCTCAGTCTCCCCTCGGACACCCTCAATCTCCCCCTAGACACCCTCAGCCTCCCCATGGACAACTTCTTTCTTCAACTGGACACCCTCAGTTTCACCCCGGACGCCCTCAGTCTCCTCCTGGACAATCGCAGTCTCCGCTGGACACCCTCATTCTCCCCCTCAGACACCCTCAGTCTCCTCCTGGAGTCACTCAGTCTCCCACTGGACAACCACAGTCTCCTCCGGACGCCCTCAGTCTCCTCCTGGACAAACGCAGTCTCCCCTGGACACCCTCAGTCTCCCCCTGGAGACCCTCAGTCTAAACCCAGATACCCTCAGTCTCCCACGGACACCCTCAGTCTCCCCCTGGGACACACTCAGTCTCCCCTTGGACAACGTCAGACTCACCCTAGACTCCCTCTGTCTCTCCTCGGATATCCTCAGTCTCTCCTCGGACACCCTCAGTTTCCCCCGGACACCCTCAGTCTCCCCCTGGAGACCCTCAGTCTATAACCGGACACCCTCAGTCTCCCACTGGAGACCCTCAGTCTTCCCCAGGACTCCCTCAGTCTCAACCCGGACACCCTCAGTCTCCCTTCGGACAGACTCAGTCTCCACCGGACACCTTCCGTCTCCCCTCCGGACACCCTCAGTCTCCCTTCGGACACCCTCAGTCTGAACCTGGACACCCTCAGTCTCCCCTTGGACACCGTCAGTCTACTCCTGGACACATTCAGTCTCCCCTCGGACACCCTAATTCTCACCCTGGACACCCTCAGTTTCACCCTGGACACCCTCAGTCTCTCCTTGGACACCCTCAGCTTCACCCTGGACACCCTCATTCTCACCCCGGACACCTTCAGTCTCCCCCTGGACACCCTCAGTCTCCCCCTGGACACCCTCAGTCTCCCCCTGGACACCCTCAGTCTCACCCTGGACACCCTCAGTCTCACCCCGGACACCCTCAGTCTCCCCCTGGACACCCTCAGTCTCACCCCGGACACCCTAAGTCTCCCTCGGACATACTTAGTCTCCATCAGACAATCTCAGTCTCCCCATTGCCACCCTTAGTCTCCCCCAGGGACACAGTCAGTCTTTCCCTGGACACCCTCACTCTCCCCAGGACACACTCAGTCACCACACAGACACCATCAGTTTCCCCCAGACACCCTCAGTCTCACCCCGGACACCCTCATTCTCACCCTGGACACCATCATTCTCACCCTGGACACCATCATTCTCCCCATGGACACGCTCTGATTCTCCCCGGACACCATCAGACTCACCCCAGACACCCTCAATCTCCCCCCGGACACCCTCAATCTCCCACCCAGACACCCTCAGTCTCCCCCGGGCATCCTCAGTCTCCCCCTTGGACACCCTCAGTCTCCCCGGACACTCTCACTCTCCACTCGGACACCCTCAGTCTCCCTCTGGAACACTCAGTCTCTCCCTGAACACCCTCATTCTCAGACCGGACACTCTCAGGCTCTCCTCAGACAGACTCCTTCTCCCCAGGACACACTCAGTCTTCCCCTCGGACAACATCTGTCTCTACCCTGACACCCTCAGTCTCAACCCGGACACCCTCAGTCTCACCTCGGACACCCTCAGTCACCCCCTCGGACACCCTCAGTCTCCCCCTGGACACCCTCAGTCTACCCCCGGACACCCTCAGTCTCACCTCGGACACCCTCAGTCTCACCTCGGACACACTCAGTCTCATCTTGGACACCCTCAGTCTCCCTCTTGGACACCCTCCAACTCCCCTCGGAGACACTCAGTCTCCCCCTGGCCACCCTCAGACTCACCCCGGACACCCTCAATCATTCCCTAGTCACCCTCAGTCTCCACTTGGACACCCTCAGTCTCCACTTGGACTCCCTCAGTTTCCACTTGGACACCCTCAGTCTCCACTTGGCCACCATCAGTCTCCCCATGGAGACCCTCAGCCTAACACGGGACACCCCCAAACTCCGCTCAGACACTCTCAGTCTCCCCCTGGACACCCTCAGTCTAACCCCGGACAACCTCAGTCTCCCCTCGGACACCCTCAGTCTCCTCATGGATACACCTCATTCTCCTCCAGAGCCATCAGTTTCCCCATGGACACCCTCAGTCTCCCCATGGACACCCTCAGTCTCCCCATGGACACCCTCAGTCTCCCCATGGATACACCTCATTCTCCTCCAGAGCCACCAGTTTCCACATGGACACCGTCACTCTCCCCATGGACACCCTCAGTCTCCCCATGGACACCCTCAGTCTCCCCCTGGACACCCTCACTCTCCCCCTGGACACCGTCACTCTCCCCCTGGACACCGTCACTCTCCCCATGGACACCCTCAGTCTCCCCCTGGACACCCTCAGTCTCCCACTGGACACCCTCAGTCTCCCCCTGGACACCCTCAGTCTCCCCATGGACATACTCAGTCACCCCCGGACAACTTCAGTCTCCCACTTGGACACCCTCCAACTCCCCTCGGAGACACTCAGACTCCCCCCGGACACCCTCAATCATTCCCTAGTCACCCTCAGTCTCCACTTGGACACCCTCAGTCTCCCCCTGGACATCCTCAATCATTCCCTAGTCACCCTCAGTCTCCACTTGGACACCCTCAGTCTCCCTGCTGGACACCCTCAGTCTCCACTTGGACACCCTCAGTCTCCACTTGAACACCCTCACTCTCCACTTGGACACCTTCAGTCTCCACTTGGAAACCTTCAGTCTCCACTTGGAAACCTTCAGTCTCCACTTGGACCCTCAGTCTCCACTTGGACACCTTCAGTCTCCACTTGGACACCCTCAGTCTCCACTTGGACCCTCAGTCTCCACTTGGACCCTCAGTCTCCACTTGGACCCTCAGTCTCCCTGCTGGACACCCTCAGTCTCCCCCTGGACACCCTCAGTCCCCCCCTGGACACCCTCAGTCTCAACATAGGACACACTCAGTCTCCCCCGGACACCTTCAGTCTCCCCCGGACACCCTCAGTCTCTCCACGGACACCTTCAGTCTCCCCCTGGACACCCTCAGTCCCCCCCTGGACACCCTCAGTCTCAACAGAGGAACAAACTCAGTCTACCACGGACACCTTCAGTCTCCCGCGGACACTCTCAGTCTCTCCACGGACACCTTCATTCTCCCCTAGGACACACCCAGGCTCCCCCTGGACAACTTCAGTCTCCCACTAGACACCCTTAGTATCTCCTGGACACCCTCAGTCTCCCCATGGAGACCCTCAGTCTCCCACTGGACACCCTCAATCTCCCCAGGACACCCTCAGTCTAACCCCAGACAACCTCAGTCTCCCCAAGGACACCCTCAGTCTCCACCGGGACTCCCTCAGTCTCCCCCTGTACACACTAAGTAACCCCCGGACACCCTCAGTCTCCCCCTGGACTCACTCAGTCTCTCCCCGGACACCCTCAGCCTCCCCCCGGACACCCTCAGTCTCAACCCGGACACCCTCAGTCTCAACCCGGACACCCTCATTCTCACCTCGGACACCCTCAGTCTCCCCCTGGACACCCTCAGTCTCCCCTGGACACCCTCAGTCTAACCCCAGACAACCTCAGTCTCACCTCGGACACCCTCAGTCTCCTCAAAGACACCCTCATTCTCCCCCAGATATCATCAGTCTCCCAATGGACACCCTCAGTCTCCCCCGGGACACCCTCAGTCTCCCCCTGGACACACTCAGTCACCCCCAGACACACTCAGTCTCCCCCTCGGGCACCCTCAGTCTCCACCTGGACTCACTCAGTCTCCCACTTGACATCCTCAGTCTCCCCCGGACACCCTCAGTCTCCCCCTGGACACACTCAGTCTCCCCCGGACACCCTCATTCTCCCCCTGGAGACCCTCAGTCTAAACCCAGACACCCTAAGTCTCCCGCGGACACACTCAGTCTCCCCTCGGACACAGTCTCCCCTCGGACACCCCCAGTCTGAACCCGGACACACTCAGTCTCCCCTCGGACACCCTCCGTCTGAAGCCGGACACCCTCAGTCTTCTCGTGGAGACCCTGAGTCTCCACAGGACACCCTCAGTCTCCCCCTGGACACCCTCAGTCTCCCCCTGGACACCCTCAGTCTCCCCCCGGGCACCCTCAGCCTTTCCCTGTACACCCTCAGTCTCAGCCTGGACACCCTCAGTCTCAACCTGGACACCCTCAGTCTCCCCATGGACACCCTCAGTCTCCCCATGGACACCCTCAGTCTCCCCACGGACACCCTCAGTCTCAGCCCGGACACCCTCAGTCTTCCATCGGACACCCTCAGTCTCCCTCGGACATACTTAGTCTCCACTCGGACACGCTCAGTCTCCCCCTTGACACCCTTAGTCTCCCCCAGGGACACACTCAGTCTTTCCCTTGACACCCTCAGTCTCCCCAGGACACGCTCAGTCACCACTCGCACACCCTCAGTCTCCCCCAGACACCCTCAGTCGCCCCCTCGGACAAGCTTAGTCTACCCCTCGGACACACTCAATCTCCCCTTGGACACCTTCAGACTCCCCAGGACACTCTCATCCTGCACTCGGACACCCTCAGACTGCCCAGACACCCTCACTCTCCGCTTGGACACCCTCCGTCTCCCTCTGGAGATGCTCAGTCTCACCCCGGACACCCTGAGTCTCCTAATGGATAAACCTCATTCTCCTCCAGATACCATCAGTCTCCCCATGGACACCCTCAGTCTCCCCATGGACACCCTCTGTCTCCTCCTGGACACCCTCAGCCATCCCATGGATAAATTCAGTCACCCCCGGACAACTTCAGTCACTCCCTCGGACACCCTCAGTCTCACCCTGGACACCCTCAGTGTCCCCCTGGACACCCTCAGTCTCCCCATGGACACACTCACTCACCCCCGGACAACTTCAGTCACCCCCTCGGACACCCTCAGTCTCCCCTCGGACACCCTCAGTCTCCACTCGGACACCCTCAGTCTGAATACAAACACCCTCATTCTCCCCTCGGACACCCTCAGTCTGAACCCGGACACCCTCAGTCTGCCTTCGGACACCCTCAGTCTGAACCCGGACACCCTCAGTCACTCCTCGGACACCCTCAGTCTCCCCTCGGACACCCTCAATCTCCCCCTAGACACCCTCAGCCTCCCCATGGACAACTTCTTTCTTCAACTGGACACCCTCAGTTTCACCCCGGACGCCCTCAGTCTCCTCCTGGACAAACACAGTCTCCGCTGGACACCCTCATTCTCCCCCTCAGACACCCTCAGTCTCCTCCTGGAGTCACTCAGTCTCCCACTGGACAACCACAGTCTCCTCCGGACGCCCTCAGTCTCCTCCTGGACAAACGCAGTCTCCCCTGGACACCCTCAGTCTCCCCCTGGAGACCCTCAGTCTAAACCCAGATACCCTCAGTCTCCCACGGACACCCTCAGTCTCCCCCTGGGACACACTCAGTCTCCCCTTGGACAACATCAGACTCACCCTAGACTCCCTCCGTCTCTCCTCGGATATCCTCAGTCTCTCCTCGGACACCCTCAGTTTCCCCCGGACACCCTCAGTCTCCCCCTGGAGACCCTCAGTCTATAACCGGACACCCTCAGTCTCCCACTGGAGACCCTCAGTCTTCCCCAGGACTCCCTCAGTCTCAACCCGGACACCCTCAGTCTCCCTTCGGACAGACTCAGTCTCCACCGGACAGCTTCCGTCTCCCCTCCGGACACCCTCAGTCTCCCTTCGGACACCCTCAGTCTGAACCTGGACACCCTCAGTCTCCCCTTGGACACCGTCAGTCTACTCCTGGACACATTCAGTCTCCCCTCGGACACCCTCATTCTCACACTGGACACCCTCAGTTTCACCCTGGACACCCTCAGTCTCTCCTTGGACACCCTCAGTCTCTCCTTGGACACCCTCAGCTTCACCCTGGACACCCTCATTCTCACCCCGGACACCTTCAGTCTCCCCCTGGACACCCTCAGTCTCCCCCTGGACACCCTCATTCTCACCCCGGACACCTTCAGTCTCCCCCTGGACACCCTCAGTCTCCCCCTGGACACCCTCAGTCTCACCCTGGACACCCTCAGTGTCACCCTGGACACCCTCAGTCTCACCCCGGACACCGTCAGTCTCCCCCTGGACACCCTCAGTCTCACCCCGGACACCCTAAGTCTCCCTCGGACATACTTAGTCTCCATCAGACAATCTCAGTCTCCCCATTGCCACCCTTAGTCTCCCCCAGGGACACAGTCAGTCTTTCCCTGGACACCCTCACTCTCCCCAGGACACACTCAGTCACCACACGGACACCATCAGTTTCCCCCAGACACCCTCAGTCTCACCCCGGACACCCTCATTCTCACCCTGGACACTCTCATTCTCACCCTGGACACCGTCATTCTCCCCATGGACACGCTCTGATTCTCCCCGGACACCATCAGACTCACCCCAGACACCCTCAATCTCCCCCCGGACACCCTCAATCTCCCACCCAGACACCCTCAGTCTCCCCCGGGCATCCTCAGTCTCCCCCTTGGACACCCTCAGTCTCCCCGGACACTCTCACTCTCCACTCGGACACCCTCAGTCTCCCTCTGGAACACTCAGTCTCTCCCTGAACACCCTCATTCTCAGACCGGACACTCTCAGGCTCTCCTCAGACAGACTCCTTCTCCCCAGGACACACTCAGTCTTCCCCTCGGACAACATCTGTCTCTACCCTGACACCCTCAGTCTCAACCCGGACACCCTCAGTCTCACCTCGGACACTCTCAGTCACCCCCTCGGACACCCTCAGTCTCCCCCTGGACACCCTCAGTCTACCCCCGGACACCCTCAGTCTCACCTCGGACACCCTCAGTCTCACCTCGGACACACTCAGTCTCATCTTGGACACCCTCAGTCTCCCTCTTGGACACCCTCCAACTCCCCTCGGAGACACTCAGTCTCCCCCTGGCCACCCTCAGACTCACCCCGGACACCCTCAATCATTCCCTAGTCACCCTCAGTCTCCACTTGGACACCCTCAGTCTCCACTTGGATTCCCTCAGTTTCCACTTGGACACCCTCAGTCTCCACTTGGCCACCATCAGTCTCCCCATGGAGACCCTCAGCCTAACACGGGACACCCCCAAACTCCGCTCGGACACTCTCAGTCTCCCCCTGGACACCCTCAGTCTAACCCCGGACAACCTCAGTCTCCCCTCGGACACCCTCAGTCTCCTCATGGATACACCTCATTCTCCTCCAGAGCCATCAGTTTCCCCATGGACACCCTCAGTCTCCCCATGGACACCCTCAGTCTCCCCATGGACACCCTCAGTCTCCCCATGGATACACCTCATTCTCCTCCAGAGCCACCAGTTTCCACATGGACACCGTCACTCTCCCCATGGACACCCTCAGTCTCCACATGGACACCCTCAGTCTCCCCCTGGACACCCTCACTCTCCCCCTGGACACCGTCACTCTCCCCCTGGACACCGTCACTCTCCCCATGGACACCCTCAGTCTCCCCCTGGACACCCTCAGTCTCCCACTGGACACCCTCAGTCTCCCCCTGGACACCCTCAGTCTCCCCATGGACATACTCAGTCACCCCCGGACAACTTCAGTCTCCCACTTGGACACCCTCCAACTCCCCTCGGAGACACTCAGACTCCCCCCGGACACCCTCAATCATTCCCTAGTCACCCTCAGTCTCCACTTGGACACCCTCAGTCTCCCCCTGGACACCCTCAATCATTCCCTAGTCACCCTCAGTCTCCACTTGGACACCCTCAGTCTCCCTGCTGGACACCCTCAGTCTCCACTTGGACACCCTCAGTCTCCACTTGAACACCCTCACTCTCCACTTGGACACCTTCAGTCTCCACTTGGAAACCTTCAGTCTCCACTTGGAAACCTTCAGTCTCCACTTGGACCCTCAGTCTCCACTTGGACACCTTCAGTCTCCACTTGGACACCCTCAGTCTCCACTTGGACCCTCAGTCTCCACTTGGACCCTCAGTCTCCACTTGGACCCTCAGTCTCCCTGCTGGACACCCTCAGTCTCCCCCTGGACACCCTCAGTCCCCCCCTGGACACCCTCAGTCTCAACATAGGACACACTCAGTCTCCCCCGGACACCTTCAGTCTCCCCCGGACACCCTCAGTCTCTCCACGGACACCTTCAGTCTCCCCCTGGACACCCTCAGTCCCCCCCTGGACACCCTCAGTCTCAACAGAGGAACAAACTCAGTCTACCACGGACACCTTCAGTCTCCCGCGGACACTCTCAGTCTCTCCACGGACACCTTCATTCTCCCCTAGGACACACCCAGGCTCCCCCTGGACAACTTCAGTCTCCCACTAGACACCCTTAGTATCTCCTGGACACCCTCAGTCTCCCCATGGAGACCCTCAGTCTCCCACTGGACACCCTCAATCTCCCCAGGACACCCTCAGTCTAACCCCAGACAACCTCAGTCTCCCCAAGGACACCCTCAGTCTCCACCGGGACTCCCTCAGTCTCCCCCTGTACACACTAAGTAACCCCCGGACACCCTCAGTCTCCCCCTGGACTCACTCAGTCTCTCCCCGGACACCCTCAGCCTCCCCCCGGACACCCTCAGTCTCCCCCTGGACACCCTCAGTCTCCCCTGGACACCCTCAGTCTAACCCCAGACAACCTCAGTCTCACCTCGGACACCCTCAGTCTCCTCAAAGACACCCTCATTCTCCCCCAGATATCATCAGTCTCCCAATGGACACCCTCAGTCTCCCCCGGGACACCCTCAGTCTCCCCCTGGACACACTCAGTCACCCCCAGACACACTCAGTCTCCCCCTCGGGCACCCTCAGTCTCCACCTGGACTCACTCAGTCTCCCACTTGACATCCTCAGTCTCCCCCGGACACCCTCAGTCTCCCCCTGGACACACTCAGTCTCCCCCGGACACCCTCATTCTCCCCCTGGAGACCCTCAGTCTAAACCCAGACACCCTAAGTCTCCCGCGGACACACTCAGTCTCCCCTCGGACACAGTCTCCCCTCGGACAACCTCAGTCTCCCCTCGGACACCCCCAGTCTGAACCCGGACACACTCAGTCTCCCCTCGGACACCCTCCGTCTGAAGCCGGACACCCTCAGTCTTCTCGTGGAGACCCTGAGTCTCCACAGGACACCCTCAGTCTCCCCCTGGACACCCTCAGTCTCCCCCTGGACACCCTCAGTCTCCCCCCGGGCACCCTCAGCCTTTCCCTGTACACCCTCAGTCTCAGCCTGGACACCCTCAGTCTCAACCTGGACACCCTCAGTCTCCCCATGGACACCCTCAGTCTCCCCATGGACACCCTCAGTCTCCCCACGGACACCCTCAGTCTCAGCCCGGACACCCTCAGTCTTCCATCGGACACCCTCAGTCTCCCTCGGACATACTTAGTCTCCACTCGGACACGCTCAGTCTCCCCCTTGACACCCTTAGTCTCCCCCAGGGACACACTCAGTCTTTCCCTTGACACCCTCAGTCTCCCCAGGACACGCTCAGTCACCACTCGCACACCCTCAGTCTCCCCCAGACACCCTCAGTCGCCCCCTCGGACAAGCTTAGTCTACCCCTTGGACACACTCAATCTCCCCTTGGACACCTTCAGACTCCCCAGGACACTCTCATCCTGCACTCGGACACCCTCAGACTGCCCAGACACCCTCACTCTCCGCTTGGACACCCTCAGTCTCCCTCTGGAGATGCTCAGTCTCACCCCGGACACCCTGAGTCTCCTAATGGATAAACCTCATTCTCCTCCAGATACCATCAGTCTCCCCATGGACACCCTCAGTCTCCCCATGGACACCCTCTGTCTCCTCCTGGACACCCTCAGCCATCCCATGGATAAATTCAGTCACCCCCGGACAACTTCAGTCACTCCCTCGGACACCCTCAGTCTCACCCTGGACACCCTCAGTGTCCCCCTGGACACCCTCAGTCTCCCCATGGACACACTCACTCACCCCCGGACAACTTCAGTCACCCCCTCGGACACCCTCAGTCTCCCCTCGGACACCCTCAGTCTCCACTCGGACACCCTCAGTTTCACCCCGGACGCCCTCAATCTCCTCCTGGACAAACGCAGTCTCCCCTGGACACCCTCAGTCTCCCCCTGGAGACCCTCAGTCTAAACCCAGATACCCTCAGTCTCCCACGGACACCCTCAGTCTCCCCCTGGGACACACTCAGTCTCCCCTTGGACAACGTCAGACTCACCCTAGACTCCCTCCGTCTCTCCTCGGATATCCTCAGTCTCTCCTCGGACACCCTCAGTTTCCCCCGGACACCCTCAGTCTCCCCCTGGAGACCCTCAGTCTATAACCGGACACCCTCAGTCTCCCACTGGAGACCCTCAGTCTTCCCCAGGACTCCCTCAGTCTCAACCCGGACACCCTCAGTCTCCCTTCGGACAGACTCAGTCTCCACCGGACACCTTCCGTCTCCCCTCCGGACACCCTCAGTCTCCCTTCGGACACCCTCAGTCTGAACCTGGACACCCTCAGTCTCCCCTTGGACACCGTCAGTCTACTCCTGGACACACTCAGTCTCCCCTCGGACACCCTCATTCTCACCCTGGACACCCTCAGCTTCACCCTGGACACCCTCAGTCTCCCCTTGGACACCCTCAGCTTCACCCTGGACACCCTCATTCTCACCCCGGACACCTTCAGTCTCCCCCTGGACACCCTCAGTCTCCCCCTCGGACACCCTCAGTCTCCCCCTGGACACCCTCAGTCTCCCCCTGGACACCCTCAGTCTCACCCTGGACACCCTCAGTCTCACCCCGGACACCCTCAGTCTCCCCCTGGACACCCTCAGTCTCACCCCGGACACCCTAAGTCTCCCTCGGACATCCTCACTCTCCCCCTGGACACCCTCAGAATACCCCTGGACATCCTCAGTCTCTCCCTGGACGCCATCAGTTTCCTCATGGAGACCCTCAGCCTAACACGGGACACCCCCAAACTCCACTCGGACACCCTCAGTCTTCCATCGTACACCCTCAGTCTCCCTCGGACATACTTAGTCTCCACTCAGACAATCTCAGTCTCCCCATTGCCACCCTTAGTCTCCCCCAGGGACACAGTCAGTCTTTCCCTGGACACCCTCACTCTCCCCAGGACACACTCAGTCACCACACAGACACCATCAGTTTCCCCCAGACACCCTCAGTCTCACCCCGGACACCCTCATTCTCACCCTGGACACTCTCATTCTCACCCTGGACACCGTCATTCTCCCCATGGACACGCTCTGATTCTCCCCGGACACCATCAGACTCACCCCAGACACCCTCAATCTCCCCCCGGACACCCTCAATCTCCCACCCAGACACCCTCAGTCTCCCCCGGGCATCCTCAGTCTCCCCCTTTGACACCCTCAGTCTCCCCGGACACTCTCCACTCGGACACCCTCAGTCTCCCTCTGGAACACTCAGTCTCTCCCTGAACACCCTCATTCTCAGACCGGACACTCTCAGGCTCTCCTCAGACAGACTCCTTCTCCCCAGGACACACTCAGTCTTCCCCTCGGACAACATCTGTCTCTACCCTGACACCCTCAGTCTCAACCCGGACACCCTCAGTCTCACCTCGGACACCCTCAGTCACCCCCTCGGACACCCTCAGTCTCCCCCTGGACACCCTCAGTCTACCCCCGGACACCCTCAGTCTCACCTCGGACACCCTCAGTCTCACCTCGGACACACTCAGTCTCATCTTGGACACACTCAGTCACCCCATGGACACCCTCTGTCTAACCCCAGAAACCCTCAGTCTCCATCTTGACACCCTCAGTTTCTCCTCGGACACCCTCATTCTCCCCCGGACACACTCAGTCTCCCGCTTGGACACCCTCAGTCTCCCCTTCAGACACCCTAAGACTCTTCCGGACGCCCTCAGTCTCCCCTCGGACACACCCAGTCTCCGCCTGGACACCCTCAGTCTCCCTCTTGGACACCCTCCAACTCCCCTCGGAGACACTCAGTCTCCCCCTGGCCACCCTCAGACTCACCCCGGACACCCTCAATCATTCCCTAGTCACCCTCAGTCTCCACTTGGACACCCTCAGTCTCCACTTGGACTCCCTCAGTTTCCACTTGGACTCCCTCAGTCTCCACTTGGCCACCATCAGTCTCCCCATGGAGACCCTCAGCCTAACACGGGACACCCCCAAACTCCGCTCGGACACTCTCAGTCTCCCCCTGGACACCCTCAGTCTAACCCCGGACAACCTCAGTCTCCCCTCGGACACCCTAAGTCTCCTCATGGATACACCTCATTCTCCTCCAGAGCCATCAGTTTCCCCATGGACACCCTCAGTCTCCCCATGGACACCCTCAGTCTCCCCATGGACACCCTCAGTCTCCCCATGGATACACCTCATTCTCCTCCAGAGCCACCAGTTTCCACATGGACACCCTCAGTCTCCCCATGGACACCCTCAGTCTCCCACTGGACACCCTCACTCTCCCCCTGGACACCGTCACTCTCCCCCTGGACACCGTCACTCTCCCCATGGACACCCTCAGTCTCCCCCTGGACACCCTCAGTCTCCCACTGGACACCCTCAGTCTCCCCCTGGAACACTCAGTCTCTCCCTGAACACCCTCATTCTCAGACCGGACACTCTCAGGCTCTCCTCAGACAGACTCCTTCTCCCCAGGACACACTCAGTCTTCCCCTCGGACAACATCTGTCTCTACCCTGACACCCTCAGTCTCAACCCGGACACCCTCAGTCTCACCTCGGACACCCTCAGTCACCCCCTCGGACACCCTCAGTCTCCCCCTGGACACCCTCAGTCTACCCCCGGACACCCTCAGTCTCACCTCGGACACCCTCAGTCTCACCTCGGACACACTCAGTCTCATCTTGGACACTCTCAGTCACCCCATGGACACCCTCTGTCTAACCCCAGAAACCCTCAGTCTCCATCTTGACACCCTCAGTTTCTCCTCGGACACCCTCATTCTCCCCCGGACACACTCAGTCTCCCGCTTGGACACCCTCAGTCTCCCCTTCAGACACCCTAAGACTCTTCCGGACGCCCTCAGTCTCCCCTCGGACACACCCAGTCTCCGCCTGGACACCCTCAGTCTCCCTCTTGGACACCCTCCAACTCCCCTCGGAGACACTCAGTCTCCCCCTGGCCACCCTCAGACTCACCCCGGACACCCTCAATCATTCCCTAGTCACCCTCAGTCTCCACTTGGACACCCTCAGTCTCCACTTGGACTCCCTCAGTTTCCACTTGGACACCCTCAGTCTCCACTTGGCCACCATCAGTCTCCCCATGGAGACCCTCAGCCTAACACGGGACACCCCCAAACTCCGCTCGGACACTCTCAGTCTCCCCCTGGACACCCTCAGTCTAACCCCGGACAACCTCAGTCTCCCCTCGGACACCCTCAGTCTCCTCATGGATACACCTCATTCTCCTCCAGAGCCATCAGTTTCCCCATGGACACCCTCAGTCTCCCCATGGACACCCTCAGTCTCCCCTTGGACACCCTCAGTCTCCCCATGGATACACCTCATTCTCCTCCAGAGCCACCAGTTTCCACATGGACACCGTCACTCTCCCCATGGACACCCTCAGTCTCCCCCTGGACACCCTCAGCCTCCCCCTGGACACCCTTACTCTCCCCCTGGACACCGTCACTCTCCCCCTGGACACCGTCACTCTCCCCATGGACACCCTCAGTCTCCCCCTGGACACCCTCAGTCTCCCACTGGACACCCTCAGTCTCCCCCTGGACACCCTCAGTCTCCCCATGGACATACTCAGTCACCCCCGGACAACTTCAGTCTCCCTATTGGACACCCTCCAACTCCCCTCGGAGACACTCAGACTCCCCCCGGACACCTTCAATCATTCCCTAGTCACCCTCAGTCTCCACTTGGACACCTTCAGTCTCCCCCTGGACACCCTCAATCATTCCCTAGTCACCCTCAGTCTCCACTTGGACACCCTCAGTCTCCCTGCTGGACACCCTCAGTCTCCACTTGGACACCCTCAGTCTCCACTTGAACACCCTCACTCTCCACTTGGACACCTTCAGTCTCCACTTGGAAACCTTCAGTCTCCACTTGGACCCTCAGTCTCCACTTGGACCCTCAGTCTCCACTTGGACACCTTCAGTCTCCACTTGGACACCCTCAGTCTCCACTTGGACCCTCAGTCTCCACTTGGACCCTCAGTCTCCACTTGGACCCTCAGTCTCCCTGCTGGACACCCTCAGTCTCCACCTGGACACCCTCAGTCCCCCCCGGACACCCTCAGTCTCAACATAGGACACACTCAGTCTCCCCCGGACACCTTCAGTCTCCCCCGGACACCCTCAGTCTCTCCACGGACACCTTCAGTCTCCCCCTGGACACCCTCAGTCCCCCCCTGGACACCCTCAGTCTCAACAGAGGAACAAACTCAGTCTACC
The DNA here is from genome assembly GCA_026770705.1 of Isurus oxyrinchus. Taxonomy (NCBI): domain Eukaryota; kingdom Metazoa; phylum Chordata; class Chondrichthyes; order Lamniformes; family Lamnidae; genus Isurus; species Isurus oxyrinchus. Next base: position 127,392 of record JANJGN010000103.1, on the reverse strand, counting down.
ACGGACACCTTCAGTCTCCCGCGGACACTCTCAGTCTCTCCACGGACACCTTCATTCTCCCCTAGGACACACCCAGTCTCCCCCTGGACAACTTCAGTCTCCCACTAGACACCCTTAGTATCTCCTGGACACCCTCAGTCTCCCCATGGAGACCCTCAGTCTCCCACTGGACACCCTCAATCTCCCCAGGACACCCTCAGTCTAACCCCAGACAACCTCAGTCTCCCCAAGGACACCCTCAGTCTCCACCGGGACTCCCTCAGTCTCCCCCTGTACACACTAAGTAACCCCCGGACACCCTCAGTCTCCCCCTGGACTCACTCAGTCTCTCCCCGGACACCCTCAGCCTCCCCCCGGACACCCTCAGTCTCAACCCGGACACCCTCAGTCTCAACCCGGACACCCTCATTCTCACCTCGGACACCCTCAGTCTCCCCCTGGACACCCTCAGTCTCCCCTGGACACCCTCAGTCTAACCCCAGACAACCTCAGTCTCACCTCGGACACCCTCAGTCTCCTCAAAGACACCCTCATTCTCCCCCAGATATCATCAGTCTCCCAATGGACACCCTCAGTCTCCCCCGGGACACCCTCAGTCTCCCCCTGGACACACTCAGTCACCCCCGGACACACTCAGTCTCCCCCTCGGGCACCCTCAGTCTCCACCTGGACTCACTCAGTCTCCCACTTGACATCCTCAGTCTCCCCCGGACACCCTCAGTCTCCCCCTGGACACACTCTGTCTCCCCCGGACACCCTCATTCTCCCCCTGGAGACCCTCAGTCTAAACCCAGACACCCTAAGTCTCCCGCGGACACACTCAGTCTCCCCTCGGACACAGTCTCCCCTCGGACAACCTCAGTCTCCCCTCGGACACCCCCAGTCTGAACCCGGACACACTCAGTCTCCCCTCGGACACCCTCCGTCTGAAGCCGGACACCCTCAGTCTTCTCGTGGAGACCCTGAGTCTCCACAGGACACCCTCAGTCTCCCCCTGGACACCCTCAGTCTCCCCCTGGACACCCTCAGTCTCCCCCCGGGCACCCTCAGCCTTTCCCTGTACACCCTCAGTCTCAGCCTGGACACCCTCAAACTCAACCTGGACACCCTCAGTCTCCCATGGACACCCTCAGTCTCCCCATGGACACCCTCAGTCTCCCCCCTCAACACCTTTAGTCTCCCTCTTGGACACCCTCAGTCTCCCCTCCGGACACCCTCAGTCTCCCCACGGACACCCTCAGTCTCCCCCCGGACACCCTCAGTCTCCCCACGGACACCCTCAGTCTCAGCCCGGACACCCTCAGTCTTCCATCGGACACCCTCAGTCTCCCTCGGACATACTTAGTCTCCACTCGGACACGCTCAGTCTCCCCCTTGACACCCTTAGTCTCCCCCAGGGACACACTCAGTCTTTCCCTGGACACCCTCAGTCTCCCCAGGACACGCTCAGTCACCACTCGCACACCCTCAGTCTCCCCCAGACACCCTCAGTCGCCCCCTCGGACAAGCTTAGTCTACCCCTCGGACACACTCAATCTCCCCTTGGACACCTTCAGACTCCCCAGGACACTCTCATCCTGCACTCGGACACCCTCAGACTGCCCAGACACCCTCACTCTCCGCTTGGACACCCTCAGTCTCCCTCTGGAGATGCTCAGTCTCACCCCGGACACCCTGAGTCTCCTAATGGATAAACCTCATTCTCCTCCAGATACCATCAGTCTCCCCATGGACACCCTCAGTCTCCCCATGGACACCCTCTGTCTCCTCCTGGACACCCTCAGCCATCCCATGGATAAATTCAGTCACCCCCGGACAACTTCAGTCACTCCCTCGGACACCCTCAGTCTCACCCTGGACACCCTCAGTGTCCCCCTGGACACCCTCAGTCTCCCCATGGACACACTCACTCACCCCCGGACAACTTCAGTCACCCCCTCGGACACCCTCAGTCTCCCCTCGGACACCCTCAGTCTCCACTCGGACACCCTCAGTCTGAACACAGACACCCTCATTCTCCCCTCGGACACCCTCAGTCTGAACCCGGACACCCTCAGTCTGCCTTCGGACACCCTCAGTCTGAACCCGGACACCCTCAGTCACTCCTCGGACACCCTCAGTCTCCCCTCGGACACCCTCAATCTCCCCCTAGACACCCTCAGCCTCCCCATGGACAACTTCTTTCTTCAACTGGACACCCTCAGTTTCACCCCGGACGCCCTCAGTCTCCTCCTGGACAAACGCAGTCTCCCCTGGACACCCTCATTCTCCCCCTCAGACACCCTCAGTCTCCTCCTGGAGTCACTCAGTCTCCCACTGGACAACCACAGTCTCCTCCGGACACCCTCAGTCTCCCCCTGGAGACCCTCAGTCTAAACCCAGATACCCTCAGTCTCCCACGGACACCCTCAGTCTCCCCCTGGGACACACTCAGTCTCCCCTTGGACAACGTCAGACTCACCCTAGACTCCCTCCGTCTCTCCTCGGATATCCTCAGTCTCTCCTCGGACACCCTCAGTTTCCCCCGGACACCCTCAGTCTCCCCCTGGAGACCCTCAGTCTATAACCGGACACCCTCAGTCTCCCACTGGAGACCCTCAGTCTTCCCCAGGACTCCCTCAGTCTCAACCCGGACACCCTCAGTCTCCCTTCGGACAGACTCAGTCTCCCCCGGACACCTTCCGTCTCCCCTCCGGACACCCTCAGTCTCCCTTCGGACACCCTCAGTCTGAACCTGGACACCCTCAGTCTCCCCTTGGACACCGTCAGTCTACTCCTGGACACACTCAGTCTCCCCTCGGACACCCTCATTCTCACCCTGGACACCCTCAGTTTCACCCTGGACACCCGCAGTCTCCCCCTGGACACCCTCATTCTCACCCCGGACACCCTCAGTCTCCCCCTGGACACCCTCAGCTTCACCCTGGACACCCTCAGTCTCACCCTGGACACCCTCAGTCTCACCCCGGACACCCTCAGTCTCACCCCGGACACCCTCAGTCTCCCCCTGGACACCCTCAGTCTCACCCCGGACACCCTCATTCTCACCCTGGACACTCTCATTCTCACCCTGGACACCCTCAGTCTGCCCTTGGACACCCTCAGTTTCACCCTGGAGACCCTCATTCTCACCCCGGACACCCTCAGTCTCCCCCTTGGACACCCTCAGTCTACCCCTGGACACCCTCAGTCTCCCCCCAGACACCCTCAGTCTCCCCCTGGACATCCTCAGTCTCCCCCTGGACATCCTCAGTCTCCCCCTGGATAACATGACTCTCACATCGGAAACCCTCATTCGCCCCCTGGAAGCCCTTACTCTACCCCTGGACACCCACAGACTCCTTGTGGACACCCTCAGTCTCACCCCGTACACCATCAGTCTCCCCCTCGGACACTCTCAATCTCCCCCTGGACACCCTCAGTCTCCCCAGGAGACCCTCAGTCACTGCTCGGACATCCTCACTCTCCCCCTGGACACCCTCAGAATACCCCTGGACATCCTCAGTCTCTCCCTGGACGCCATCAGTTTCCTCATGGAGACCCTCAGCCTAACACGGGACACCCCCAAACTCCACTCGGACACCCTCAGTCTTCCATCGTACACCCTCAGTCTCCCTCGGACATACTTAGTCTCCATCAGACAATCTCAGTCTCCCCATTGCCACCCTTAGTCTCCCCCAGGGACACAGTCAGTCTTTCCCTGGACACCCTCACTCTCCCCAGGACACACTCAGTCACCACACAGACACCCTAAGTCTCCCTCGGACATACTTAGTCTCCATCAGACAATCTCAGTCTCCCCATTGCCACCCTTAGTCTCCCCCAGGGACACAGTCAGTCTTTCCCTGGACACCCTCACTCTCCCCAGGACACACTCAGTCACCACATGGACACCATGAGTTTCCCCCAGACACCCTCAGTCTCACCCCGGACACCCTCATTCTCACCCTGGACACTCTCATTCTCACCCTGGACACCCTCATTCTCACCCTGGACACCCTCAGTCTCACCCCGGACACCCTCATTCTCACCCTGGACACTCTCATTCTCACCCTGGACACCGTCATTCTCCCCATGGACACGCTCTGATTCACCCCGGACACCATCAGACTCACCCCAGACACCCTCAATCTCCCCCCGGACACCCTCAATCTCCCACCCAGACACCCTCAGTCTCCCCCGGGCATCCTCAGTCTCCCCCTTGGACACCCTCAGTCTCCCCGGACACTCTCACTCTCCACTCGGACACACTCAGTCTCCCTCTGAAACCCTCAGTCTCTACGTGAACACCCTCATTCTCAGACCGGACACTCTCAGGCTCTCCTCAGACAGACTCCTTCTCCCCAGGACACACTCAGTCTTCCCCTCGGACAACATCTGTCTCTACCCGGACACCCTCATTCTCACCCCGGACACCCAGACTCTCCCCCTGGACACCCTCATTCTCACCCTGGACACTCTCATTCTCACCCCGGACACCCTCAGTCTCCCCCTGGACACCCTCAGTCTCTCCTCGGACACCCTCAGTCTCCCCAGGACACCCTCAGTCACCACTCGGACACTCTCAATCTCCCCCTGGACACCCTCAGTCTCCCCCAGACACCCTCAGTCGCCCCCTCGGACAAGCTTAGTCTACCCCTCGGACACACTCAATCTCCGCTTGGACACCCTCAGTCTCAACCTGGACACCCTCAGTCTCCCCCCTCAACACCTTTAGTCTCCCTCTTGGACAACCTCACTCTCCCCTCCGGACACACTCAGTCTCCCCTCCGGACACCCTCAGTCTCAGCCCGGACACCCTCACTCTCCCCTCCGGACACCCTCAGTGTCCCCACCCCCCAGGCACCCTCAGTCTCACCCTGGACACCCTCAGACTCCCACTTAGACACCCTCAGTCTCACCCTGGAAACCCTCATTCTCATCCTGGACACCCTCAGTCTCCCCCTTGACACCCTCAGTCTCCCCCAGGGATACCCTCAGTCTTTCCCTGGACACCCTCAGACTTCCATCAGACACCCTCAGTCTCCCCTTTGACACCCTCAGTCTCCCCTTTGACACCCTCAGTCTCCCCCCGGACACCCTCAGTCTCCCCCTGGTCACCCTCAGTCTTCACCTTGACACCCTCAGTCTCCACCCGGACACCCTCGGTCTCCCCCTCGACACCCTCAGTCTCCCCTCGGACAACCTTAGTCTCCCCCGGACACCCTCAGTCTCCACCTCGGACACCCTCAGTCTCTACCGGACACACTCTCTCTCCCCCAGGAAACCCTCAGTCTCCCCCGGACACCCCTTGTCTCCTCCATGGACACACTCAATCTCCCCCTGGACACCCTGAGTCTCACCCTCGGACACCCTCACTCTCCCCAAGGACCCCCTCAGTCTCCCCCTTGACACCCTTGGTCTCCACTTGGACACCCTCAGTCTCCCCATGGGCACTCTCAGTCTCCCCCTGGACACCCTCAGTCTCCCCCTGGACACCCTCAGTCTGCCCTTGGACACTCTCATTTTCTCCCCGGACACCCTCAGTTTCCCCCCGGACATCCTCAGTCTCTCCCTCGGACACCCTTCGTCTCCCCCTGGACACCCCATGTCTCCCCCTCAACACTGTCAGTCTCACCCCCGGACTCCCTCAGTGTCCCTCTCAGACAACCTCATTCTTACACTTGACACCCTCATTCTCCCCCTGGACACACACTTTCTCCCCCCCGGACACCCTCAGTCTCCGCTCGGACATTCTCATTCTCCCCTGGACACACTCAGTCTCCACTGGACACCCTCAGCCTACCACCGAACCCCTCAATCTCCCCACCGGACCCCCTCAGTCTCCCCCCAGACCCTCTGGATCTCCCCCTGGTCAGCCTCAGTCTCCCCTCAGACACCCTCAAGTCTCCCCCTGATCCCCTCAGTCTCCCCCCTGGGCAGACTTAGACTCCCCCTGTACACCCTCAGTCTCCCTCCGGACACCCTCAGTCTCCCACTGGACACACTCAGTCTCACCCTGAACCCCTCAGTCTCCCCCTGGGCACACTTACACTCCCACTGTACACCCTCAGTCTCCCCCTGGAAACACTCAGTCTCCCCCTGGAAACCCTCAGTCTCCCCTCAGACCCTGTCATGGACATCAGAGTGAACATTCAGAACAGAAGGTTATTGTCGGAGGCCTTTTATTATAATGGTGATAACATGGAGAGTCCAAGAGCTTACAATGGAGCTAGCCAGCACTCTGATTAACATCTCGTCACACACACAGATATAGCAGAAGGTTCGTGACAGAAATTGGGCAACAGTTTCAAATGTCTTCCAGAGATAGCGATCAGTGTTAATGTTTCAACGGTTAGACAGGACAGTGTCAATGGTTTAGCAAGTAGACAGGACAGTGTCAATGGTTTAGCAAGTAGACAGGACATTGTCAATGGTTTAGCAAGTAGACAGGACAATGTCAATGGTTTAGCAAGTAGACAGGACATTGTCAATGGTTTAGCAAGTAGACAGGACATTGTGAATGGTTTAGCAAGTAGACAGGACAATGTCAATGGTTTAGCAAGTAGACAGGACAATGTCAATGGTTTAGCAAGTAGAGAGGACATTGTCAGTGGTTCAGCAAGTAGACAGGACAATGTCAATTGTTTAGCAAGTAGACAGGACAGTGTCAATGGTTTAGCGAGTAGACAGGACAATGTGAATGGTTTAGCAAGTAGACAGGACAGTGTCAATGGTTTAGCAAGTAGACAGGACAGTGTCAATGGTTTAGCAAGTAGACAGGACAATGTCAATGGTTTAGCAAGTAGACAGGACAATGTCAATGGTTTAGCAAGTAGACAGGACAATGTCACTGGTTTAGCAAGTAGACAGGACAATGTCACTGGTTTAGCAAGTAGACAGGACAATGTCACTGGTTTAGCAAGTAGACAGGACAATGTCAATGGTTTAGCAAGTAGACAGGACAATGTCAATGGTTTAGCAAGTAGAGAGGACATTGTCAGTGGTTCAGCAAGTAGACAGGACAATGTCAATTGTTTAGCAAGTAGACAGGACAGTGTCAATGGTTTAGCGAGTAGACAGGACAATGTGAATGGTTTAGCAAGTTGACAGGACAGTGTCAATGGTTTAGCAAGTAGACAGGACAGTGTCAATGGTTTAGCAAGTAGACAGGACAATGTCAATGGTTTAGCAAGTAGACAGGACAATGTCAATGGTTTAGCAAGTAGACAGGACAATGTCACTGGTTTAGCAAGTAGACAGGACAATGTCACTGGTTTAGCAAGTAGACAGGACAATGTCACTGGTTTAGCAAGTAGACAGGACAATGTCAATGGTTTAGCAAGTAGACAGGACAGTGTCAATGGTTTAGCAAGTAGACAGGACAGTGTCAATGGTTTAGCAAGTAGACAGGACAATGTCACTGGTTTAGCAAGTAGACAGGACAATGTCACTGGTTTAGCAAGTAGACAGGACAGTGTCACTGGTTTAGCAAGTAGACAGGACAATGTCAATGGTTCAGCAAATAGACAGGACAGTGTCAATGGTTTAGCAAGTAGACACGACAATGTCAATGGTTTAGCAAATAGACAGGACAATGTCAATGGTTTACCAAGTAGACAGGACAATGTCAATGGTTTACCAAGCAGAGAAGACAATGTCAATGGTTCAGCAAATAGACAGGACAGTGTCAATGGTTTAGCAAGTAGACAGGACAATGTCAATGGTTTAGCAAGTAGACAGGACAATGTCAATGGTTTAGCAAGTAGACAGGACAATGTCACTGGTTTAGCAAGTAGACAGGACAATGTCAATGGTTTAGCAAGTAGACAGGACAGTGTCAATGGTTTAGCAAGTAGACAGGACAGTGTCAATGGATTAGCAAGTAGACAGGACAATGTCAATGGTTTAGCAAGTAGACAGGACAGTGTCAATGGTTTAGCAAGTAGACAGGACAATGTCAATGGTTTAGCAAGTAGACAGGACAGTGTCAATGGTTTAGCAAGTAGACAGGGCAATGTCAATGGTTTAGCAAGTAGACAGGACAGTGTCAATGGTTTAGCAAATAGACAGGACAATGTCAATGGTTTAGCAAATAGACAGGACAATGTCAATGGTTTAGCAAGCAGACAGGACAATGTCAATGGTTTAGCAAGCAGACAGGACAGTGTCAATGGTTTAGCAAGTAGACAGGACGGTGTCAATGGTTTAGCAAGTAGACAGGACATTGTCAATGCTTTAGCAAGTAGACAGGACAGTGTCAATGGTTTAGCAAGTAGACAGGACAATGCCAATGGTTTAGCAAGTAGACAGGACAGTGTCAATGGTTTAGCAAGTAGACAGGACAGTGTCAATGGTTTAGCAAGTAGACAGGACAGTGTCAATGGTTTAGCAAGTAGACAGGGCAATGTCAATGGTTTAGCCAATAGACAGGGCAATGTCAATGGTTTAGCAAGTAGACAGGAAAGTGTCAATGGTTTAGCAAGTAGACAGGACAATGTCAATGGTTTAGCAAGTAGACAGGACAATGTCAATGGTTTAGCAAGTAGACAGGACATAGTCAATGGTTTAGCAAGTAGACAGGACAGTGTCAATGGTTTAGCAAGTAGACAGGACAGTGTCAATGGTTTAGCAAGTAGACAGGACAGTGTCAATGGTTTAGCCAATAGACAGGGCAATGTCAATCGTTTAGCAAGTAGATAGGACAGTGTCAATGGTTTAGCAAGTAGACAGGACAATGTCAATGGTTTAGCAAGTAGACAGGACAGTGTCAATGGTTTAGCAAGTAGACAGGACAGTGTCAATGGTTTAGCAAGTAGACAGGACAATGTCAATGGTTTAGCAAGTAGACAGGACAATGTCAATGGTTTAGCAGGTAGACAGGACAGTGTCAGTGGTTTAGCAAGTAGACAGGACAATGTCAATGGTTTAGCAAGTAGACAGGACAATGTCAATGGTTTACCAAGTAGACAGGACAATGTCAATGGTTTAGCAAGTAGACAGGACAGTGTCAGTGGTTTAGCAAGTAGACAGGACAGTGTCAATGGTTTAGCAAGTAGACAGGACAATGACAATGGTTTAGCAAGTAGACAGGACAGTGTCAGTGGTTTAGCAAGTAGACAGGACAGTGTCAGTGGTTTAGCAAGTAGACAGGACAGTGTCAATGGTTTAGCAAGTAGACAGGACAGTGTCAGTGGTTTAGCAATTAGACAGGACAGTGTCAGTGGTTTAGCAAGTAGACAGGACAGTGTCAATGGTTTAGCAAGTAGACAGGACAATGTCAATGGTTTAGCAAGTAGACAGTAATTTCATTACACATGGATGTTAAGTTTATTTCTCTGAGAAGTATAGATGTTTTTTATTCTTCCACTATCCGTCCCTGTGAATCTTTTAGATTAACACCAGTGAGGAATAGTATCTTCATCAGTAAAAAGGGGACTCATAACCATAAGGAAAAGACCTCAACCTGGCAGGGTAAACCTTTGCTCCCCACCAGTGGGTTTCAGTGGGGCCAGTGTCTCCCAGTTGAGGGAGAATGGGAGCTCCTCCTAATCCAGTGGCGAGTCCTGTCAAAGCTCCATTAATACACCGGATACAAGTAATCCTTCAAGTAGCGCATGTACAACAAGCTGTAATACCTAATGAAACTAACCCGATTGAAACATCCAGCAGATCCAACCCGACAACCACCCAGTTTCTGTATCCCACCAGGAATCCCGGTTATAAACACAGCTCAATCATTCCCCTACTTTCGTTATTTCTCGCACTTTCTACATAACATGCTGTCTCAGGTTATAGGTACGGGCTGCAAGTTTCAAACACCAATATTTGTCTGTTACCAGCCCCTGAGGAGGCTTGATTCTTACCCCATGATCTGTGTAGTTCCTCCTATTAGCAGGGGGAGTGCGACAGGTCCAGCCCCCGAACATGTAGGGTTCTGCATCACCTGACTGGGTGTGGAAATTTGTGAGATCCTTCACCTCTTCCTCAGTCATTGGCCTTGCCTGACAGGCGCTTGAGTCACCATCAGGTGCGGGAGTTTGGACACAAATCCAACAGGACCCCTGTCCGACTAGTCCAGCACAGGTGCAGCACCAAGACAAAAAGGTGTTGGGGTGAGAAAGATTTGGGTACAAACCACAAATTATAGCAAAAATACAGTGTATTGGAAAAGGCACGATCCGATAGATAACGCAAAAGAGTTCAAGGGAAAGGATGGTTATAGCACTGCCGGACAATGTTTTTTATACAACAAGGGGCCTGGACCCAAACTTCCTTCTAGTTAATCTGCGGGGTCGTTCGAGTAGTTAGCAGCACAAGGTAGGGTCCTTTTCACTCTCTCATACAATTTAGAATGACAGTAATTGAGGGTGTGCTGCAATATTGGAGTGTCAGTAATTGAGGGTGTGCTGCACTATTGGAGTGTCAGTAATTGAGGGTGTGCTGCTCTATTGGTGTGTCAGTAATTGAGTGTGTGATGCGCTATTGGAGTGTCAGTAATTGAGGGAGTGCTGCAGTATTGGTGAGTCAGTAATTGAGGGTGTGCTGCACTATTGGAGTGTCAGTAATTGAGGCTGTGCTGCACTATTGGAGTGTCAGTAATTGAGGGAGTGCTGCAGTATTGGTGAGTCAGTAATTGAGGGTGTGCTGCAATATTGTAGTGTCAGTAATTGAGGGTGAGCTGCACTATTGAAGTGCCAGTAATTGAGGGTGTGCTGCACTATTGGTGTGTCAGTAATTGAGGGTGTGCTGCAATATTGGAGTGCCAGTAATTGATGGTGTGCTGCGCTGTTGGTGTGTCAGTAATTGAGGGTGTGCTGCGCTATTGGAGTGTCAGTAATTGAGGGAGTGCTGCACTATTGGAGTGTCAGTAATTGAGGGAGCGCTGCACTATTGGAGTGTCAGTAATTGAGGGACTGCTGCACTATTGGAGTGTCAGTAATTGAGGGTGTGCTGCACTATTGGAGTGTCAGTAATTGAGGGTGTGCTGCACTATTGGAGTGTCAGTAATTGAGGGTGTGCTGCACTATTGGAGTGCCAGTAATTCAGGGAGTGCTGTACTATTGGAGTGTCAGTAATTGAGGGTGTGCTGCACTATTGGAGTGTCAGTAATTGCGTGTTTGCTGCGCAGTTGGAGTGTCAGGAATTGAGGGTGTGCTGCACTATTGGAGGATCAGTAACTGAGGGTGTGCTGCGCTGTTGGAGTGTCAGTAATTGAGGGTGTGCTGCGCTGTTGGAGTGTCAGTAATTGAGGGTGTGTGCACTATTGGAGGATCAGTAACTGAGGGTGTGCTGCACTATTGGAGTGCCAGTAATTGAGGCTGTGCTGCACTATTGGAGTGTCAGTAATTGAGGGTGAGCTGCGCTGTTGGAGTGTCAGTAATTGACGGGGTGCTGCGCTATTGGAGTGTTAGTAATTGAGGGTGTGCTGCACTATTGGAGTGTCAGTAATTGAGGGTGTGCTGCAGTATTGGAGTGTCAGTAATTGAGGCTGTGCTGCACTATTGGAGTGTCAGTAATTGAGGTTGTGCTGCACTATTGGAGTGTCAGTAGTTGAGGGTGTGCTGCACTATTGGAGTGTCAGTAATTGAGGGTGTGCTGCACAATTGGAGTGTCAGTAATTGAGGGTGTGCTGCACTATTGGAGTGTCAGTAATTGAGGAGTGCTGCACTATTGGAGTGTCAGTAATTGAGGGTGTGCTGCACTATTGGAGTGTCAGTAACTGAGGGTGTGCTGCGCTGTTGGAGTGTCAGTAATTGAGGGTGTGCTGCGCTGTTGGAGTGTCAGTAATTGAGGGTGTGCTGCACTATTGGAGTGCCAGTAATTGAGGGTGTGCTGCACTATTGGAGTGTCAGTAATTGAGGGTGTGCTGCGCTGTTGGAGAGTAGGTAATTGAGGGTGTGCTGCACTATTGGGGTATCAGTAACTGAAGGTGTGCTGCACTATAACAGTGTCAGTAATTGAGGGTGTGCTGCACTATTGGAGTGTCAGCAACTGAGGGTGTGCTGCACTATTGGAGTGTCAGTAATTGAGGGTGTGCTGCAATATTGGAGAGGGAGTAATTGAGGGTGTGCTGCACTATTGGAGTGTCAGTAATTGAGGGTGTGCTGCACTATTGGAGTGTCAGTAATTGAGGGTGTGCTGCACTATTGGAGTATCAGTAACTGAGGGTGTGCTGCATTATAACACTGTCAGTAATTGAGGGTGTGCTGCACTATTGTAGTGTCAGTAATTGATGGTGTGCTGCACTATTGGCGTGTCACTAATTGAGGGTGTGCTGCACTATTGGAGTGTCAGTAATTGAGGGTGTGCTGCACTATTGGAGTGTCAGTAATTGAGGGTGTGCTGCACTATTGGAGTGTCAGTAATTGAAGGTGTGCTGCACTATTGGAGTGTCAGTAATTGAGTGTGTGCTGCAGTATTGGAGTGTCAGTAATTGAGGGTGTGCTGCAATATGGGAGAGTGAGTAATTGAGGGTGTGCTGCACTATTGGAGTGTCAGTAATTGAGGGTGTGCTGCTCTATTGGAGTGTCAGTAATTGAGGGTGTGCTGCTCTATTGGAGTGTCAGTAATTGAGGGTGTGCTGCACTATGAAGTGTCAGTAATTTAGGGTGTGCTGCACTTCTGGAGTGTCAGTAATTGAGGGTGTGCTGCACTATTGGAGTGTCAGTAATTGAGGGTGTGCTGCACTTTTGGAGTTTCAGTAACTGAGGGTGTGCTGCACTATTGGAGTTTCAGTAATTGAGGGTGTGCTGCACTTTTGGTGTTTCAGTAACTGAGGGTGTGCTGCACTATAACAGTGTCAGTAATTGAGGGTGTGCTGCAGTATTGGAGTGTCAGTAATTGAGGGTGTGCTGCGCTATTGGAGTGTCAGTAATTGAGGGTGTGCTGCACTATTGGACTGTCACTAATTGAGGGTTTGCTGCACTGTTGGAGTGTCAGTAATTGAGGGTGTGCTGCACTATTGGAGTGTCAGTAATTGAGGGTGTGCTGCGCTATAACAGTGTCAGTAATTGAGGGTGTGCTGCACTATAGGAGTGTCAGTAATTGAGAGTGTGCTGCACTATTGGAGTGTCAGTAATTGAGGGTATGCTGCACTATTGGAGTGTCAGTAATTGAGGGTGTGCTGCATTATTGGAGTTTCATTAATTGAGTGTGTGCTGCACTATTGGTGTGTCAGTAATTGAGGGTGTTTTGCACTATTGGTGTGTCAGTAATTGAGGGTGTGTTGCACTATTGGAGTGTCAGTAATGAGGGTGTGCTGCAATATTGGTGTGTCACTAATTGAGTGTGTGTTGCACTATTGGAGTGTCAGTAATTGAGGGTGTGCTGCGCTATTGGAGTGTCAGTAATTGAGGGTGTGCTGCACTATTGGTGTGTCAGTAATTGAGGGTGTGTTGCACTATTGGAGTGTCAGTAATTGAGGGTGTGTTGCACTATTGGAGTGTCAGTAATTGAGACTGTGCTGCAGTATTGGAGTGTCAGTAATTGAGGGTGTGCTGCACTATTGGAGCGTCAGTAATTGAGGGTGTGCTGCACTATTGGTGTGTCAGTAATTGAGGGTGTGCTGCACTATTGGAGTGTCAGTAATTGAGGGTCTGCTGCACTATTGGAGTGTCAGTAATTGACGGTGTGCTGCACTAATATATTGTCAGTAATTGAGGTTGTGCGGCACTATTGGAGTGTCAGTAATTGAGGGTGTGCTGTACTATTGGAGTGTCAGTAATTGCGGGTGTGCTGCAATATTGGCGTGTCAGTAATTGAGGGTGTGCTGCACTATTGGAGTGCCACTAATTGAAGGTGTGCTGCATCATTGGAGTGTCAGTATTGAGAGTGTGCTGCAACATTGGAGTGTCAGTAATTGAGGTTCTGCTGCATTTTAAGAGAGTTAGTAATTGAGTGTGTTCTGCACAATTGAGTATCTGTAATTGAGGATGTGCAGCACTATTGGAGTATCAGTAATTGAGGGTGACCAGCACTATTGGGGAGTCAGTAACAGAGTATGTGATGCCCGATCGGAGTCTCAGTAATAGAGGGTGTGCTGCACTATTGGAGTATCAGTAATTGAGGGTGTGCTGCACTATTGGAGTGTCAGTAATTGAGGCTGTGCTGCATTATTGCAGTGTCAGGAATTGAGGGTGTGCTGCACTATTGGTGTGTCAGTAATTGAGGGTGTGCTGCACTATTGGAGTGTCAGTAATTGAGGGTGTGCTGCACTATTGGAGTGACAGTAATTGAGGGTGTGCTGCATTTTTGGAGTGTCAGTAATTGAGTGTGTTCTTCACCATTGCGTATCTGTAATTGAGTTTGTGCTGCACTATTGGTTTGTCAGTAATTGAGGGTGTGCTGCACTATTGGAGTGTCAGTAATTGAGCGCGTGCTGCCTTATTGGAGTGTCAGTAATTGATGGTGTGCTGCACTATAGGAGTGTCAGTAAATGAGGGTGTGCTGCACTATTGGCGTGTCAGTAAATGAGGGTGTGCTGCACTATTGGAGTGTCAGTAAATGAGGGTGTGCTGCACTATTGGCGTGTCAGTAACTGAGGGTGTGTTGCATTATTGCGGGGTCAGTTATTGAGCGTGTGCTGCACAATTGGAGTGTCAGTAATTGAGGGTGTGCTGCACTATTGGCATTTCAGTAATTGAGGATGTGCTTCACAATTGTCGTGTCAGTAATTGAGGGTGTGCTGCATTTTTGAATTGTCAGTAATTGAAGGTGCACTGCACTATTGGAGTGTCAGTAATTGAGTGTGTGCTGCATTTTTGAATTGTCAGTAATTGAGGGTGCGCTGTACTATTGGAGTGTCAGTAATTGAGGGTGTGCTGCACTATTGGAGTGTCAGTAATTGAGGGTTTGCTGCACTCTTGGCGTGGCAGTAACTGAGGGTGTGTTGCATTATTGAGGTGTCAGTAATTGAGAGTGTGCTGCACTATTGGCATTTCAGTAATTGAGGATGTGCTGCACTATTGGAGTGTCAGTAATTGAGGGTGTGCTGCACTATTGGAGTGTCAGCAATTGAGTGTGTGATGCAGTATTGGAGTGTCAGTAATTGAGGGTGCGCTGCACCTTTGGAGTTTCAGTAACTGAGGGTGTGCTGCACTATTGGAGTGTCAGTAATTGAGGGTGTGCTGCACTTTTGGAGTTTCAGTAACTGAGGGTGTGCAGCACTATTGGACTCTCAGTAATTGAGGGTGTGCTGCAGTATTGGAGTGTCAGTAATTGAGGGTGTGCTGCACTATAAAAGTGTCAGTAATTGAGGGTGTGCTGCACTATAGGAGTGTCAGTAATTGAGAGTGTGCTGCACTATTGGAGTGTCAGTAATTGAGGGTATGCTGCACTATTGGAGTGTCAGTAATTGAGGGTGTGCTGCACTATTGGAGTGTCATTAATTGAGTGTATGCTGCACTATTGGAGTGTCAGTAATTGAGGGTGTGCTGCAGTATTGGAGTGTCAGTAATTGAGGTGTGCTGCACTATTGGAGTGTCAGTAATTGAGGGTGTGCTGCACTATTGGAGTGTCAGTAATTGAGGGTGTGCTGCAGTATTGGAGTGTCAGTAATTGAGGTGTGCTGCACTATTGGAGTGTCAGTAATTGAGGGTGTGCTGCACTATTGGAGTGTCAGTAATTGAGGGTGTGCTGCAGTATTGGAGTGTCAGTAATTGAGGGTGTGCTGCAATATTGGAGAGTGAGTAATTGAGGGTGTGCTGCACTATTGGAGTGTCAGTAATTGAGGCTGAGCTGCTCTATTGGAGTGTCAGTAATTGAGGGTGAGCTGCACTATGGAAGTGTCAGTAATTTAGGGTGTGCTGCACTACTGGAGTGTCAGTAACTGAGGGTGTGCTGCACTATTGGAGTATCAGTAATTGAGTGTGTGCTGCACTATTGGAGTGTCAGTAATTGAGGGTGTGCTGCAATATTGGAGTGTCAGTAACTGATGGTGTGCTGCACTATAGGAGTGTCAAAAATTGAGGGTTTGCTGCACTATTGGCGTGTCAGCAACTGAGGGTGTGTTGCATTATTGAGAGGTCAGTAATTGAGCGTGTGCTGCACTATTGGCATTTCAGTAATTGAGGATGTGGTGCACTATTGTTGTGTCAGTAATTGAGGGTGTGCTGCACTATTGGAGTGTCAGCAATTGAGGGTGTGCTGCACTATTGGTGTGTCAGTAATTGAGGGTGTACTGCACCATAGGACTATCAGTAATTGAGGGTGAGCTGCAATATTGAGGAGTCAGTAACAGAGTGTGTGATGCCCTATTGGTGTGTCAGTAATTGAGGGTGTGCTGCACTATTGGAGTGTCAGTAATTGAGGGGGTGCTGCACTCTAGGAGTGTCAGTAATTGAGGGTGTCCTGCACTATTGGAGTGTCAGTAATTGTCTGTGTGCTGCAATATTGGAATGTCAGTAATTGAGTTTTAGCTGCAATATTGGAGTGTCAGTAATTGAGTTTGTGCTGCAATATTGGAGTGCCAGTAATTGAGGGGTTGCGTCACTTTTGGACTCTCAGTAATTGAGGGTGTGCTGCACTATTGGAGTGTCAGTAATTGAGGGTGTGCTGCAATATTGGAGTGTCAGTAATTGAGTTTGTGCTGCAATATTGGAGTACCAGTAATTGAGGGTGTGCTGCACTATTGGAGTGTCAGTAATTGAGGGTGTGCTGCACTATTGTATTGTCAGTAATTGAGGGTGTGCTGCACTATTGGAGTGTCAGTAATTGAGGGTGTGCTGCACTCTTGGCGTGTCAGTAATTGAGGTGTGCTGCACTAATGTATTGTCAGTAATTGAGAATGTGCTGCACTATTGGAGTGTCAGTAATTGAGGGTGTGCTGCACTATTGGAGTGTCAGTAACTGAGGGTATGCTGCACTATTGGTGTGTCAGTAATTGAGGGTTTGCTGCACTATTGGAGTGTCAGCAATTGAGGGTGTGCTGCAATATTGGAGTGCCAGTAATTGAGGGTGTGCTGCACTATTGGAGTGTCAGTAATTAAGGGTGTGCTGCATTATTGGAGTGTCAGTAATTGAGGGTGTGCTGCACTATTGGAGTGTCAGTAATTGAGGGTGTGATGCACTATTGGAGTCACAGTAATTGAGGGCGTGCTGCACTATTGGAGTGTCAGAAATTGAGGGTGTGCTGCACTATTGGAGTGTCAGATATTGAGGGTGTGCTGCGCTATTGGAGTGTTAGTAATTGAGAGTATGCTGCACTATTGGAGTGTCAGCAATTGAGGGTGTGCTGCACTATTGTATTGACAGTAATTGAGGGTGTGCTGCACTATTGGTGTGACAGTAATTGAGGGTGTGCTGCACTCTTGGCGTGTCAGTAATTGAGGGTGTGCTGCACTATTGGAGTGTCAGTAATTGAGAATGTGCTGCACTATTGGAGTGTCAGTAATTGAGAATGTGCTGCACTATTGGAGTGTCAGTAATTGAGGGTGTGCTGCACTATTGGGGTGACAGTAATTGAGGGTATGCTGCACTATTGGAGAGGCAGTAATTGAGGGTGTGCTGCACTATTGGAGTGTCAGTAATTGAGGGTGTGCTGCAATATTGGGGAGTTAGTAACAGCGTGTGTGATGCCCTATTGGAGTGTCAGTAATAGACGGTGTGCTGCACTATTGGAGTATCAGTAATTGAGGGGGTGCTGCTCTATTGGATTGTCAGTAATTGAGGGTGTGCTGCACTATTGGAGTGTCAGTAATTGAGGGTGTGCTGCACTCTTGGCGTGACAGTAATTGAGGGTGTGCTGCACTCTTGGCGTGTCAGTAATTGAGGGTGTGCTGCACTCTTGGCGTGTCAATAATTGAGGGTGTGCTGCACTATTGTATTGTCAGTAATTGAGGGTTTGCTGCACTACTGGAGTGTCAGTAATTGAGGGTGAGCTGCACTAATGTATTGTCAGTAATTGAGGATGTGCTGCACTATTGGAGTGTCAGTAATTGAGGGTGTGCTATGCTATTGGAGTGTCAGTAATGGAGGTTGTGCTGCACTATTGGAGTGTCAGTAACTGAGGGTATGCTGCACTATTGGTGTGTCAGTAATTGAAGGTTTGCTGCACTATTGGAGTGTCAGTAATTGAGGGTGTGCTGCACTATTGGAGTGCCAGTAATTGAGGTTGTGCTGCACTATTGGAGTGTCAGTAATTAATGGTGTGCTGCACTATTGGAGTGTCAGTAATTGAGGTTGTGCTGCACTATTGGAGTGTCAGTAATTGAGGGTGTGATGCACTATTGGAGTGTTAGTAAGTGAGGTTGTGCTGCACTATTGGAGTGTCAGTAATTGAGAATGTGCTGCACTATTGGAGTGTCAGTAATTGAGAAAGTGCTGCACTATTGGAGTGTCAGTAATTGAGGGTGTGCTGCACTATTGGGGTGACAGTAATTGAGGGTATGCTGCACTATTGGAGAGTCAGTAATTGAGGGTGTGCTGCACTATTGGAGTGTCAGTAATTGAGGGTCTGCTGCAATATTGGAGTGTCAGTAATTGAGTTTGTGCTGCAATATTGGAGTGTCAGTAATTGAGTTTGTGCTGCAATATTGGAGTGTCAGTAATTGAGGGGTTGCGTCACTTTTGGACTCTCAGTAATTGAGGGTGTGCTGCACTATTGGAGTGTCAGTAATTGAGGGGGTGCTGCACTCTAGGAGTGTCAGTAATTGAGGGTGTGCTGCACTATTGGAGTGTCAGTAATTGACTGTGTGCTGCAATATTGGAATGTCAGTAATTGAGTTTTAGCTGCAATATTGGAGTGTCAGTAATTGAGTTTGTGCTGCAATATTGGAGTGCCAGTAATTGAGGGGTTGCGTCACTTTTGGACTCTCAGTAATTGAGGGTTGAGGGTGTGCTGCACAATTGGAGTGTCAGTAATTGAGGGTGTGCTGCAATATTGGAGTGTCAGTAATTGAGTTTGTGCTGCAATATTGCAGTACCAGTAATTGAGGGTGTGCTGCACTATTGGAGTGTCAGTAATTGAGGGTGTGCTGCACTCTTGGCGTGTCGGTAATTGAGGTGTGCTGCACTAATGTATTGTCAGTAATTGAGAATGTGCTGCACTATTGGAGTGTCAGTAATTGAGGGTGTGCTGCACTATTGGTGTGTCAGTAATTGAGGGTTTGCTGCACTATTGGAGTGTCAGCAATTGAGGGTGTGCTGCAATATTGGAGTGCCAGTAATTGAGGGTGTGCTGCAATATTGGAGTGTCAGTAATTGAGGGTGTGCTGCACTATTGGAGTGTCAGTAATTAAGGGTGTGCTGCATTATTGGAGTGTCAGTAATTGAGGGTGTGCTGCACTATTGGAGTGTCAGTAATTGAGGGTGTGCTGCACTATTGGAGTGTCAGAAATTGAGGGTGTGCTGCACTATTGGAGTGTCAGATATTGAGGGTGTGCTGCGCTATTGGAGTGTTAGTAATTGAGAGTATGCTGCACTATTGGAGTGTCAGCAATTGAGGGTGTGCTGCACTATTGTATTGACAGTAATTGAGGGTGTGCTGCACTATTGGTGTGACAGTAATTGAGGGTGTGCTGCACTCTTGGCGTGTCAGTAATTGAGGGTGTGCTGCACTATTGGAGTGTCAGTAATTGAGAATGTGCTGCACTATTGGAGTGTCAGTAATTGAGAATGTGCTGCACTATTGGAGTGTCAGTAATTGAGGGTGTGCTGCACTATTGGGGTGACAGTAATTGAGGGTATGCTGCACTATTGGAGAGGCAGTAATTGAGGGTGTGCTGGACTATTGGAGTGTCTGTAATTGAGGGTGTGCTGCAATATTGGGGAGTTAGTAACAGCGTGTGTGATGCCCTATTGGAGTGTCAGTAATAGACGGTGTGCTGCACTATTGGAGTATCAGTAATTGAGGGGGTGCTGCTCTATTGGATTGTCAGTAATTGAGGGTGTGCTGCACTATTGGAGTGTCAGTAATTGAGGGTGTGCTGCACTCTTGGCGTGACAGTAATTGAGGGTGTGCTGCACTCTTGGCGTGTCAGTAATTGAGGGTGTGCTGCACTCTTGGCGTGTCAGTAATTGAGGGTGTGCTGCACTATTGTATTGTCAGTAATTGAGGGTTTGCTGCACTACTGGAGTGTCAGTAATTGAGGGTGAGCTGCACTAATGTATTGTCAGTAATTGAGGATGTGCTATGCTATTGGAGTGTCAGTAATGGAGGTTGTGCTGCACTATTGGAGTGTCAGTAACTGAGGGTATGCTGCACTATTGGTGTGTCAGTAATTGAAGGTTTGCTGCACTATTGGAGTGTCAGTAATTGAGGGTGTGCCGCACTATTGGTGTGTCAGTAATTGACGGTGTGCTGCACTATTGGAGTGCCAGTAATTGAGGTTGTGCTGCACTATTGGAGTGTCAGTAATTAAGGGTGTGCTGCACTATTGGAGTGTCAGTAATTGAGGTTGTGCTGCACTATTGGAGTGTCAGTAATTGAGGGTGTGATGCACTATTGGAGTGTTAGTAAGTGAGGTTGTGCTGCACTATTGGAGTGTCAGTAATTGAGAATGTGCTGCACTATTGGAGTGTCAGTAATTGAGGGTGTGATGCACTATTGGAGTGTTAGTAAGTGAGGTTGTGCTGCACTATTGGAGTGTCAGTAATTGAGAATGTGCTGCACTATTGGAGTATCAGTAATTGAGGGTGTGCTGCACTATTGGAGTGTCAGTAATTGAGGGTGTTCTGCACTATTGGAGTGTCAGTAATTGAGGGTGTGCTGCACTATTGGGGTGACAGTAATTGAGGGTATGCTGCACTATTGGAGAGTCAGTAATTGAGGGTGTGCTGCACTATTGGAGTGTCAGTAATTGAGGTTCTGCTGCAATATTGGAGTGTCAGTAATTGAGTTTTAGCTGCAATATTGGAGTGTCTGTAATTGAGTTTGTGCTGCAATATTGGAGTGCCAGTAATTGAGGGTGTGCTGCAATATTGGAGTGTCAGTAATTGAGTTTGTGCTGTAATATTGGAGTGCCAGTAATTGAGGGTGTGCGGCACTATTGGAGTGTCAGTAATTGAGGGTGTGCTGCAATATTGGAGTGTCAGTAATTGAGTTTGTGCTGCAATATTGGAGTGCCAGTAATTGAGGGTGTGCTGCACTATTGTATTGTCAGTAATTGAGGGTGTGCTGCACTATTGGACTCTCAGTAATTGAGGTTGTGCTGCACTATTGGAGTGTCAGTAATTGAGGGTGTGCTGCACTATTGTATTGTCAGTAATTGAGGGTGTGCTGCACTATTGGACTCTCAGTAATTGAGGTTGTGCTGCACTATTGGAGTGTCAGTAATTGAGGGTGTGCTGCAATATTGGAGTATCAGTAATTGAGTTTGTGCTGCAATATTGGAGTGCCAGTAATTGAGGGTGTGCGGCACTATTGGAGTGTCAGTAATTGAGGGTGTGCAGCACTATTGCATTGTCAGTACTTGAGGGTGTGCTGCACTATTGGAGTCTCAGTAATTGAGGGCGTGCTGCACTATTGGAGTGTCAGAAATTGAGGGTGTGCTGCACTATTGGAGTGTCTGATATTGAGGGTGTGCAGCGCTACTGGAGTGTCAGTAATTGAGAGTATGCTGCACTATTGGAGTGTCAGCAATTGAGGGTGTGCTGCACTATTGTACTGACAGTAATTGAGGGTGTGCTGCACTATTGGTGTGACAGTAATTGAGGGTGTGCTGCTTTCTTGGCGTGTCAGTAATTGAGGGTGTGCTGCACTATTGGAGTGTCAGTAATTGAGAATGTGCTGCACTATTGGAGTGTCAGTAATTGAGAATGTGCTGCACTATTGGAGTGTCAGTAATTGAGGGTGTGCTGCACTATTGGGGTGACAGTAATTGAGGGTATGCTGCACTATTGGTGTGTCAGTAATTGAGGGTGTGCTGCACTATTGGAGTGTCAGTAATTGAGGGTGTGCTGCAATATTGGGGAGTTAGTAACAGTGTGTGTGATGCCCTATTGGAGTGTCAGTAATAGACGGTGTGCTGCACTATTGGAGTATCAGTAATTGAGGGGCTGCTGCTCTATTGGATTGTCAGTAATTGAGGGTGTGCTGCACTATTGGAGTGTCAGTAATTGAGGGTGTGCTGCACTCTTGGCGTGACAGTAATTGAGGGTGTGCTGCACTCTTGGCGTGTCAGTAATTGAGGGTGTGCTGCACTCTTGGCGTGTCAGTAATTGAGGGTGTGCTGCACTCTTGGCGTGTCAGTAATTGAGGGTTTGCTGCACTACTGGAGTGTCAGTAATTGAGGGTGAGCTGCACTAATGTATTGTCAGTAATTGAGGATGTGCTGCACTATTGGAGTGTCAGTAATTGAGGGTGTGCAATGCTATTGGAGTGTCAGTAATGGAGGTTGTGCTGCACTATTGGAGTGTCAGTAACTGAGGGTATGCTGCACTATTGGTGTGTCAGTAATTGAAGGTTTGCTGCACTATTGGAGTGTCAGTAATTGAGGGTGTGCTGCACTATTGGAGTGCCAGTAATTGAGGTTGTGCTGCACCATTGGAGTGTCAGTAATTAATGGTGTGCTGCACTATTGGAGTGTCAGTAATTGAGGTTGTGCTGCACTATTGGAGTGTCAGAAATTGAGGGTGTGATGCACTATTGGAGTGTTAGTAAGTGAGGTTGTGCTGCACTATTGGAGTGTCAGTAATTGAGAATGTGCTGCACTATTGGAGTGTCAGTAATTGAGGGTGTGCTGCACTATTGGGGTGACAGTAATTGAGGGTATGCTGCACTATTGGAGAGTCAGTAATTGAGGGTGTGTTGCACTATTGGAGTGTCAGTAATTGAAGGTGTGCTGCAATATTGGGGAGTTAGTAACAGCGTGTGTGATGCCCTATTGGAGTGTCAGTAATTGAGGGTGTGCTGCACTATTGGAGTGCCAGTAATTGAGGTTGTGCTGCACTATTGGAGTGTCAGTAATTGAGGGTGTGCTGCACTATTGGAGTGCCAGTAATTGAGGTTGTGCTGCACTATTGGAGTGTCAGTAATAAAGGGTGTGCTGCACTATTGGAGTGTCAGTAATTGAGGTTGTGCTGCACTATTGGAGTGTCAGAAATTGAGGGTGTGATGCACTATTGGTGTGTTAGTAAGTGAGGTTGTGCTGCACTATTGGAGTGTCAGTAATTGAGAATGTGCTGCACTATTGGAGTGTCAGTAATTGAGGGTGTGCTGCACTATTGGGGTGAAAGTAATTGAGGGTATGCTGCACTATTGGAGAGTCAGTAATTGAGGGTGTGTTGCACTATTGGAGTGTCAGTAATTGAAGGTGTGCTGCAATATTGGGGAGTTAGTAACAGCGTGTGTGATGCCCTATTGGAGTGTCAGTAATAGACGGTGTGCTGCACTATTGGAGTATCAGTAATTGAGGGGGTGCTGCTCTATTGGATTGTCAGTAATTGAGGGTGTGCTGCACTATTGGAGTGTCAGTAATTGAGTTTTAGCTGCAATATTGGAGTGTCAGTAATTAAGTTTGTGCTGCAATATTGGAGTGCCAGTAATTGAGGGTGTGCTGCACTATTGGAGTGTCAGTAATTGAGGGTGTGCTGCACTATTGGAGTGTCAGTAATTGAGGGTGTGCTGCACTGTTGGAGTGTCAGTAATTGAGGGTGTGCTGCAATATTGGAGTGTCAGTAATTGAGTTTGTGCTGCAATATTGGAGTGCCAGTAATTGAGGGTGTGCTGCACTATTGGAGTGTCAGTAATTGAGGGTGTGCTGCACTATTGTATTGTCAGTAATTGAGGGTGTGCTGCACTATTGGAGTCTCAGTAATTGTTGGCGTGCGGCACTATTGGAGTGTCAGAAATTGAGGGTGTGCTGCACTATTGGAGTGTCAGATATTGAGGGTGTGCTGCGCTATTGGAATGTCAGTAATTGAGAGTATGCTGCACTATTGGAGTGTCAGCAATTGAGGGTGTGCTGCACTATTGTATTGACAGTAATTGAGGGTGTGCTGCACTATTGGTGTGACAGTAATTGAGGGTGTGCTGCACTCTTGGCGTGTCAGTAATTGAGGGTGTGCTGCACTATTGGAGTGTCAGTAATTGAGAATGTGCTGCACTATTGGAGTGTCAGTAATTGAGAATGTGCTGCACTATTGGAGTGTCAGTAATTGAGGGTGTGCTGCACTATTGGGGTGTCAGTAATTGAGGGTGTGCTGCAAGATTGGGGAGTTAGTAACAGCGTGTGTGATGCCCTATTGGAGTGTCAGTAATAGACGGTGTGCTGCACTATTGGAGTATCAGTAATTGAGGGGGTGCTGCTCTATTGGATTGTCAGTAATTGAGGGTGTGCTGCACTATTGGAGTGTCAGTAATTGAGGGTGTGCTGCACTCTTGGCGTGACAGTAATTGAGGGTGTGCTGCACACTTGGCGTGTCAGTAATTGAGGGTGTTCTATGCTATTGGAGTGTCAGTAATGGAGGTTGTGCTGCACTATTGGAGTGTCAGTAACTGAGGGTATGCTGCACTATTGGTGTGTCAGTAATTGAAGGTTTGCTGCACTATTGGAGTGTCAGTAATTGAGGGTGTGCTGCACTATTGGAGTGCCTGTAATTGAGGTTGTGCTGCACTATTGGAGTGTCAGTAATCAAGGGTGTGCTGCACTATTGGAGTGTCAGTAATTGAGGTTGTGCTGCACTATTGGAGTGTCAGAAATTGAGGGTGTGATGCACTATTGGAGTGTTAGTAAGTGAGGTTGTGCTGCACTATTGGAGTGTCAGTAATTGAGAATGTGCTGCACTATTGGAGTGTCAGTAATTGAGGGTGTGCTGCACTATTGGGGTGACAGTAATTGAGGGTATGCTGCACTATTGGAGAGTCAGTAATTGAGGGTGTGTTGCACTATTGGAGTGTCAGTAATTGAAGGTGTGCTGCAATATTGGGGAGTTAGTAACAGCGTGTGTGATGCCCTATTGGAGTGTCAGTAATTGAGGGTGTGCTGCACTATTGGAGTGCCAGTAATTGAGGTTGTGCTGCACTATTGGAGTGTCAGTAATTGAGGGTGTGATGCACTATTGGAGTCTTAGTAAGTGAGGTTTTGCTGCACTATTGGAGTGTCAGTAATTGAGAATGTGCTGCACTATTGGAGTGTCAGTAATTGAGGGTGTGCTGCACTATTGGAGTGTCAGTAATTGAGGGTGTGCTGCACTATTGGAGTGCCAGTAATTGAGGTTGTGCTGCACTATTGGAGTGTCAGTAATTGAGGGTGTGCTAAACTATTGGAGTGCCAGTAATTGAGGTTGTGCTGAACTATTGGAGTGTCAGTAATTAAGGGTGTGCTGCACTATTGGAGTGTCAGTTATTGAGGTTGTGCTGCACTATTGGAGTGTCAGAAATTGAGGGTGTGATGCACTATTGGAGTGTTAGTAAGTGAGGTTGTGCTGCACTATTGGAGTGTCAGTAATTGAGAATGTGCTGCACTATTGGAGTGTCAGTAATTGAGGGTGTGCTGCACTATTGGGGTGACAGTAATTGAGGGTATGCTGCACTATTGGAGAGTCAGTAATTGAGGGTGTGTTGCACTATTGGAGTGTCAGTAATTGAAGGTGTGCTGCAATATTGGGGAGTTAGTAACAGCGTGTGTGATGCCCTATTGGAGTGTCAGTAATAGACGGTGTGCTGCACTATTGGAGTATCAGTAATTGAGGGGGTGCTGCTCTATTGGATTGTCAGTAATTGAGGGTGTGCTGCACTATTGGAGTGTCAGTAATTGAGTTTTAGCTGCAATATTGGAGTGTCAGTAATTAAGTTTGTGCTGCAATATTGGAGTGTCAGTAATTAAGTTTGTGCTGCACTATTGGAGTGTCAGTAATTGAGGGTGTGCTGCAATATTGGAGTGTCAGTAATTGAGGGTGTGCTGCAAGATTGGGGAGTTAGTAACAGCGTGTGTGATGCCCTATTGGAGTGTCAGTAATAGACGGTGTGCTGCACTATTGGAGTATCAGTAATTGAGGGGGTGCTGCTCTATTGGATTGTCAGTAATTGAGGGTGTGCTGCACTATTGGAGTGTCAGTAATTGAGGGTGTGCTGCACTCTTGGCGTGACAGTAATTGAGGGTGTGCTGCACTCTTGGCGTGTCAGTAATTGAGGGTGTGCTGCACTCTTGGCGTGTCAGTAATTGAGGGTGTGCTGCACTATTGCATTGTCAGTAATTGAGGGTTTGCTGCACTACTGGAGTGTCAGTAATTGAGGGTGAGCTGCACTAATGTATTGTCAGTAATTGAGGATGTGCTGCACTATTGGAGTGTCAGTAATTGAGGATGTGCTGCACTATTGGAGTGTCAGTAATGGAGGTTGTGCTGCACTATTGGAGTGTCAGTAACTGAGGGTATGCTGCACTATTGGTGTGTCAGTAATTGAAGGTTTGCTGCACTATTGGAGTGTCAGTAATTGAGGGTGTGCTGCACTATTGGAGTGCCAGTAATTGAGGTTGTGCTGCACTATTGGAGTGTCAGTAATTAAGGGTGTGCTGCACTATTGGAGTGTCAGTAATTGAGGTTGTGCTGCACTATTGGAGTGTCAGAAATTGAGGGTGTGATGCACTATTGGAGTGTTAGTAATTGAGGTTGTGCTGCACTATTGGAGTGTCAGAAATTGAGGGTGTGATGCACTATTGGAGTGTTAGTAAGTGAGGTTGTGCTGCAATATTGGAGTGTCAGTAATTGAGGTTGTGCTGCACTATTGGAGTGTCAGTAATTGAGGGTGTGCTGCACTATTGGGGTGACAGTAATTGAGGTTATGCTGCACTATTGGAGAGTCAGTAATTGAGGGTGTGTTGCACTATTGGAGTGTCAGTAATTGAAGGTGTGCTGCAATATTGGGGAGTTAGTAACAGCGTGTGTGATGCCCTATTGGAGTGTCAGTAATTGAGGGTGTGCTGCACTATTGGAGTGCCAGTAATTGAGGTTGTGCTGCACTATTGGAGTGTCAGTAATTGAGGGTGTGATGCACTATTGGAGTGTTAGTAAGTGAGGTATTGCTGCACTATTGGAGTGTCAGTAATTGAGAATGTGCTGCACTATTGGAGCGTCAGTAATTGAGGGTGTGCTGCACTATTGGAGTGTCAGTAATTGAGGGTGTGCTGCAATATTGGGGAGTTAGTAACAGCGTGTGTGATGCCCTATTGGAGTGTCAGTAATAGACGGTGTGCTGCACTATTGGAGTATCAGTAATTGAGGGGGTGCTGCTCTATTGGATTGTCAGTAATTGAGGGTGTGCTGCACTATTGGAGTGTCAGTAATTGAGGGTGTGCTGCACTATTGGAGTGTCAGTAATTGAGGGTGTGCTGCACTATAGGAGAGTCAGTAATTGAAGGTGTGCTGCACTATTGGAGTGTCAGTAATTGAGGGTGTGCTACACTATTGGTGTGTCAGTAATTGAGTTTGTGCTGCAATATTGGAGTGTCAGTAATTGAGTTTGTGCTGCACTATTGGAGTGTCAGTAATTGAGGGTGTGCTGCACTCTTGGCGTGTCAGTAATTGATGGTGTGCTGCACTATTGGAGTTTCAGTAATTGAGGGTGTGCTGCACTATTGTATTGTCAGTAATTGAGGTTGTGCTGCCCTATTGGAGTGTCTGTAATTGAGGGTGTGCTGCACTATTGGAGTGTCAGTAATTGAGGGTGTGCTGCACTATTGGGGTGACAGTAATTGAGGGTATGCTGCACTATTGGAGAGGCAGTAATTGAGGGTGTGCTGCACTATTGGAGTGTCAGTAATTGAGGGTGTGCTGCAATATTGGGGAGTTAGTAACAGCGTGTGTGATGCCCTATTGGAGTGTCAGTAATAGACGGTGTGCTGCACTATTGGAGTCTCAGTAATTGAGGGGGTGCTGCTCTATTGGATTGTCAGTAATTGAGGGTGTGCTGCACTATTGGAGTGTCAGTAATTGAGGGTGTGCTGCACTCTTGGCGTGACAGTAATTGAGGGTGTGCTGCACTCTTGGCGTGTGAGTAATTGAGGGTGTGCTGCACTCTTGGAGTGTCAGTAATTGAGGGTGTGCTGCACTCTTGGCGTGTCAGTAATTGAGGGTGTGCTGCACTATTGGAGTGTCAGTAATTGAGGGTGTGCTGCACTATTGTATTGTCAGTAATTGAGGGTTTGCTGCACTACTGGAGTGTCAGTAATTGAGGGTGAGCTGCACTAATGTATTGTCAGTAATTGAGGATGTGCTGCATTATTGGAGTGTCAGTAATTGAGGGTTTGCTATGCTATTGGAGTGTCAGTAATGGAGGTTGTGCTGCACTATTGGAGTGTCAGTAACTGAGGGTATGCTGCACTATTGGTGTGTCAGTAATTGAAGGTTTGCTGCACTATTGGAGTGTCAGTAATTGAGGGTGTGCTGCACTATTGGAGTGCCAGTAATTGAGGTTGTGCTGCACTATTGGAGTGTCAGGAATTGAGGGTGTGATGCACTATTGGAGTGTTAGTAAGTGAGGTTGTGCTGCACTATTGGAGTGTCAGTAATTGAGAATGTGCTGCACTATTGGAGTGTCAGTAATTGAGAATGTGCTGCACTATTGGAGTGTCAGTAATTGAGGGTGTGCTGCACTATTGGGGTGACAGTAATTGAGGGTGTGATGCACTATTGGAGTGTCAGTAATTGAGGGTGTGCTGCAATATTGGGGAGTTAGTAACAGCGTGTGTGATGCCCTATTGGAGTGTCAGTAATAGACGGTGTGCTGCACTATTGGAGTATCAGTAATTGAGGGGGTGCTGCACTATTGGAGTGTCAGTAATTGAGGGTGTGCTGCACTATTGGAGTGTCAGTAATTGAGGGTGTGCTGCACTATTGGAGTGTCAGTAATTGAGGGTGTGCTGCACTATAGGAGAGTCAGTAATTGAAGGTGTGCTGCACTATTGGAGTGTCAGTAATTGAGGGTGTGCTACACTATTGGTGTGTCAGTAATTGAGTTTGTGCTGCAATATTGGAGTGTCAGTAATTGAGTTTGTGCTGCACTATTGGAGTGTCAGTAATTGAGGGTGTGCTGCACTATTGGAGTGTCAGTAATTGAGTTTTAGCTGCAATATTGGAGTGTCAGTAATTAAGTTTGTGCTGCAATATTGGAGTGCCAGTAATTGAGGATGTGCTGCACTATTGGAGTGTCAGTAATTGAGGGTGTGCTGCACTATTGGACTGTCAGTAATTGAGGGTGTGCTGCACTATTGGAGTGTCAGTAATTGAGGGTGTGCTGCAATATTGGAGTGTCAGTAATTGAGTTTGTGCTGCACTATTGGAGTGTCAGTAATTGAGGGTGTGCTGCACTATTTGGGTGACAGTAATTGAGGGTATGCTGCACTATTGGAGAGGCAGTAATTGAGGGTGTGCTGCACTATTGGAGTGTCAGTAATTGAGGGTGTGCTGCAATATTGGGGAGTTAGTAACAGCGTGTGTGATGCCCTATTGGAGTGTCAGTAATAGACGGTGTGCTGCACTATTGGAGTCTCAGTAATTGAGGGGGTGCTGCTCTATTGGATTGTCAGTAATTGAGGGTGTGCTGCACTATTGGAGTGTCAGTAATTGAGGGTGTGCTGCACTCTTGGCGTGACAGTAATTGAGGGTGTGCTGCACTCTTGGCGTGTCAGTAATTGAGGGTGTGCTGCACTCTTGGAGTGTCAGTAATTGAGGGTGTGCTGCACTCTTGGCGTGTCAGTAATTGAGGGTGTGCTGCACTATTGGAGTGTCAGTAATTGAGGGTGTGCTGCACTATTGTATTGTCAGTAATTGAGGGTTTGCTGCACTACTGGAGTGTCAGTAATTGAGGGTGAGCTGCACTAATGTATTGTCAGTAATTGAGGATGTGCTGCATTATTGGAGTGTCAGTAATTGAGGGTTTGCTATGCTATTGGAGTGTCAGTAATGGAGGTTGTGCTGCACTATTGGAGTGTCAGTAATGGAGGTTGTGCTGCACTATTGGTGTGTCAGTAATTGAAGGTTTGCTGCACTATTGGAGTGTCAGTAATTGAGGGTGTGCTGCACTATTGGAGTGCCAGTAATTGAGGTTGTGCTGCACTATTGGAGTGTCAGTAATTGAGGGTGTGATGCACTATTGGAGTGTCAGTAATTGAGAATGTGCTGCACTATTGGAGTGTCAGTAATTGAGAATGTGCTGCACTATTGGAGTGTCAGTAATTGAGGGTGTGCTGCACTATTGGGGTGACAGTAATTGAGGGTATGCTGCACTATTGGAGAGTCAGTAATTGAGGGTGTGCTGCACTATTGGAGTGTCAGTAATTGAGGGTGTGCTGCAATATTGGGGAGTTAGTAACAGCGTGTGTGATGCCCTATTGGAGTGTCAGTAATAGACGGTGTGCTGCACTATTGGAGTATCAGTAATTGAGGGGGTGCTGCTCTATTGGATTGTCAGTAATTGAGGGTGTGCTGCACTATTGGAGTGTCAGTAATTGAGGGTGTGCTGCACTATTGGAGTGTCAGTAATTGAGGGTGTGCTGCACTATAGGAGAGTCAGTAATTGAAGGTGTGCTGCACTATTGGAGTGTCAGTAATTGAGGGTGTGCTACACTATTGGTGTGTCAGTAATTGAGTTTGTGCTGCAATATTGGAGTGTCAGTAATTGAGTTTGTGCTGCACTATTGGAGTGTCAGTAATTGAGGGTGTGCTGCACTATTGGAGTGTCAGTAATTGAGTTTTAGCTGCAATATTGGAGTGTCAGTAATTAAGTTTGTGCTGCAATATTGGAGTGCCAGTAATTGAGGATGTGCTGCACTATTGGAGTGTCAGTAATTGAGGGTGTGCTGCACTATTGGACTGTCAGTAATTGAGGGTGTGCTGCACTATTGGAGTGTCAGTAATTGAGGGTGTGCTGCAATATTGGAGTGTCAGTAATTGAGTTTGTGCTGCAATATTGGAGTGCCAGTAATTGAGGGTGTGCTGCACTATTGGAGTGTCAGTAATTGAGGGTGTGCTGCACTATTGTATTGTCAGTAATTGAGGGTGTGCTGCACTATTGGAGTCTCAGTAATTGAGGGCGTGCTGCACTATTGGAGTGTCAGAAATTGAGGGTGTGCTGCACTATTGGAGTGTCAGATATTGAGGGTGTGCTGCGCTATTGGAGTGTCAGTAATTGAGAGTATGCTGCACTATTGGAGTGTCAGCAATTGAGGGTGTGCTGCACTATTGTATTGACAGTAATTGAGGGTGTGCTGCACTATTGGTGTGACAGTAATTGAGGGTGTGCTGCACTCTTGGCGTGTCAGTAATTGAGGGTGTGCTGCACTATTGGAGTGTCAGTAATTGAGTGTGCACTGCACTATTGGAGTGTCTGTAATTGAGTGTGTGCTGCAGTATTGGGGTGTCAGTAATTGAGGGTGTGCTGCACTATTGGAGTATCAGTAATTGAGGGTGTGCTGCAAGATTGGGGAGTTAGTAACAGCGTGTGTGATGCCCTATTGGAGTGTCAGTAATAGACGGTGTGCTGCACTATTGGAGTATCAGTAATTGAGGGGGTGCTGCTCTATTGGATTGTCAGTAATTGAGGGTGTGCTGCACTATTGGAGTGTCAGTAATTGAGGGTGTGCTGCACTCTTGGCGTGACAGTAATTGAGGGTGTGCTGCACTCTTGGCGTGTCAGTAATTGAGGGTGTGCTGCACTCTTGGCGTGTCAGTAATTGAGGGTGTGCTGCACTATTGTATTGTCAGTAATTGAGGGTTTGCTGCACTACTGGAGTGTCAGTAATTGAGGGTGAGCTGCACTAATGTATTGTCAGTAATTGAGGATGTGCTGCACTATTGGAGTGTCAGTAATTGAGGATGTGCTGCACTATTGGAGTGTCAGTAATGGAGGTTGTGCTGCACTATTGGAGTGTCAGTAACTGAGGTTATGCTGCACTATTGGTGTGTCAGTAATTGAAGGTTTGCTGCACTATTGGAGTGTCAGTAATTGAGGGTGTGCTGCACTATTGGAGTGCCAGTAATTGAGGTTGTGCTGCACTATTGGAGTGTCAGTAATTAAGGGTGTGCTGCACTATTGGAGTGTCAGTAATTGAGGTTGTGCTGCACTATTGGAGTGTCAGAAATTGAGGGTGTGATGCACTATTGGAGTGTTAGTAATTGAGGTTGTGCTGCACTATTGGAGTGTCAGAAATTGAGGGTGTGATGCAGTATTGGAGTGTTAGTAAGTGAGCTTGTGCTGCAATATTGGAGTGTCAGTAATTGAGGTTGTGCTGCACTATTGGAGTGTCAGTAATTGAGGGTGTGCTGCACTATTGGGGTGACAGTAATTGAGGTTATGCTGCACTATTGGAGAGTCAGTAATTGAGGGTGTGTTGCACTATTGGAGTGTCAGTAATTGAAGGTGTGCTGCAATATTGGGGAGTTAGTAACAGCGTGTGCGATGCCCTATTGGAGTGTCAGTAATTGAGGGTGTGCTGCACTATTGGAGTGCCAGTAATTGAGGTTGTGCTGCACTATTGGAGTGTCAGTAATTGAGGGTGTGATGCACTATTGGAGTGTTAGTAAGTGAGGTTTTGCTGCACTATTGGAGTGTCAGTAATTGAGAATGTGCTGCACTATTGGAGTGTCAGTAATTGAGGGTGTGCTGCACTATTGGAGTGTCAGTAATTGAGGGTGTGCTGCAATATTGGGGAGTTAGTAACAGCGTGTGTGATGCCCTATTGGAGTGTCAGTAATAGACGGTGTCCTGCACTATTGGAGTATCAGTAATTGAGGGGGTGCTGCTCTATTGGATTGTCAGTAATTGAGGGTGTGCTGCACTATTGGAGTGTCAGTAATTGAGGGTGTGCTGCACTATTGGAGTGTCAGTAATTGAGGGTGTGCTGCACTATAGGAGAGTCAGTAATTGAAGGTGTGCTGCACTATTGGAGTGTCAGTAATTGAGGGTGTGCTACACTATTGGTGTGTCAGTAATTGAGTTTGTGCTGCAATATTGGAGTGTCAGTAATTGAGTTTGTGCTGCACTATTGGAGTGTCAGTAATTGAGGGTGTGCTGCACTCTTGGCGTGTCAGTAATTGATGGTGTGCTGCACTATTGGAGTGTCAGTAATTGAGGGTGTGCTGCACTATTGTATTGTCAGTAATTGAGGTTGTGCTGCCCTATTGGAGTGTCAGTAATTGAGGGTGTGCTGCACTATTGGGGTGACAGTAATTGAGGGTATGCTGCACTATTGGAGAGGCAGTAATTGAGGGTGTGCTGCACTATTGGAGTGTCAGTAATTGAGGGTGTGCTGCAATATTGGCCAGTTAGTAACAGCGTGTGTGATGCCCTATTGGAGTGTCAGTAATAGACGGTGTGTTGCACTATTGGAGTCTCAGTAATTGAGGGGGTGCTGCTCTATTGGATTGTCAGTAATTGAGGGTGTGCTGCACTATTGGAGTGTCAGTAATTGAGGGTGTGCTGCACTCTTGGCGTGACAGTAATTGAGGGTGTGCTGCACTCTTGGCGTGTCAGTAATTGAGGGTGTGCTGCACTCTTGGAGTGTCAGTAATTGAGGGTGTGCTGCACTCTTGGCGTGTCAGTAATTGAGGGTGTGCTGCACTATTGGAGTGTCAGTAATTGAGGGTGTGCTGCACTATTGTATTGTCAGTAATTGAGGGTTTGCTGCACTCTTGGCGTGTCAGTAATTGAGGGTGTGCTGCACTATTGTATTGTCAGTAATTGAGGGTGTGCTGCACTCTTGGCGTGTCAGTAATTGAGGGTGTGCTGCACTATTGGAGTGTCAGTAATTGAGGGTGAGCTGCACTAATGTATTGTCAGTAATTGAGGATGTGCTGCATTATTGGAGTGTCAGTAATTGAGGGTTTGCTATGCTATTGGAGTGTCAGTAATGGAGGTTGTGCTGCACTATTGGAGTGTCAGTAACTGAGGGTATGCTGCACTATTGGTGTGTCAGTAATTGAAGGTTTGCTGCACTATTGGAGTGTCAGTAATTGAGGGTGTGCTGCACTATTGGAGTGCCAGTAATTGAGGTTGTGCTGCACTATTGGAGTGTCAGTAATTGAGGGTGTGATGCACTATTGGAGTGTTAGTAAGTGAGGTTGTGCTGCACTATTGGAGTGTCAGTAATTGAGAATGTGCTGCACTATTGGAGTGTCAGTAATTGAGAATGTGCTGCACTATTGGAGTGTCAGTAATTGAGGGTGTGCTGCACTATTGGGGTGACAGTAATTGAGGGTATGCTGCACTATTGGAGAGTCAGTAATTGAGGGTGTGCTGCACTATTGGAGTGTCAGTAATTGAGGGTGTGCTGTACTATTGGAGTGTCAGTAATTGAGGGTGTGCTGCACTATTGGAGTGTCTGTAATTGAGGGTGTGCTGCACTATTGGCATTTCAGTAATTGAGGATGTGCTTCACTATTGTTGTGTCAGTAATTGAGGGTGTGCTGCACTATTGGAGTGTCAGTAATTGATGGTGTGCTGCACTATAGGAGTGTCAATAATTGAGTGTTTGCTGCACTATTGGCGTGTCAGTAACTGAGGGTGTTTTGCATTATTGAGGGGTCAGTAATTGAGTGTGTGCTGCACTATTGTTGTGTCAGTAATTGAGGGTGTGCTGCACTATTGGAGTGTCAGCAATTGAGGGTGTGCTGCACTATTGGTGTGTCAGTAATTGAGGGTGTACTGCACTAAAGGACTATCAGTAATTGAGGGTGAGCTGCAATATTGGGGAGTCAGTAACAGAGTGTGTGATGCCCTATTGGAGTGTCAGTAATAGAGGGTGTGCTGCACTATTGGAGTATCAGTAATTGAGGGTGTGCTGCACTATTGGAGTGTCAGTAATTGAGGGAGAGCTGCACTATTGGATTGTCAGTAATTGAGGGTGTGCTGAACTATTGGAGTGTCAGTAATTGAGGGGGTGCTGCACTATAGGAGTGTCAGTAATTGAGGGTGTGCTGCACTATTGCAGTG
This sequence comes from Isurus oxyrinchus, assembly GCA_026770705.1. Taxonomy (NCBI): domain Eukaryota; kingdom Metazoa; phylum Chordata; class Chondrichthyes; order Lamniformes; family Lamnidae; genus Isurus; species Isurus oxyrinchus. Next base: position 92,546 of record JANJGN010000103.1, on the reverse strand, counting down.
TCAGTAATTGAGGGTGTGCTACACTATTGGTGTGTCAGTAATTGATTGTGTGCTGCAATATTGGAATGTCAGTAATTGAGGGTGTGCTACACTATTGGAGTGTCAGTAATTGAGGGTGTGCTGCACTATTGGAGTGTCAGTAATTGAGGGTGTGCTGCAATATTGGAGTGTCAGTAATTGAGGGTGTGCTGCAATATTGGAGTGTCAGTAATTGAGTTTGAGCTGCAATATTGGAGTGCCCGTAATTGTGGGTGTGCTGCACTATTGGAGTGTCAGTAATTGAGGGTGTGCTGCACTATTGGAGTGTCAGTAATTAAGGGTGTGCTGCACTATTGGATTGTCAGTAATTGAGGGTGTGCTGAACTATTGGAGTGTCAGTAATTGAGGGGGTGCTGCACTATAGGAGTGTCAGTAATTGAGGGTGTGCTGCACTATTGGAGTGTCAGTAATTGAGGGTGTGCTACACTATTGGTGTGTCAGTAATTGATTGTGTGCTGCAATATTGGAATGTCAGTAATTGAGGGTGTGCTACACTATTGGAGTGTCAGTAATTGAGGGTGTGCTACACTATTGGAGTGTCAGTAATTGAGGGTGTGCTGCACTATTGGAGTGTCAGTAATTGAGGGTGTGCTACACTATTGGAGTGTCAGTAATTGAGGGTGTGCTGCACTATTGGAGTGTCAGTAATTGAGGGTGTGCTGCAATATTGCAGTGTCAGTAATTGAGTTTGAGCTGCAATATTGGAGTGCCCGTAATTGTGGGTGTGCTGCACTATTGGAGTGTCAGTAATTGAGGGTGTGCTGCACTATTGGAGTCTCAGTAATTGAGGGTGTGCTGCACTATTGGAGTGTCAGAAATTGAGGGTGTGCTGCACTATTGGAGTGTCAGTAATTGAGGGTGTGCTGCGCTATTGGAGTGTCAGTAATTGAGGGTATGCTTCACTATTGGTGTGACGGTAATTGAGGGTGTGCTGCGATCTTGGCGTGTCAGTAATTGAGGGTGTGCTGCACTATTGGAGTGTCAGTAATTGAGAATGTGCTGCACTATTGGAGTGTCAGTAATTGAGAAGGTGCTGCACTATTGGAGTGTCAGTAATTGAGGGTGTGCTGCACTATTGGGGTGTCAGTAATTGAGGGTATGCTGCACTATTGGAGGGTCGGTAATTGAGGGTGTGCTGCACTATTGGAGTGTCAGTAATTGAGGGTGTGCTGCAATATTGGGGAGTCAGTAACAGAGTGTGTGATGCCCTATTGGAGTGTCAGTAATAGAGGGTGTGCTGCACTATTGGAGTATCAGTAATTGAGGGAGTGCTGCTCTATTGGATTGTCAGTTATTGAGGGTGTGCTGCACTAATGGAGTGTCAGTAATTGAGGGTGTGCTGCACTATTGGAGTGTCAGTAATTGAGGGGGTGCAGCACTATAGGAGTGTCAGTAATTGAGGGTGTGCTGCACTATTGGAGTGTCAGTAATTGAGGGTGTGCTGCAATATTGGGGAGTCAGTAACAGAGTGTGTGATGCCCTATTGGAGTGTCAGTAATAGAGGGTGTGCTGCACTATTGGAGTATCAGTAATTGAGGGAGTGCTGCTCTATTGGATTGTCAGTTATTGAGGGTGTGCTGCACTATTGGAGTGTCAGTAATTGAGGGTGTGCTGCACTATTGGAGTGTCAGTAATTGAGGGGGTGCAGCACTATAGGAGTGTCAGTAATTGAGGGTGTGCTGCAGTATTGGAGTGTCAGTAATTGAGTTTGTGCTGCAATATTGGAGTTTCAGTAATTGAGTTTGTGATGCACTATTGGAGTGTCAGTAATTGAGGGTGTGCTGCACTATTGGTGTGTCAGTAATTGAGGGTGTGCTGCACTCTTGGCGTGTCAGTAATTGAGGGTGTGCTGCACTCTTGCCGTGTCAGTAATTGAGGGTGTGCTGCACTATTGGTGTGTCAGTAATTGAGGGTGTGCTGCACTCTTGGCATGTCACTAATTGAGGGTGTGCTGCACTCTTGGCGTGTCAGTAATTGGGGGTGTGCTGCACTATTGTATTGTCAGTAATTGAGGGTGTGCTGCACTATTGGAGTGTCAGTAATAGAGGGTGTGCTGCACTATTGGAGTGACAGTAATTGAGGGTGTGCTGCACTCTTGGCGTGTCAGTAATTGAGGGTGTGCTGCACTATTGGAGTGTCAGTAATTGAGGGTTAGCTGCACTACTGGAGTGTCAGTAATTGAGGGTGAGCTGCACTAATGTATTGTCAGTAATTGAGGATGTGCTGCACTATTGGAGTGTCAGTAATTGAGGGTGTGTTATACTATTGGAGTGTCAGTAATTGAGGTTGTGCTGCACTGTTGGAGTGTCAGTAACTGAGGGTGTGCTGCACGATTGGTGTGTCAGTAATTGAGGGTTTGCTGCACTATTGGAGTGTCAGTAATTGAGGGTGTGCTGCACTATTGGAGTGCCAGTAATCGAGGTTGTGCTGCACTATTGGAGTGTCAGTAATTGAGGGTGTGCTGCACTATTGGAGTGTCAGTAATTGAGGGTGTGATGCACTATTGGAGTGTCAGTAATTGAGGTTGTGCTGCACTATTGGAGTGTCAGAAATTGAGTGTGTGCTGCACTATTGGAGTGTCAGTAATTGAGGGTGTGCTGCACTATTGGAGTGTCAGTAATTGAGGGTGTGCTGCACTATTGGAGTGTCAGTAATTGAGGGTGTGCTGCACTATTGGAGTGTCAGTAAATGAGGGTGTGCTGCACTATTGTATTGACAGTAATTGAGGGTTTGCTGCACTATTGGTGTGACAGTAATTGAGGATGTGCTGCACCATTGGAGTGTCAGTAATTGAGGGTGTGCTGCACTATTGGGGTGTCAGTAATTGAGGGTGAGCTGCACTATTGGAGTGTCAGTAATTGAGGGTATGCTGCACTATTGGAGTGTCAGTAATTGAGGATGTGCTGCACAATTGTATTGTTAGCAATTGAGTGTGTGCTGCACTATTGGAGTGTCAGTAATTGAGGGTGTGCTGCACTATTGAATTGTCAGTAATTGTGGGTGCGCTACACTATTAGTGTGTCAGTAATTGAGGGTGCGCTACAGTATTAGAGTGTCAATAATTGAGGGTGTGCTGCAATATTGGAGTGTCTGTAATTGAGGGTGCGCTACACTATTAGAGAGTCAGTAATTGAGGGTGTGCTGCAAAATTGGAGTGTCTGTAACTGAGGGAGTGCTGCAATATTGGAGTGTCAGTAATTGAGGGTGTGCTGCACTATTGGAGTGTCTGTAATTGAGGGTGTGCTGCACTATTGGAGTGTCTGTAATTGAGGGTGTGCTGCACTATTGGAGTGTCAGTAATTGAGTTTGAACTGCAATATTGGAGTGCAGGAATTGAAGGTGTGCTGCACTATTGGAGTCTCAGTAATTGAGGGTGTGCTGCACTATTGGAGTATCAGTAATTGAGGGTTTGCTGCACTATTGGAGTGTCAGTAATTGAGGGTGTGCTGCAATATTGGAGTGCCAGTAATTGAGGGTGTGCTGCACTATTGGAGTGTCAGTAATTGAGGGTGTGCTGCACTATTGGAGTGTCAGAAATTGAGGGTGTGCTGCACTATTGGAGTGTCAGTAATTGAGGGTTTGCTGCGCTATTGGAGTGTCAGTAATTGAGGGTATGCTGCACTATTGGAGTGTCAGCAATTGAGGGTGTGCTGCACTATTGTATTGTCAGTAATTGAGGGTGTGCTGCACTATTGGAGTGTCAGTAATTGAGGGTGTGCTGCACTATTGGCATTTCAGTATTTGAGGATGTGCTGCACTATTGTTGTGTCAGTAATTGAGGGTGTGCTGCACTATTGGAGTGTCAGCAATTGAGGGTGTGCTGCTCTATTGGTGTGTCAGTAATTGAGGGTGTACTGCACTATAGGACTATCAGTAATTGAGGGTGAGCTGCAATATTGGGGTGTCAGTAACAGAGTGTGTGATGCCCTATTGGAGTGTCAGTAATAGAGGGTGTGCTGCACTATTGGAGTATCAGTAATTGAGGGTGTGCTGCACTATTGGAGTGCAGTAATTGAGGGTGTGCTGCACTATTGGAGTGTCAGTAATTAAGGGTGTGTTGCACTATTGGAGTGTCAGTAATTGAGTGTGTGCTGCACTATTGGAGTCTCAGTAATTGAGGGTGTGCTGCACTATTGGAGTGTCAGAAATTGAGGGTGTGCTGCACTATTGTATTGTCAGTAATTGAGGGTGTGCTGCACTATTGGAGTGTCAGAATTGAGGGTGTGCTGCACTATTGGCATTTCAGTAATTGAGGGTGTGCTGCACTATTGTTGTGTCAGTAATTGAGGGTGTGCTGCACTATTGGAGTGTCAGCAATTGAGGGTGTGCTGCTCTATTGGTGTGTCAGTAATTGAGGGTGTACTGCACTATAGGACTATCAGTAATTGAGGGTGAGCTGCCATATTGGGGAGTCAGTAACAGAGTGTGTGATGCCCTATTGGAGTGTCAGTAATAGAGGGTGTGCTGCACTATTGGAGTATCAGTAATTGAGGGTGTGCTGCACAATTGGAGTGTCTGTAATTGAGTTTGTGCTGCACTATTGGATTGTCAGTAATTGAGGGTGTGCTGCACTATTGGAGTGTCAGTAATTGAGGTATTGCTGCAATATTGGAGTGCCAGTAATTGAGGATGTGCTGCAATATTGGAGTGTCAGTAATTGAGGATGTGCTGCAATATTGGAGTGTCAGTAATTGAGGGTGTGCTGCACTATTGGAGTGTCAGTAATAGAGGGTGTGCTGCACTGTTGGAGTGTCAGTCGTTGAGGGTGTGCTGAACTTTTGGAGTGTCAGTAATTGAGGGTGTGCTGCACTACAGGAGTGTCAGTAATTGAGGGAGTGCTGCACTATAGGCGTGTCAGTAACTGAGGGTGTGCTGCACTATTGGCGTGTCAGTTACTGAGGGTGTGTTGCATTATTGCGAGGTCAGTAATTGAGCGTGTGCTGCACTATTGGAGTGTCTGTAATTGAGGGTGTGCTGCACTATTGGCATTTCAGTAATTGAGGATGTGCTTCACTATTGTTGTGTCAGTAGTTGAGGGTGTGCTGCACTATTGGAGTGTCAGTAATTGATGGTGTGCTCCACTATAGGAGTGTCAATAATTGAGGGTTTGCTGCACTATTGGCGTGTCAGTAACTGAGGGTGTGTTGCATTATTGAGGGGTCAGTAATTGAGCGTGTGCTGCAGTATAGGCATTTCAGTAATTGAGGATGTGCTGCACTATTATTGTGTCAGTAATTGAGGGTGTGCTGCACTATTGGCATTTCAGTAATTGAGGATGTGCTGCACTATTATTGTGTCAGTAATTGAGGGTGTGCTGCACTATTGGAGTGTCAGTATTTGAGGGTGTGCTGCACTATTGGTGTGTCAGTAATTGAGGGTGTACTGCACTATAGGACTATCAGTAATTGAGGGTGAGCTGCAATATTGGGGAGTCAGTAACAGAGTGTGTGATGCCCTATTGGAGCGTCAGTAATAGAGGGTGTGCTGCACTATTGGAGTATCAGTAATTGAGGGTGTGCTGCACTATTGGAGTGTCAGTAATTGAGGGTGAGCTGCACTATTGGATTGTCAGTAATTAAGGTTGCGCTGCTCTATTGGAGTGTCAGTAATTGAGGGTGTGCTGCACTACTGGAGTGTCAGTAATTGAGGGTGTGCTGAACTATTGGAGTGTCAGTAATTGAGGGGGTGCTGCACTATAGGAGTGTCAGTAATTGAGGGTGTGCTGCACTATTGGTGTGTCAGTAATTGAGGGTGATCTACACTATTGGTGTGTCAGTAATTTTTTGTGTGCTGCAATATTGGAATGTCAGTAATTGATGGTTTGCTGCACTATTGGAGTGTCAGTAATTGAGGGTGTGTTGCACTATTGGAGTGTCAGTAATTGAGGGTGTGCTGCACAATTGAGTGTCAGTAATTGAGGGTGTGTTGCACTATTGGAGTGTCAGTAATTGAGGGTGTGCTGCAAAATTGGAGTGTCAGTAATTGAGTGTGTGCTGCAATATTGGAGTGTCAGTAATTGAGTTTGAGCTGCAATATTGGAGTGCCAGTAATTGAGGGTGTGCTGCACTATTGGAGTGTCAGTAATTGAGGGTATGCTGCACTATTGGTGTGTCAGTAATTGAGGGTTTGCTACACTATTGGAGTGTCAGTAATTGAGTGTGTGCTGCACTATTGGAGTGTCAGTAATTGAGGGTGCGCTGCACTATTGGAGTGTCAGTAATTGATGGTGTGCTGCACTATTGGAGTGTCAGTAATTGAGGGTGTGCTGCACTATTGGAGAGTCAGTAATTGAGGGTGTGCTGCACTATTGGAGTGTCAGGAATTAAGGGTGTGCTGCACTATTGGATTGTCAGTAATTGAGGGTGTGCTGCACTATTGGAGTGTCAGAAATTGAGGGTGTGCTGCACTATTGGAGTGTCAGTAATTGAGGGTGTGCTGCGCTATTGGAGTGTCAGTAACTGAGGGTGTGCTGCACTATTGGAGTGTCAGTAATTGAGGGTGTGCTGCACTATTGGGGTGTCAGTAATTGAGGGTATGCTGCACTATTGGAGGGTCAGTAATTCAGGGTGTGCTGCACTATTGTATTGTCAGTAATTGAGGGTTAGCTGCACTACTGGAGTGTCAGTAATTGAGGGTGAGCTGCACTAATGTATTGTCAGTAATTGAGGATGTGCTGCACTATTGGAGTGTCAGTAATTGAGGGTGTGTTATACTATTGGAGTGTCAGTAATTGAGGTTGAGCTGCACTATTGGAGTGTCAGTAACTGAGGGTGTGCTGCAATATTGGTGTGTCAGTAATTGATGGTGTGCTGCACTATAGGAGTGTCAATAATTGAGGGTTTGCTGCACTATTGGCGTGTCAGTAACTGAGGTTGTGTTGCATTATTGAGGGGTCAGTAATTGAGCGTGTGCTGCACTATTGTTGTGTCAGTAATTGAGGGTGTGCTGCACTATTGGAGTGTCAGCAATTGAGGGTGTGCTGCACTATTGGTGTGTCACTAATTGAGGGTGTACTGCACTATAGGACTATCAGTAATTGAGGGTGAGCTGCAATATTGGGGAGTCAGTAACAGAGTGTGTGATGCCCTATTGGAGTGTCAGTAATAGAGGGAGTGCTGCACTATTGGAGTATCAGTAATTGAGGGTGTGCTGCACTATTGGAGTGTCAGTAATTGAGGGTGAGCTGCACTATTGGATTGTCAGTAATTGAGGGTGTGCTGAACTATTGGAGTGTCAGTAATTGAGGGGGTGCTGCACTATTGGAGTGTCAGTAATTGAGGGTGTGCTGAACTATTGGAGTGTCAGTAATTGAGGGGGTGCTGCACTATAGGAGTGTCAGTAATTGAGGGTGTGCTGCACTATTGGAGTGTCAGTAATTGAGGGTGTGCTGAACTATTGGAGTGTCAGTAATTGAGGGGGTGCTGCACTATAGGAGTGTCAGTAATTGAGGGTGTGCTGCACTATTGGAGTGTCAGTAATTGAGGGTGTGCTACACTATTGGTGTGTCAGTAATTGATTGTGTGCTGCAATATTCGAATGTCAGTAATTGAGGGTGTGCTGCACTATTGGTGTGTCAGTAATTGAGGGTGTGCTGCACAATTGGAGTGTCAGTAATTGAGTGTGTGCTGCAATATTGGAGTGTCAGTAATTGAGTTTGAGCTGCAATATTGGAGTGCCAGTAATTGAGGGTGTGCTGCACTATTGGAGTGTCAGTAATTGAGGGTATGCTGCACTATTGGTGTGTCAGTAATTGAGGGTTTGCTGCACTATTGGAGTGTCAGTAATTGAGGGTGTGCTGCAATATTGGAGTGCAGTAATTGAGGGTGTGCTGCACTATTGGAGTGTCAGTAATTGAGGGTGTGCTGCACTATTGGAGTGTCAGTAATTGAGGGTGTGCTGCACTATTGGAGTCTCAGTAATTGAGGGTGTGCTGCACTATTGGAGTGTCAGAAATTGAGGGTGTGATGCACTATTGGAGTGTCAGTAATTGAGGGTGTGCTGCGCTATTGGAGTGTCAGTAATAGAGGGTATGCTGCACTATTGGAGTGTCAGCAATTGAGGGTGTGCTGCACTATTGTATTGTCAGTAATTGAGGCGGTGCTGCACTATTGGTGTGACAGTAATTGAGGGTGTGCTGCGCTCTTGGCGTGTCAGTAATTGAGGGTGTGCTGCACTATTGGAGTGTCAGTAATTGAGAATGTGCTGCACTATTGGAGTGTCAGTAATTGAGAAGGTTCTGCACTATTGGAGTGTCAGTAATTGAGGGTGTGCTGCACTATTGGAGTGTCAGTAATTGAGGGTGTGCTGCACTATTGGAGTGTCAGTAATTGAGAATGTGCTGCACTATTGGAGTGTCAGTAATTGAGAAGGTTCTGCACTATTGGAGTGTCAGTAATTGAGGGTGTGCTGCACTATTGGGGAGTCAGTAATTGAGGGTATGCTGCACTATTGGAGTGTTAGTAATTGAGGGTGTGCTGCAATATTGGGGAGTCAGTAACAGAGTGTGTGATGCCCTATTGGAGTGTCAGTATTAGAGGGTGTGCTGCACTATTGGAGTATCAGTAATTGAGTGAGTGCTGCTCTATTGGATTGTCAGTAATTGAGGGTGTGCTGCACTATTGGAGTGTCAGTAATTGAGGGTGTGCTGCACTATTGGAGTGTCAGTAATTGAGGGTGTGCTGCACTATAGGAGTGTCAGTAATTGACGGTGTGCTGCACTATTGGTGTGTCAGTAATTGAGTTTGTGCTGCAATATTGGAGTGTCAGTAATTGAGTTTGTGCTGCACTATTGGAGTGTCAGTAATTGAGGGTGTGCTGCACTATAGGAGTGTCAGTAATTGAGGGTGTGATGCACTATTGGTGTGTCAGTAATTGAGTTTGTGCTGCACTATTGGAGTGTCAGTAATTGAGGGTGTGCTGCACTATTGGTGTGTCAGTAATTGAGTTTGTGCTGCAATATTGGAGTGTCAGTAATTGAGTTTGTGCTGCACTATTGGAGTGTCAGTAATTGAGTTTGTGCTGCACTTTTGGAGTGTCAGTAATTGAGGGTGTGCTGCACTATTGGAGTTTCAGTAATTGAGTTTGTGCTGCACTATTGGAGTGTCAGTAATTGAGGGTGTGCTGCACTATTGTATTGTCAGTAATTGAGGGTGTGCTGCACTATTGGAGTGTCAGTAATTGAGGGTGTGCTGCACTATTGGAGTGACAGTAATTGAGGGTGTCCTGCACTATTGGAGTGTCAGTAATTGAGGGTGTGCTGCACTATTGGAGTGACAGTAATTGAGGGTGTGCTGCACTATTGGAGTGACAGTAATTGAGGGTGTGCTGCACTATTGGAGTGTCAGTAATTGAGGGTGTGCTGCGCTATTGGAGTGTCAGTAATTGAGGGTGTGCTGCAAAATTGGAGTGTCAGTAATTGAGTGTGTGCTGCAATATTGGAGTGTCAGTAATTGAGTTTGAGCTGCAATATTGGAGTGCCAGTAATTGAGGGTGTGCTGCACTATTGGAGTGTCAGTAATTGAGGGTATGCTGCACTATTGGTGTGTCAGTAATTGAGGGTTTGCTACACTATTGGAGTGTCAGTAATTGAGGGTGTGCTGCACTATTGGAGTGTCAGTAATTGAGGGTGTGCTGCACTATTGGAGTGTCAGTAATTGAGGGTGTGCTGCACTATTGGAGAGTCAGTAATTGAGGGTGTGCTGCACTATTGGAGTGTCAGTAATTAAGGGTGTGCTGCACTATTGGATTGTCAGTAATTGAGGGTGTGCTGCACTATTGGAGTGTCAGAAATTGAGGGTGTGCTGCACTATTGGAGTGTCAGTAATTGAGGGTGTGCTGCGCTATTGGAGTGTCAGTAACTGAGGGTGTGCTGCACTATTGGAGTGTCAGTAATTGAGGGTGTGCTGCACTATTGGGGTGTCAGTAATTGAGGGTATGCTGCACTATTGGAGGGTCAGTAATTCAGGGTGTGCTGCACTATTGTATTGTCAGTAATTGAGGGTTAGCTGCACTACTGGAGTGTCAGTAATTGAGGGTGAGCTGCACTAATGTATTGTCAGTAATTGAGGATGTGCTGCACTATTGGAGTGTCAGTAATTGAGGGTGTGTTATACTATTGGAGTGTCAGTAATTGAGGTTGAGCTGCACTATTGGAGTGTCAGTAACTGAGGGTGTGCTGCAATATTGGTGTGTCAGTAATTGATGGTGTGCTGCACTATAGGAGTGTCAATAATTGAGGGTTTGCTGCACTATTGGCGTGTCAGTAACTGAGGTTGTGTTGCATTATTGAGGGGTCAGTAATTGAGCGTGTGCTGCACTATTGTTGTGTCAGTAATTGAGGGTGTGCTGCACTATTGGAGTGTCAGCAATTGAGGGTGTGCTGCACTATTGGTGTGTCACTAATTGAGGGTGTACTGCACTATAGGACTATCAGTAATTGAGGGTGAGCTGCAATATTGGGGAGTCAGTAACAGAGTGTGTGATGCCCTATTGGAGTGTCAGTAATAGAGGGAGTGCTGCACTATTGGAGTATCAGTAATTGAGGGTGTGCTGCACTATTGGAGTGTCAGTAATTGAGGGTGAGCTGCACTATTGGATTGTCAGTAATTGAGGGTGTGCTGAACTATTGGAGTGTCAGTAATTGAGGGTGTGCTGCACTATAGGAGTGTCAGTAATTGAGGGTGTGCTGCACTATTGGAGTGTCAGTAATTGAGGGTGTGCTACACTATTGGTGTGTCAGTAATTGATTGTGTGCTGCAATATTCGAATGTCAGTAATTGAGGGTGTGCTGCACTATTGGTGTGTCAGTAATTGAGGGTGTGCTGCACAATTGGAGTGTCAGTAATTGAGTGTGTGCTGCAATATTGGAGTGTCAGTAATTGAGTTTGAGCTGCAATATTGGAGTGCCAGTAATTGAGGGTGTGCTGCACTATTGGAGTGTCAGTAATTGAGGGTATGCTGCACTATTGGTGTGTCAGTAATTGAGGGTTTGCTGCACTATTGGAGTGTCAGTAATTGAGGGTGTGCTGCAATATTGGAGTGCAGTAATTGAGGGTGTGCTGCACTATTGGAGTGTCAGTAATTGAGGGTGTGCTGCACTATTGGAGTGTCAGTAATTGAGGGTGTGCTGCACTATTGGAGTCTCAGTAATTGAGGGTGTGCTGCACTATTGGAGTGTCAGAAATTGAGGGTGTGATGCACTATTGGAGTGTCAGTAATTGAGGGTGTGCTGCGCTATTGGAGTGTCAGTAATAGAGGGTATGCTGCACTATTGGAGTGTCAGCAATTGAGGGTGTGCTGCACTATTGTATTGTCAGTAATTGAGGGTGTGCTGCGCTCTTGGCGTGTCAGTAATTGAGGGTGTGCTGCACTATTGGAGTGTCAGTAATTGAGAATGTGCTGCACTATTGGAGTGTCAGTAATTGAGAAGGTTCTGCACTATTGGAGTGTCAGTAATTGAGGGTGTGCTGCACTATTGGGGAGTCAGTAATTGAGGGTATGCTGCACTATTGGAGTGTTAGTAATTGAGGGTGTGCTGCAATATTGGGGAGTCAGTAACAGAGTGTGTGATGCCCTATTGGAGTGTCAGTATTAGAGGGTGTGCTGCACTATTGGAGTATCAGTAATTGAGGGAGTGCTGCTCTATTGGATTGTCAGTAATTGAGGGTGTGCTGCACTATTGGAGTGTCAGTAATTGAGGGTGTGCTGCACTATTGGAGTGTCAGTAATTGAGGGTGTGCTGCACTATAGGAGTGTCAGTAATTGACGGTGTGCTGCACTATTGGTGTGTCAGTAATTGAGTTTGTGCTGCAATATTGGAGTGTCAGTAATTGAGTTTGTGCTGCACTATTGGAGTGTCAGTAATTGAGGGTGTGCTGCACTATAGGAGTGTCAGTAATTGAGGGTGTGATGCACTATTGGTGTGTCAGTAATTGAGTTTGTGCTGCAATATTGGAGTGTCAGTAATTGAGTTTGTGCTGCACTATTGGAGTGTCAGTAATTGAGGGTGTGCTGCACTATTGGTGTGCCAGTAATTGAGTTTGTGCTGCAATATTGGAGTGTCAGTAATTGAGTTTGTGCTGCACTATTGGAGTGTCAGTAATTGAGTTTGTGCTGCACTTTTGGAGTGTCAGTAATTGAGGGTGTGCTGCACTATTGGAGTTTCAGTAATTGAGTTTGTGCTGCACTATTGGAGTGTCAGTAATTGAGGGTGTGCTGCACTATTGTATTGTCAGTAATTGAGGGTGTGCTGCACTATTGGAGTGTCAGTAATTGAGGGTGTGCTGCACTATTGGAGTGACAGTAATTGAGGGTGTCCTGCACTATTGGAGTGTCAGTAATTGAGGGTGTGCTGCACTATTGGAGTGACAGTAATTGAGGGTGTGCTGCACTATTGGAGTGACAGTAATTGAGGGTGTGCTGCACTATTGGAGTGTCAGTAATTGAGGGTGTGCTGCACTATTGGAGTGACAGTAATTGAGGGTGTGCTGCACTATTGTAGTGACAGTAATTGAGGGTGTGCTGCACTATTGGAGTGTCAGTAATTGAGGGTGTGCTGCACTATTGGAGTGACAGTAATTGAGGGTGTGCTGCACTATTGGAGTGTCTGTAATTGAGGGTGTGCTGCACTCTTGGCGTGTCAGTAATTGAGGGTGTGCTGCACTATTGGAGTGTCAGTAATTGAGGGTGAGCTGCACTAATGTATTGTCAGTAATTGAAGATGTGCTGCACTATTGGAGTGTCAGTAATTGAGGGTGTGTTATAGTATTGGAGTGTCAGTAATTGAGGTTGTGCTGCACTATTGGAGTGTCAATAACTGAGGGTATGCTGCACTATTGGTGTGTCAGTAATTGAGGGTTTGCTGCACTATTGGAGTGTCAGTAATTGAGGGTGTGCTGCACTATTGGAGTGACAGTAATTGAGGGTGTGCTGCACTATTGGAGTGACAGTAATTGAGGGTGTGCTGCACTATTGGAGTGTCAGTAATTGAGGGTGTGCTGCACTATTGGAGTGACAGTAATTGAGGGTGTGCTGCACTATTGGAGTGACAGTAATTGAGGGTGTGCTGCACTATTGGAGTGTCAGTAATTGAGGGTGTGCTGCACTATTGGAGTGTCAGTAATTGAGGGTGTGCTGCACTATTGGAGTGTCAGTAATTGAGGGTGTGCTGCACTCTTGGCGTGTCAGTAATTGAGGGTGTGCTGCACTATTGGAGTGTCAGTAATTGAGGGTGAGCTGCACTAATGTATTGTCAGTAATTGAGGATGTGCTGCACTATTGGAGTGTCAGTAATTGAGGGTGTGTTATAGTATTGGAGTGTCAGTAATTGAGGTTGTGCTGCACTATTGGAGTGTCAATAACTGAGGGTATGCTGCACTATTGGTGTGTCAGTAATTGAGGGTTTGCTGCACTATTGGAGTGTCAGTAATTGAGGGTGTGCAGCACTATTGGAGTGCCAGTAATTGAGGTTGTGCTGCACTATTGGAGTGTCAGTAATTGAGGGTGTGATGCACTATTGGAGTGTCAGTAATTGAGGTTGTGCTGCACTATTGGAGTGTCAGAAATTGAGGGTGTGCTTCACTATTGGAGTCTCAGTAATTGAGGGTGTGCTGCACTATTGGAGTGTCAGTAATTGAGGGTATGCTGCACTATTGGAGTGTTAGTAAATGAGGGTGCGCTGCACTATTGTATTGTCAGTAAATGAGAGTTTGCTGCACTATTGGTGTGACAGTAATTGAGGATGTGCTGCACCATTGGAGTGTCAGTAAATGAGTGTGTGCTGCACTATTGAAGTGTCAGTAATTGAGGTTGTGCTGCACTATTGGAGTGTCAATAACTGAGGGTATGCTGCACTATTGGTGTGTCAGTAATTGAGGGTTTGCTGCACTATTGGAGTGTCAGTAATTGAGGGTGTGCTGCACTATTGGAGTGCCAGTAATTGAGGTTGTGCTGCACTATTGGAGTGTCAGTAATTGAGGGTGTGATGCACTATTGGAGTGTCAGTAATTGAGGTTGTGCTGCACTATTGGAGTGTCAGAATTTGAGGGTGTGCTGCACTATTGGAGTGTCAGTCATTGAGGGTGTGCTGCACTATTGGAGTGTCTGTAATTGAGGATGTGCTGCACCATTGGAGTCTCAGTAATTGAGGGTCTGCTGCACTATTGGGGTGTCAGTAATTGAGGGTATGCTGCACTTTTGGAGTGTCAGTAATTGAGGGTATGCTGCACTATTGGAGTGTCAGTAATTGAGGATGTGCTGCAATATTGGAGTGTCTGTAATTGAGGGTGTGCTGCAATATTGGGGTGTCAGTAATTGAGGGTGTGCTGCACTATTGGAGTGTCTGTAATTGAGGGTGTGCTGCACTATTGGAGTGTCAGTAATTGAGGATGTGCTGCACTATTGGAGTGTCTGTAATTGAGGGTGTGCTGCACTATTGGAGTGTCAGTAATTGAGTTTGAGCTGCAATATTGGAGTGCAGGAATTGAGGGTGTGCTGCACTATTGGAGTGTCAGTAATTGAGGGTGTGCTGCACTATTGGAGTATCGGTAATTGAGGGTGTGCTGCAATATTGGACTGTCAGTAATTGAGGTTGTGCTGCACTATTGGAGTGTCAGTAACTGAGGGTATGCTGCACTATTGGTGTGTCAGTAATTGAGGGTTTGCTGCACTATTGGAGTGTCAGTAATTGAGGGTTGTGCTGGAATATTGGAGTGCCAGTAATTGAGGGTGTGCTGCACTATTGGAGTGTCAGTAATTAAGGATGTGCTGCACTATTGGAGCGTCAGTAATTGAGGGTGTGCTGCACTATTGGACTGTCAGTAATAGAGGGTGTGCTGCACTATTGGAGTATCAGTAATTGAGGGAGTGCTGCTCTATTGGATTATCAGTAATTGAGGGTGTGCTGCACTATTGGAGTGTCAGTAATTGAGGGTGTGCTGCACTATTGGAGTGTCAGTAATTGAGGGAGCGCTGCACTATTGGAGTGTCAGTAATTGAGGGTGTGCTGCACTATTGGGGTGTCAGTAATTGAGGGTGTGCTGCACTATTGGAGTGTCAGTAATTGAGGGTGTGCTGCACTATTGGTGTGTCAGTAATTGAGGGTGTGCTGCACTATTGGAGTGTCAGTAATTAAGGGTGTGCTGCACTATTGGATTGTCAGTAATTGAGGGTGTGCTGCACTATTGGAGTGTCAGAAATTGAGGGTGTGCTGCACTATTGGAGAGGCAGTAATTGAGGGTGTGCTGCGCTATTGGAGTGTCAGTAACTGAGGGTGTGCTGCACTATTGGAGTGCCAGTAATTGAGGGTGTGCTGAACTATTGGAGTGTCAGCAATTGAGGGTGTGCTGCACTATTGTATTGTCAGTAATTGAGGGGGTGCTGCACTATTGGTGTGACAGTAATTGAGGGTTTGCTGCGCTCTTGGCGTGTCAGTAATTGAGCGTGTGCTGCACTATTGGAGTGTCAGTAATTGAGGGTGTGCTGCACTATTGGGGTGTCAGTAATTGAGGGTATGCTGCACTATTGGAGGGTCAGTAATTGAGGGTGTGCTGCGCTATTGTATTGTCAGTAATTGAGGGTTAGCTGCACTACTGGAGTGTCAGTAATTGAGGGTGAGCTGCACTAATGTATTGTCAGTAATTGAGGATGTGCTGCACTATTGGAGTGTCAGTAATTGAGGGTGTGTTATACTATTGGAGTGTCAGTAATTGAGGTTGAGCTGCACTATTGGAGTGTCAGTAACTGAGGGTGTGCTGCAATATTGGTGTGTCAGTAATTGATGGTGTGCTGCACTATAGGAGTGTCAATAATTGAGGGTTTGCTGCACTATTGGCGTGTCAGTAACTGAGGTTGTGTTGCATTATTGAGGGGTCAGTAATTGAGCGTGTGCTGCACTATTGTTGTGTCAGTAATTGAGGGTGTGCTGCACTATTGGAGTGTCAGCAATTGAGGGTGTGCTGCACTATTGGTGTGTCAGTAATTGAGGGTGTACTGCACTATAGGACTATCAGTAATTGAGGGTGAGCTGCAATATTGGGGAGTCAGTAACAGAGTGTGTGATGCCCTATTGGAGTGTCAGTAATAGAGGGAGTGCTGCACTATTGGAGTATCAGTAATTGAGGGTGTGCTGCACTATTGGAGTGTCAGTAATTGAGGGTGAGCTGCACTATTGGATTGTCAGTAATTGAGGGTGTGCTGCACTATTGGAGTGTCAGTAATTGAGGGTGTGCTGCACTATTGGAGTGTCAGTAATAGAGGGTGTGCTGAACTATTGGAGTGTCAGTAATTGAGGGGGTGCTGCACTATAGGAGTGTCAGTAATTGAGGGTGTGCTGCACTATTGGAGTGTCAGTAATTGAGGGTGTGCTACACTATAGGAGTGTCAGTAATTGAGGGTGTGCTGAACTATTGGAGTGTCAGTAATTGAGGGGGTGCTGCACTATAGGAGTGTCAGTAATTGAGGGTGTGCTGAACTATTGGAGTGTCAGTAATTGAGGTTCTGCTGCACTATAGGAGTGTCAGTAATTGAGGGTGTGCTGCACTATTGGAGTGTCAGTAATTGAGGGCGTGCTACACTATTGGTGTGTCAGTAATTGATTGTGTGCTGCAATATTCGAATGTCAGTAATTGAGGGTGTGCTGCACTATTGGTGTGTCAGTAATTGAGGGTGTGCTGCACTATTGGAGTGTCAGTAATTGAGTGTGTGCTGCAATATTGGAGTGTCAGTAATTGAGGGTGTGCTGCACTATTGGAGTGTCAGTAATTGAGGGTATACTGCACTATTGGTGTGTCAGTAATTGAGGGTTTGCTGCACTATTGGAGTTTCAGTAATTGAGGGTGTGCTGCAATATTGGAGTGCAGTAATTGAGGGTGTGCTGCACTATTGGAGTGTCAGTAATTGAGGGTGTGCTGCACTATTGGAGTGTCAGTAATTGAGGGTGTGCTGCTCTATTGGAGTCTCAGTAATTGAGGGTGTGCTGCACTATTGGAGTGTCAGAAATAGAGGGTGTGATGCACTATTGGAGTGTCAGTAATTGAGGGTGTGCTGCGCTATTGGAGTGTCAGTAATAGAGGGTATGCTGCACTATTGGAGTGTCAGCAATTGAGGGTGTGCTGCACTATTGTATTGTCAGTAATTGAGGGGGTGCTGCACTATTGGTGTGACAGTAATTGAGGGTGTGCTGAGCTCTTGGCGTGTCAGTAATTGAGGGTGTGCTGCACTATTGGGGTGTCAGTAATTGAGGGTATGCTGCACTATTGGAGTGTTAGTAATTGAGGGTGTGCTGCAATATTGGGGAGTCAGTAACAGAGTGTGTGATGCCCTATTGGAGTGTCAGTATTAGAGGGTGTGCTGCACTATTGGAGTATCAGTAATTGAGGGAGTGCTGCTCTATTGGATTGTCAGTAATTGAGGGTGTGCTGCACTATTGGAGTGTCAGTAATTGAGGGTGAGCTGCACTAATGTATTGTCAGTAATTGAGGATGTGCTGCACTATTGGAGTGTCAGTAATTGAGGGTGTGTTATACTATTGGAGTGTCAGTAATTGAGGTTGAGCTGCACTATTGGAGTGTCAGTAACTGAGGGTGTGCTGCAATATTGGTGTGTCAGTAATTGATGGTGTGCTGCACTATAGGAGTGTCAATAATTGAGGGTTTGCTGCACTATTGGCGTGTCAGTAACTGAGGTTGTGTTGCATTATTGAGGGGTCAGTAATTGAGCGTGTGCTGCACTATTGTTGTGTCAGTAATTGAGGGTGTGCTGCACTATTGGAGTGTCAGCAATTGAGGGTGTGCTGCACTATTGGTGTGTCAGTAATTGAGGGTGTACTGCACTATAGGACTATCAGTAATTGAGGGTGAGCTGCAATATTGGGGAGTCAGTAACAGAGTGTGTGATGCCCTATTGGAGTGTCAGTAATAGAGGGAGTGCTGCACTATTGGAGTATCAGTAATTGAGGGTTTGCTGCACTATTGGAGTGTCAGTAATTGAGGGTGAGCTGCACTATTGGATTGTCAGTAATTGAGGGTGTGCTGAACTATTGGAGTGTCAGTAATTGAGGGGGTGCTGAACTATTGGAGTGTCAGTAATTGAGGTTCTGCTGCACTATAGGAGTGTCAGCAATTGAGGGTGTGCTGCACTATTGGAGTGTCAGTAATTGAGGGCGTGCTACACTATTGGTGTGTCAGTAATTGATTGTGTGCTGCAATATTCGAATGTCAGTAATTGAGGGTGTGCTGCACTATTGGTGTGTCAGTAATTGAGGGTGTGCTGCAATATTGGAGTGTCAGTAATTGAGTTTGAGCTGCAATATAGGAGTGTCAGTAATTGAGGGTGTGCTGAACTATTGGAGTGTCAGTAATTGAGGTTCTGCTGCACTATAGGAGTGTCAGTAATTGAGGGTGTGCTGCACTATTGGAGTGTCAGTAATTGAGGGCGTGCTACACTATTGGTGTGTCAGTAATTGATTGTGTGCTGCAATATTCGAATGTCAGTAATTGAGGGTGTGCTGCACTATTGGAGTGTCAGTAATTGAGTGTGTGCTGCAATATTGGAGTGTCAGTAATTGAGTTTGAGCTGCAATATTGGAGTGCCAGTAATTGAGGGTGTGCTGCACTATTGGAGTGTCAGTAATTGAGGGTATGCTGCACTATTGGTGTGTCAGTAATTGAGGGTTTGCTGCACTATTGGAGTTTCAGTAATTGAGGGTGTGCTGCAATATTGGAGTGCAGTAATTGAGGGTGTGCTGCACTATTGGAGTGTCAGTAATTGAGGGTGTGCTGCACTATTGGAGTGTCAGTAATTGAGGGTGTGCTGCTCTATTGGAGTCTCAGTAATTGAGGGTGTGCTGCACTATTGGAGTGTCAGAAATAGAGGGTGTGATGCACTATTGGAGTGTCAGTAATTGAGGGTGTGCTGCGCTATTGGAGTGTCAGTAATAGAGGGTATGCTGCACTATTGGAGTGTCAGCAATTGAGGGTGTGCTGCACTATTGTATTGTCAGTAATTGAGGGGGTGCTGCACTATTGGTGTGACAGTAATTGAGGGTGTGCTGAGCTCTTGGCGTGTCAGTAATTGAGGGTGTGCTGCACTATTGGGGTGTCAGTAATTGAGGGTATGCTGCACTATTGGAGTGTTAGTAATTGAGGGTGTGCTGCAATATTGGGGAGTCAGTAACAGAGTGTGTGATGCCCTATTGGAGTGTCAGTATTAGAGGGTGTGCTGCACTATTGGAGTATCAGTAATTGAGGGAGTGCTGCTCTATTGGATTGTCAGTAATTGAGGGTGTGCTGCACTATTGGAGTGTCAGTAATTGAGGGTGAGCTGCACTAATGTATTGTCAGTAATTGAGGATGTGCTGCACTATTGGAGTGTCAGTAATTGAGGGTGTGTTATACTATTGGAGTGTCAGTAATTGAGGTTGAGCTGCACTATTGGAGTGTCAGTAACTGAGGGTGTGCTGCAATATTGGTGTGTCAGTAATTGATGGTGTGCTGCACTATAGGAGTGTCAATAATTGAGGGTTTGCTGCACTATTGGCGTGTCAGTAACTGAGGTTGTGTTGCATTATTGAGGGGTCAGTAATTGAGCGTGTGCTGCACTATTGTTGTGTCAGTAATTGAGGGTGTGCTGCACTATTGGAGTGTCAGCAATTGAGGGTGTGCTGCACTATTGGTGTGTCAGTAATTGAGGGTGTACTGCACTATAGGACTATCAGTAATTGAGGGTGAGCTGCAATATTGGGGAGTCAGTAACAGAGTGTGTGATGCCCTATTGGAGTGTCAGTAATAGAGGGAGTGCTGCACTATTGGAGTATCAGTAATTGAGGGTGTGCTGCACTATTGGAGTGTCAGTAATTGAGGGTGAGCTGCACTATTGGATTGTCAGTAATTGAGGGTGTGCTGAACTATTGGAGTGTCAGTAATTGAGGGGGTGCTGCACTATAGGAGTGTCAGTAATTGAGGGTGTGCTGCACTATTGGAGTGTCAGTAATTGAGGGTGTGCTACACTATAGGAGTGTCAGTAATTGAGGGTGTGCTGAACTATTGGAGTGTCAGTAATTGAGGGGGTGCTGCACTATTGGAGTGTCAGTAATTGAGGGTGTGCTGAACTATTGGAGTGTCAGTAATTGAGGTTCTGCTGCACTATAGGAGTGTCAGTAATTGAGGGTGTGCTGCACTATTGGAGTGTCAGTAATTGAGGGCGTGCTACACTATTGGTGTGTCAGTAATTGATTGTGTGCTGCAATATTCGAATGTCAGTAATTGAGGGTGTGCTGCACTATTGGTGTGTCAGTAATTGAGGGTGTGCTGCACAATTGGAGTGTCAGTAATTGAGTGTGTGCTGCAATATTGGAGTGTCAGTAATTGAGTTTGAGCTGCAATATTGGAGTGCCAGTAATTGAGGGTGTGCTGCACTATTGGAGTGTCAGTAATTGAGGGTATGCTGCACTATTGGTGTGTCAGTAATTGAGGGTTTGCTGCACTATTGGAGTTTCAGTAATTGAGGGGGTGCTGCAATATTGGAGTGCAGTAATTGAGGGTGTGCTGCACTATTGGAGTGTCAGTAATTGAGGGTGTGCTGCACTATTGGAGTGTCAGTAATTGAGGGTGTGCTGCTCTATTGGAGTCTCAGTAATTGAGGGTGTGCTGCACTATTGGAGTGTCAGAAATAGAGGGTGTGATGCACTATTGGAGTGTCAGTAATTGAGGGTGTGCTGCGCTATTGGAGTGTCAGTAATAGAGGGTATGCTGCACTATTGGAGTGTCAGCAATTGAGGGTGTGCTGCACTATTGTATTGTCAGTAATTGGGGGGGTGCTGCACTATTGGTGTGACAGTAATTGAGGGTGTGCTGAGCTCTTGGCGTGTCAGTAATTGAGGGTGTGCTGCACTATTGGGGTGTCAGTAATTGAGGGTATGCTGCACTATTGGAGTGTTAGTAATTGAGGGTGTGCTGCAATATTGGGGAGTCAGTAACAGAGTGTGTGATGCCCTATTGGAGTGTCAGTATTAGAGGGTGTGCTGCACTATTGGAGTATCAGTAATTGAGGGAGTGCTGCTCTATTGGATTGTCAGTAATTGAGGGTGTGCTGCACTATTGGAGTGTCAGTAATTGAGGGTGTGCTGCACTATTGGAGTGTCAGTAATTGAGTGGGTGCTGCACTATAGGAGTGTCAGTAATTGAGGGTGTGCTGCACTATTGGTGTGTCAGTAATTGAGTTTGTGCTGCAATATTGGAGTGTCAGTAATTGAGTTTGTGCTGCACTATTGGAGTGTCAGTAATTGAGGGTGTGCTGCACTATTGGTGTGTCAGTAATTGAGTTTGTGCTGCAATATTGGAGTGTCAGTAATTGAGTTTGTGCTGCACTATTGGAGTGTCAGTAATTGAGTTTGTGCTGCACTATTGGAGTGTCAGTAATTGAGGGTGTGCTGCACTATTGGAGTGTCAGTAATTGAGTTGGTGCTGCACTATTGGGGTGTCAGTAATTGAGGGTGTGCTGCACTATTGTATTGTCAGTAATTGAGGGTGTGCTGCACTATTGGAGTGTCAGTAATTGAGGGTGTGCTGCACTATTGGAGTGACAGTAATTGAGGGTGTGCTGCACTATTGGAGTGTCAGTAATTGAGGGTGTGCTGCACTATTGGAGTGACAGTAATTGAGGGTGTGCTGCACTATTGGAGTGACAGTAATTGAGGGTGTGCTGCACTATTGGAGTGTCAGTAATTGAGGGTGTGCTGCACTATTGGAGTAACAGTAATTGAGGGTGTGCTGCACTATTGGAGTGACAGTAATTGAGGGTGTGCTGCACTATTGGAGTGTCAGTAATTGAGGGTGTGCTGCACTATTGGAGTGACAGTAATTGAGGGTGTGCTGGACTATTGGAGTGTCAGTAATTGAGGGTGTGCTGCACTCTTGGCGTGTCAGTAATTGAGGGTGTGCTGCACTATTGGAGTGTCAGTAATTGAGGTTGAGCTGCACTAATGTATTGTCAGTAATTGAGGATGTGCTGCACTATTGGAGTGTCAGTAATTGAGGGTGTGTTACAGTATTGGAGTGTCAGTAATTGAGGTTGTGCTGCACTATTGGAGTGTCAATAACTGAGGGTATGCTGCACTTTTGGTGTGTCAGTAACTGAGGGTGTGCTGCACTATTGGAGTGCCAGTAATTGAGGTTGTGCTGCACTATTGGAGTGTCAGTAATTGAGGGTGTGATGCACTATTGGAGTGTCAGTAATTGAGGTTGTGCTGCACTATTGGAGTGTCAGAAATTGAGGGTGTGCTGCACTATTGGAGTGTCAGTAATTGAGTGTGTGCTGCACTATTGGAGTGTCAGTAATTGAGGGTATGCTGCACTATTGGAGTGTCAGTAAATGAGGGTGTGCTGCACTATTGTATTGTCAGTAAATGAGAGTTTGCTGCACTATTGGTGTGACAGTAATTGAGGATGTGCTGCACCATTGGAGTGTCAGTAAATGAGTGTGTGCTGCACTATTGGAGTGTCAGTAATTGAGGTTGTGCTGCACTATTGGAGTGTCAATAACTGAGGGTATGCTGCACTATTGGTGTGTCAGTAATTGAGGGTTTGCTGCACTATTGGAGTGTCAGTAATTGAGGGTGTGCTGCACTATTGGTGTGTCAGTAATTGAGGTTGTGCTGCACTATTGGAGTGTCAGTAATTGAGGGTGTGATGCACTATTGGAGTGTCAGTAATTGAGGTTGTGCTGCACTATTGGAGTGTCAGAAATTGAGGGTGTGCTGCACTATTGGAGTGTCAGTAATTGAGGGTGTGCTGCACTATTGGAGTGTCAGTAATTGAGGCTATGCTGCACTATTGGAGTGTCAGTAAATGAGGGTGTGCTGCACTATTGTATTGTCAGTAATTGAGAGTTTGCTGCACTATTGGTGTGACAGTAATTGAGGATGTGCTGCACCATTGGAGTGTCAGTAATTGAGGGTGTGCTGCACTATTGGGGTGTCAGTAATTGGGGGTATGCTGCACTATTGTCGTGTCAGTAATTGATGGTGTGCTGCACTATTGGAGTGTCAGTAATTGAGGATGTGCTGCAATATTGGAGTGTCTGTAATTGAGGGTGTGCTGCAATATTGGAGTGTCAGTAATTGAGGGTGTGCTGCACTATTGGAGTGTCTGTAATTGAGGGTGTGCTGCACTATTGGAGTCTCAGTAATTGAGAGTGTGCTGCACTATTGGAGTGTCTGTAATTGAGGGTGTGCTGCACTATTGGAGTGTCAGTAATTGAGTTTGTGCTGCAATATTGGAGTGTCAGTAATTGAGTTTGTGCTGCACTATTGGAGTGTCAGTAATTGAGTTTGTGCTGCACTATTGGAGTGTCAGTAATTGAGGGTGTGCTGCACTATTGGAGTGTCAGTAATTGAGTTTGTGCTGCAATATTGGAGTGTCAGTAATTGAGTTTGTGCTGCACTATTGGAGTGTCAGTAATTGAGTTTGTGCTGCACTATTGGAGTGTCAGTAATTGAGGGTGTGCTGCACTATTGGAGTGTCAGTAATTGAGTTGGTGCTGCACTATTGGGGTGTCAGTAATTGAGGGTGTGCTGCACTATTGTATTGTCAGTAATTGAGGGTGTGCTGCACTATTGGAGTGTCAGTAATTGAGGGTGTGCTGCACTATTGGAGTGACAGTAATTGAGGGTGTGCTGCACTATTGGAGTGTCAGTAATTGAGGGTGTGCTGCACTATTGGAGTGACAGTAATTGAGGGTGTGCTGCACTATTGGAGTGACAGTAATTGAGGGTGTGCTGCACTATTGGAGTGTCAGTAATTGAGGGTGTGCTGCACTATTGGAGTAACAGTAATTGAGGGTGTGCTGCACTATTGGAGTGACAGTAATTGAGGGTGTGCTGCACTATTGGAGTGTCAGTAATTGAGGGTGTGCTGCACTATTGGAGTGACAGTAATTGAGGGTGTGCTGGACTATTGGAGTGTCAGTAATTGAGGGTGTGCTGCACTCTTGGCGTGTCAGTAATTGAGGGTGTGCTGCACTATTGGAGTGTCAGTAATTGAGGTTGAGCTGCACTAATGTATTGTCAGTAATTGAGGATGTGCTGCACTATTGGAGTGTCAGTAATTGAGGGTGTGTTACAGTATTGGAGTGTCAGTAATTGAGGTTGTGCTGCACTATTGGAGTGTCAATAACTGAGGGTATGCTGCACTATTGGTGTGTCAGTAATTGAGCGTTTGCTGCACTATTGGAGTGTCAGTAATTGAGGGTGTGCTGCACTATTGGAGTGCCAGTAATTGAGGTTGTGCTGCACTATTGGAGTGTCAGTAATTGAGGGTGTGATGCACTATTGGAGTGTCAGTAATTGAGGTTGTGCTGCACTATTGGAATGTCAGAAATTGAGGGTGTGCTG
Source organism: Isurus oxyrinchus (assembly GCA_026770705.1). Classification (NCBI taxonomy): domain Eukaryota; kingdom Metazoa; phylum Chordata; class Chondrichthyes; order Lamniformes; family Lamnidae; genus Isurus; species Isurus oxyrinchus. The sequence goes on along the minus strand of JANJGN010000103.1, from coordinate 68,122 downwards.
CACTATTGGAGTGTCAGTAATTGAGTGTGTGCTGCACTATTGGAGTGTCAGTAATTGAGGGTATGCTGCACTATTGGAGTGTCAGTAAATGAGGGTGTGCTGCACTATTGTATTGTCAGTAAATGAGAGTTTGCTGCACTATTGGTGTGACAGTAATTGAGGATGTGCTGCACCATTGGAGTGTCAGTTAATGAGTGTGTGCTGCACTATTGGAGTGTCAGTAATTGAGGTTGTGCTGCACTATTGGAGTGTCAATAACTGAGGGTATGCTGCACTATTGGTGTGTCAGTAATTGAGGGTTTGCTGCACTATTGGAGTGTCAGTAATTGAGGGTGTGCTGCACTATTGGAGTGCCAGTAATTGAGGTTGTGCTGCACTATTGGAGTGTCAGTAATTGAGGGTGTGATGCACTATTGGAGTGTCAGTAATTGAGGTTGTGCTGCACTATTGGAGTGTCAGAAATTGAGGGTGTGCTGCACTATTGGAGTGTCAGTAATTGAGGGTGTGCTGCACTATTGGAGTGTCAGTAATTGAGGCTATGCTGCACTATTGGAGTGTCAGTAAATGAGGGTGTGCTGCACTATTGTATTGTCAGTAATTGAGAGTTTGCTGCACTATTGGTGTGACAGTAATTGAGGATGTGCTGCACCATTGGAGTGTCAGTAATTGAGGGTGTGCTGCACTATTGGGGTGTCAGTAATTGGGGGTATGCTGCACTATTGTCGTGTCAGTAATTGATGGTGTGCTGCACTATTGGAGTGTCAGTAATTGAGGATGTGCTGCAATATTGGAGTGTCTGTAATTGAGGGTGTGCTGCAATATTGGAGTGTCAGTAATTGAGGGTGTGCTGCACTATTGGAGTGTCAGTAATTGAGGGTGTGCTGCACTATTGGAGTGTCTGTAATTGAGGGTGTGCTGCACTATTGGAGTCTCAGTAATTGAGGATGTGCTGCACTATTATTGTGTCAGTAATTGAGGGTGTGCTGCACTATTGGCATTTCAGTAATTGAGGATGTGCTGCACTATTATTGTGTCAGTAATTGAGGGTGTGCTGCACTATTGGAGTGTCAGTAATTGAGGGTGTGCTGCACTATTGGTGTGTCAGTAATTGAGGGTGTACTGCACTATAGGACTATCAGTAATTGAGGGTGAGCTGCAATATTGGGGAGTCAGTAACAGAGTGTGTGATGCCCTATTGGAGCGTCAGTAATAGAGGGTGTGCTGCACTATTGGAGTATCAGTAATTGAGGGTGTGCTGCACTATTGGAGTGTCAGTAATTGAGGGTGAGCTGCACTATTGGATTGTCAGTAATTAAGGTTGCGCTGCTCTATTGGAGTGTCAGTAATTGAGGGTGTGCTGCACTACTGGAGTGTCAGTAATTGAGGGTGTGCTGAACTATTGGAGTGTCAGTAATTGAGGGGGTGCTGCACTATAGGAGTGTCAGTAATTGAGGGTGTGCTGCACTATTGGTGTGTCAGTAATTGAGGGTGATCTACACTATTGGTGTGTCAGTAATTTTTTGTGTGCTGCAATATTGGAATGTCAGTAATTGATGGTTTGCTGCACTATTGGAGTGTCAGTAATTGAGGGTGTGTTGCACTATTGGAGTGTCAGTAATTGAGGGTGTGCTGCACAATTGAGTGTCAGTAATTGAGGGTGTGTTGCACTATTGGAGTGTCAGTAATTGAGGGTGTGCTGCAAAATTGGAGTGTCAGTAATTGAGTGTGTGCTGCAATATTGGAGTGTCAGTAATTGAGTTTGAGCTGCAATATTGGAGTGCCAGTAATTGAGGGTGTGCTGCACTATTGGAGTGTCAGTAATTGAGGGTGTGCTGCACTATTGGAGTGTCAGTAATTGAGGGTGTGCTGCACTATTGGTGTGTCAGTAATTGAGGGTTTGCTACACTATTGGAGTGTCAGTAATTGAGTGTGTGCTGCACTATTGGAGTGTCAGTAATTGAGGGTGCGCTGCACTATTGGAGTGTCAGTAATTGATGGTGTGCTGCACTATTGGAGTGTCAGTAATTGAGGGTGTGCTGCACTATTGGAGAGTCAGTAATTGAGGGTGTGCTGCACTATTGGAGTGTCAGGAATTAAGGGTGTGCTGCACTATTGGATTGTCAGTAATTGAGGGTGTGCTGCACTATTGGAGTGTCAGAAATTGAGGGTGTGCTGCACTATTGGAGTGTCAGTAATTGAGGGTGTGCTGCGCTATTGGAGTGTCAGTAACTGAGGGTGTGCTGCACTATTGGAGTGTCAGTAATTGAGGGTGTGCTGCACTATTGGGGTGTCAGTAATTGAGGGTATGCTGCACTATTGGAGGGTCAGTAATTCAGGGTGTGCTGCACTATTGTATTGTCAGTAATTGAGGGTTAGCTGCACTACTGGAGTGTCAGTAATTGAGGGTGAGCTGCACTAATGTATTGTCAGTAATTGAGGATGTGCTGCACTATTGGAGTGTCAGTAATTGAGGGTGTGTTATACTATTGGAGTGTCAGTAATTGAGGTTGAGCTGCACTATTGGAGTGTCAGTAACTGAGGGTGTGCTGCAATATTGGTGTGTCAGTAATTGATGGTGTGCTGCACTATAGGAGTGTCAATAATTGAGGGTTTGCTGCACTATTGGCGTGTCAGTAACTGAGGTTGTGTTGCATTATTGAGGGGTCAGTAATTGAGCGTGTGCTGCACTATTGTTGTGTCAGTAATTGAGGGTGTGCTGCACTATTGGAGTGTCAGCAATTGAGGGTGTGCTGCACTATTGGTGTGTCACTAATTGAGGGTGTACTGCACTATAGGACTATCAGTAATTGAGGGTGAGCTGCAATATTGGGGAGTCAGTAACAGAGTGTGTGATGCCCTATTGGAGTGTCAGTAATAGAGGGAGTGCTGCACTATTGGAGTATCAGTAATTGAGGGTGTGCTGCACTATTGGAGTGTCAGTAATTGAGGGTGAGCTGCACTATTGGATTGTCAGTAATTGAGGGTGTGCTGAACTATTGGAGTGTCAGTAATTGAGGGGGTGCTGCACTATTGGAGTGTCAGTAATTGAGGGTGTGCTGAACTATTGGAGTGTCAGTAATTGAGGGGGTGCTGCACTATAGGAGTGTCAGTAATTGAGGGTGTGCTGCACTATTGGAGTGTCAGTAATTGAGGGTGTGCTGAACTATTGGAGTGTCAGTAATTGAGGGGGTGCTGCACTATAGGAGTGTCAGTAATTGAGGGTGTGCTGCACTATTGGAGTGTCAGTAATTGAGGGTGTGCTACACTATTGGTGTGTCAGTAATTGATTGTGTGCTGCAATATTCGAATGTCAGTAATTGAGGGTGTGCTGCACTATTGGTGTGTCAGTAATTGAGGGTGTGCTGCACAATTGGAGTGTCAGTAATTGAGTGTGTGCTGCAATATTGGAGTGTCAGTAATTGAGTTTGAGCTGCAATATTGGAGTGCCAGTAATTGAGGGTGTGCTGCACTATTGGAGTGTCAGTAATTGAGGGTATGCTGCACTATTGGTGTGTCAGTAATTGAGGGTTTGCTGCACTATTGGAGTGTCAGTAATTGAGGGTGTGCTGCAATATTGGAGTGCAGTAATTGAGGGTGTGCTGCACTATTGGAGTGTCAGTAATTGAGGGTGTGCTGCACTATTGGAGTGTCAGTAATTGAGGGTGTGCTGCACTATTGGAGTCTCAGTAATTGAGGGTGTGCTGCACTATTGGAGTGTCAGAAATTGAGGGTGTGATGCACTATTGGAGTGTCAGTAATTGAGGGTGTGCTGCGCTATTGGAGTGTCAGTAATAGAGGGTATGCTGCACTATTGGAGTGTCAGCAATTGAGGGTGTGCTGCACTATTGTATTGTCAGTAATTGAGGCGGTGCTGCACTATTGGTGTGACAGTAATTGAGGGTGTGCTGCGCTCTTGGCGTGTCAGTAATTGAGGGTGTGCTGCAATATTGGAGTGTCAGTAATTGAGGGTGTGCTGCACTATTGGAGTGTCAGTAATTGAGGGTGTGCTGCACTATTGGAGTGTCAGTAATTGAGAAGGTTCTGCACTATTGGAGTGTCAGTAATTGAGGGTGTGCTGCACTATTGGGGAGTCAGTAATTGAGGGTATGCTGCACTATTGGAGTGTTAGTAATTGAGGGTGTGCTGCAATATTGGGGAGTCAGTAACAGAGTGTGTGATGCCCTATTGGAGTGTCAGTATTAGAGGGTGTGCTGCACTATTGGAGTATCAGTAATTGAGGGAGTGCTGCTCTATTGGATTGTCAGTAATTGAGGGTGTGCTGCACTATTGGAGTGTCAGTAATTGAGGGTGTGCTGCACTATTGGAGTGTCAGTAATTGAGGGTGTGCTGCACTATAGGAGTGTCAGTAATTGAGGGTGTGCTGCACTATTGGTGTGTCAGTAATTGAGTTTGTGCTGCAATATTGGAGTGTCAGTAATTGAGTTTGTGCTGCACTATTGGAGTGTCAGTAATTGAGGGTGTGCTGCACTATAGGAGTGTCAGTAATTGAGGGTGTGATGCACTATTGGTGTGTCAGTAATTGAGTTTGTGCTGCACTATTGGAGTGTCAGTAATTGAGGGTGTGCTGCACTATTGGTGTGTCAGTAATTGAGTTTGTGCTGCAATATTGGAGTGTCAGTAATTGAGTTTGTGCTGCACTATTGTATTGTCAGTAATTGAGTTTGTGCTGCACTTTTGGAGTGTCAGTAATTGAGGGTGTGCTGCACTATTGGAGTTTCAGTAATTGAGTTTGTGCTGCACTATTGGAGTGTCAGTAATTGAGGGTGTGCTGCACTATTGTATTGTCAGTAATTGAGGGTGTGCTGCACTATTGGAGTGTCAGTAATTGAGGGTGTGCTGCACTATTGGAGTGACAGTAATTGAGGGTGTCCTGCACTATTGGAGTGTCAGTAATTGAGGGTGTGCTGCACTATTGGAGTGACAGTAATTGAGGGTGTGCTGCACTATTGGAGTGACAGTAATTGAGGGTGTGCTGCACTATTGGAGTGTCAGTAATTGAGGGTGTGCTGCGCTATTGGAGTGTCAGTAATTGAGGGTGTGCTGCAAAATTGGAGTGTCAGTAATTGAGTGTGTGCTGCAATATTGGAGTGTCAGTAATTGAGTTTGAGCTGCAATATTGGAGTGCCAGTAATTGAGGGTGTGCTGCACTATTGGAGTGTCAGTAATTGAGGGTATGCTGCACTATTGGTGTGTCAGTAATTGAGGGTTTGCTACACTATTGGAGTGTCAGTAATTGAGGGTGTGCTGCACTATTGGAGTGTCAGTAATTGAGGGTGTGCTGCACTATTGGAGTGTCAGTAATTGAGGGTGTGCTGCACTATTGGAGAGTCAGTAATTGAGGGTGTGCTGCACTATTGGAGTGTCAGTAATTAAGGGTGTGCTGCACTATTGGATTGTCAGTAATTGAGGGTGTGCTGCACTATTGGAGTGTCAGAAATTGAGGGTGTGCTGCACTATTGGAGTGTCAGTATTTGAGGGTGTGCTGCGCTATTGGAGTGTCAGTAACTGAGGGTGTGCTGCACTATTGGAGTGTCAGTAATTGAGGGTGTGCTGCACTATTGGGGTGTCAGTAATTGAGGGTATGCTGCACTATTGGAGGGTCAGTAATTCAGGGTGTGCTGCACTATTGTATTGTCAGTAATTGAGGGTGTGCTGCACTACTGGAGTGTCAGTAATTGAGGGTGAGCTGCACTAATGTATTGTCAGTAATTGAGGATGTGCTGCACTATTGGAGTGTCAGTAATTGAGGGTGTGCTGCACTATTGGAGTGTCAGTAATTGAGGTTGAGCTGCACTATTGGAGTGTCAGTAACTGAGGGTGTGCTGCAATATTGGTGTGTCAGTAATTGATGGTGTGCTGCACTATAGGAGTGTCAATAATTGAGGGTTTGCTGCACTATTGGCGTGTCAGTAACTGAGGTTGTGTTGCATTATTGAGGGGTCAGTAATTGAGCGTGTGCTGCACTATTGTTGTGTCAGTAATTGAGGGTGTGCTGCACTATTGGAGTGTCAGCAATTGAGGGTGTGCTGCACTATTGGTGTGTCACTAATTGAGGGTGTACTGCACTATAGGACTATCAGTAATTGAGGGTGAGCTGCAATATTGGGGAGTCAGTAACAGAGTGTGTGATGCCCTATTGGAGTGTCAGTAATAGAGGGAGTGCTGCACTATTGGAGTATCAGTAATTGAGGGTGTGCTGCACTATTGGAGTGTCAGTAATTGAGGGTGAGCTGCACTATTGGATTGTCAGTAATTGAGGGTGTGCTGAACTATTGGAGTGTCAGTAATTGAGGGTGTGCTGCACTATAGGAGTGTCAGTAATTGAGGGTGTGCTGCACTATTGGAGTGTCAGTAATTGAGGGTGTGCTACACTATTGGTGTGTCAGTAATTGATTGTGTGCTGCAATATTCGAATGTCAGTATTTGAGGGTGTGCTGCACTATTGGTGTGTCAGTAATTGAGGGTGTGCTGCACAATTGGAGTGTCAGTAATTGAGTGTGTGCTGCAATATTGGAGTGTCAGTAATTGAGTTTGAGCTGCAATATTGGAGTGCCAGTAATTGAGGGTGTGCTGCACTATTGGAGTGTCAGTAATTGAGGGTATGCTGCACTATTGGTGTGTCAGTAATTGAGGGTTTGCTGCACTATTGGAGTGTCAGTAATTGAGGGTGTGCTGCAATATTGGAGTGCAGTAATTGAGGGTGTGCTGCACTATTGGAGTGTCAGTAATTGAGGGTGTGCTGCACTATTGGAGTGTCAGTAATTGAGGGTGTGCTGCACTATTGGAGTCTCAGTAATTGAGGGTGTGCTGCACTATTGGAGTGTCAGAAATTGAGGGTGTGATGCACTATTGGAGTGTCAGTAATTGAGGGTGTGCTGCGCTATTGGAGTGTCAGTAATAGAGGGTATGCTGCACTATTGGAGTGTCAGCAATTGAGGGTGTGCTGCACTATTGTATTGTCAGTAATTGAGGCGGTGCTGCACTATTGGTGTGACAGTAATTGAGGGTGTGCTGCGCTCTTGGCGTGTCAGTAATTGAGGGTGTGCTGCACTATTGGAGTGTCAGTAATTGAGAATGTGCTGCACTATTGGAGTGTCAGCAATTGAGAAGGTTCTGCACTATTGGAGTGTCAGTAATTGAGGGTGTGCTGCACTATTGGGGAGTCAGTAATTGAGGGTATGCTGCACTATTGGAGTGTTAGTAATTGAGGGTGTGCTGCAATATTGGGGAGTCAGTAACAGAGTGTGTGATGCCCTATTGGAGTGTCAGTATTAGAGGGTGTGCTGCACTATTGGAGTATCAGTAATTGAGGGAGTGCTGCTCTATTGGATTGTCAGTAATTGAGGGTGTGCTGCACTATTGGAGTGTCAGTAATTGAGGGTGTGCTGCACTATTGGAGTGTCAGTAATTGAGGGTGTGCTGCACTATAGGAGTGTCAGTAATTGACGGTGTGCTGCACTATTGGTGTGTCAGTAATTGAGTTTGTGCTGCAATATTGGAGTGTCAGTAATTGAGTTTGTGCTGCACTATTGGAGTGTCAGTAATTGAGGGTGTGCTGCACTATAGGAGTGTCAGTAATTGAGGGTGTGATGCACTATTGGTGTGTCAGTAATTGAGTTTGTGCTGCAATATTGGAGTGTCAGTAATTGAGTTTGTGCTGCACTATTGGAGTGTCAGTAATTGAGGGTGTGCTGCACTATTGGTGTGTCAGTAATTGAGTTTGTGCTGCAATATTGGAGTGTCAGTAATTGAGTTTGTGCTGCACTATTGGAGTGTCAGTAATTGAGTTTGTGCTGCACTTTTGGAGTGTCAGTAATTGAGGGTGTGCTGCACTATTGGAGTTTCAGTAATTGAGTTTGTGCTGCACTATTGGAGTGTCAGTAATTGAGGGTGTGCTGCACTATTGTATTGTCAGTAATTGAGGGTGTGCTGCACTATTGGAGTGTCAGTAATTGAGGGTGTGCTGCACTATTGGAGTGACAGTAATTGAGGGTGTCCTGCACTATTGGAGTGTCAGTAATTGAGGGTGTGCTGCACTATTGGAGTGACAGTAATTGAGGGTGTGCTGCACTATTGGAGTGACAGTAATTGAGGGTGTGCTGCACTATTGGAGTGTCAGTAATTGAGGGTGTGCTGCACTATTGGAGTGACAGTAATTGAGGGTGTGCTGCACTATTGTAGTGACAGTAATTGAGGGTGTGCTGCACTATTGGAGTGTCAGTAATTGAGGGTGTGCTGCACTATTGGAGTGACAGTAATTGAGGGTGTGCTGCACTATTGGAGTGTCTGTAATTGAGGGTGTGCTGCACTCTTGGCGTGTCAGTAATTGAGGGTGTGCTGCACTATTGGAGTGTCAGTAATTGAGGGTGAGCTGCACTAATGTATTGTCAGTAATTGAAGATGTGCTGCACTATTGGAGTGTCAGTAATTGAGGGTGTGTTATAGTATTGGAGTGTCAGTAATTGAGGTTGTGCTGCACTATTGGAGTGTCAATAACTGAGGGTATGCTGCACTATTGGTGTGTCAGTAATTGAGGGTTTGCTGCACTATTGGAGTGTCAGTAATTGAGGGTGTGCTGCACTATTGGAGTGACAGTAATTGAGGGTGTGCTGCACTATTGGAGTGACAGTAATTGAGGGTGTGCTGCACTATTGGAGTGTCAGTAATTGAGGGTGTGCTGCACTATTGGAGTGACAGTAATTGAGGGTGTGCTGCACTATTGGAGTGACAGTAATTGAGGGTGTGCTGCACTATTGGAGTGTCAGTAATTGAGGGTGTGCTGCACTATTGGAGTGTCAGTAATTGAGGGTGTGCTGCACTATTGGAGTGTCAGTAATTGAGGGTGTGCTGCACTCTTGGCGTGTCAGTAATTGAGGGTGTGCTGCACTATTGGAGTGTCAGTAATTGAGGGTGAGCTGCACTAATGTATTGTCAGTAATTGAGGATGTGCTGCACTATTGGAGTGTCAGTAATTGAGGGTGTGTTATAGTATTGGAGTGTCAGTAATTGAGGTTGTGCTGCACTATTGGAGTGTCAATAACTGAGGGTATGCTGCACTATTGGTGTGTCAGTAATTGAGGGTTTGCTGCACTATTGGAGTGTCAGTAATTGAGGGTGTGCAGCACTATTGGAGTGCCAGTAATTGAGGTTGTGCTGCACTATTGGAGTGTCAGTAATTGAGGGTGTGATGCACTATTGGAGTGTCAGTAATTGAGGTTGTGCTGCACTATTGGAGTGTCAGAAATTGAGGGTGTGCTTCACTATTGGAGTCTCAGTAATTGAGGGTGTGCTGCACTATTGGAGTGTCAGTAATTGAGGGTATGCTGCACTATTGGAGTGTTAGTAAATGAGGGTGCGCTGCACTATTGTATTGTCAGTAAATGAGAGTTTGCTGCACTATTGGTGTGACAGTAATTGAGGATGTGCTGCACCATTGGAGTGTCAGTAAATGAGTGTGTGCTGCACTATTGAAGTGTCAGTAATTGAGGTTGTGCTGCACTATTGGAGTGTCAATAACTGAGGGTATGCTGCACTATTGGTGTGTCAGTAATTGAGGGTTTGCTGCACTATTGGAGTGTCAGTAATTGAGGGTGTGCTGCACTATTGGAGCGCCAGTAATTGAGGTTGTGCTGCACTATTGGAGTGTCAGTAATTGAGGGTGTGATGCACTATTGGAGTGTCAGTAATTGAGGTTGTGCTGCACTATTGGAGTGTCAGAATTTGAGGGTGTGCTGCACTATTGGAGTGTCAGTCATTGAGGGTGTGCTGCACTATTGGAGTGTCTGTAATTGAGGATGTGCTGCACCATTGGAGTCTCAGTAATTGAGGGTCTGCTGCACTATTGGGGTGTCAGTAATTGAGGGTATGCTGCACTTTTGGAGTGTCAGTAATTGAGGGTATGCTGCACTATTGGAGTGTCAGTAATTGAGGATGTGCTGCAATATTGGAGTGTCTGTAATTGAGGGTGTGCTGCAATATTGGGGTGTCAGTAATTGAGGGTGTGCTGCACTATTGGAGTGTCTGTAATTGAGGGTGTGCTGCACTATTGGAGTGTCAGTAATTGAGGATGTGCTGCACTATTGGAGTGTCTGTAATTGAGGGTGTGCTGCACTATTGGAGTGTCAGTAATTGAGTTTGAGCTGCAATATTGGAGTGCAGGAATTGAGGGTGTGCTGCACTATTGGAGTGTCAGTAATTGAGGGTGTGCTGCACTATTGGAGTATCGGTAATTGAGGGTGTGCTGCAATATTGGACTGTCAGTAATTGAGGTTGTGCTGCACTATTGGAGTGTCAGTAACTGAGGGTATGCTGCACTATTGGTGTGTCAGTAATTGAGGGTTTGCTGCACTATTGGAGTGTCAGTAATTGAGGGTTGTGCTGGAATATTGGAGTGCCAGTAATTGAGGGTGTGCTGCACTATTGGAGTGTCAGTAATTAAGGATGTGCTGCACTATTGGAGCGTCAGTAATTGAGGGTGTGCTGCACTATTGGACTGTCAGTAATAGAGGGTGTGCTGCACTATTGGAGTATCAGTAATTGAGGGAGTGCTGCTCTATTGGATTATCAGTAATTGAGGGTGTGCTGCACTATTGGAGTGTCAGTAATTGAGGGTGTGCTGCACTATTGGAGTGTCAGTAATTGAGGGTGTGCTGCACTATTGGGGTGTCAGTAATTGAGGGTGTGCTGCACTATTGGAGTGTCAGTAATTGAGGGTGTGCTGCACTATTGGTGTGTCAGTAATTGAGGGTGTGCTGCACTATTGGAGTGTCAGTAATTAAGGGTGTGCTGCACTATTGGATTGTCAGTAATTGAGGGTGTGCTGCACTATTGGAGTGTCAGAAATTGAGGGTGTGCTGCACTATTGGAGAGGCAGTAATTGAGGGTGTGCTGCGCTATTGGAGTGTCAGTAACTGAGGGTGTGCTGCACTATTGGAGTGCCAGTAATTGAGGGTGTGCTGAACTATTGGAGTGTCAGCAATTGAGGGTGTGCTGCACTATTGTATTGTCAGTAATTGAGGGGGTGCTGCACTATTGGTGTGACAGTAATTGAGGGTTTGCTGCGCTCTTGGCGTGTCAGTAATTGAGCGTGTACTGCACTATTGGAGTGTCAGTAATTGAGGGTGTGCTGCACTATTGGGGTGTCAGTAATTGAGGGTATGCTGCACTATTGGAGGGTCAGTAATTGAGGGTGTGCTGCGCTATTGTATTGTCAGTAATTGAGGGTTAGCTGCACTACTGGAGTGTCAGTAATTGAGGGTGAGCTGCACTAATGTATTGTCAGTAATTGAGGATGTGCTGCACTATTGGAGTGTCAGTAATTGAGGGTGTGTTATACTATTGGAGTGTCAGTAATTGAGGTTGAGCTGCACTATTGGAGTGTCAGTAACTGAGGGTGTGCTGCAATATTGGTGTGTCAGTAATTGATGGTGTGCTGCACTATAGGAGTGTCAATAATTGAGGGTTTGCTGCACTATTGGCGTGTCAGTAACTGAGGTTGTGTTGCATTATTGAGGGGTCAGTAATTGAGCGTGTGCTGCACTATTGTTGTGTCAGTAATTGAGGGTGTGCTGCACTATTGGAGTGTCAGCAATTGAGGGTGTGCTGCACTATTGGTGTGTCAGTAATTGAGGGTGTACTGCACTATAGGACTATCAGTAATTGAGGGTGAGCTGCAATATTGGGGAGTCAGTAACAGAGTGTGTGATGCCCTATTGGAGTGTCAGTAATAGAGGGAGTGCTGCACTATTGGAGTATCAGTAATTGAGGGTGTGCTGCACTATTGGAGTGTCAGTAATTGAGGGTGAGCTGCACTATTGGATTGTCAGTAATTGAGGGTGTGCTGCACTATTGGAGTGTCAGTAATTGAGGGTGTGCTGCACTATTGGAGTGTCAGTTATAGAGGGTGTGCTGAACTATTGGAGTGTCAGTAATTGAGGGGGTGCTGCACTATAGGAGTGTCAGTAATTGAGGGTGTGCTGCACTATTGGAGTGTCAGTAATTGAGGGTGTGCTACACTATAGGAGTGTCAGTAATTGAGGGTGTGCTGAACTATTGGAGTGTCAGTAATTGAGGGGGTGCTGCACTATAGGAGTGTCAGTAATTGAGGGTGTGCTGAACTATTGGAGTGTCAGTAATTGAGGTTCTGCTGCACTATAGGAGTGTCAGTAATTGAGGGTGTGCTGCACTATTGGAGTGTCAGTAATTGAGGGCGTGCTACACTATTGGTGTGTCAGTAATTGATTGTGTGCTGCAATATTCGAATGTCAGTAATTGAGGGTGTGCTGCACTATTGGTGTGTCAGTAATTGAGGGTGTGCTGCACTATTGGAGTGTCAGTAATTGAGTGTGTGCTGCAATATTGGAGTGTCAGTAATTGAGTTTGAGCTGCAATATTGGAGTGCCAGTAATTGAGGGTGTGCTGCACTATTGGAGTGTCAGTAATTGAGGGTATACTGCACTATTGGTGTGTCAGTAATTGAGGGTTTGCTGCACTATTGGAGTTTCAGTAATTGAGGGTGTGCTGCAATATTGGAGTGCAGTAATTGAGGGTGTGCTGCACTATTGGAGTGTCAGTAATTGAGGGTGTGCTGCACTATTGGAGTGTCAGTAATTGAGGGTGTGCTGCTCTATTGGAGTCTCAGTAATTGAGGGTGTGCTGCACTATTGGAGTGTCAGAAATAGAGGGTGTGATGCACTATTGGAGTGTCAGTAATTGAGGGTGTGCTGCGCTATTGGAGTGTCAGTAATAGAGGGTATGCTGCACTATTGGAGTGTCAGCAATTGAGGGTGTGCTGCACTATTGTATTGTCAGTAATTGAGGGGGTGCTGCACTATTGGTGTGACAGTAATTGAGGGTGTGCTGAGCTCTTGGCGTGTCAGTAATTGAGGGTGTGCTGCACTATTGGGGTGTCAGTAATTGAGGGTATGCTGCACTATTGGAGTGTTAGTAATTGAGGGTGTGCTGCAATATTGGGGAGTCAGTAACAGAGTGTGTGATGCCCTATTGGAGTGTCAGTATTAGAGGGTGTGCTGCACTATTGGAGTATCAGTAATTGAGGGAGTGCTGCTCTATTGGATTGTCAGTAATTGAGGGTGTGCTGCACTATTGGAGTGTCAGTAATTGAGGGTGAGCTGCACTAATGTATTGTCAGTAATTGAGGATGTGCTGCACTATTGGAGTGTCAGTAATTGAGGGTGTGTTATACTATTGGAGTGTCAGTAATTGAGGTTGAGCTGCACTATTGGAGTGTCAGTAACTGAGGGTGTGCTGCAATATTGGTGTGTCAGTAATTGATGGTGTGCTGCACTATAGGAGTGTCAATAATTGAGGGTTTGCTGCACTATTGGCGTGTCAGTAACTGAGGTTGTGTTGCATTATTGAGGGGTCAGTAATTGAGCGTGTGCTGCACTATTGTTGTGTCAGTAATTGAGGGTGTGCTGCACTATTGGAGTGTCAGCAATTGAGGGTGTGCTGCACTATTGGTGTGTCAGTAATTGAGGGTGTACTGCACTATAGGACTATCAGTAATTGAGGGTGAGCTGCAATATTGGGGAGTCAGTAACAGAGTGTGTGATGCCCTATTGGAGTGTCAGTAATAGAGGGAGTGCTGCACTATTGGAGTATCAGTAATTGAGGGTGTGCTGCACTATTGGAGTGTCAGTAATTGAGGGTGAGCTGCACTATTGGATTGTCAGTAATTGAGGGTGTGCTGAACTATTGGAGTGTCAGTAATTGAGGGGGTGCTGAACTATTGGAGTGTCAGTAATTGAGGTTCTGCTGCACTATAGGAGTGTCAGCAATTGAGGGTGTGCTGCACTATTGGAGTGTCAGTAATTGAGGGCGTGCTACACTATTGGTGTGTCAGTAATTGATTGTGTGCTGCAATATTCGAATGTCAGTAATTGAGGGTGTGCTGCACTATTGGTGTGTCAGTAATTGAGGGTGTGCTGCAATATTGGAGTGTCAGTAATTGAGTTTGAGCTGCAATATAGGAGTGTCAGTAATTGAGGGTGTGCTGAACTATTGGAGTGTCAGTAATTGAGGTTCTGCTGCACTATAGGAGTGTCAGTAATTGAGGGTGTGCTGCACTATTGGAGTGTCAGTAATTGAGGGCGTGCTACACTATTGGTGTGTCAGTAATTGATTGTGTGCTGCAATATTCGAATGTCAGTAATTGAGGGTGTGCTGCACTATTGGAGTGTCAGTAATTGAGTGTGTGCTGCAATATTGGAGTGTCAGTAATTGAGTTTGAGCTGCAATATTGGAGTGCCAGTAATTGAGGGTGTGCTGCACTATTGGAGTGTCAGTAATTGAGGGTATGCTGCACTATTGGTGTGTCAGTAATTGAGGGTTTGCTGCACTATTGGAGTTTCAGTAATTGAGGGTGTGCTGCAATATTGGAGTGCAGTAATTGAGGGTGTGCTGCACTATTGGAGTGTCAGTAATTGAGGGTGTGCTGCACTATTGGAGTGTCAGTAATTGAGGGTGTGCTGCTCTATTGGAGTCTCAGTAATTGAGGGTGTGCTGCACTATTGGAGTGTCAGAAATAGAGGGTGTGATGCACTATTGGAGTGTCAGTAATTGAGGGTGTGCTGCGCTATTGGAGTGTCAGTAATAGAGGGTATGCTGCACTATTGGAGTGTCAGCAATTGAGGGTGTGCTGCACTATTGTATTGTCAGTAATTGAGGGGGTGCTGCACTATTGGTGTGACAGTAATTGAGGGTGTGCTGAGCTCTTGGCGTGTCAGTAATTGAGGGTGTGCTGCACTATTGGGGTGTCAGTAATTGAGGGTATGCTGCACTATTGGAGTGTTAGTAATTGAGGGTGTGCTGCAATATTGGGGAGTCAGTAACAGAGTGTGTGATGCCCTATTGGAGTGTCAGTATTAGAGGGTGTGCTGCACTATTGGAGTATCAGTAATTGAGGGAGTGCTGCTCTATTGGATTGTCAGTAATTGAGGGTGTGCTGCACTATTGGAGTGTCAGTAATTGAGGGTGAGCTGCACTAATGTATTGTCAGTAATTGAGGATGTGCTGCACTATTGGAGTGTCAGTAATTGAGGGTGTGTTATACTATTGGAGTGTCAGTAATTGAGGTTGAGCTGCACTATTGGAGTGTCAGTAACTGAGGGTGTGCTGCAATATTGGTGTGTCAGTAATTGATGGTGTGCTGCACTATAGGAGTGTCAATAATTGAGGGTTTGCTGCACTATTGGCGTGTCAGTAACTGAGGTTGTGTTGCATTATTGAGGGGTCAGTAATTGAGCGTGTGCTGCACTATTGTTGTGTCAGTAATTGAGGGTGTGCTGCACTATTGGAGTGTCAGCAATTGAGGGTGTGCTGCACTATTGGTGTGTCAGTAATTGAGGGTGTACTGCACTATAGGACTATCAGTAATTGAGGGTGAGCTGCAATATTGGGGAGTCAGTAACAGAGTGTGTGATGCCCTATTGGAGTGTCAGTAATAGAGGGAGTGCTGCACTATTGGAGTATCAGTAATTGAGGGTGTGCTGCACTATTGGAGTGTCAGTAATTGAGGGTGAGCTGCACTATTGGATTGTCAGTAATTGAGGGTGTGCTGAACTATTGGAGTGTCAGTAATTGAGGGGGTGCTGCACTATAGGAGTGTCAGTAATTGAGGGTGTGCTGCACTATTGGAGTGTCAGTAATTGAGGGTGTGCTACACTATAGGAGTGTCAGTAATTGAGGGTGTGCTGAACTATTGGAGTGTCAGTAATTGAGGGGGTGCTGCACTATTGGAGTGTCAGTAATTGAGGGTGTGCTGAACTATTGGAGTGTCAGTAATTGAGGTTCTGCTGCACTATAGGAGTGTCAGTAATTGAGGGTGTGCTGCACTATTGGAGTGTCAGTAATTGAGGGCGTGCTACACTATTGGTGTGTCAGTAATTGATTGTGTGCTGCAATATTCGAATGTCAGTAATTGAGGGTGTGCTGCACTATTGGTGTGTCAGTAATTGAGGGTGTGCTGCACAATTGGAGTGTCAGTAATTGAGTGTGTGCTGCAATATTGGAGTGTCAGTAATTGAGTTTGAGCTGCAATATTGGAGTGCCAGTAATTGAGGGTGTGCTGCACTATTGGAGTGTCAGTAATTGAGGGTATGCTGCACTATTGGTGTGTCAGTAATTGAGGGTTTGCTGCACTATTGGAGTTTCAGTAATTGAGGGGGTGCTGCAATATTGGAGTGCAGTAATTGAGGGTGTGCTGCACTATTGGAGTGTCAGTAATTGAGGGTGTGCTGCACTATTGGAGTGTCAGTAATTGAGGGTGTGCTGCTCTATTGGAGTCTCAGTAATTGAGGGTGTGCTGCACTATTGGAGTGTCAGTAATTGAGGGTGTGATGCACTATTGGAGTGTCAGTAATTGAGGGTGTGCTGCGCTATTGGAGTGTCAGTAATAGAGGGTATGCTGCACTATTGGAGTGTCAGCAATTGAGGGTGTGCTGCACTATTGTATTGTCAGTAATTGAGGGGGTGCTGCACTATTGGTGTGACAGTAATTGAGGGTGTGCTGAGCTCTTGGCGTGTCAGTAATTGAGGGTGTGCTGCACTATTGGGGTGTCAGTAATTGAGGGTATGCTGCACTATTGGAGTGTTAGTAATTGAGGGTGTGCTGCAATATTGGGGAGTCAGTAACAGAGTGTGTGATGCCCTATTGGAGTGTCAGTATTAGAGGGTGTGCTGCACTATTGGAGTATCAGTAATTGAGGGAGTGCTGCTCTATTGGATTGTCAGTAATTGAGGGTGTGCTGCACTATTGGAGTGTCAGTAATTGAGGGTGTGCTGCACTATTGGAGTGTAAGTAATTGAGTGGGTGCTGCACTATAGGAGTGTCAGTAATTGAGGGTGTGCTGCACTATTGGTGTGTCAGTAATTGAGTTTGTGCTGCAATATTGGAGTGTCAGTAATTGAGTTTGTGCTGCACTATTGGAGTGTCAGTAATTGAGGGTGTGCTGCACTATTGGTGTGTCAGTAATTGAGTTTGTGCTGCAATATTGGAGTGTCAGTAATTGAGTTTGTGCTGCACTATTGGAGTGTCAGTAATTGAGTTTGTGCTGCACTATTGGAGTGTCAGTAATTGAGGGTGTGCTGCACTATTGGAGTGTCAGTAATTGAGTTGGTGCTGCACTATTGGGGTGTCAGTAATTGAGGGTGTGCTGCACTATTGTATTGTCAGTAATTGAGGGTGTGCTGCACTATTGGAGTGTCAGTAATTGAGGGTGTGCTGCACTATTGGAGTGACAGTAATTGAGGGTGTGCTGCACTATTGGAGTGTCAGTAATTGAGGGTGTGCTGCACTATTGGAGTGACAGTAATTGAGGGTGTGCTGCACTATTGGAGTGACAGTAATTGAGGGTGTGCTGCACTATTGGAGTGTCAGTAATTGAGGGTGTGCTGCACTATTGGAGTAACAGTAATTGAGGGTGTGCTGCACTATTGGAGTGACAGTAATTGAGGGTGTGCTGCACTATTGGAGTGTCAGTAATTGAGGGTGTGCTGCACTATTGGAGTGACAGTAATTGAGGGTGTGCTGGACTATTGGAGTGTCAGTAATTGAGGGTGTGCTGCACTCTTGGCGTGTCAGTAATTGAGGGTGTGCTGCACTATTGGAGTGTCAGTAATTGAGGTTGAGCTGCACTAATGTATTGTCAGTAATTGAGGATGTGCTGCACTATTGGAGTGTCAGTAATTGAGGGTGTGTTACAGTATTGGAGTGTCAGTAATTGAGGTTGTGCTGCACTATTGGAGTGTCAATAACTGAGGGTATGCTGCACTATTGGTGTGTCAGTAATTGAGCGTTTGCTGCACTATTGGAGTGTCAGTAATTGAGGGTGTGCTGCACTATTGGAGTGCCAGTAATTGAGGTTGTGCTGCACTATTGGAGTGTCAGTAATTGAGGGTGTGATGCACTATTGGAGTGTCAGTAATTGAGGTTGTGCTGCACTATTGGAGTGTCAGAAATTGAGGGTGTGCTGCACTATTGGAGTGTGAGTAATTGAGTGTGTGCTGCACTATTGGAGTGTCAGTAATTGAGGGTATGCTGCACTATTGGAGTGTCAGTAAATGAGGGTGTGCTGCACTATTGTATTGTCAGTAAATGAGAGTTTGCTGCACTATTGGTGTGACAGTAATTGAGGATGTGCTGCACCATTGGAGTGTCAGTAAATGAGTGTGTGCTGCACTATTGGAGTGTCAGTAATTGAGGTTGTGCTGCACTATTGGAGTGTCAATAACTGAGGGTATGCTGCACTATTGGTGTGTCAGTAATTGAGGGTTTGCTGCACTATTGGAGTGTCAGTAATTGAGGGTGTGCTGCACTATTGGAGTGCCAGTAATTGAGGTTGTGCTGCACTATTGGAGTGTCAGTAATTGAGGGTGTGATGCACTATTGGAGTGTCAGTAATTGAGGTTGTGCTGCACTATTGGAGTGTCAGAAATTGAGGGTGTGCTGCACTATTGGAGTGTCAGTAATTGAGGGTGTGCTGCACTATTGGAGTGTCAGTAATTGAGGCTATGCTGCACTATTGGAGTGTCAGTAAATGAGGGTGTGCTGCACTATTGTATTGTCAGTAATTGAGAGTTTGCTGCACTATTGGTGTGACAGTAATTGAGGATGTGCTGCACCATTGGAGTGTCAGTAATTGAGGGTGTGCTGCACTATTGGGGTGTCAGTAATTGGGGGTATGCTGCACTATTGTCGTGTCAGTAATTGATGGTGTGCTGCACTATTGGAGTGTCAGTAATTGAGGATGTGCTGCAATATTGGAGTGTCTGTAATTGAGGGTGTGCTGCAATATTGGAGTGTCAGTAATTGAGGGTGTGCTGCACTATTGGAGTGTCAGTAATTGAGGGTGTGCTGCACTATTGGAGTGTCTGTAATTGAGGGTGTGCTGCACTATTGGAGTCTCAGTAATTGAGAGTGTGCTGCACTATTGGAGTGTCTGTAATTGAGGGTGTGCTGCACTATTGGAGTGTCAGTAATTGAGTTTGAGCTGCAATATTGGAGTGCAGGAATTGAGGGTGTGCTGCACTATTGGAGTGTCAGTAATTGAGGGTGTGCTGCACTTTTGGACTATCGGTAATTGAGGGTGTGCTGCAATATTGGACTGTCAGTAATTGAGGGTGTGCTGCTCTATTGGAGTGTCAGTAACTGAGGGTATGCTGCACTATTGGTGTGTCAGTAATTGAGGGTTTGCTGCACTATTGGAGTGTCAGTAATTGAGGGTGTGCTGCAATATTGGAGTGCCTGTAATTGAGGGTGTGCTGCACTATTGGAGTGTCAGTAATTAAGGATGTGCTGCACTATTGGAGTGTCAGTAATTGAGGGTGTGCTGCGCTATTGGAGTCTCAGTAATTGAGGGTGTGCTGCACTATTGGAGTGTCAGAAATTGAGGGTGTGCTGCGCTATTGGAGTCTCAGTAATTGAGGGTGTGCTGCACTATTGGAGTGTCAGAAATTGAGGGTGTGCTGCACTATTGGAGTGTCAGTAATTGAGGGTGTGCTGCACTATTGGAGTGTCAGTAATTGAGGCTTTGCTGCACTATTGGAGTGTCAGCAATTGAGGGTGTGCTGCACTATTGTATTGTCAGTAATTCAGGGGGTGCTGCACTATTGGTGTGACAGTAATTAAGGGTGTGCTGCACTCTTGGCGTGTCAGTAATTGAGGGTGTGCTGCACTATTGGAGTGTCAGTAATTGAGAATTTGCTGCACTATTGGAGTGTCAGTAATTGAGTGTGTGCTGCACTATTGGGGTGTCAGTAATTGAGGGTATGCTGCACTATTGGAGGGTCAGTAAATGAGGGTGTGCTGCACTATTCGAGTGTCAGTAATTGAGGATGTGCTGCAATATTGGGGAGTCAGTAACAGAGTGTGTGATGCCCTATTGGACTGTCAGTAATAGAGGGTGTGCTGCACTATTGGAGTATCAGTAATTGAGGGAGTGCTGCTCTATTGGATTGTCAGTAATTGAGGGTGCGCTGCACTATTGGAGTGTCAGTAATTGAGGGTGTGCTGCACTATTGGAGTGTCAGTCATTGAGGGGGTGCTGCACTATAGGAGTGTCAGTAATTGAGGGTGTGCTGCACTATTGGTGTGTCAGTAATTGAGGGTGTGCCACACTATTGGTGCGTCAGTAATTGAGTTTGTGCTGCAATATTGGAGTGTCAGTAATTGAGTTTGTGCTGCACTATTGGAGTGTCAGTAATTGAGGGTGTGCTGCACTATTGGAGTGTCAGTAATTGAGGGTGTGCTGCACTCTTGGCGTGTCAGTAATTGGGGGTGTGCTGCACTATTGGAGTGTCAGTAATTAAGGGTGTGCTGCACTATTGGTGTGACAGTAATTGAGGATGTGCTGCACCATTGGAGTGTCAGTAATTGAGGGTGCGCTGCACTACTGGGCTGTCAGTAATTGAGGGTTTGCTGCTCTATTGGAGTGTCAGTAATTGAGGGTGTGCTGCACTATTGGAGTGTCAGAAATTGAGGATTTGCTGCACAATTGTATTGTTAGCAATTGAGTGTGTGCTGCACTATTGGAGTGTCAGTAATTGAGGGTGTGCTGCACTGTTGGAGTGTCAGTAATTGAGGGTGCGCTACACTATTAGACTGTCTGTAATTGAGACTGCGCTACAGTATTAGAGTGTCAGTAATTGAGGGTGTGCTGCAATATTGGAGTGTCTGTAATTGAGGGTGCGCTACACTATTAGAGTGTCAGTAATTGAGGGTGTGCTGCAATATTGGAGTGTCTGTAATTGAGGGATTGCTGCAATATTGGAGTGCCAGTAATTGAGGGTGTGCTGCACTATTGGAGTGTCTGTAATTGAGGGTGTGCTGCACTATTGGAGTGTCAGTAATTGAGGGTTTGCTGCACTATTGGAGTGTCTGTAATTGAGGGTGTGCTGCACTATTGGAGTGTCAGTAATTGAGGGTGTGCTGCACTATTGGAGTGTCAGTAATTGAGGGTCTGCTGCACTATTGGAGTGTCAGTAATTGAGGGTATGCTGCACGATTGGAGTGTCTGTAATTGAGGGAGTGCTGCACTATTGGAGTGTCAGTAATTGAGGGTGTGCTGCACTATTGGAGTGTCTGTAATTGAGGGTGTGCTGCACTATTGGAGTGTCAGTTATTGAGGGTGTGCTGCACTATTGGAGTGTCAGTTATTGAGGGTCTGCTGCACTATTGGAGTGTCTGTAATTGAGGGTCTGCTGCACTATTGGAGTGTCAGTTATTGAGGGTGTGCTGCACTATTGGAGTGTCAGTAATTGAGGGTGTGCTGCACTATTGGAGTGTCAGTAATTGAGGGTGTGCTGCACTATTGGAGTGTCAGTAATTGAGGGTGTGCTGCACTATTGGAGTGTCAGTAATTGAGTGTGTGCTGCACTATTGGAGTGTCAGTAATTGAGGGTGTGCTGCACTATTGGTGTGTCAGTAATTGAGGGTGTGCTGCACTATTGGAGTGTCAGTAATTGAGTGTGTGCTGCACTATTGGAGTGTCAGTAATTGAGGGTGTGCTGCACAATTGGAGTGTCAGTAATTGAGTGTGTGCTGCACTATTGGAGTGTCAGTAATTGAGGGTGTGCTGCACTATTGGTGTGTCAGTAATTGAGGGTGTGCTGCACTATTGGAGTGTCAGTAATTGAGTGTGCGCTGCACTATTGGAGTGTCAGTAATTGAGTGTGTGCTGCATTATTGGAGGCTCAGTAATTGAGTGTGTGCTGCAATATTGGTGTTGTCAGTAATTGAGGGTGTGCTGCACGATTGAATTGTCAGTAATTGAGGGTGCGCTACACTATTAGAGTGTCAGTAATTGAGGGTGTGCTGCAATATTGGAGTGTCTGTAATTGAGGGAGTGCTGCAATATTGGAGTATCAGTAATTGAGGGTGTGCTGCACTATTGGAGTGTCTGTAATTGAGGGTGTGCTGCACTATTGGAGTGTCAGTAATTGAGGGTTTGCTGCACTATTGGAGTGTCAGTAATTGAGGGTGTGCTGCACTATTGGAGTATCAGTAATTGAGGGTGTGCTGCAATATTGGTGTGTCAGTAACTGAGGGTATTCTGCACTATTGGTGTGTCAGTAATTCACGGTTTGCTGCACTATTGGAGTGTCAGTAATTGAGGGTGTGCTGCAATATTGGAGTGTCAGTAATTGAGGATGTGCTGCACTATTGGATTGTCAGTAATTGAGGGTGTGCTGCACTATTGGAGTCTCAGTAATTGAGAGTGTGCTGCACTATTGGAGTGTCAGTAATTGAGGGTTTGCTGCGCTATTTGAGTGTCATTAATTGAGGGTGTGCTGCACTATTGTATTGTCAGTAATTGAGGGTGTGCTGCTCTATTGGTGTGACAGTAATTGAGGGTGTGCTGCACTCTTGGCGTGTCAGTAATTGAGGGTATGCTGCACTATTGGAGTGTCAGTAATTGAGAATTTGCTGCACTATTGGTGTGTCAGTAATTGAGGGTGTGCTGCACTCTTGGGGTGTCAGTAATTGAGGGTATGCTGCACTATCGGAGTGTCAGTAATTGAGGCTGTGCTGCATTATTGGAGTGTCAGTAACTGAGGGTATGCTGCACTATTGGTGTGTCAGTAATTGAGGTTTTGCTGCACTATTGGAGTGTCAGTAATTGAGGGTGTGCTGCACTATTGGAATGCCAGTAATTGAGGTTGTGCTGCACTATTGGAGTGTCAGTAATTGAGGGTGTGCTGCACTATTGGAGTGTCAGTAATTGAGGGTGTGCTGCACTATTGTATTGTCAGTAATTGAGGGTGTGCTGCACTATTGGTGTGACAGTAATTGAGGATGTGCTGCACCATTGGAGTGTCAGTAATTGAGGGAGTGCTGCACTACTGGGCTGTCAGTAATTGAGGGTATGATGCACTTTTGGAGTGTCAGTAATTGAGGGTACGCTACACTATTAGAGTGTCAGTAATTGAGAGTGCGCTACAGTATTAGAGTGTCAGTAATTGAGGGTGTGCTGCAATATTGGAGTGTCAGTAATTGAGGGTGCGCTACACTATTAGAGTGTCAGTAATTGAGGGTGTGCTGCAATATTGAAGTGTCTGTAATTGAGGGATTGCTGCACTACTGGAGTCAGTAATTGAGGCTGTGCTGCACTATTGGAGTGTCAGTAATTGAGGGTGTGCTGCACTATTGGAGTGTCAGTAATTGAGGGTGTGCTGCACTATTGGACTGTCAGTAATTGAGGGTGCGCTACACTATTAGAGTGTCAGTAATTGAGGGTGTGCTGCACTATTGGAGTGTCAGTAATTGAGGGTGTGCTGCAATATTGCAGTGTCAGTAATTGAGGGTGTGCTGCACTATTGGAGTGTCTGTAATTGAGGGTGTGCTGCACTATTGGAGTGTCAGTAATTGAGGGTGTGCTGCACTATTGGAGTGTCTGTAATTGAGGGTGTGCTGCACTATTGGAGTGTCAGTAATTGAGGGAGTGCTGCACTATTGGAGTGTCAGTAATTGAGGGTCTGCTGCACTATTGGAGTGTCAGTAATTGAGGGTATGCTGCACGATTGGAGTGTCTGTAATTGAGGGTGTGCTGCACTATTGGAGTGTCAGTAATTGAGGGTGTGCTGCACTATTGGAGTGTCTGTAATTGAGGGTGTGCTGCACTATTGGAGTGTCAGTTATTGAGGGTGTGCTGCACTATTGGAGTGTCAGTAATTGAGGGTGTGCTGCACTATTGGAGTGTCAGTTATTGAGGGTGTGCTGCACTATTGGAGTGTCAGTTATTGAGGGTCTGCTGCACTATTGGAGTGTCTGTAATTGAGGGTGTGCTGCACTATTGGAGTGTCAGTTATTGAGGGTTTGCTGCACTATTGGAGTGTCAGTAATTGAGGGTGCACTGCACTATTGTTTTGTCAGTAATTGAGGGAGTACTGCCAATAGGGGTGTCAGTAATTGAGGGCTTGCTGCACTATTGGAGTGTCAGTAATTGAGTGTGTGCTGCACTATTGGAGTGTCAGTAATTGAGGGTGTGCTGCACTATTGGTGTGTCAGTAATTGAGTGTGTGCTGCACTATTGGAGTGTCAGTAATTGAGGGTGTGCTGCACTATTGGTGTGTCAGTAATTGAGGGTGTGCTGCACTATTGGAGTGTCAGTAATTGAGTGTGTGCTGCACTATTGGAGTGTCAGTAATTGAGGGTGTGCTGCACTATTGGAGTGTCAGTAATTGAGTGTGTGCTGCACTATTGGAGTGTCAGTAATTGAGGGTGTGCTGCACTATTGGTGTGTCAGTAATTGAGGGTGTGCTGCACTATTGGAGTGTCAGTAATTGAGTGTGCGCTGCACTATTGGAGTGTCAGTAATTGAGTGTGTGCTGCATTATTGGAGGCTCAGTAATTGAGTGTGTGCTGCAATATTGGTGTGTCAGTAATTGAGGGTGTGCTGCACTATTGTGTTGTCAGTAATTGAGGGTGTGCTGCACGATTGAATTGTCAGTAATTGAGGGTGCGCTACACTATTAGAGTGTCGTAATTGAGGGTGCGCTGCAATATTGGAAAGTCAGTAATTGAGGGTGTGCTGCAATATTGGAGTGTCTGTAATTGAGGGAGTGCTGCAATATTGGAGTATCAGTAATTGAGGGTGTGCTGCACTATTGGAGTGTCTGTAATTGAGGGTGTGCTGCACTATTGGAGTGTCAGTAATTGAGGGTTTGCTGCACTATTGGAGTGTGAGTAATTGAGGGTGTGCTGCACTATTGGAGTATCAGTAATTGAGGGTGTGCTGCAATATTGGAGTGTCAGTAACTGAGGGTATTCTGCACTATTGGTGTGTCAGTAATTCACGGTTTGCTGCACTATTGGAGTGTCAGTAATTGAGGGTGTGCTGCAATATTGGAGTGCCAGTAATTGAGGATGTGCTGCACTATTGGATTGTCAGTAATTGAGGGTGTGCTGCACTATTGGAGTCTCAGTAATTGAGAGTGTGCTGCACTATTGGAGTGTCAGTAATTGAGGGTGTGCTGCGCTATTGGAGTGTCATTAATTGAGGGTGTGCTGCACTATTGTATTGTCAGTAATTGAGGGTGTGCTGCTCTATTGGTGTGACAGTAATTGAGGGTGTGCTGCACTCTTGGCGTGTCAGTAATTGAGGGTATGCTGCACTATTGGAGTGTCAGTAATTGAGAATTTGCTGCACTATTGGAGTGTCAGTAATTGAGAATGTGCTGCACTATTGGTGTGTCAGTAATTGAGGGTGTGCTGCACTCTTGGGGTGTCAGTAATTGAGGGTATGCTGCACTATTGGTGTGACAGTAATTGAGGATGTGCTGCACCATTGGAGTGTCAGTAATTGAGGGAGTGCTGCACTACTGGGCTGTCAGTAATTGAGGGTATGATGCACTATTGGAGTGTCAGTAATTGAGGGTACGCTACACTATTAGAGTGTCAGTAATTGAGAGTGCGCTACAGTTTTAGAGTGTTAGTAATTGAGGGTGTGCTGCAATATTGGAGTGTCAGTAATTGAGGGTGCGCTACACTATTAGTGTGTCAGTAATTGAGGGTGTGCTGCAATATTGAAGTGTCTGTAATTGAGGGATTGCTGCACTAATGGAGTGTCAGTAATTGAGGCTGTGCTGCACTATTGGAGTGTCAGTAATTGAGGGTGTGCTGCACTATTGGAGTGTCAGTAATTGAGGGTGTGCTGCACTATTGGACTGTCAGTAATTGAGGGTGCGCTACACTATTAGAGTGTCAGTAATTGAGGGTGTGCTGCACTATTGGAGTGTCAGTAATTGAGGGTGTGCTGCAATATTGCAGTGTCAGTAATTGAGGGTGTGCTGCACTATTGGAGTGTCAGTAATTGAGGGTGTGCTGCACTATTGGAGTGTCAGTAATTGAGGGTGTGCTGCAATATTGGAGTGTCAGTAATTGAGGGTTTGCTGCACTATTGGACTGTCAGTAATTGAGGGTGCGCTACACTATTAGAGTGTCAGTAATTGAGGGTGTGCTGCACTATTGGAGTGTTAGTAATTGAGGGTGTGCTGCACTATTGGAGTGTCAGTAATTGAGGGTGTGCTGCACTATTGGACTGTCAGTAATTGAGGGTGCGCTACACTATTAGAGTGTCAGTAATTGAGGGTGTTCTGCACTATTGGAGTGTCAGTAATTGAGGGTGTGCTGCACTATTGGACTGTCAGTAATTGAGGGTGCGCTACACTATTAGAGTGTCAGTAATTGAGGGTGTGCTGCACTATTGGAGTGTCAGTAATTGAGGGTGTGCTGCACTATTGGAGTGTCAGTAATTGAGTGTGTGCAGCACTATTGTATTGTCAGTAATTGAGGGTGTGCTGCAATATTGGATTGTCAGTAATTGAGGGTGCACTGCTCTATTGGTGAGTCAGTAATTGAGGGTGTGCAGCACTATTGTATTGTCAGTAATTGAGGGTGTGATGCAATATTGGATTGTCAGTAATTGAGGGTGCACTGCACTATTGGTGTGTCAGTAATTGAGGGTGTGCTGCCCTATTGGAGTGTCAGTAATTGAGGGTGTGCTGCACTATTGGAGTGTCAGTAATTGAGTGTGCACTGCACTATTGGTGTGTCAGTAATTGAGGGTGTGCTGCAATATTGGTGTGTCAGTAATTGAGGTGGTGCTGCACTATTGTAGTTTCTGTAATTGAGGGTGCACTGCAC
Organism: Isurus oxyrinchus; assembly: GCA_026770705.1. Lineage (NCBI taxonomy): Eukaryota > Metazoa > Chordata > Chondrichthyes > Lamniformes > Lamnidae > Isurus > Isurus oxyrinchus. Next base: position 41,439 of record JANJGN010000103.1, on the reverse strand, counting down.
TATTGGTGTGTCAGTAATTGAGGGTGCACCGCACTATTGGTGTGTCAGTAATTGAGTGTGTGCTGCACTATTGAATTGTCAGTAATTGAGGGTGTTCTGCACTATTGAATTGTCAGTAATTGAGGGTGTGCTGCTTTATTGGAGTGTCAGTAATTGAGGGTTTGCTGCACTATTGGACTGTCAGTAATCGAGGGTGAGCTGCAATATTGGTGTGTCAGTAATTGAGGGTGTGCTGCACTATTGGAGTGTCAGTAATTGAGGGTGCGCAACACTATTGGACTGTCAGTAATTGAGGGTGAGCTGCACTATGGTTGTGTCAGTAATTGAGGGTGTGCTGCACTATTAGAGTGTCAGTAATTGAGGGTGTGGTGCATTATTGGAGTGTCAGAGATTGAGGGTGTGCTGCACTATTGGAGTGTCAGTCATTGAGGGTGTGCTGCACTATCGGAGTGTCAGTAATTGGGGGTCTGCTGCACTATTGGAGTGTCAGTAATTGAGGGAGTGCTTCACTATTAGAGTGTCAGTAATTGAGTGTGAGCTGCACTATTGGTGTTTCAGTAATTGAGGGTGTGCTGCACTATTGGACTGTCAGTAATTGAGGGTGTGCTGCTCTATTGGACTGTCAGCAATTGAGGGTGTGCTGCACTATTGGAGTGTCACTAATTGAGGGTGCGCTGCACTATTGGAGTGTCAGTAATTGAGGGTGTGTGCACTATTGGAGTGTCAGTGATTGAGTTTGTGCTGCAATATTGGAGTGTCAGTAATTGAGGGTGTACTGCACTATTGAATTGTCAGTAATTGAGGGTGTGCTGCACTATTAGAGTGTCAGTAATTGAGGGTGTGCTGCACTATTGCAGTGTCAGTGATTGAGAGTGTGCTGCATTATTGGAGTGTCAGTGATTGAGGGTGTGCTGCACTATTGGAGTGTCAGTAATTGAGGGTGTGCTGCACTATTGCAGTGTCAGTAATTGAGGGTGTGCTGCACTATTGGAGAGTCAGTAATTGAGGGTGTGCTGCACTATTGGAGAGTCAGTAATTGAGGGTGTGCTGCATTATTGGAGTGTCAGTGATTGAGAGTGTGCTGCACAATTGGAGTGTCAGTAATTGAGGGTGTGCTGCACTATTGGAGTGTCAGTGATTGAGAGTGTGCTGCACAATTGGAGTGTCAGTAATTGAGGGTGTGCTGCACTATAGGAGTGTCAGAAATTGAGGGTGTGCTGCACAATTGGAGTGTCAGTAATTGAGGGTGTGCTGCACTATTGGAGTGTCAGAAATTGAGGGTGTGCTGCACTATTGGAGTGTCAGAAATTGAGGGTGTGCTGCACTATTGGAGTGTCAGTAATTGAGTGTGTGCTGCACTTTTGGAGTGTCAGTAATTGAGTGTGTGCTGCACTATTGGAGTGTCAGTAATTGAGGGTGTGCTGCACTATTGGAGTGTCAGTAATTGAGGGTGTGTGCACTATTGGAGTGTCAGTGATTGAGGGTGTGCTGCACTATTGGGGTGTCAGTAATTGAGTGTGCGTTGCACTATTGGAGTGTCAGTAATTGAGGGTGTGCTGCACTATTGGAGTTTCAGTAATTGAGGGTGCACTGTACTATTGGTGTGTCAGTTATTGAGGGTGCACTGCACTATTGGTGTGTCAGTAATTGAGGGTGCACTGCACTATTGGTGTGTCAATAATTGAGTGTGCACTGCACTATTGGTGTTTCAGTAATTGAGGGTGCACTGCACTATTGGTGTGTCAGAAATTGAGGTGGTGCTGCACTATTGTAGTGTCTATTATTGAGGGTGCACTGCACTATTGGTTTGTCAGTAATTGAGGGTGCACTGCACTATTGGTGTGTCAGTAATTGAGTGTGTGCTGCACTATTGGAGTGTCAGTAATTGAGGGTGTGCTGCACTATTGGAGTGTCAGTAATTGAGGGTGCGCAACACTATTGGACTGTCAGTAATTGAGGGTGAGCTGCACTATTGGTGTGTCAGTTATTGAGGGTGTGCTGCACTATTGGACTGTCAGTAATTGAGGGTGTGCTGCACTATTGGAGTGTCAGTAATTGAGTGTGTGCTGCACTATTGGAGTGGCAGTAATTGAGGGTGTGCTGCCCTATTGGAGTGTCAGTAATTGAGGGTGTGCTGCCCTATTGGTGTGTCAGTAATTGAGGGTGTGCTGCACTATTGGAGTGTCAGTAATTGAGAGTGTGCTGCACTCTTGGCGTGTCAGTAATTGGGGGTGTGCTGCACTATTGGAGTGTCAGTAATTGAGGGTGTGCTGCACTATTGGAGTGTCAGTAATTGAGGGTGTGCTGCCCTATTGGTGTGTCAGTAATTGAGTGTGCGCTGCACTATTTGAGTGTCAGTAATTGAGGGTGTGCTGCACTATTGGAGTGTCAGTAATTGAGGGTGTGCTGCACTATTGGAGCATCAGTAATTGAGGGTGTGCTGCACTATTGGTGTGTCAGTAATTGAGGGTGTGCTGCACTATTGTAGTCTCTGTAATTGAGGGTGTGCTGCACTATTGGAGTGTCAGTAATTGAGGGTGTGCTGCACTATTGGTGTGTCAGTAATTGAGGGTGTGCTGCAATATTGGAGTGTCAGTAATTGAGGGTGTGCTGCAATATTGGAGTGTCAGTAATTGAGGGTGTGCTGCCCTATTGGAGTGTCAGTAATTGAGGGTGTGCTGCCCTATTGGAGTGTCAGTAATTGAGGGTGTGCTGCCTTATTGGTGTGTCAGTAATTGAGTGTGCGCTGCACTATTGGAGTGTCAGTGATTGAGTGTGCGCTGCACTATTGGAGTGTCAGTAATTGAGGGTGTGCTGCACTATTGGAGTGTCAGTAATTGAGGGTGTGCTGCACTCTTGGAGCATCAGTAATTGAGGGTGTGCTGCACTATTGGTGTTTCAGTAATTGAGGGTGTGATGCACTATTGGTGTTTCAGTAATTGAAGTTGTGCTGCACAATGGGAGTATCAGGAATTGAGGGTGTGCTGCACTATTGGAGTGTCATTAATTGAGGGTGTGCTGCAATATTGGAGTGTCAGTAATTGAGGGTGTGCTGCAATATTGGAGTGTCAGTAATTGAGGGTTTGTGCACTATTGGAGTGTCAGTGATTGAGTTTGTGCTGCAATATTGGAGTGTCAGTAATTGAGGGTGTGCTGAACTATTGGAGTGTCAGTAATTGACGCTGTGCTGCACTATCGAATTGTCAGTAATTGAGGGTGTGGTGCACTATTAGAGTGTCAGTAATTGAGGGTGTGCTGCACTATTGGAGTGTCAGTGATTGAGGGAGTGCTGCACAATTGGAGTGTCAGTAATTGAGGGTGTGCTGCACTATTGGAGTGTCTGTAATTGAGGGTGTGCTGCTCTATTGGAGTGTCAGTAATTGAGGGTGTGCTGCACTATTGGAGTGTCAGTAATTGAGGGTGTGCTGCACTATTGGAGTGTCAGTAATTGAGGGTGTGCTGCACTATTGGTGTGTCAGTAATTGAGGGTGTGCTGCACTATTGTATTGTAAGTAATTGAGGGTGTGCTGCAATATTGGAGAGTCAGTAATTGAGGGTGTGCTGCACTATTGGAGTGTCAGTAATTGAGGGTGTGCTGCACTATTGGACTGTCAGTAATTGAGGGTGCACTGCACTATTGGTCTGTCAGTAATTGAGGGTGCACTGCAGCATTGGTGTGTCAGTAATTGAGGGTGCACTGCACTATTGGTGTGTCAATAATTGATTGTGCACTGCACTTTTGGTGTGTCAGTAATTGAGGGTGCACTGCACTATTGGTGTGTCAGTAATTGAGGTCGTGCTGCACTATTGTAGTGTCTGTAATTGAGGGTGCACTGCACTATTGGTGTGTCAGTAATTGAGGGTGCACTGCACTATTGGTGTGTGAGTAATTGAGTGTGTGCTGCACTATTGAATTGTCAGTAATTGAGGGTGCGCTACAATATTGGTGCGTCAGTAATTGAGGGTGTGCTGCAATCTTGGCGTGTTAGTAATTGACGGTGTGCTGCACTATTGTATTGTCAGTAATTGAGGATGTGCTGCACTATTGGAGAGCCAGTAATTGAGGGTTTGCTGCACTATTGGAGTGTCAGTAATTGAGGGTGTGCTGCACTATTGGAGTGTCAGTAATTGAGGGTGTGCTGCACTATTGGAGCATCAGTAATTGAGGGTGTGCTGCACTATTGGTGTGTCAGTAATTGAGGGTGTGCTGCACTTTGAGGGTCAGTAATTGAGGGTGCGCTACACTATTGAAATGACAGTAATTGAGTGTGAACTGCACTATTGGTGTGTCAGTAATTGAGGGTGCACTGCACTATTGGTGTGTCAATAATTGAGGTGGTGCTGCACTATTGTCATGTCTGTAATTGAGGGTGCACTGCACTATTGGTGTGTCAGTAATTGAGGGTGTGCTGCACTATTGGTGTGTCAGTAATTGAGGGTGAGCTGCAATATTGGTGTGTCAGTAATTGAGGGTGTGCTGCACTATTGGAGTGTCCGTAATTGAGGGTGCGCTACACTATTGGACTGTCAGTAATTGAGGGTGAGCTGCACTATTGGTGTGTCAGTAATTGAGGGTGTGCTGCACTATTGGAGTGTCAGTAATTGAGGGTGTGCTGCACTATTGGAGTATCAGTAATTGAGGGTGTGCTGCACTAATGGAGTGTCAGTAATTGAGTGTGTGCTGCACTATTGGAGTGTCAGTAATTGAGGGTGTGCTGCACTATTGGAGTGTCAGTAATTGAGGGTGTGCTGCACTATTGGAGTGTCAGTGATTGAGTTTGTGCTGCAATATTGGAGTGCCAGTAATTGAGGGTGTGCTGCACTATTGGAGTGTCAGTAATTGAGGATGCACTGTACTATTGGAGTGTCAGTAATTGAGGGTGTGCTGCACTATTGGAGTGTCAGTAATTGAGTTTGTGCTGCACAATTGTATTGTTTGCAATTGAGGGTGTGCTGCAATATTGGAGTGTCAGTAATTGAGGGTGTGTGCACTATTGGAGTGTCAGTGATTGAGTTTGTGCTGCAATATTGGAGTGCCAGTAATTGAAGGTGTGCTGCACTATTGGACTGTCAGTAATTGAGGGTGTGCTGCACTATTGCAGTGTCAGTAATTGAGGGTCTGATGCACTATTGGAGTGTAAGTAATTGAGGGTGTGCTGCACTATTGGAGTGTCAGTAATTGAGGATGCACTGTACTATTGGAGTGTCAGTAATTGAGGGTGTGCTGCACTATTGGAGTGTCAGTAATTGAGTTTGTGCTGCACAATTGTATTGTTAGCAATTGAGGGTGTGCGGCACTATTGGTGTCTCACTAATTGAGGGTGTGCTGCAATATTGGAGTGTCAGTAATTGAGGGTGTGTGCACTATTGGAGTGTCAGTGATTGAGTTTGTGCTGCAATATTGGAGTGCCAGTAATTGAGGGTGTTCTGCACTATTGGACTGTCAGTAATTGAGGGTGTGCTGCACTATTGCAGTGTCAGTAATTGAGGGTCTGATGCACTATTGGAGTGTAAGTAAATGAGGGTGTGCTGCACTATTGGAGTGTCGGTAATTGAGGGTGTGCTGCACTATTGGAGTGTCAGTTATTGAGGGTGTGCTGCACAATTGGAGTGTCAGTAATTGAGGGTGTGCTGCACAATTGTATTGTTAGCAATTGAGGGTGTGCGGCACTATTGTTGTGTCAGTAATTGAGGGTGTGTGCACTATTGGATTGGCAGTAATTGAGGGTGCGCTACACTATTAGAGCGTCAGAAATTGAGGGTGTGCTGCATAATTGGAGTGTTAGTAATTGAGGGTGTGCTGCACTATTGGAGTGTCAGTAATTGAGGGGGTGCTGCACTATTGGAGTCTCAGTAATTGACGGTGTGCTGCACTATAGGAGTTTCAGTAATTGAGGGTGTGCTGCACTATTGGAGTGTCAGTAATTGAGGGTGTGCTGCGCTATTGGAGTTCAGTAATTGAGTGTGTGCTGCAATATTGGCGTGTCAGTAATTGAGGGTGTGCTGCACTATTGGAGTGTCAGTAATTGAGGGTGTGCTGCACTATTGGAGTGTCAGTAATTGAGGGTGAGCTGCACTATTGGAGTGTCAGTAATTGAGCTTGTGCTGCACTATTGGAATATCAGTAATTAAGGGTGTGCTGCACTATTGGAGTGTCAGTAATTGAGGGTGTGCTGCACTATTGGATTGTCAGTAATTGAGGGTGTGCTGCACTATTGGAGTGTCAGTAAATGAGGGTGTGCTGCACTATTGGAGTGTCGTTAATTGAGGGTGTGCTGCACTATTGGAGTGTCAGTAATTGAGGGTGTGCTGCACAATTTTATTGTTAGCAATTGAGGGTGTGCGGCACTATTGATGTGTGAGTAATTGAGGGTGTGCTGCACAATTGGAGTGGCAGTAATTGAGCGTGCGCTACACTATTAGAGCGTCAGTAATTGAGGGTGTGCTGCATAATTGGAGTGTCAGTAATTGAGGGTGTGCTGCACTGTTGCAGTTTCAATAATTGAGGGTGTGCTGCACTATTGGAGTGTCAGTCATTGAGTGTGTGCTGCGCTATTGGAGTTCAGTAATTGAGTGTGGGCTGCAATATTGGAGTGTCAGTAATTGAGAGTGTGCTGCACTATTGGAGTGTCAGTAATTGAGGGTGTGCTGCACTATTGGAGTGTCAGTAATTGAGGGTGTGCTGCACTATTGGAGTGTCAGTAATTGAGGGTGTGCTGCACTATTGGAGTGTCAGTGATTGAGTTTGTGCTGCAATATTGGAGTGCCAGTAATTGAGGGTGTGCTGCACTATTGGTGTGTCAGTAATTGAGGATGCACTGCACTATTGGAGTGTCAGTAATTGAGGGTGTGCTGCACTATTGGAGTGTCAGTAATTGAGTTTGTGCTGCACAATTGTATTGTTAGCAATTGAGGTTGTGCGGCACTATTGGTGTGTCACTAATTGAGGGTGTGCTGCAATATTGGAGTGTCAGTAATTGAGGGTGTGTGCACTATTGGAGTGTCAGTGATTGAGTTTGTGCTGCAATATTGGAGTGCCAGTATTTGAGGGTGTGCTGCACTATTGGACTGTCAGTAATTGAGGCTGTGCTGCACTATTGCTGTGTCAGTAATTGAGGGTGTGATGCACTATTGGAGTGTAAGTAAATGAGGGTGTGCTGCACTATTGGAGTGTCGGTAATTGAGGGTGTGCTGCACTATTGGAGTGTCAGTTATTGAGGGTGCGCTACACTATTAGAGCGTCAGAAATTGAGGGTGTGCTGCATAATTGGAGTGTCAGTAATTGAGGGTGTGCTGCACTATTGGAGTGTCAGTAATTGAGGGGGTGCTGCACTATTGGAGTGTCAGTAATTGAGGGTGTGCTGCGCTATTGGAGTTTCAGTAATTGAGGGTGTGCTGCACTATTGGAGTGTCAGTAATTGAGGGTGTGCTGCACTATTGGAGTGTCAGTAATTGAGGGTGTGCTGCTCTATTGGAGTGTCAGTAATTGAGGGTGAGCTGCACTATTAGAGTGTCAGTAATTGAGCTTGTGCTGCACTATTGGAATATCAGTAATTAAGGGTGTGCTGCACTATTGGAGTGTCAGTAATTGAGGGTGTGCTGCACTATTGGATTGTCAGTAATTAAGGTTGCGCTGCACTATTGGAGTGTCAGTAATTGAGGATGTGTTGCACTATTGGAGTGTCAGTAATTGAGGTTGTGCTGCACTATTGGAGTGTCAGTAATTGAGGGTGTGCTGCACTATTGGAGTGTCAGTAATTGAGGGTGTGCTGCACTATTGGAGTGTCAGTAATTGAGGGTGTGCTGCACTATTGGATTGTCAGTAATTAAGGTTGCGCTGCACTATTGGAGTGTCAGTAATTGAGGGTGTGCTGCACTATTGGAGTGTCAGTAAATGAGGGTGTGCTGCACTATTGGAGTGTCGGTAATTGAGGGTGTGCTGCACTATTGGAGTGTCAGTAATTGAGGGTGTGCTGCAATATAGGAGTGTCAGTAATTGAGGGTGTGCTGCACTATTGGAGTGTCAGTAATTGAGTGTGTGCTGCACTATTGGAGTGTCTGTAATTGAGGGTGTGCTGCACTATTGGAGTGTCAGTAATTGAGGGTTTGCTGCACTATTGGAGTGTCAGTGATTGAGTTTGTGCTGCAATATTGGAGTGTCAGTAATTTAGCGTGTGCTGCACTATTGGAGTGTCAGTAATTGAGGGTGTGCTGCACTACTGGAGTGTCAGTAATTGAGGGTGTGCTGCTCTATTGGAGTGTCACTAATTGAGGGTGTGCTGCAATATTGGAGTGCCTGTAATTGAGGGTGTGCTGCACTATTGGTGTGTCAGTAATTGAGGGTGTGCTGCTCTATTGGAGTGTAACTAATTGAGGGTGTGCTGCAAAATTGGAGTGTCAGGAATTGAGGGTGTGTGCACTATTGGAGTGTCAGTGATTGAGTTTGTGCAGCAATATTGGAGTGTCAGTAATTAAGGTTGCGCTATACTATTGGAGTGTCAGTAATTGAGGGTGTGCTGCACTATTGGAGTGTCAGTAATTGAGGGTGTGCTGCTCTTTTGGAGTGTCACTAATTGAGGGTGTGCTGCAATATTGGAGTGTCAGGAATTGAGGGTGTGTGCACTATTGGAGTGTCAGTGATTGAGTTTGTGCAGCAATATTGGAGTGTCAGTAATTAAGGTTGCGCTATACTATTGGAGTGACAGTAATTGAGGGTGTGCTGCACTATTGGAGTGTCAGTAATTGAGCTTGTGCTGCACTATTGGAATATCAGTAATTAAGGGTGAGCTGCACTATTGGAGTGTCAGTAATTGAGGGTGTGCTGCACTATTGGAGTGTCAGTAATTGAGGGTGTGCTGCACTATTGGTGTGTCAGTAATTGAGGGTGTGCTGCACTATTGGATTGTCAGTAATTAAGGTTGCGCTGCACTATTGGAGTGTCAGTAATTGAGGGTGTGCTGCACTATTGGAGTGTCAGTAAATGAGGGTGTGCTGCACTATTGGAGTGTCGGTAATTGAGGGTGAACTGCACTATTGGAGTGTCAGTAATTGAGGGTGTGCTGCACAATTGGAGTGTCAGTAATTGAGGGTGTGCTGCACAATTGTATCGTTAGCAATTGAGGGTGTGCGGTTCTATTGATGTGTCAGTAATTGAGGGTGTGCTGCACAATTGGAGTGTCAGTAATTGAGGGTGTGCTGCACAATTGGAGTGTCAGTAATTGAGGGTGTGCTGCACTATTGGTGTGTCAGTAATTGAGGGTGCGCTGCACTATTGGAGTGTCAGTAATTGAGGGTGTGCTGCACTATTAGAGCCTCAGTAATTGAGGGTGTGCTGCATAATTGGAGTGTCAGTAATTGAGGGTGTGCTGCACTATTGGAGTGTCAGTAATTGAGGGTGTGCTGCACTGTTGGAGTTTCAATAATTGAGGGTGTGCTGCACTATTGGAGTGCAGTAATTGAGTGTGTGCTGCAATATTGGAGTGTCAGTAATTGATAGTGTGCTGCACTATTGGAGTGTCAGTAATTGAGGGTGTGCTGCACTTTTGGAGTGTCAGTATCTGAGGGTGAGCTGCACTATTGGAGTGTCAGTAATTGAGGGTGTGCTGCACTATTGGAGTGTCAGTAATTGAGGGTGTGCTGCACTATTGGTGTGTCAGTAATTGAGGGTGTGCTGCAATATTGGAGTGTCAGTAATTGAGGGTGTGCTGCACTATTGGAGTGTCTGTAATTGAGGGTGTGCTGCACTAATGGAGTGTCAGTCATTGAGGTTGTTCTGCCCAATAGGGGTGACAGTAGTTGAGGTTCTGCTGCATTTTTGGAGTGTCTGTAATTGAGGGTGTGCTGCTCTATTTGCGTGCCAGTAATTGAGGATGCACTGCACTATTGGTGTGTCAGTAATTGAGGGTGTGCTGCACTATTGGAGTGTCAGTAATTGAGGGTGTGTGCACTATTGGATTGCCAGTGATTGAGTTTGTGCTGCAATATTGGAGTGCCAGTAATTGAGGGTGTGCTGCACTATTGGAGTGTCAGTAATTGAGGGTGTGCTGCACTATTGCAGTGTCAGTAATTGAGGGTGTGATGCACTATTGGAGTGTAAGTAAATGAGGGTGTGCTGCACTATTGGAGTGTCGGTAATTGAGGGTGTGCTGCACTATTGGAGTGTCGATAATTGAGGGTGTGCTGCACTATTGGAGTGTCAGTAATTGAGGGTGTGCTGCACAATTGGAGTGTAAGTAATTGAGGGTGTGCTGCACAATTGTATTGTTAGCAATTGAGGGTGTGCAGCAATATTGGTGTGTCAGTAATTGAGGGTGTGCTGCACTATTGGAGTGGCAGTAATTGAGCGTGCGCTACACTATTAGAGCGTCAGTAATTGAGGGTGTGCTACATAATTGGAGTGTCAGTAATTGAGGGTGTGCTGCACTATTGGAGTGTCAGTAATTGAGGGTGTGCTGCACATTTTAGTGTCACTAATTGAGGGTGTGCTGCACTATTGGAGTGTCAGTAATTGAGGGTGTGCTGCACTATTGGAGTGTCAGTAATTGAGGGTGTGCTGCACATTTTAGTCTCACTAATTGAGGGTGTGCTGCACTATTGGAGTGTCAGTAATTGAGGGTGTGCTGCACATTTTAGTGTCACTAATTGAGGGTGTGCTGCACTATTGGAGTGTCAGTAATTGAGGGTGTGCTGCACTATTGGAGTGTCAGTAATTGAGGGTGTGCTGCACTATTGGAGTGTCAGTAATTGAGGGTGTGCTGCACTATTGGAGTGTCAGTAATTGAGGGTGTGCTGCGCTATTGTAGTTCAGTAATTGAGTGTGCGGTGCAATATTGGAGTGTCAGTAATTGAGGGTGTGCTGCACTATTGGAGTGTCAGTAATTGAGGGTGTGCTGCACTATTGGAGTGTCAGTAATTGAGGGTGAGCTGCACTATTGGAGTGTCAGTAATTGAGGGTGAGCTGCACTATTGGAGTGTCAGTATTTGAGCGTGTGCTGCACTATCGGAGTATCAGTAATTAAGGGTGTGCTGCACTATCGGAGTGTCAGTAATTGAGGATGTGCTGCACTATTGGATTGTCAGTAATTAAGGTTGCGCTGCACTATTGGAGTGTCAGTAATTCAGGGTGTGCTGCATTATTGGAGTGTCAGTAATTGAGGGTGTGCTGCACTATTGGAGTGTCAGTAATTGAGGGTGTGCTGCACTATTGGAGTGTCAGTAATTGAGGGTGTGCTGCACTATTGGTGTGTCAGTAATTGAGGGTGTGCTGCACTATTGGAGTGTCAGTAATTAAGGTTGCGCTGCACTATTGGAGTGTCAGTAATTGAGGGTGTGCTGCACTATTTGAGTGTCAGTCATTGAGGGTGTGCTGCGCTATTGGAGTTCAGTAATTGAGTGTGTGCTGCACTATTGGTGTGTCAGTAATTGAGGGTGTGCTGCACTATTGGAGTGTCAGTAATTGAGGGTGTGCTGCACTATTGGAGTGTCAGGAATTGAGGGTGTCCTGCACTATTGGTGTGTCAGTAATTGAGGGTGTGCTGCAATATTGGAGTGTCAGTAATTGAGGGTGTGCTGCACTATTGGAGTGTCAGGAATTGAGGGTGTCCTGCACTATTGGTGTGTCAGTAATTGAGGGTGTGCTGCAATATTGGAGTGTCAGTAATTGAGGGTGTGCTGCACTATTGGAGTGTCAGTAATTGACGGTGTGCTGCACTATTGGTGTGTCAGTAATTGAGGGTTTGCTGCACTATTGAATTGTCAGTAATTGAGGGTGAGCTGCACTATGGGAGTGTCAGTAATTGAGTGTGTGCTGCTCTATTGGAGTGTCAGTAATTGAGGGTGTGGTGCATTATTGGAGTGTCAGTGATTGAGGGTGTGCTGCACAATTGGAGTGTCAGTAATTGAGGGTGTGCTGCACTATTGGAGAGTCAGTAATTGAGGGTGTGCTGCACTATTGGAGTGTCAGTAATTGAGAGTGTGCTGCACTATTGGAGTGTCAGTAATTGAGGTTGTGCTGCACTATTGAATTGTCAGTAATTGAGGGTGCGCTTCACTATTAGAGTGTCAGTAATTGAGGGTGTGCTGCACTATTGGTGTGTCAGTAATTGAGGATGCACTGCACTATTGGTGTGTCAGTAATTGAGGGTGCACTGCACTATTGGTGTGTCAGTAATTGAGGGTGCACTGCACTATTGGTGTGTCAGTAATTGAGGGTGTGCTGCACTATTGGAGTGTCAGTAATTGACGGTGTGCTGCACTATTGCAGTGTCAGAAATTGAGGGTGTGCTGCATTATTGGAGTGTCAGTAATTGAGGTTGTGCTGCAATATTGGAGTGTCAGTAATTGAGGGTGTGCTGCACTATTGGAGTGTCAGTAATTGAGGTTGTGCTGCAATATTGGAGTGTCAGTAATTGAGGGTGTGCTACACTATTGGAGTGTCAGTAATCAAGCTTGCGCTGCACTATTGGAGTGTCAGTAATTGAGGTTGTGCTGCACTAATGGAGTGTCAGTCATTGAGTGTGTGCTGCACTATTGGAGTGTCAGGAATTCAGGGTGTGCTGCACTAATGGAGTGTCACTAATTGAGGGTGTGCTGCACTAATGGAGTGTCAGTAATTGAGGGTGTGCTGCTCTATTGGAGTGTCAGTAATTGAGGGTGTGCTGCAATATTGGAGTGTCAGTAATTGAGGGTGTGCTGCACTATTGCAGTGTCAGTAATTGAGGGTGTGCTGCTCTATTGGAGTGTCAGTAATTGAGGGTGTGCTGCAATATAGGTGTGTCAGTAATTGAGGGTGTGCTGCACTATTGGAGTGTCAGTAATTGAGTGTGTGCTGCACTATTGGAGTGTCAGTAATTGAGGGTGTGCTGCACTATTGGAGTGTCAGTGATTGAGTTTGTGCTGCAATATTGGAGTGTCAGTAATTTAGCGTGTGCTGCACTATTGGAGTGTCAGTAATTTAGCGTGTGCTGCACTATTGGAGTGTCAGTAATTGAGGGTGTGCTGCTCTATTGGAGTGTCACTAATTGAGGGTGCACTGCACTATTGGTGTGTCAGTAATTGAGGGTGTGCTGCACTACTGGAGTGTCAGTAATTGAGGGTGTGCTGCTCTATTGGAGTGTCACTAATTGAGGGTGCACTGCACTATTGGTGTGTCAGTAATTGAGGGTGTGCTGCACTATTGGAGTGTCAGTAATTGAGGGTGTGCTGCTCTATTGGAGTGTCACTAATTGAGGGTGTGCTGCAATATTGCAGTGTCAGTAATTCAGTGTGTGCTGCACTATTGGAGTGTCAGTAATTGAGGTTGTGCTGCACTTTTGAATTGTAGTAATTGAGGGTGCGCTGAACTATTAGAGTGTCAGTAATTGAGGGTGTGCTGCACTATTGGAGTGTCAGTAATTGAGGGTGCGCTGCACTATTAGAGTGTCAGTAATTGAGGGTGTGCTGCACTATTGGTGTGTCAGTAATTGAGGATGCACTGCACTATTGGTGTGTCAGTAATTGAGGGTGTGCTGCACTATTGGAGTGTCAGTAATTGAGTTTGAGCTGCACAATTGTATTGTTAGCAATTGAGGGTGTGCGGCACTATTGGTGTGTCAGTAATTGAGCGTGTGCTGCAATATTGGAGTATCAGTAATTGAGGGTGTGCTGCACTATTGGAGTGTCAGTAATTGAGGGTGTGTGCACTATTGGAATGTCAGTGATTGAGTTTGTGCTGTAATATTGGAGTGCCAGTAATTGAGGGTGTGCTGCACTATTGGACTGTCAGTAATTGACGGTGTGCTTCACTATTGCAGTGTCAGAAATTGAGGGTGTGATGCACTATTGGAGTGTCAGTAAATGAGGGTGTGCTGCACTATTGGAGTGTCGGTAATTGAGGGTTTGCTGCACTATTGGAGTGTCAGTAATTGAGGGTGTGCTGCACAATTGGAGTGTCAGTAATTGAGGGTGTGCTGCACAATTGTATTGTTAGCAATTGAGGGTGTGCGGCACTATTTGTGTGTCAGTAATTGAGGGTGTGCTGCACTATTGGAGTGGCAGTAATTGAGGGTGCGCTACACTATTAGAGCGTCAGTAATTGAGGTTGTGCTGCATAATTGAAGTTCCAGTAATTGAGGGAGTGCTGCGCTATTGGAGTTCAGTAATTGAGAGTGTGCTGCAATATTGGAGTGTCAGTAATTGAGGGTGTGCTGCACTATTGGAGTGTCAGTAATTGAGGGTGTGCTGCACTATTGGAGTGTCAGTAATTGAGGGTGAGCTGCACTATTGGAGTGTCAGTAATTGAGGGTGAGCTGCACTATTGGAGTGTCAGTAATTGAGCGTGTGCTGCACTATTGGAGTATCAGTAATTGAGGGTGTGCTACACTATTGGAGTGTCAGTAATTGAGGGTGTGCTGCACTATTGGAGTGTCAGTGATTGAGTTTGTGCTGCAATATTGGAGTGTCAGTAATTTAGCGTGTGCTGCACTATTGGAGTGTCAGTAATTTAGCGTGTGCTGCACTATTGGAGTGTCAGTAATTGAGGGTGTGCTGCTCTATTGGAGTGTCACTAATTGAGGGTGCACTGCACTATTGGTGTGTCAGTAATTGAGGGTCTGCTGCACTATTGGAGTGTCAGTAATTGAGGGTGTGCTGCTCTATTGGAGTGTCACTAATTGAGGGTGTGCTGCACTTTTGAATTGTAGTAATTGAGGGTGCGCTGAACTATTAGAGTGTCAGTAATTGAGGGTGTGCTGCACTATTGGAGTGTCAGTAATTGAGGGTGCGCTGCACTATTAGAGTGTCAGTAATTGAGGGTGTGCTGCACTATTGGTGTGTCAGTAATTGAGGATGCACTGCACTATTGGTGTGTCAGTAATTGAGGGTGTGTGCACTATTGGAGTGTCCGTAATTGAGTTTGAGCTGCACAATTGTATTGTTAGCAATTGAGGGTGTGTGCACTATTGGAATGTCAGTGATTGAGTTTGTGCTGTAATATTGGAGTGCCAGTAATTGAGGGTGTGCTGCACTATTAGAGCGTCAGTAATTGAGGTTGTGCTGCATAATTGAAGTTTCAGTAATTGAGGGAGTGCTGCACTATTGGAGTTCAGTCATTGAGTGTGTGCTGCAATATTGGAGTGTCAGTAATTGAGGGTGTGCTGCACTATTGGAGTGTCAGTAATTGAGGGTGTGCTGCACTATTGGAGTGTCAGTAATTGAGGGTGAGCTGCACTATTGGAGTGTCAGTAATTGAGGGTGAGCTGCACTATTGGAGTGTCAGTAATTGAGGGTGTGCTGCACTATTGGAGTGTCAGTAATTGAGGGTGTGCGGCACTATTGGAGTGTCAGTAATTAAGGTTGCGCTGCACTATTGGAGTGTCAGTAATTGAGGGTGTGCTGCACTATTGGAGTGTCAGTCATTGAGGGTGTGCTGCGCTATTGGAGTTCAGTAATTGAGTGTGTGCTGCACTATAGGTGTGTCAGTAATTGAGGGTGTGCTACACTATTGGAGTGTCAGTAATTGAGGGTGTGCTGCACTATTGGAGTGTCAGTGATTGAGTTTGTGCTGCAATATTGGAGTGCCAGTAATTGAGGGTGTGCTGCACTATTGGAGTGTCAGTAATTGAGCGTGTGCTGCACTATTGGAGTGTCAGTAATTGAGGGTGTGCTGCTCTATTGGAGTGTCACTAACTGAGGGTGCGCTGCAATATTGGAGTGTCATGATTGAGTTTGTGCTGCAATATTGGAGTGCCAGTAATTGAGGATGTGCTGCACTATTGGAGTGTCAGTAATTGAGCGTGTGCTGCACTATTGGAGTGTCAGTAATTGAGGGTGTGCTGCCCTATTGGAGTGTCATTAATTGAGGGTGTGCTGCAATATTGGAGTGTCAGTAATTGAGGGTGTGTGCACTATTGGAGTGTCAGTAATTGAGGGTGTGCTGCACTATTGGAGTGTCAGTAATTGAGGGTGTGCAGCACTATAGGAGTGTCAGTAATTGAGGGTGTGCTGCATTATTGGAGTGTCAGTGATTGAGGGTGTGCTGCACAATTGGAGTGTCAGTAATTGAGGGTGTGCTGCACTATTGGAGTGTCAGTAATTGAGGGTGTGCAGCACTATTGGAGTGTCAGTAATTGAGGGTGTGCTGCACTATTGGAGTGTCAGTAATTGAGAGTGTGCTGCACTATTGGTGTGTCAGTAATTGAGGGTGCACTGCACTATTGGTGTGTCAGTAATTATTGGTGCACTGCACTATTGTTGTGTCAGTAATTGAGTGTGCACTGCATTATTGGTGTGTCAGTAATGAGGGTGCATTGCACTATTGGTGTGTCAGTAATTGAGGGTGTGCTGCAATATTGGAGTGTCAGTTATTGAGGGTGTGTTGCACTATTGGAGTGTCAGTAATTGAGGGTGTGCTGCACTTTTGGAGTGTCAGTAATGGAGGGTGTGCTACTCTATTGGAGTGTCACTAACTGAGGGTGCGCTGCAATATTGGAGTGTCAGTGATTGAGTTTGTGCTGCAATATTGGAGTGTCAGTAATTTAGTGTGTGCTGCACTATTGGAGTGTCAGTAATTGAGTGTGTGCTGCACTATTGGAGTGTGAGTAATTGAGGGTGTGCTGCAATATTGGAGTGTCAGTAATTGAGCGTGTGCTGCACTATTGGAGTGTCAGTAATTGAGGGTGTGCTGCTCTATTGGAGTGTCACTAATTGAGGGTGTGCTGCAATATTGGAGTGTCAGTAATTGAGGGTGTGTGCACTATTGGAGTGTCAGTAATTGAGGGTGTGCTGCACTATTAGAGTGCCAGTGATTGAGGGTGTGCTGCACTATTGGAGTGTCAGTAATTGAGGGTGTGCTGCACTATTAGAGTGTCAGTAATTGAGGGTGTGCTGCATTATTGGAGTGTCAGTGATTGAGGGTGTGCTGCACTATTGGAGAGTCAGTAATTGAGGGTGTGCTGCACTATTGGAGTGTCAGTAATTGAGGGTGTGCTGCACAATTGGAGAGTCAGTAATTGAGGGTGTGCTGCACTATTGGAGTGTCAGTAATGGAGGGTGTGCTGCTCAATTGGAGTGTCATTAACTGAGGGTGCGCTGCAATATTGGAGTGTCAGTGATTGAGTTTGTGCTGCAATATTGGAGTGCCAGTAATTGAGGGTGTGCTGCACTATTGGAGTGTCAGTAATTGAGCGTGTGCTGCACTATTGGAGTGTCAGTAATTGAGGGTGTGCTGCTCTATTGGAGTGTCACTAATTGAGGGTGTGCTGCAATATTGGAGTGTCAGTAATGGAGGGTGTGCTGCTCAATTGGAGTGTCATTAACTGAGGGTGCGCTGCAATATTGGAGTGTCAGTGATTGAGTTTGTGCTGCAATATTGGAGTGTCAGTTATTGAGGGTGTGTTGCACTATTGGAGTGTCAGTAATTGAGGGTGTGCTGCACTTTTGGAGTGTCAGTAATGGAGGGTGTGCTACTCTATTGGAGTGTCACTAACTGAGGGTGCGCTGCAATATTGGAGTGTCAGTGATTGAGTTTGTGCTGCAATATTGGAGTGTCAGTAATTGAGTGTGTGCTGCACTATTGGAGTGTCAGTAATTGAGTGTGTGCTGCACTATTGGAGTGTGAGTAATTGAGGGTGTGCTGCAATATTGGAGTGTCAGTAATTGAGCGTGTGCTGCACTATTGGAGTGTCAGTAATTGAGGGTGTGCTGCTCTATTGGAGTGTCACTAATTGAGGGTGTGCTGCAATATTGGAGTGTCAGTAATTGAGGGTGTGCTGCACTATTGGAGTGTCAGTAATTGAGGGTGTGCTGCACTATTAGAGTGCCAGTGATTGAGGGTGTGCTGCACTATTGGAGTGTCAGTAATTGAGGGTGTGCTGCACTATTAGAGTGTCAGTAATTGAGGGTGTGCTGCATTATTGGAGTGTCAGTGATTGAGGGTGTGCTGCACTATTGGAGAGTCAGTAATTGAGGGTGTGCTGCACTATTGGAGTGTCAGTAATTGAGGGTGTGCTGCACAATTGGAGAGTCAGTAATTGAGGGTGTGCTGCACTATTGGAGTGTCAGTAATGGAGGGTGTGCTGCTCAATTGGAGTGTCATTAACTGAGGGTCCGCTGCAATATTGGAGTGTCAGTGATTGAGTTTGTGCTGCAATATTGGAGTGCCAGTAATTGAGGGTGTATTGCACTATTGGAGTGTCAGTAATTGAGGGTGTGCTGCACTATTGGAGTATCAGTAATTGAGGGTGTGCTGCACTATTGGAGTGTCAGTAATTGAGCGTGTGCTGCACTATTGGAGTGTCAGTAATTGAGGGTGTGCTGCTCTATTGGAGTGTCACTAATTGAGGGTGTGCTGCAATATTGGAGTGTCAGTAATTGAGGGTGTGTGCACTATTGGAGTGTCAGTGATTGATTTTGTGCAGCACTATTGGAGTGTCAGTAATTGAGGGTGTGCTGCACTATTGAATTGTCAGTAATTGAGGGTGCGCTGCACTATTAGAGTGTCAGTAATTGAGGGTGTGGTGCATTATTGGAGTGTCGGTGATTGAGGGTGTGCTGCACAATTGGAGTGTCAGTAATTGAGGGTGTGCTGCACTATTGGTGTGTCAGTAATTGAGGGTGCATTGCACTATTGGAGTGTCAGTAATTGAGGGTGTGCTGCACTATTGGAGAGTCAGTAATTGAGGGTGTGCTGCACTATTGGAGTGTCAGTAATGGAGGGTGTGCTGCTCTATTGGAGTGTCACTAACTGAGGGTGCGCTGCAATATTGGAGTGTCAGTGATTGAGGGTGTGCTGCACAATTGGAGTGTCAGTAATTGAGGGTGTGCTGCACTATTGGAGTGTCAGTAATTGAGGGTGTGCTGCACTATTGGAGTGTCAGTAATTGAGGGTGTGCTGCAATATTGGAGTGTCAGTAATTGAGGGTGTGCTGCACTATTGGTGTGTCAGTAATTGAGGGTGTGCTGCACTATTGGTGTGTCAGTAATTGAGGGTGTGCTGCACTTTTGGTGTGTCTGAAATTGAGGGTGTGCTGCACAATTGGAGTGTCAGTAATTGAGGGTGTGCTGCAATATTGGAGTGTCAGTAATTGAGGTTGTGCTGCATTTTTGGAGTGTAAGTAATTGAGTGTGTGCTGCACTATTGGGGAGTCAGAAACAGAGTGTGTGATGCCCTATTGGAGTGTCAGTAATACAGGGTGTGCTGCACTATTGGAGTATTAGCAATTGAGGGTGTGCAGCACTATTGGAGTGTCAGTAATTGAGGGTGCGCTGCACTATTGGAGTGTCAGTAATTGAGGGTTTGCTGAAATATTGGAGTGCCAGTAATTGAGGGTTTGCTGCACTATTGGAGTGTCAATAATTGAGGGTGTGCTGCACTATTGGAGTGTAAGAAAATGAGGGTGTGCTGCACTATTGGAGTGTCAGTAATTGAGGGTGTGCTGCACACTTGGAGTGTCAGTAATTGAGGGTGTGCTGCACTATTGTATTGTCAGTAATTGAGGGTGTGCTGCACTATTGTATTGTCAGTAATTGAGGATGTGCTGCACTATTGGTGCGTCAGTAATTGAGGGTTTGCTGCACTATTGGTGCGTCAGTAATTGAGGGTGTGCTGCACTATTGGAAGTTCAGTAATTCAGGTTGCTGCACTATTGGAGTGTAAGTAATAGAGGGTGTGCTGCACAATTGGAGTGTCAGTAATTGAGGCTGTGGTGCACTATTGGAGTGTCAGTAATTGAGGGTGAGCTGCACTATTGGACAGTCAGTAATTGAGGGTGTGCTGCACTCTTGGAGTGTCATTAATTGAGGGTGTGCTGCAATATTGGAGTGTGAGTAATTGAGGGTGTGCTGCACTATTGGAATGTCAGTAATTGAGGGTGTGCTGCATTTTTGGAGTGTCAGTAATTGAGTGTGTGCTGCAATATTGGGGAGTCAGAAACAGAGTGTGTGATGCCCTATTGGAGTGTCAGTAATTGAGGGTGTGCAGCACTATTGGAGTATCAGTAATTGAGTGTGTGCAGCACTATTGGAGTGTCAGTAATTGTGGTTGCGCTGCACAATTGGAGTGTCAGTAATTGATGGTGTACTGCACTTTTGGTGTGTCAGTAATTGAGGGTGTGCTGCACAATTGGAGTGTCAGTAATTGAGGGTGTGCTGCAATATTGGAGTGTCAGTAATTGAGGTTGTGCTGCATTTTTGGAGGGTAAGTAATTGAGTGTGTGCTGCACTATTGGGGAGTCAGAAACAGAGTGTGTGATGCCATATTGGAGTGTCAGTAATAGAGGGTGTGCTGCACTATTGGAGTATTAGTAATTGAGGGTGTGCTGCACTATTGGAGTGTCAGTAATTGAGGTTGCGCTGCACTATTGGAGTGTCAGTAATTGAGGGTGTGCTGAAATATTGGAGTGCCAGTAATTGAGGGTGTGCTGCACTATTGGAGTGTCAGTAATTGAGGGTGTGTTGCACTTTTGGAGTGTCAATAATTGAGGGTGTGGTGCACTATTGGAGTGTAAGAAAATGAGGGTGTGCTGCACTATTGGAGTATCAGTAATTGAGTGTGTGCTGCACTGTTGTAGTGTCAGTAATTGAGTGTGTGCTGCACTATTGGAGTGTCAGTAATTGAGGGTGTGCTGCAATATTGGAGTGTCAGTAATTGAGGCTGTGCTGCAATATTGGAGTGTCAGTAATTGAGGGTGTGCTGCACTATTGGAGTGTCAATAACTGAGGGTGTGCTGCAATATTGGAGTGTCAGTAATTGAGGGTGTGCTGCAATATTGGAGTGTGAGTAATTGAGGGTGTGCTGCATTTTTGGAGTGTCAGTAATTGAGTGTGTGCTGCACTATTGGAGTGTCAGTAATTGAGGGTGCGCTGCACTATTGGGGAGTCAGAAACAGAGTGTGTGATGCCCTATTGGAGTGTCAGTAATAGAGGGTGAGCTGCACTATTGGAATATCAGTAATTGAGGTTGCGCTGCACAATTGGAGTGTCAGTAATTGAGAGTGTGCAGCACTATTGGAGTGTCAGTAATTGAGGTTGCGCTGCACAATTGGAGTGTCAGTAATTGAGGGTGTGCTGCACTATTGGAGTGTCAGTAATTGATGGTGTGCTGCAATTTTGGTGTGTCAGTAATTGAGTGTGTGCTGCACTATTGGAGTGTCAGTAATAGAGGGTGTGCTGCACTATTGGAGTATCAGTAATTGAGGGTGTGCAGCACTATTGGAGTGTCAGTATTTGAGGGTGTGCTGCCCTATTGGAGTGTCAGTAATAGAGGGTGTGCTGCACTATTGGAGTATCAGTAATTGAGGGTGTGCAGCACTATTGGAGTGTCAGTAATTGATGGTGTGCTGCAATTTTGGTGTGTCAGTAATTGAGTGTGTGCTGCACTATTGGAGTGTCAGTAATAGAGGGTGTGCTGCACTATTGGAGTATCAGTAATTGAGGGTGTGCAGCACTATTGGAGTGTCAGTATTTGAGGGTGTGCTGCCCTATTGGAGTGTCAGTAATAGAGGGTGTGCTGCACTATTGGAGTATCAGTAATTGAGGGTGTGCAGCACTATTGGAGTGTCAGTTTTTGAGGGTGTGCTGCCCTATTGGAGTGTCAATAATTGAGGGTGTGCTGCCCTATTGGAGTGTGAGTATTTGAGGCAGTGCTGCACTATAGGAGTGTCAGTAATTGAGCGTGTGCTGCACTATTGGAGTGTCAGAAATTGAGGGTATGCTGCACTATTGGAGTGTCAGTAATTGAGGGTGTGCTGCAGCATTGGAGTGTCACAAATTGTGGGTGTGCTGCACTATTGGAGTTCGGTAATTTAGTGTGTGCTGCACTATTGGTGTTCAGTAATTGAGGTGTGCTGCACTATTGGAGTGTCAGTAATTGAGGGTGTGCTGCACTATTGGATTGTCAGTAATTGAGTGTGTGCTGCACTATTGGAGTGTCAGTAATTGAGGGTGTGCTGCACTATTGGATTGTCAGTAATTGAGTGTGTGCTGCACTATTGGAGTGTCAGTAAGTGAGGGTGTGCTGCACTATTGGATAGTAAGTAAATGAGGGTGTGCTGCACTATTGGAGTGTCAGTAATTGAGGGTTTGCTGCACTATTGGAGTGTCACTATTTGAGGGTGTGCTGCACTATTGAATTGTCAGTAATTGAGGGTGTGCTGCACTATTGAATTGTCAGTAATTGAGGGTGAGCTGCACTATTGGATTGTCAGTAATTGAGTGTGTGCTGCACTATTGGAGTGTCAGTAAGTGAGGGTGTGCTGCACTATTGGATAGAAAGTAAATGAGGGTGTGCTGCATTATTGGAGTGTCAGTAATTGAGGGTGTGCTGCACACTTGGAGTGTCAGTAATTGAGGGTGTGCTGCACTATTGTATTGTCAGTAATTGAGGGTGTGCTGCACTATTGGTGTGTCAGTAATTGAGGGTTTGCTGCACTATTGGTGTGTCAGTAATTGAGGGTATGCTGCACTATTGGAAGTTCAGTAATTCAGGTTGCTGCACTATTGGAGTGTCAGTAATAGAGGGTGTGCTGCACAATTGGAGTGTCAGTAATTGAGGGTGTGCTGCAATATTGGAGTGTCAGTAATTGAGGGTGTGCTGCATTATTGGATTGTCTGTAATTGAGGGTGTGCTAAACTATTAGAGTGTCAGTAATTGAGGGTGTGCTGCATTATTGGAGTGTCTGTAATTGAGGGTGTGCTAAACTATTAGAGTGTCAGTAATTGAGGGTGTGCTGCACTATTGGAGTGTCAGTAATTGAGGGTGTGCTGCACTATTGGAGTGTCAGTAATTGAGGGTGTGCTGCACTATTGGAGTGTCAGTAATTGAGGGTGTGCTGCACTATTGGAGTGTCAGTAATTGAGGGTGTGCTGCAATATTGGAGTGTCAGTAATTGAGGGTGTGCTGCACTATTGGTGTGTCAGTAATTGAGGGTGTGCTGCACTATTGGTGTGTCAGTAATTGAGGGTGTGCTGCACTATTTGTGTGTCTGAAATTGAGGGTGTGCTGCACAATTGGAGTGTCAGTAATTGAGGGTGTGCTGCAATATTGGAGTGTCAGTAATTGAGGGTGTGCTGAAATATTGGAGTGCCAGTAATTGAGGGTGTGCTGCACTTTTGGAGTGTCAATAATTGAGGGTGTGCTGCACTATTGGAGTGTAAGAAAATGAGGGTGTGCTGCACTATTGGAGTGTCAGTAATTGAGGGTGTGCTGCACTATTGTATTGTCAGTAATTGAGGGTGTGCTGCACTATTGTATTGTCAGTAATTGAGGGTGTGCTGCACTATTGTATTGTCAGTAATTGAGGATGTGCTACACTATTGGTGTGTCAGTAATTGAGGGTTTGCTGCACTATTGGTGTGTCAGTAATTGAGGGTGTGCTGCACTATTGGAAGTTCAGTAATTCAGGTTGCTGCACTATTGGAGTGTCAGTAATCGAGGGTGTGCTTCTCTATTGGAGTGTCAGTAATTGAGGGTGTGCTGCACTATTGGAGTGTCAGTAATTGAGTGTGTGCAGCACTATTGGAGTGTGAGTAATTGAGGGTGTGCTGCATTTTTGGAGTGTCAGTAATTGAGGGTGTGCTGCACTATTGGGGAGTCAGAAACAGAGTGTGTTATGCCCTATTGGAGTGTCAGTAATAGAGGGTGTGCTGCACTATTGGAGTGTCAGTAATTGAGTGTGTGCAGCACTATTGGAGTGTCAGTAATTGAGGTTGCGCTGCACAATTGGAGTGTCAGTAATTGATGGTGTGCTGCAATATTGGAGTGTCAATAATTGAGGGTTTGCTGCACTACTGGAGTGTCAGTAATTGAGGGTGTGCTGCACTATTGGAGTGTCAGTAATTGAGTGTGTGCTGCACTATTGAAGTGTCAATAATTGAGGGTGTGCTGCACTATTGGAGTGTGAGTATTTGAGGCTGTGCTGCGCTATTGCAGTGTCAGTAATTGACGGTGTGCTGCACTATTGGAGTGTCAGTAATTGAGCGTGTGCTGCACTATTGGAGTGTCAGTAATTGAGGGAGTGCTGCAATATTGGAGTGTCAGTAATTGAGGTTGTGCTGCATTTTTGGAGTGTAAGTAATTGAGTGTGTGCTGCACTATTGGGGAGTCAGAAACAGAGTGTCTGATGCCCTATTGGAGTGTCAGTAATAGAGGGTGTGCTGCACTATTGGAGTATTAGTAATTGAGGGTGTGCAGCACTATTGGAGTGTCAGTAATTGAGGGTGTGCTGCACTGTTGGAGTTTCAGTAATTGAGGGTGCGCTGCACAATTGGAGTGTCAGTATTTGAGGGTGTGCTGAAATATTGGAGTGCCAGTAATTGAGGGTGTGCTGCACTATTGGAGTGTCAATAATTGAGGGTGTGCTGCACTATTGGAGTGTAAGAAAATGAGGGTGTGCTGCACTATTGGAGTGTCAGTAATTGAGGATGTGCTGCGCTACTTGAGTGTCAGTAATTGAGGGTGTGCTGCAATATTGGAGTGTCACTAATTGAGGGTGTGCTGCACTATTTGAGTGTCAGTAATTGAGGTGTGCTGCAATATTGGAGTGTCAGTAATTGAGGGTGTGCTGGACTATTGGAGTGTCATTAATTGACGGTGTGCTGCACTATTGGAGTGTCAGTAATTGAGGGTGTGCTGCACTACTGGAGTGTCAGTAAATGAGGGTGTGCTGCACTATTGTATTGTAAGTAATTGAGGGTGTGCTGCACTATTGGTGTGTCAGTACTTGAGGGTTTGCTGCACTATAGGTGTGTCAGTAATTGTGGGTGTGCTGCACTATTGGATTGTCAGTAATTGAGGGTGTGCTGCACTTTTGCTGTGTCAGTAATTGAGGGTGTGTTGCACTATTGGAGTGTCAGTAATTGAGGGTGTGTTGCACTATTGGAGTGTCAGTAATTGAGGGTGTGCTGCACTATTGGAGTGTCAGTAATTGCGGGATTGCTGCACTATTGGAATGACAGTAATTGAGGGTGTGCTGCACTATTGGAGTGTCAGTAATTGAGCGTGTGCTGCACTATTGGTGTGTCAGTAATTGAGGGTGTGTTGCACTATTGGAATGACAGTAATTGAGGGTGTGCTGCACTATTGGAGTGTCAGTAATTGAGCGTGTGCTGCACTATTTGTGTGTCAGTAATTCAGGGTGTGCTGCACTATTGGAGTGTCAGTAATTGAAAGTGCTGCACTATTGGAGTGTCAGTAATTGAGGGTGTGCTACACTATTGTTGTGTCAGTAATTGAGGGTGTGCTGCACTATTGAATTGTCAGTAATTGAGGGTGCGCTACACTATTAGAGTGTCAGTAATTGAGGGTGTGCTGCACTATTGGAATCTCAGTAATTGAGGGTGTGCAGCACTATTGGAATGCCATTAATTGAGGGTGTGCTGCACTATTGGAGTGTCAGTTTTTGAGGGTGTGCTGCACTATTGGAGTTTCAGTAATTGAGGGTGTGTTGCACTATTGGAGGGACATTATTTGACGGTGTACTGCACTAATGGATTGTCAGTAATTGAGGGTGCAATGCACTATTGATGTGTCAGTAATTGAGGTCGTGCTGCCATGTTGGAGTGTCAGAAATTGAGTGTGTGATGCAATACTGATGAGTCAGTAATACAGGGTGTGCGGCACTATTTGAGTGTCAGTATTTGTGGTTCTGCTGCACTGTTTGAGTGTCAGTAATTGAGGGTGTGCTGCACTATTGCAGTGTCTGTAATTGAGGGTGTGCTGCACTATTGGAGTGTCAGTAATTGAGGGTGTGCTGCACTATTGGTGTGTCAGTAATTGAGGGTGTGCTGCACTAATGTATTGTCAGTAATGCAGGGTGAGCTGCACTATTGGAGTGTCAGTAATTGAGGGTGAGCTGCCCTATTGGAGTGTCAGTAATTGAGGGTGTGCTGCAATATTGGAGTGTCAGTAATTGAGGGTGTGCTGCACTATTGGAGTGTCAGTAATTGAGGGTGTGCTGCACTATTGGAGTGTCTGTAATTGAGAGTGTGCTGCACTATTGGTGTGTCAGCAATTGAGGCTGTGCTGCACTATTGGAGTGTCAGTAATTGAGGGTGTGCTGCACTACTGGAGTGTCAGTAATTGAGTCTGTGCTGCACTATTGGAGTGTCAGTAATTGAGGGTGTGCTGCACTATTGGAGTGTCAGTAATTGAGGGTGTGCTGCACTATTGGAGTGTCAGTAATTGAGGGTGTGCAGCACTATTGGTGT
Organism: Isurus oxyrinchus; assembly: GCA_026770705.1. Lineage (NCBI taxonomy): Eukaryota > Metazoa > Chordata > Chondrichthyes > Lamniformes > Lamnidae > Isurus > Isurus oxyrinchus. The sequence goes on along the minus strand of JANJGN010000103.1, from coordinate 15,261 downwards.
GTCAGTAATTGAGGTTGTGCTGCAATATTGGAGTGTCAGTAATTAAGGGTGTGCTGCACTATTGGAGTGTCAGTAATTGAGGGTGCGCTGCACTATTGGAGTGTCAGTAATTGAGGGTGTGCTACACTATTAGAGTGTCAGTAATTGAGGGTTTGCTGCACTATTGGAGTGTCAGTAATTGAGTGTGTGCTGCACTATTGAAGTGTCAATAATTGAGGGTGTGCTGCACTATTGGAGTGTGAGTATTTGAGGCTGTGCTGCGCTATTGCAGTGTCAGTAATTGACGGTGTGCTGCACTATTGGAGTGTCAGTAATTGAGCGTGTGCTGCACTATTGGAGTGTCAGTAATTGAGGGAGTGCTGCAATATTGGAGTGTCAGTAATTGAGGTTGTGCTGCATTTTTGGAGTGTAAGTAATTGAGTGTGTGCTGCACTATTGGGGAGTCAGAAACAGAGTGTCTGATGCCCTATTGGAGTGTCAGTAATAGAGGGTGTGCTGCACTATTGGAGTATTAGTAATTGAGGGTGTGCAGCACTATTGGAGTGTCAGTAATTGAGGGTGTGCTGCACTGTTGGAGTTTCAGTAATTGAGGGTGCGCTGCACAATTGGAGTGTCAGTATTTGAGGGTGTGCTGAAATATTGGAGTGCCAGTAATTGAGGGTGTGCTGCACTATTGGAGTGTCAATAATTGAGGGTGTGCTGCACTATTGGAGTGTAAGAAAATGAGGGTGTGCTGCACTATTGGAGTGTCAGTAATTGAGGATGTGCTGCGCTACTTGAGTGTCAGTAATTGAGGGTGTGCTGCAATATTGGAGTGTCACTAATTGAGGGTGTGCTGCACTATTTGAGTGTCAGTAATTGAGGTGTGCTGCAATATTGGAGTGTCAGTAATTGAGGGTGTGCTGGACTATTGGAGTGTCATTAATTGACGGTGTGCTGCACTATTGGAGTGTCAGTAATTGAGGGTGTGCTGCACTACTGGAGTGTCAGTAAATGAGGGTGTGCTGCACTATTGTATTGTAAGTAATTGAGGGTGTGCTGCACTATTGGTGTGTCAGTACTTGAGGGTTTGCTGCACTATAGGTGTGTCAGTAATTGTGGGTGTGCTGCACTATTGGATTGTCAGTAATTGAGGGTGTGCTGCACTTTTGCTGTGTCAGTAATTGAGGGTGTGTTGCACTATTGGAGTGTCAGTAATTGAGGGTGTGTTGCACTATTGGAGTGTCAGTAATTGAGGGTGTGCTGCACTATTGGAGTGTCAGTAATTGCGGGATTGCTGCACTATTGGAATGACAGTAATTGAGGGTGTGCTGCACTATTGGAGTGTCAGTAATTGAGCGTGTGCTGCACTATTGGTGTGTCAGTAATTGAGGGTGTGTTGCACTATTGGAATGACAGTAATTGAGGGTGTGCTGCACTATTGGAGTGTCAGTAATTGAGCGTGTGCTGCACTATTTGTGTGTCAGTAATTCAGGGTGTGCTGCACTATTGGAGTGTCAGTAATTGAAAGTGCTGCACTATTGGAGTGTCAGTAATTGAGGGTGTGCTACACTATTGTTGTGTCAGTAATTGAGGGTGTGCTGCACTATTGAATTGTCAGTAATTGAGGGTGCGCTACACTATTAGAGTGTCAGTAATTGAGGGTGTGCTGCACTATTGGAATCTCAGTAATTGAGGGTGTGCAGCACTATTGGAATGCCATTAATTGAGGGTGTGCTGCACTATTGGAGTGTCAGTTTTTGAGGGTGTGCTGCACTATTGGAGTTTCAGTAATTGAGGGTGTGTTGCACTATTGGAGGGACATTATTTGACGGTGTACTGCACTAATGGATTGTCAGTAATTGAGGGTGCAATGCACTATTGATGTGTCAGTAATTGAGGTCGTGCTGCCATGTTGGAGTGTCAGAAATTGAGTGTGTGATGCAATACTGATGAGTCAGTAATACAGGGTGTGCGGCACTATTTGAGTGTCAGTATTTGTGGTTCTGCTGCACTGTTTGAGTGTCAGTAATTGAGGGTGTGCTGCACTATTGCAGTGTCTGTAATTGAGGGTGTGCTGCACTATTGGAGTGTCAGTAATTGAGGGTGTGCTGCACTATTGGTGTGTCAGTAATTGAGGGTGTGCTGCACTAATGTATTGTCAGTAATGCAGGGTGAGCTGCACTATTGGAGTGTCAGTAATTGAGGGTGAGCTGCCCTATTGGAGTGTCAGTAATTGAGGGTGTGCTGCAATATTGGAGTGTCAGTAATTGAGGGTGTGCTGCACTATTGGAGTGTCAGTAATTGAGGGTGTGCTGCACTATTGGAGTGTCTGTAATTGAGAGTGTGCTGCACTATTGGTGTGTCAGCAATTGAGGCTGTGCTGCACTATTGGAGTGTCAGTAATTGAGGGTGTGCTGCACTACTGGAGTGTCAGTAATTGAGTCTGTGCTGCACTATTGGAGTGTCAGTAATTGAGGGTGTGCTGCACTATTGGAGTGTCAGTAATTGAGGGTGTGCTGCACTATTGGAGTGTCAGTAATTGAGGGTGTGCAGCACTATTGGTGTGTCAGTAATTGAGGTTGTGCTGCAATATTGGAGTGTCAGTAATTAAGGGTGTGCTGCACTATTGGAGTGTCAGTAATTGAGGGTGCGCTGCACTATTGGAGTGTCAGTAATTGAGGGTGTGCTACACTATTAGAGTGTCAGTAATTGAGGGTTTGCTGCACTATTGGAGTGTCAGTAATTGAGGGTGTGCTGCACTATTAGAGTGTCAGTAATTGAGGGTGTGCTGCACTATTGTATTGTCATTAATTGAGGGTGTGCTGCACTATTGTATTGTCATTAATTGAGGGTGTGCAGCACTATTGGAATGTCAGTAATTGAGGGGGCGCTGCACTATTGGAGTGTCAGTAAGTGAGTGTGTGCTGCACTATTGGATTGTCAGTAATTGAGGGTGTGCTGCACTATTGGAATGTCAGTAATTGAGGGGGCGCTGCACTATTGGAGTGTCAGTATTTGAGGGTGTGCTGAAATATTGGAGTGGCAGTAATTGAGGGTGTGCTGCACTATTGGAGTGTCAATAATTGAGGGTGTGCTGCACTATTGGAGTGTAAGAAAATGAGGGTGTGCTGCACTGTTGGAGTGTCAGTAATTGAGGGTGTGCTGCACACTTAGCGTGTAAGTAATTGAAGGTGTGCTGCACTATTGGTGTGTCAGTAATTGAGGATGTGCTGCACTATTGGTGTGTCAGTAATTGAGGATGTGCCGCACTATTGATGTGTCAGTAATTGAGGGTGTGCTGCACTATTGGACAGTCAGTAATTGAGGGTGTGCTGCACTCTTGGAGTGTCAGTAATTGAGGGTGTGCTGCAATATTGGTGTGTGAGTAATTGAGGGTGAGCTGCACTATTGGAGTGTCAGTAATTGAGGGTGTGCTGCACTATTGGGGAGTCAGAAACAGAGTGTGTGATGCCCTATTGGAGTGTCAGTAATAGAGGGTGTGCTGCCCTATTGGAGTGTGAGTATTTGAGGCTGTGCTGCGCTATTGCAGTGTCAGTAATTGACCGTGTGCTGCACTATTGGAGTGTCAGTAATTGAGGGTGTGCTGCACTATTGGAGTGTCAGAAATTGAGGGTGTGCTGCACTATTGGAGTGTCAGTAATTGTGGGTGTGCTGTAATATTGTTGTGTCAGTAATTGATGGTGTGCTGCACTATTGGAGTGTCAGTAATTGAGGGTGTGCTGCACTATTGGAGTGTCAGTAATTGAGGGAGTGCTGCACTACAGGAGTGTCAGTAAGTGAGCGTGTGCAGCACTATTGGAGTGCCAGTAATTGAGGGTGTGCTGCACTATTGGAGTGTCAGTAATTGAGGGTGTGCTGCGCTATTTGTGTGTCAGTAATTGAGGGTGTGCTGCAATATTGGAGTGTCACTAATTGAGGGTGTGCTGCACTATTTGAGTGTCAGTAATTGAGGGTGTGCTGCAATATTGGAGTGTCAGTAATTGAGGGTGTGCCGGACTATTGCAGTGTCAGTAATTGACGGTGTGCTGCACTATTGGAGTGTCAGTAATTGAGGGTGTGCTGCACTACTGGAGTGTCAGTAATTGAGGGTGTGCTGCACTATTGTATTGTCAGTAATTGAGGGTGTGCTGCACTATTGGTGTGTCAGTAATTGAGGGTTTGCTGCACTATAGGTGTGTCAGTAATTGAGGGTGTGCTGCACTATTGGATTGTCAGTAATTGAGGGTGTGCTGCACTTTTGCTATGTCAGTAATTGAGGGTGTGCTGCACTATTGGAGTGTCAGTAATTGAGGGTGTGCTGCACTATTGGAGTGTCAGTAATTGAGGGAGTGCTGCACTACAGGAGTGTCAGTAAGTGAGCGTGTGCAGCACTATTGGAGTGCCAGTAATTGAGGGTGTGCTGCACTATTGGAGTGTCAGTAATTGAGGGTGTGCTGCGCTATTTGTGTGTCAGTAATTGAGGGTGTGCTGCAATATTGGAGTGTCACTAATTGAGGGTGTGCTGCACTATTTGAGTGTCAGTAATTGAGGGTGTGCTGCAATATTGGAGTGTCAGTAATTGAGGGTGTGCTGGACTATTGCAGTGTCAGTAATTGACGGTGTGCTGCACTATTGGAGTGTCAGTAATTGAGGGTGTGCTGCACTACTGGAGTGTCAGTAATTGAGGGTGTGCTGCACTATTGTATTGTCAGTAATTGAGGGTGTGCTGCACTATTGGTGTGTCAGTAATTGAGGGTTTGCTGCACTATAGGTGTGTCAGTAATTGAGGGTGTGCTGCACTATTGGATTGTCAGTAATTGAGGGTGTGCTGCACTTTTGCTATGTCAGTAATTGAGGGTGTGTTGCACTATTGGAGTGTCAGTAATTGAGGGTGTGCTGCACTATTGGAGTATCAGTAATTGAGGGTGTGTTGCACAATTGGAGTGTCAGTAATTGAGGGTGTGCTGCACTATTGGAGTGTCAGTAATTGCGGGTGTGCTGCACTATTGGAATGACAGTAATTGAGGGTGTGCTGCACTATTGGAGTTTCAGTAATTGAGCGTGTGCTGCACTATTGGAGTGTCAGTAATTGAGGGTGTGCTACACTATTGGTGTGTCAGTAATTGAGGGTGTGCTGCACTATTGAATTGTCAGTAATTGAGGGTGCGCTACACTATTAGAGTGTCAGTAATTGAGGGTGTGCTGCACTATTGGAATCTCAGTAATTGAGGGTGTGCAGCACTATTGGAGTGCCATTAATTGAGGGTGTGCTGCACTATTGGAGTGTCAGTTTTTGAGGGTGTGCTGCACTATTGGAGTTTCAGTAATTGAGGGTGTGTTGCACTATTGGAGGGACATTATTTGACGGTGTACTGCACTAATGGATTGTCAGTAATTGAGGGTGCAATGCACTATTGATGTGTCAGTAATTGAGGTCGTGCTGCCATGTTTGAGTGTCAGAAATTGAGTGTGTGATGCAATACTGATGAGTCAGTAATACAGGGTGTGCGGCACTCTTTGAGTGTCAGTATTTGTGGTTCTGCTGCAGTGTTTGAGTGTCAGTAATTGAGGGTGTGCTGCACTATTGGTGTGCCAGTAATTGAGGGTGTGCTGCACTAATGTATTGTCAGTAATTGAGGGTGAGCTGCACTATTGGAGTGTCAGTAATTGAGGGTGAGCTGCACTATTGGAGTGTCAGTAATTGAGGGTGTGCTGCACTATTGGAGTGTCAGTAACTTAGGATGTGCTGCACTATTGGAGAGTCAGTAATTGAGGGTGTGCGGCACTATTGGAAGTTCAGTAATTCAGGGTGTGCTGCACTATTGGAGTGTCAGTAATTGAGGGTGTGCTGCACGATTGGAGTGTCAGCAATTGAGGGAGTGCTGCACATTTGGAGTGTCAGTAATTGAGGGTGTGCTACACTATTGGAGAGTCTATAATTGAGGGTGTGCTGCACTCTTGGAGTGTCAGTAATTGAGGCTGTGCTGCACTATTGGTGTGTCAGTAATTGAGGGTGTGCTGCACTATTGGAGTGTCAGTAATTGAGGGTGTGCTGCACTACTGGAGTGTCAGTAATTGAGTCTGTGCTGCACTATTGGAGTGTCAGTAATTGAGGGTGTGCTGCACTATTGGAGTGTCAGTAATTGAGGGTGTGCTGCACTATTGGAGTGTCAGTAATTGAGGGTGTGCTGCACTATTGGAGTGTCAGTAATTGAGGGTGTGCTGCACTATTGGAGTGTCAGTAATTGAGGGTGTGCTGCAATATTGGAGTGTCAGAAATTGAGGGTGTGCTGCACTATTGGAGTGTCAGTAATTGAGGGTGTGCTGCACTATTGGTGTGTCAGTAATTGAGGGTGTGCTGCACTATTGGAGTGTCAGTAATTGAGGGTGTGCTGCACTACTGGAGTGTCAGTAATTGAGCCTGTACTGCACTATTGGTGTGTCAGTAATTGAGGTTGTGCTGCAATATTAGAGTGTCAGTAATTGAGGGTGTGCTGCACTATTGGAGTGTCAGTAATTGAGGGTGTGCTGCACTATTGTATTGTCAGTAATTGAGTGTGTGCTGCACTATTGGTGTGTCATTAATTGAGGGTTTGCTGCACTATTGGAGTGTAAGTAAATGAGGGTGTGCTGCACTATTGGAGTGTCAGTAATTCAGGGTGTGCTGCACACTTGGCGTGTCAGTAATTGAGGGTGTGCTGCACTAATGTATTGTCAGTAATTGAGGGTGTGCTGCACTATTGTATTGTCAGTAATTGAGGATATGCTGCACTATTGGTGTGTCAGTAATTGAGGGTTTGCTGCACTATTGGTGTGTCAGTAATTGAGGGTGTGCGGCACTATTGGAAGTTCAGTAATTCAGGGTGTGCTGCACTATTGGAGTGTCAGTAATTGAGGGTGTGCTGCACATTTGGAGTGTCAGTAATTGAGGGTGTGCTACACTATTGGAGAGTCTATAATTGAGGGTGTGCTGCACTCTTGGAGTGTCAGTAATTGAGGCTGTGCTGCACTATTGGAGAGTCAGTAATTGAGGGTGTGCTGCACTATTGGAGTGTTAGTAATTGAGGGTGTGCTGCACTATTGGAGTGTGAGTAATTGAGGGTGTGCTGCATTTTTGGAGTGTCAGTAATTGAGGGTGTGCTGCACTATTGGAGTTCAGTAATTGAGGGTGTGCTGCACTACTGGAGTGTCAGTAATTGAGGGAGTGCTGCACTATTGGGGTGTCAGTAATTGAGGATGTGCTGCACTATTAGAGTGTCAGTAATTGAGGGAGTGCTGCACTATTGGGGTGTCAGTAATTGAGGGTGTGCTGCACTATTAGAGTGTCAGTAATTGAGTGTGTGCTGCACTGTTGGAGTTCAGTAATTGAGTGTGTGCTGCACTATTGGTGTTCAGTAATTGAGGTGTGATGTACTATTGGAGTGTCAGTAATTGAGGGTGAGGTGCACTACTGGAGTGTCAGTAATTGAGGGTGTGCTGCACTATTGTATTGTCATTAATTGAGGGTGTGCTGCACTATTGGAGTGTCAGTAATTGAGGGTGTGCTGCACTATTGGAGTGTCAGTAATTGAGGGTGTGCTGCACTATTGGAGTGTCAGTAATTGAGGGTGTGCAGCACTATTGGTGTGTCAGTAATTGAGGTTGTGCTGCAATATTGGAGTGTCAGTAATTAAGGGTGTGCTGCACTATTGGAGTGTCAGTAATTGAGGGTTTGCTGCACTATTGGTGTGTTAGTAATTGAGGGTGTGCTGCACTAATGAATTGTCAGTAATTGAGGGTGTGCTGCACTATTGGTGTGTCAGTAATTGAGTGTGTGCTGCACTATTGGAGTGTAAGTAAATGAGGGTGTGCTGCACTATTGGAGTGTCAGTAATTCAGGGTGTGCTGCACACTTGGCGTGTCAGTATTTGAAGGGTGTGCTGCACTATTGTATTGTCAGTAATTGAGGATATGCTGCACTATTGGTGTGTCAGTAATTGAGGGTTTGCTGCACTATTGGTGTGTCAGTAATTGAGGGTGTGCTGCAGTATTGGAAGTTCAGTAATACAGGTTGCTGCACTATTGGATTGACAGTAATTGAGGGTGTGCTGCACTATTGGAGTGTCAGTAATAGAGGGTGTGCTGCACAAATGGAGTGTCAGTAATTGAGGGTGTGCTACAATATTGGAGTGTCAGTAATTAAGGTTGCGCTATTCTATTAGAGTGTCAGTAATTGAGGGTGTGCTGCACTATTGGAGTGTCAGTAATTGAGGGTGTGCTGCACTATTGGAGTGTCAGTAATTGAGGGTGTGCTACACTATTAGAGTGTCAGTAATTGAGGGTGTGCTGCATTATTGGAGTGTCAGTAATTGAGGGTGTGCTGCACTATTGGAGAGTCAGTAAATGAGGGAGTGCTGTACTATTGGAATGTCTGTAATTGAGGGTGTGCTGCACTATTGGAGTTTCAGTAATTGAGGGTGTGCTGCACTCTTGGAGTGTCAGTAATTGAGGGTGTGCTGCACTATTGGTGTGTCAGTAATTGAGTGTGTGCTGCACTATTGGAGTGTCAGTAATTGAGGGTGTGCTGCACTATTGGAGTGTCAGTAATTGAGGGTGTGCTGCACTATTGGAGAGTCAGTAATTGAGGGTGTGCTGCACTATTGGAGTGTCAGTAATTGAGTGTGTGCTGCACTAATGGAGTGTAAGTAAATGAGGGTGTGCTGCACTATTGGAGTGTCAGTAATTGATGGTGTGCTGCACTATTGGTGTGTCAGTAATTGAGTGTGTGCTGCACACTTGGCGTGTCAGTAATTGAGGGTTTGCTGCACTATTGGAGTGTCAGTAATTGAGGATGTGCTGCACTATTGGAAGTTCAGTCATTCAGGTTGCTGCATTATTGGAGTGTCAGTAATTGAGGGTGTGCTGCACTTTTGGAGTGTCAGTAATTGAGGGTGTGCTGCACTATTGGAGTGTCACTAATTGAGGATGTGAGATCACGGGGAGGTTAAAGGGACAGAGAGTGAGTTCACGGGGAGGTTAAAGGGACAGAGAGTGGGATCACGGGGAGGTTAGAGGGACAGAGAGTGGGATCACGGGGAGGTTAGAGGGACAGAGAGTGAGATCACGGGGAGGTTAAAGGGACAGAGAGTGAGATCACGGGGAGGTTAAAGGGACAGACTGAGATCACGGTGTGGTTAAAGGGACAGAGAGTGAGATCACGGGGAGGTTAAAGGGACAGAGAGTGAGATCACGGGGAGGTTAAAGGGACAGAGTGAGATCACGGGGAGGTTAAAGGGACAGAGAGTGAGATCACGGGGAGGTTAAAGGGACAGAGAGTGAGATCACGGGGAGGTTAAAGGGACAGAGAGTGAGATCACGGGGAGGTTAAAGGGACAGAGAGTGAGGTCACGGGGAGGTTAAAGGGACAGAGAGTGAGATCACGTTGAGGTTAAAGGGACAGAGAGTGAGATCACGGGGAGGTTAAAGGGACAGAGAGTGAGATCACGGGGAGGTTAAAGGGACAGAATGTGTGATCACGGGGAGGTTAAAGGGACAGAGAGTGAGATCACGGGGAGGTTAAAGGGACAGAGAGTGAGATCACGGGGAGGTTAAAGGGACAGAGAGTGAGATCACGGGGAGGTTAAAGGGACAGAGAGTGAGATCCCGGGGAGGTTAAAGGGTCAGAGAGTGAGATCACGGGGAGGTTAAAGGGACAGAGAGTGAGATCACGGGGATGTTAAAGGGACAGAGAGTGAGATCACGGGGAGGTTAAAGGGACAGAGAGTGAGATCACGGGGAGGATAAAGGGACAGAGAGTGAGATCACGGGGAGGTTAAAGGGATAGACAGTGAGATCACGGGGAGGTTAAAGGGACAGAGAGTGAGATCACGGGGAGGTTAAAGGGTCAGAGAGTGAGATCACGGGGAGGTTAAAGGGACAGAGAGTGAGATCACGGGGAGGTTAAAGGGACAGAGAGTGAGATCACGGGGAGGTTAAAGGGACAGAGAGTGAGATCACGGGGAGGTTAAAGGGACAGAGAGTGAGATCACGGGGAGGTTAAAGGGATAGACAGTGAGATCACGGGGAGGTTAAAGGGACAGAGAGTGAGATCACGGGGAGGTTAAAGGGACAGAGAGTGAGATCACGGGGAGGTTAAAGGGACAGAGAGTGAGATCACGGGGAGGTTAAAGGGACAGAGAGTGAGATCACGTGGAGGTTAAAGGGACAGAGAGTGAGATCAGGGGGAGGTTAAAGGGACAGAGAGTGAGGTTAAAGGGACAGAGAGTGAGATCACGGGGAGGTTAGAGGGACAGAGTGTGAGATCACGGGGAGGTTAAAGGGACAGAGAGTGAGATCACGGGGAGGTTAAAGGGACAGAGAGTGAGATCACGGGGAGGTTAAAGGGACTGACAGTGTGATCACGGGGAGGTCAAAGGGACTGAGATTGAGATCACGGGGAGGTCAAAGGGACAGAGAGTGAGATCACGGGGAGGTCAAAGGGACAGAGTGAGATCACGGGGAGGTTAAAGGGACAGAGAGTGAGATCACGGGGAGGTTAAAGGGACAGAGAGTGAGATCACGTGGAGGTTAAAGGGACAGAGAGTGAGATCACGGGGAGGTTAAAGGGACAGAGAGTGAGATCACGGGGAGGTTAGAGGGACAGAGTGTGAGATCACGGGGAGATTAAAGGGACAGAGAGTGAGATCACGGGGAGGTTAAAGGGACAGAGAGTGAGATCACGGGGAGGATAAAGGGACAGAGAGTGAGATCACGGTGAGGTTAAAGGGACAGAGAGTGTGATCACGGGGAGGTTAAAGGGACAGAGAGTGAGATCACGGGGAGGTTAAAGGGACAGAGAGTGAGATCACGGGGAGGTTAAAGGGACAGAGAGTGAGATCACGTGGAGGTTAAAGGGACAGAGAGTGAGATCACGGGGAGGTTAAAGGGACAGAGAGTGAGATCACGGGGAGGTTAGAGGGACAGAGTGTGAGATCACGGGGAGATTAAAGGGACAGAGAGTGAGATCACGGGGAGGTTAAAGGGACAGAGAGTGAGATCACGGGGAGGATAAAGGGACAGAGAGTGAGATCACGGGGAGGTTAAAGGGACAGAGAGTGAGATCACGGGGAGGTTAAAGGGACAGAGAGTGAGGTCACGGGGAGGTTAAAGGGACAGAGAGTGAGATCACGTTGAGGTTAAAGGGACAGAGAGTGAGATCACGGGGAGGTTAAAGGGACAGAGAGTGAGATCACGGGGAGGTTAAAGGGACAGAATGTGTGATCACGGGGAGGTTAAAGGGACAGAGAGTGAGATCACGGGGAGGTTAAAGGGACAGAGAGTGAGATCACGGGGAGGTTAAAGGGACAGAGAGTGAGATCACGGGGAGGTTAAAGGGACAGAGAGTGAGATCCCGGGGAGGTTAAAGGGTCAGAGAGTGAGATCACGGGGAGGTTAAAGGGACAGAGAGTGAGATCACGGGGATGTTAAAGGGACAGAGAGTGAGATCACGGGGAGGTTAAAGGGACAGAGAGTGAGATCACGGGGAGGATAAAGGGACAGAGAGTGAGATCACGGGGAGGTTAAAGGGATAGACAGTGAGATCACGGGGAGGTTAAAGGGACAGAGAGTGAGATCACGGGGAGGTTAAAGGGTCAGAGAGTGAGATCACGGGGAGGTTAAAGGGACAGAGAGTGAGATCACGGGGAGGTTAAAGGGACAGAGAGTGAGATCACGGGGAGGTTAAAGGGACAGAGAGTGAGATCACGGGGAGGTTAAAGGGATAGACAGTGAGATCACGGGGAGGTTAAAGGGACAGAGAGTGAGATCACGGGGAGGTTAAAGGGACAGAGAGTGAGATCACGGGGAGGTTAAAGGGACTGACAGTGTGATCACGGGGAGGTCAAAGGGACAGAGATTGAGATCACGGGGAGGTCAAAGGGACAGAGAGTGAGATCACGGGGAGGTCAAAGGGACAGAGTGAGATCACGGGGAGGTTAAAGGGACAGAGAGTGAGATCACGGGGAGGTTAAAGGGACAGAGAGTGAGATCACGTGGAGGTTAAAGGGACAGAGAGTGAGATCACGGGGAGGTTAAAGGGACAGAGAGTGAGGTTAAAGGGACAGAGAGTGAGATCACGGGGAGGTTAGAGGGACAGAGTGTGAGATCACGGGGAGGTTAAAGGGACAGAGAGTGAGATCACGGGGAGGTTAAAGGGACAGAGAGTGAGATCACGGGGAGGTTAAAGGGACTGACAGTGTGATCACGGGGAGGTCAAAGGGACAGAGATTGAGATCACGGGGAGGTCAAAGGGACAGAGAGTGAGATCACGGGGAGGTCAAAGGGACAGAGTGAGATCACGGGGAGGTTAAAGGGACAGAGAGTGAGATCACGGGGAGGTTAAAGGGACAGAGAGTGAGATCACGGGGAGGTTAAAGGGACAGAGAGTGAGATCACGGGGAGGTTAAAGGGACAGAGAGTGAGATCACGGGGTGGTTAAAGGGACAGAGAGTGAGATCACGGGGAAGTTAAAGGGACAGAGAGTGAGATCACGGGGAGGCTAACGGGACAGAGACTGAGATCACGGGGAGGTTAAAGGGACAGAGAGTGAGATCACGGGGAGGTTAAATGGACAGAGAGTGAGATCACGGGGAGATTAAAGGGACAGAGAGTGAGATCACGGGGAGGTTAAAGGGACAGAGAGTGAGATCACGGGGAGGTTAAAGGGGCAGAGAGTGAGATCACGGGGAGGCTAACGGGACAGAGACTGAGATCACGGGGAGGTTAAAGGGACAGAGAGTGAGATCACGGGGATGTTAAAGGGACAGAGAGTGAGATCACGGGGAGGTTAAAGGGACAGAGTGAGATCACGGGGAGGTTAAAGGGACAGAGAGTGTGATCAGGGGGATGTTAAAGGGACAGAGAGTGAGATCACGGGGAGGTTAAAGGGACAGAGAGTGAGATCACGGGGAGGTTAAAGGGACAGAGAGTGAGATCCCGGGGAGGTTAAAGGGACAGAGTGAGATCACGGGGAGGTTAAAGGGACAGAGAGTGAGATCACGGGGAGGTTAAAGGGACAGAGTGAGATCACGGGGAGGTTAAAGCGACAGAGAGTGAGATCACGGGGAGGTTAAAGGGACAGAGAGTGAGATCACGGGGAGGTTAAAGGGACAGAGAGTGAGATCATGGGGAGGTTAAAGGGACAGAGAGTGAGATCATGGGGAGGTTAAAGGGACAGAGAGTGTGATCACGTTGAGGTTAAAGGACAGAGTGAGATCACGGAGAGGTTAAAGGGACAGAGAGTGAGATCACGGGGATGTTAAAGGGACAGAGAGTGAGATCACGGGGATGTTAAAGGGACAGAGAGAGAGAGGTCACGGTGAGGTTAAAGGGACAGAGAGAGAGAGGTCACGGTGAGGTTAAAGGGACAGAGAGTGAGATCACGGGGATGTTAAAGGGACAGAGTGAGATCACGGGGAGTTTAAAGGGACCGAGAGTGAGATCACGGGGAGGTTAAAGGGACAGAGAGTGAGATCACGGGGAGGTTAAAGGGACAGAGAGTGAGATCACGGGGAGGTTAAAGGGACAGAGAGTGAGATCACGGGGAGGCTAACGGGACAGAGACTGAGATCACGGGGAGGTTAAAGGGACAGAGAGAGAGATCACGGGGAGGTTAAAGGGAGAGGGAGTGAGATCACGGGGAGGTTAAAGGGACAGAGAGTAAGATCACGGGGAGGTTAAAGGGACAGAGAGTGAGATCACGGGGAGGTTAAAGGGACAGAGAGTGAAATCACGGGGAGTTTAAAGGGACAGAGAGTGAGATCACGGGGTGGTTAAAGGGACAGAGAGTGAGGTTAAAGGGACAGAGAGTGAGCTCACGGGGAGGTTAAAGGGACAGAGAATGAGATCACGTGGAGGTTAAAGGGACAGAGAGTGAGATTAAAGGGACAGAGAGTGAGCTCATGGGGAGGTTAAAGGGACAGAGAGTGAGATCACGGGGAGGTTAAAGGGACAGAGAGTGAGATCACGGGGAGGTTAAAGGGACAGAGAGTGAGATCATGGGGAGGTTAAAGGGACAGAGTGAGATCACGGGGAGGTTAAAGGGACACAGAGTGAGATCACGGGGAGGTTAAAGGGACAGAGAGTGAGATCACGGGGAGGTTAAAGGGACAGAGAGTGAGATCACGGGGAGGTTAAAGGGACAGAGAGTGAGATCACGGGGAGGTTAAAGGGACAGAGAGTGAGATCACGTTGAGGTTAAAGGGACAGAGAGTGAGATCACGGGGAGGTTAAAGGGACAGAGAGTGAGATCACGGGGAGGTTAAAGGGACAGAGAGTGAGATCACGGGGAGGTTAAAGGGACAGAGAGTGAGATCACGGGGAGGTTAAAGGGACAGAGAGTGAGATCACGGGGAGGTTAAAGGGACAGAGAGTGAGATCACGGGGAGGTTAAAGGGACAGAGAGTGAGATCACGGGGAGGTTAAAGGGACAGAGAGTGAAATCACGGGGAGGCTAACGGGACAGAGAGTGAGATCACGGGGAGGTTAAACGGACAGAGAGTGAGATCACGGGGAGGTTAAAGGGACAGAGTGAGATCACGGGGAGGTTAAAGGGACAGAGAGTGAGATCACGGGGATGTTAAAGGGACAGAGAGTGAGATCACGGGGATGTTAAAGGGACAGAGAGTGAGATCACGGGGAGGTTAAATGGACAGACAGTGAGATCACGGGGAGGTTAAAGGGACAGAGAGTGAGATCACGGGGAAGTTAAAGGGACAGAGAGTGAGATCACGGGGAGGTTAAAGGGACAGAGAGTGAGATCACGGGGAGGTTAAAGGGACAGAGTGAGATCACGGGGAGGTTAAAGGGACAGAGAGTGAGATCACGGGGAGGTTAAAGGGACAGAGAGTGAGATCACGGGGAGGTTAAAGGGACAGAGAGTGAGATCACGGGGAGGCTAACGGGACAGAGAGTGAGATCACGGGGAGATTAAAGGGACAGAGAGTGAGATCACGGGGAGGTTAAAGGGACAGAGAGTGAGATCACTGGGAGGTTAAAGGGACAGAGAGTGAGGTTAAAGGGGCAGAGAGTGCGATCACGGGGAGGTTAAAGGGACAGAGAGTGAGATCACAGGGAGGTTAAAGGGACAGAGAGTGAGATCACGGGGAGGTTAAAGGGACACAGAGTGAGATCACGGGGAGGTTAAAGGGACAGAGAGTGAGATCACGGGGAGGTTAAAGGGACAGAGAGTGAGATCACGGGGAGGTTAAAGGGACAGAGAGTGAGATTAAAGGGACAGAGAGT